>CM038673.1:106375501-106975501 GCA_021605145.1 Aegilops bicornis | reverse complement strand
TAGTAGATATAGGTTTTTTTAATCTCAAAATATAAAAACAGCAAGGTAACGAATGATAAAAGTGAGCACAAACGGAATTGCAATGCGTTGAAACAAGGCCTAGGGTTCATACTTTCACTAGTGCAAGTTCTCTCAACAATAATAACATAATTGGGTCAAATAACTACCCCTCAACATGCAACAAAGAGTCACTCCAAAGTCACTAATAGCGGAGAACAAACGAGGAGATTATGGTAGGGTACGAAACTACCTCAAAGTTTGTCGGGGGCGAGCGTGCTGGCCGTGTCTCACGAGCACCTATGGGACCTGGGTCCCTTGTGGTTCGTAGGGGGGCGGAGGTTGCACAAAGAGCGGATCGAGGCGATGCACACGAGCGGGTTTACCCAGCTTCGGAGCTCTCCGGAGAGATAATACTCCTACTGCTGCTTTTGTAGATTATCTTGTGTTCTTGCTAGGGAGCAACGGGAGCTACAAAACCTAGCCTAAGTGTGTGTGAATAGGATGAACTAAGCAGGAGCTGAACTGAATGAGCCGAACCCCTTCTACGTTGCCTCCGGGCCTCCTTTTATAGACACAAGGGGTTTCCACATGTGGCAAGTAGAAAAGGGTAAGATAGTAAAAACATAGGTTGGTACACCGCTTTGTACAGTGTACAGTAACCTATACCTAACTCTGACGGCAAGGGACAAGAGTCATCAATGCCCGCCCGCCGCCCGAACAGGGTAACAGGGACCGTCTGGCGCGCTCCGCTTGCCACGAAGGTAGCTTGTCAGCCGCTTGTCGCCGCCTCCCGCTGGTTGAGTTCGACACGCTGCTTGGAGAAACCGCGCGTGGCGACACGCTGCTACGGATGAGCTGGAGCGGAGATGGAGAGGTTGCCTGCCCCGGCAAGCGTCTTGCCGCGGCAGGAACCTTGTCGTGCTTGGGGGCTCGGTGCCCACCAAGCCTTCCCGGCAAGCTCCTCTTGCCGGGGCCTTGTTTCCTTCGCGCCCTGAGTGGCCTTCCTGGCAAGCTCCTCTTGCCGGGGCCTTGTTTACTTCGTCTTGAATGGCTCCAAAGGGGCCACTGAGGATCTTGGCGGACGCCTGGCAAGGCCTGCCACGGGACGCCATGACCGCCTGCAGACAAAGTTCGGGTACTAAGGTACCCCTACTTTAGTGCACCGACAGGAGCCCCCGGGCCTGGGCCATACACGGTGCCGAGCGCTGTTGGGCCATGCCCAAAACAGGGCACGGGCACGCGCGGCCTGGGTCCAAACCAAATCCGTTCCGTATCCGCCACGTTCCCCTGTAACGGCACGCGTCAATTGCGGCGTCGTGGGGGAAGTGGGCGACGTGCGAGGTCGCCTCATCTGTCGCCTCAGTTCTGAATCCCCGCCACGTGGTTCCCATGCTCTTGGGGTCACGGACGGTGGAAGTGGGAAACCGGGCCGTTGCGAGCAGAGGCAGCAGGTCTGCCCCGATTCCCTGCTCTCCCTACGCCTTGATTCGCTGAGCGGGGCGGCCGAGCCCCCACCTTGCTTCTTTTAAGAAGGGCGGAAGGGGGAGCGCAGAAGCCCGCACCCTCCCATCTTTTCCTTTCCTTAGCTTCTGCTCCCCTTCCTCTCATCTGTCATGGAGAAAGGGAACCCTAGTTCTTCATCGGTGGCGGCGAGGGTCGCCGCTAGACAGCGCACCCCTCCCAATCCTACGCCCGGGGGGGGCAGAGCCAGCCACAAGGGGAAGAGGGAGGGGGCGAGGTCGTGGACGAGGTCGAGGCGCTCGGGGAAGAAGCGGACGGGGCGGCGAGCCGTCTCCGCCGCTGGCGTGTTCCCCCGGGCGGGAGTCGTGGACGAGGTCGAGGACGAGGTCGAGGCGCTCGGGGAAGAGGCGGACGGGGCGGCGCGTCGTCTCCGCCTCCGCTGGCGGTTCCCCTCCGGGGGCGGGGTCGTGGACGAGGTCGAGGACGAGGTCGAGGCGCTCGGGGAAGAGGCGGACGGGGCGGCGCGTCGTCTCCGCCTCCGCCGGCGGCTCCCCTCCCCGTGGCGGTCCATACGGGGGACGACCCTTGCGAGTTCTTCGTCAAGCTGCGCCGGGCGCCTCGTCGTCGCCTCCGGCTTCCAGCTCCGTTCGCGAGCGCGATGGAGTCGGATCCGCCCGAAACACTGAGATTGCACATAAGGGGCTGTGGGATCAGCGGCACGCGAGTCCGCGTTGTATTCCCAGCCCCTAATGTGATGTATCTTGATCGTGGGTGGAAGACATTCGCCCGCATCCACAACCTGATGGCGGGGTTTACCCTCCATTTTAAGTTAATGGAGGGTGACCTCCTCTCCGTCAAAGTCTTCGGGGATCTCGACACTCGGGCGAGGTGCTGCGTGGATAGCTCCTCCGATAGCGAAGATTCTTCCTCGAGCGAGAGTGACGAGGAGGGGAGCGACAGCGACGACGAGGGTAGCGGGCCCAACTAGTTGTCGGGCGCCGCTTGCAAGGCCACCGGCAACTCCATCATCCGCGTCGCCGGCTCCTTGAACTCCCCGGAGTCGTCTCCTTGGGCGACCGGCGTAGGGAGGCTGCGGAAGGGGAAGAGGGATGGCGACAAGGCCGTCAAGTCGGAGTACGAGGGCGTAGTGCCCTCGACAGCGTGCTGACGTCCCGCCGCCCCCTCTTCGAGCCCCGCTTCCGGCGCTGCCGTCTCCGTCAAGCCCTCGAAGAGCCCCCGACATGTTCTCTTGGCGCCTTCTGCCACCCGTAGTTTGCCTAGGCGTTCCTTTTGCCATCCTCGCCTCCTTGCCCTACCTCCTGAAGAGAGGGACAGGAAAAGGATTACGGGCATCTTATCTTTTTAATTTGTAAGCCTTCAGGCCTTATCCGCATTTAAAACTTGCAATCCTCTCTTTCATATTTTTCATGCTCCACGGACTGTATCCGAGTAGGATGTTTTTAATGAAAGAGGGATGCTTGAAAAGGGACGAAAGGCTTATCTGATACCGCAGCCCCCGGCAACTCTGGCTTGCCGCAGCCCCCGGCAACTCTGGCTTGCCGGGGCTTGGGTGTCGGCGCGCCTTTCTTTTCCTCTTCGCTGTTATTTCAGTTCTGAGAACAATTTAGCCAGTGCCGTCATAAGTTATTTTTGTAATATAACTTTATCTTAGGCAACCGAACGCAGTGTTATTTCCTTTACTCGACTTTTTCCTTTGTATGTTACCGCCCTACGCTTTCCGGGGAAACTTGCCGGTGCAGGCACCCTTGCCGCGAGCGCCGAGTGCGGAACTTCAGCAGCCTGCTGGCGAGGCCGCTACCGACAAGCAACCTTGTCGCGGACTAGCCGCAGCTCACTTAAGTTGTTGAGCGGACTCGAAACAAAGTAAGGGCGCGACAAGTCACGATTTGGTTCCTCCGCGCACAGGTTTTCCATACAAAGTACTTATCGTTCGAGGAAGATAACCTAAAAAATTTAAAATTGGTCGCTTAAACTTAGCAACTTAGCTTTTCTGTTGTCCATTTCCCGGCAAGGCGACAGTTCCTCGAGCGACGCTTGGCGGCCCACACCATTATCTTCTCCTTCCCCCCCGGTTAACTTGTGGGTGGATGAACCTTCTTCTTGTTTGAGAAGAAAGAAGAGAAAATAAAGTTATGGAGCCTAGTGGCTCGTTATCGCTTACCGGGTGTGGATGCTGCACAAAATGTTAGTAAACACATGCATGTATGATCATGAAAGCATGTATTAACAAGTTGCACGCAACACATAGGCTTTACTGCTGCACGGGGTCTGCGCCCGGCTTTGTACAAAGGATTACATGCAACAGCGGCAAGACTTGTATTAAAGGGTGGTTGCCGAACGGGTTCCGCAATCAGCGCCTCATGGGTAAAACTTGCGAAGATGCTCTATATTCCAGGAATTGCTCACCGAACGCCATCTTCGGTCTCAAAGGCGGACAGCGCCGGGCCTAGTGACTCGTTTTACCCGATAAGGGCCTTCCCACTTCAAGGCGTCAACTTGTTGGAATTCTTGGCGGATTGAACGCTACCAAGAACAAGGTCGCCTTCCTCGAAGCTTCTGGCATTAACTTTGCGGCTATGGTAGCGATGCAAAGCTTGCTGGTAACGAGCAGCTCGTACAACAGCCTGAAGACGGTCTTCCTCGAGGAGCAGCGCGTCATCTTGTCGCAGCTGCTCTTGCTCAAGCTCATCATAAGCGAGCACTCGAGGTGACCCGTAGACGAGTTCCGTGGGGAGAACTGCCTCTGCTCCGTAGACTAGAGCGAAAGGTGTCTGGCCAGTGGCTCGATTTGGCGTCGTCCTGATCGACCAAAGAACCACCGGCAGCTCCTCGATCCAGTTCCTTCCGCATTTGTGCAGCCTATCGAAAGTTTTGGTCTTGAGTCCCCGCAGCACTTCAGCGTTTGCTCTCTCTGCTTGACCGTTGCTTCTCGGGTGAGCAACAGAAGCAAAGCAGATCTTGGCGCCAAGATCTTGGGCGTACTGCATGAAGGTGCGGCTCGTGAATTGGGTGCCGTTGTCGGTGATGATCCTGTTGAGAATCCCGAAACGGCAAACAATTGACCTGAAGAACTTGATCACCGATCGCGGCGGTCACCTTCCTCATCGCTTCCACTTCCGGCCACTTTGTGAACTTGTCGATTCTGACGTACAAGTACTCAAAGCCCCGACAGCTTCGGGGAAGGGGCCGAGATATCGAGCCCCTGCACCGAGAAGGGCCAGGATAAAGGGATCGTCTGGAGAGCTTGAGCTGGCTGGTGTATCTGCTTGGAATGGGAACCGCACGCTTCACACTTGGTTACTTGTGCGGTTGCATCTGGAGGGCTTCGCCGGAAGAAACCTTGCCGTAAAGCTTTGCCGGCAAGTGCTCTTGCGCCAATGTGGTGACCACATATGCCTCCATGTATCTCTCGCCAACAGCTTCGCCCATCTTCCCGGCACATACACTTCAATTTCACACCGTTGAGTCTTCTTCTGTACAGGATGTTGTCAACAAACTGGTACATACTTGACTGCCTGGCCACTCTTTCCGCTTCTTCTTGCTCTTCGGGAAGTTCTCCTGTCTGAAGGAAATGGACGATCTGCTGTGCCCATGCTGGAGCCTGTGGCTCGACAACAAGGACCAAAGGCTCAGCTATCACTGCGGGAACATCAGCTTCTACGGCAAGAACCTGTGGTTCTGCCGGAGCTTGATGATCCCCGGCAAGCTTGCCGGAGCAAAGCTTGTCGGGAGCGTTTGCTTCAACGAAACAAACCAATGGGCTTGTCGGAGCAGACTGCTCCTCAGTGATATTTGCGTTGATTTTAGGGACTTTCTTAGCGGCGGCTCCAGGAAGCTCTGCCGGAAAGTAGTCGCCGGAAACCAATTTTCTCTTCTTGCTTTGTCCTGTTGATGGTGTTACGGTTGGCTGAGTCAGCTTGAGGACAAAAATTCCTGGTTCCACAGGTAACTTAAGTGCGGCACATTTGGAGAGGCCATCAGCTATATCATTCTGAGCTCTTGGAACATGTTCCATTTGCAGGCCTTCAAAGTGCTCCTCTAGCTTCCTCACTTCATCAACGTATGCTTCAATCAACGGGCTCTGATAATCTTTATTTACTTGGCGGACGACAAGTTGCGAGTCCCCCCTGACAATGAGCTTCTTGATCCCAAGGTCTACCGCGATTCTGAGACCGGCAAGCAAACCTTCATACTCTGCAGTATTGTTTGTTGCTTGTTCCTTCGGAAAGTGCATCTGGACCATGTACTTAGGTGCTCTCCGGTGGGTGCGATAAGCAGCACGCCAGCTCCGGCGCCTTGCAGCGAAAAGGCACCATCAAAGTACATCAGCCACTCTTTATTTGTCTCCTTGGCGGGGATGCTTGCCTCTGGAGTTTCTTCATCTTGCGTCGACGTCCATTCTTCTATGAATTCCGCCAATGCTCTGCTCTGGATAGTTGAAGTGCTTCCAAACTTGAGACCAAAGCTTGACAGTTCCAGTGCCCACTCAACAATCCTGCCTGCTGCTTCTGGATTTTGCAAAATCCTCTTCAGCGGAAAGCGAGTGACGACTATTATCTCGTGTGCTTGGAAGTAATGGCGCAGCTTTCTCGAGGCCATGAGGAGGCCGAAAAGCAACTTTTGCACACCAGAGTACCTTGATCTAGCTCCTTGCAGAAGGGAACTGACAAAGTAAACTGGGCGCTGCACCATCTTCTTCCGTATCTTGTCGCAGCCTCGCTACCGATGTGTCCTTGTCGGGACCAGAGCTTGACGGCGAAGCCCCCTGCTTGTCGCTGGGTGCACTTGTCTCGGTTGCCGGCTCATCATCTGCCTCCCTCTCCGCTACTAACGCAGCACTAACCACTTGATTGGTTGCCGCTATATATAACAGCAACTTCTCTTGTGGCTTAGGTGCGATAAGTATTGGAGCGGAGGACAGGTATCTCTTCAAATCCTGCAGCGCAGCCTCCGCTTCGGGAGTCCATTTCATTGGACCTGCCTTTTTCAAAATCTTGAAAAACGGCAGGGCGCGTTCAGCAGACTTAGAGATAAACCTGCTGAGAGCAGCCACGCAACCGGCAAGCCTTCTGACATCCTTGACGCGCTTCGGTGCTTCAATCTGCTCAATGGCCTTAATCTTGTCGGGATTGGCTTCGATTCCCCGCTAAGACACAAAGAACCCGAGAAGTTTGCGGAAGGGACTCCAAACACGCACTTCTCGGGGTTGAGCTTGAGGTTGATCTTGCGCAGATTTGCAAACGTCTCATCCAAATCCTGAATCAGAGTTGCTTTGTCCTTGCTTTTGACCACTATATCATCCATGTAGGCTTCTACATTTCTGTGTATCTGTGGCTCAAAGGCATCATGGACTACTCTTGCGAAGGTTGAACCAGCATTCTTTAAACCAAAAGGCATCCGTATGAAACAGTACGTGCCACATGGTGTAATGAATGCGGTTTTCTCTTCATCCTCTTCTGCCATGAAGATCTGATGATATCCTGAATATGCATCTAGGAACGAAAGCAGGTCACATCCAGCCGTGGAGTCAACAATCTGGTCGATACGCGGCAAGGGAAATGGGTCTTTGGGACAAGCTTTATTAACATCCGTAAAGTCAATACAAAGCCACCATTTCCCATTAGCTTTGCGTACAACTACTGGATTGGCCAACCACGTGGGATGGAGTACTCCCCTGACAAGTCCTGCTGCTTCCAACTTCTTGATTTCTCCTGCTATAAACTCTTGGTGCTCCACTGCTTGCTTCCTAACTTTCTCCTTGACGGGCCGCGCGTGAGGACAGACAGCTAGGTGGTGCTCAATTACTTTCCTGGGAACACCGGGGATGTCAGATGGTTGCCATGCAAACACATCGACATTCGCCCGCAGGAAAGCAACGAGCTCGCCTTCCTATTTAGGGTCAAGCGTGGCACTGATGGTGAAGGTACCACCAGCGCCGTCCTCCTTAGCGAGCACCTTCTTGGTCTTCGGCGGAGCTGCCATCGCCTTCTTGCACTTGCCGGTGGAGCTCAATGGTGCGTCCTCGACGGTAGCGCAGCACTCCGAGGAGGTGTGCTTGCCGGAGTGGGCAACAGAGCTCTTGCCGGACTTGGTGGCCTTCTTCTTCCCCCCGGGAGCTTGAGCGGCAAGTGGTTTGCTATCTGCTGTGGCTGCTGCATCCCGGTAAATCTTGTCGGCGCAGATAAGCGCGTCCTTCTTGTCTCCATGGACAGAAATGACGCTTATCGGGGCGGGCATCTTGAGTAGGTTGTAAGCATAATGAGAGGCGGCAATGAACTTGGCGAGTCTTTGGACGGCCAAGTATGCCATTGTAGGGCAATGGGAAGTCGGCAACGTCAAACGTGACCTTCTCAGTTCTGAAGATGAGCTCGCTGCCGAATGTTACCGGCAACGTGACCTTCCCTTTCGGCTTGCTTCTTCCTGGGTTGATTCCGTGGAAAGTACCCGCTTTCTTGAGCTCATTGTCGTGGATTTGAAGTTTCTGGAGCACTGCAGAGGAGATCAAGTTCAGGCCGGCCCCTCCGTCAACCAACATTTTTGTGACCTTGAGGTTGTGGATCGTTGGAGACACCAACATCGGCAAGCACCCGACCGCAGTGATGCGATCAGGGTGATCCTCAATGTCAAAAATGATGGGCGTGCTGGACCACTTCAGAGGTTTGCGTGACTCTGTGGATGGTTCTGCCGCATTGACCTCTCGCATCCATTGCTTGAGTTGGCGGTGCGAGGTATGCAGAGATGCACCGCCGTCAACGCAAAGGACCTCTGTTGCCTTTTGAAACTCCTGCTCGTCAGCTTCATCATCTTCTATGTCTTCGTCATCTTCATCTTCATCTTCTTCCTTGTCGCGGCCGCGGGGAGGTCTGTCTCCTTGTCGCTGCTTGGCCTTGCCGCGGCGTCCTCCCCGACCGGGTCTCTTCTTACTTGCTGCACCTGCACCTTCCTGGGCCTTCTCCTTGTCTCGCCGCTCGTATTCAGCTCTCTGTAGCTCAACAAGTTGTTCGACTTTCTTGCAGCTCTGGAGATCGTGGCCCTTGGTGCGGTGGATTTTACAAGATCTTGCTTGTTCGAGCTGTCGGGCTTGTCGGCAGCACACGACTTGGCGGTCGGCGTCAACGGCAACCTCCTTGCCGGAGCCACTCACCTTGGTTTTGTTGGCGGCACCATCCTTGCCGGACTGCTCGACAACTAGTACTTCTTGGTTTTTCTTCCTTCTGTTATTTCGCCGCCGGCTCTTCATTACCGGGGCGGTCTCCTCACTATCAGATTCTGCTCCCACATTCTCCCCTGGGAGTCTTCTTCCTTCTTCAGCGCGTGCACACTTGTCGGCCAGGCGTATGAGCTCGGCGTCTTTCACTTTGCACATCGCCATCTCCTCCCTCATCCTGCGGTTTCGCACATTCTGATGGAATGCACCGATCACCTTGGCGGGGTGGGCCGTCACAGGATGTTGTAGTGCACTCGACTGAATCTCTGGATGAATTTTCGTAGGGACTCTCCTTCCTTCTGGGCGAGTAGGTGAAGGTCACTCTCCTGTCCATGAGGCTTGTGGCCGTCTGTGAAGGCGCCAACAAACTGGTGGCACAGATCTGCCCAAGAGGAAATAGAACTATCCGGTAAGTGCATGAGCCAAGATCTGACGTTTGGCTTGAGCACCAAGGGAAAATAGTTGGCGAGGATCTTGTCGTCTGCCCCCGGCAGCTCGTGCCGCAATGGTGTAGATGCCGAGGAACTCCGATGGGTGTGTCCTGCCATCATACTTCTCTCCGCACGTCCGGCTTGAAGTTTTTCTTGTCGGGCCACCGGACTTGCCGCAGCTCACGGGTGAACGCAGGGCAACCTACTGCGTACGGCAAGTCGCCTGGTTCCCCTGGCGCATGCATATCGACAGTGGGCCCGACGCATTGGTCAGATTGACGGCGCGCTTCTCTTCGGCGCTCGATACGGGTTCGAGCGTCTTCTTCTTGCCGTTCTCGAAGAACTTGGCGCATGTCGCGACGAGCTCGCGGATCCGATGACGCTGTGGAGTCGCTGTCGATGTGGATCCGGCGAGTCGGCGATCTTGGCCTTCGGGAGGGGGAGTGTACGGTGGCTGCACCCCCGCAAGTTTCGTCGCCGTCAGCTCGCGCCTTGTCGCCTTGTCGCGGCTGCGAGGCACTCGGTTGCCGTGGGACGTCTCCGTTGGCGAAGCCGATGAGAGTCTGAATTGTGGCCCTCCATTCGTCGACCTTATCGGCCGTTGGAGGGTAATCTAGAAGTAATTGAGCTCTTGCCAAGGTTTCCGCTGGCGTGGTTGGCGGCAACGGCGTACGGAGCGAAGAACGGGATGTGCTCGGACTCCTAACCAAGTTAGGAGGAGCAGCATCCCGCCCAAGCGATCAGATACTCGCTTCGTACCAGCATCTTTGGCGTGCATCATGCGGTCTCGAGGGCCTTGGGATCCTCCGGCTCGGCCTTGATCCAACGAGCGTATGGTGCCGCGAGCATCACGACGCTGTCGGTCCCGCGCCTCCTGACAAGGGCGCGGTGAGGATTCGGACGCCGACGTCTGCGCCGCCTTGTCTTTGGACCTGGCGGCGTCGTGGGCTCTCTCGACGATGCCCGCTCCTCCGCCGGCGTTTCCCCCACCAGCTGACAGCTCCGGTGGCGGTGGGTTCGACGCAGACGGCTCTGCTGCTGCCGAAGACTTCTTCTTCAGCGCCATGTTGACGACGATTGTTGATGAAGAAACTTCCCGTGCGAACGTCGGATCGGGTTCGCACAGCGTCGACGCCCCCTACCTGGCGCGCCAAAGATGTCGGGGGCGAGCGTGCTGGCCGTGTCCCACGAGCACCTATGGGACCTGGGTCCCTTGTGGTTCGGAGGGGGGCGGAGGTTGCACAAAGAGCGGATCGAGGCGATGCACACGAGCGGGTTTACCCAGCTTCGGAGCTCTCCGGAGAGATAATACTCCTACTGCTGCTTTTGTGGATTATCTTGTGTTCTTGCTAGGGAGCAACGGGAGCTACAAAACGTAGCCTAAGTGTGTGTGAATAGGATGAACTAAGCAGGAGCTGAACTGAATGAGCCGAACCCCTTCTACGTTGCCTCCGGGCCTCCTTTTTAGACACAAGGGGTTTCCACATGTGGCAAGTAGAAAAGGGTAAGATAGTAAAAACATAGGTTGGTACACCGCTTTGTACAAAGGTACAAGAACCTATACCTAACTCGACGGCAAGGGACAAGAGTCATCAATGCCCGTCTCGATCGCCCGAAACGATTATGAGGACCGTCAAGTGCGCCTTCGTTTGCCACGAAGGTAGCTTGTCGCCGCTTGTCGCCGCTCCCGCTGGTTGCACAGCCCGTCGACACGCTGCTTACGGAGAAACCCCGTGGCGACACGTTGGCGGATGAGCTGGAGCGGAGATGGAGAGGTTGCCTGCCCCGGCAAGCGCCTTGCCGCGAGAACCTTGTCGTGCTTGGGGCTCGGTGCCCACTGCCTTCCTCCCGGCAAGCTCCTCTTGCCGGGGCCTTGTTTCCTTCGCGCCCTGAGTGGCCTTCCTGGCAAGCTCCTCTTGCCGGGGCCTTGTTTACTTCGTCTTGAATGGCTCCAAAGGGGCCACTGAGGATCTTGGCGGACGCCTGGCAAGGCCTGCCACGGGGACGCTGCGACCGCCCGTGCACAGGTTCGGGGTACTAAGGTACCCCTACTTTAGTGCACCAACGAAGTTATTCTTTCTGATCGATCTATTCAAGAGTCCGTATTAAAAGTAACACGAAGCTATTCTTTCCGTTCGATCTATCATAGAGTTCGTACTGGAATAACACCTTGAGACACAAATCAACCAAAACCCTAATGTCACCTAGATACTCCAATGTCACGTCAAGTATCAGTGGGTATGATTATACGATATGCATCACACAATCTCAGATTCATCTATTCAACCAACACAAAGTACTTAAAAGAGTGCCCCAAAGTTTCTACCCCTATGCATAGATTCCCAAGGTCACGGAACCCGCAAGTTCATCACCAAAACATACATCAAGTGAATCAATAGAATACCCCACTGTCACCACGAGTATCCCACGCAAGACATACATCAAGTGTTCTCAAATCCTTAAAGACTCAATCCGATAAGATAACTTCAAAGGGAAAACTCAATCCACTACAAGACAGTAGAGGGGGAGAAGCATCATAAGATCCAACTATAATAGCAAAGCTCGCGATACATCAAGATCGTACCACCTCAAGAACACGAGAGAGAGAGAGAGAGAGAGAGAGAGAGAGAGATCAAACACATAGCTACTAGTACATACCCTCAGCCCCGAGGGTGAACTACTCCCTTGTGACGCCCCTGATTCGACCGTACACTAATCATACACGCAAATGTGTATAATCAAGATCAGGGACTCACGGGAAGATATCACAACACAACTCTAGACACAAATTAAAATAATACAAGCTTCATATTACAAGCCAGGGGCCTCGAGGGCTCGAATACATAGCTCGATACACAAGCGAGTCAGCGGAAGCAACAATATCTGAGTATGGACATAAGTTAGACAAGGATGCCTTAAGAAGGCTAGCACAAAAGCAACACGATCGAAGAGGCAAGGCCTCCTGCCTGGGACCTCCTAACTACTCCTAGTCGTCGGCGGGCTCCATGTAGTAGTAGGCACCCTCGGGGTAGTAGTCGTAGTCGGTGGGGGTGGCATCTGATTCCTGGGGTCCACCATCTGGTTGCAACAACCAGAAAGAAGAAGTAAGGGGGAAAAGGGTAGCAAAGCAACCGTGAGTACTCATCCAAAGTACTCGCAAGCATCAGATCTAAACTAAGTATGCATTGGTATCAAATGGAAGGGTTGTGTCTGTGGACTGAACTGCAGAAAGCCAGAATAGAGGGGAAGGCCTAGCCTATCGAAGACTAGCATCTCAAGCAGCTCCATGCATCTTGCAGCATGTAGAAGAGTAAAGAATAGCAGTTTATAATTAACAAGCATGTTGTAGAATTAACGCCAAGAGATCCTTCCTCGACTCCCTGCGAGAAAGCAATCCCGGAGCCACATATCCATCACATATCAAGCATCCATTTCTAGTTGTATAAGATCAGGATATAAGTCTGAACGTCCATTACCGTGGACACGGTATTCGAATATATATCTTCCCTGCAGGGGTGCACCACGTTACCCAACACGCTCGATCACTCTGGCTGGACACACCTTTCTGGGGTCAATGCCCGGCCTCGGAAGATCTACACGCCGTAGCCCTACCTAGGCTCAACAGAGAGGTCCCCGCCGGTCTACATCCTAAGCGCCCTGGGGTCTTGGGCCCATCGTCCGTTGCACTCCGGGTCGTTGCGCGCAGGGTGGATACCAGCGCCGCCTCGGATGGCCAGGACGATCCGACCGTGCCGCCATGCTGAACTGGACGTCTGACAAAGCTTCGGCTGATACCACGACATCGAGGCCCATAACTATTCTCGCGTGGTGGTTAGTGCGTAAAGGCTAAAGGCCAATTCAGAACAAATACCCAAACATGTTAGTGCATTAACAATTAAAGTAGTGACGGCTGTTGGGACAAGTCTGGAGCTATCACCCCCTCCTGGGTGATATTGCTAAACAGCCAGCCGCCACCGTCACATCGCACGGGTGCTCTCCGTGCCCGCCTGACTTTCACAACGGTCTCAAGTAAAGTCAAGGAAACCGTGTGTCCAGACATCAAGGGGAAAACCCGAGGAATCACCCCCGGTGGATTCCACTCAATGTAATCATCAAGGTGAATGTAAGAGGGACCACCCTCGAGGTTCACACTTGAGGTGTTTCACGACACAGCCGTATCGGGAATGGTGAAAGAGGAAATCACCCTCGATGACCACGGCTGAATAGCCACTACAGAATTATCATCAGGAGTGCGTTATGAGGGATCACCCTCGGCACTCAATAGTAGCTCTGCAGAGTCGAGCAACAAAAAGGGGCGTCATGTGATGTGAGGTGTCGGGCTCTGGACGTCGATCTCGTTGATCGAGTCGTCGATGATGAAGCAGGGGCAACAAGGACAAGGTGGGGGTCACTGATGGATTACTATCCAACCTATACTAAGCAGTTTAGGATAAGCAGGTTACAAAAGCAGGCTATGCATCAGAATAGGAGCAATCAAATATAGTAGCAAAATCTAATGCAAACATGAGAGAATGGAATGGGCGATATCGGGATGATCAAAGGGGGGCTTGCCTGGAAGCTCCGCTGAAAGGGAAGAAGGGTCGTCGTCGACGTAGTCGATCACAGGGGCATCAGCAGCGGTCTCGGGGACTATAGGAGAAGAAGAGGGGGAAGAAACAGTAAATATAAGGCACACAGATGCATGACATGACAATAAGAAGCACTAGGCGTGTTCTAACGCAGTACTACGTGATACTGGCGAAGGGGAATAACATCCGGAAGTTTTCCCGGAGTTAGGCATTTTCGGACAGTCGAACCGGAGGGGAAAAATTCGATGTTCGCTATGCTAGGGGCACGTGGCGGATGAATCGAGAGCGTATTCCAATTCGTCGTATTTTTCTGAGCAACTTTCATGTATAAAACTTTTTCATCCGAGTTACGGATTAATTTCTATGAATTTCTAAAGTTTTAGTAATATTCTGAAAATTTATGGAATTCTATTAATTCGAAAATAAATCAGCAAAAACTTTTGTTACCTAGTGTCAACCTAGCCTATGTATATGACAGTGGGGCCAGTACGGTGCTGTGTCAGCGGGGTCAACAGTCAACATTTGACTGGGTTGACTGGTCAAAACTGGGCTGTGGGGCCCATGTGTCATCGGGTCATTTTTTAACAGATTGTTTATTTAGTCTAGTTAGTGGTGGGGCCCATAAGTCATACTCTATGTAGGTACTAATACCTGTTTTAGGTTAGTTAGTTAAGACTAATCCTAGTCTAATGGCCGGCACGTTTGGTAGTGGCTCAAGCCATGCGTTTGGCTAGGCAAACCAGGGGCAGCATGCACAACACATAGGCCACGACGGCCATCTCCAAGAGCAACAGCGCTGCAGTAGCAGGGAGCCGCAGCGTCAAGGAGCAGCGGCAGTAGCTAAGTAGCAGCACCAGCGCAGCCAGCAATGCAGCAGCAGCAATAGCAGCGGCAAGGTAGGACCAACAGCAGCGTGGCAATTGCAGCAGCAGGGGAGCAGCCAGTGTAGGCGGCGAGCAGCAGTACAGGAGGCAGCAGCGGCGGCGCTAGCGGCAGTAGGGAGCAGCGGGCGGCAACGGCGACGCACGGGCGACGATGAACGGCGACGGGCGACGACGGGGATTCCCAGCGATGCAGAGGCGTTGGGATCGATCCCGTGGCCGTAGGAGAAGCAGGGGAGGCAGGCGTATCTCCTGGCAAAGGCCTCAGGCGACGGCGAGCACGGTGGTCGCGCGGGCGAGGAGGCCCATGGCAACGGCGGCTTGGTTCAGCGAGGAGCGGCGCGAGGGAGGGGGGAAATGAGCTAGGGTTCGGGGGAGAGGAAGAAGGGGCCGGGGGTTGCTTTTATCCGCCGGGGAAACGACGGGGAGGCGCGGGATGGTTGCCACGGCGCCATCGGTCGCCATGGCACCGGTGGATCGTTGCCACGATCCCCCTGAACAGGGGAAGGGAGATGAGGGCGAGATGGGCTGGGCTGTGCAGGCCTGTCCTGTACGTGCAGAGCCCATAGGCACAATAGGCTAGCTAGCATTTTCCCTTTTCTTTTGATTTTATTTTATGTTTTCTGTTTTTTTCTCAAAAAAACAATCTTTTATGTTTTCTGCTTTGTAAAATATTTGGCCACAAGATTTCTCTTGTAGAATATGAAGTGGTACCACATAATTATTTTACAATATTTAGAGCTGCCATAAAAAGTTTGGTGAGCATTTAAATTTATTTGAAATTTTAGAATTATAAAAGGCATTTATCTAATTGTTTAAGCCACTGTTTTAATCATTTCTTTTACATTTAAACATTTTATATAAATTTGGTTTCTTCACCAATAATACTTATGAATTATTTGCCCCGGTTTGCACATTTTAGTTTTGACATTTTGAAACTTTAAATTTTGACTTTATTTAAAATTTGAATTTGAACCGATTTTGAATCAACGCGAGATTAGCAACAGTGATAATGATGACGTGGCATCATTAGCAAAGGATTACTGTAGCTTAATTATCTGGGTGTTACAAATCTCCTCCACTACAAGAAATCTCATCCCGAGATTTTAGGAGGTTGGAGACAGAGCGAGGTATTCATCACGAAGACGATCCTCGCGCTCCCAAGTGGTTTCATCTTCAGAATGATTTTCCACTAAACTTTAAAAAAAATTGATAGCCCTCAAACGGGTGCGAGCTTGAACGAGAACGCGGATTGGATGCTCTCTGTAAGCGAGATCATCTTGCAGGGGTTGAGCTTTATAAGCCATCTGGTTGTTGCAATAAGACTTGCGACTCAGGGCATTGGACATGACATTAGCCTTGCCAGCGGTATAAGAAATATCGTATTCATAGCCTGTAATCGTTTCCATACATCGTTGTTGATGGAGATCCAGATCTAGCTGAGTAACAGATACTTCAAAATTTGATGATCGGTGAAGATCTCGCAACGATTACCAAGAAGGAAATGTCGCCATAACTTCAATGCGAACATTGGTGAAGGAGCATTATCAATTCTCACAATCGGAGAAGAGTTTCACGCATTCAATGAATATGTTCGTGATTCGGCATTTCGAACAAGATGAGCCTGTTAGCTTACTATCTCACTCGAAGGATGCAGTAGATGGACGGTTTTAGTGGCGCAAATGATAGAAGCAGTATGTGTTTTAACCATTCCATTCCCTGAATGAGGTCAATATTTGAAGACTTCAAAATAATGGGGGGAAACATGGAAACCCTTCGATTCCAACGGGGCCGTTGTGACTAACCATGGTGATTCGACATTGGCCCACAGAATGCAGCTTGGAATTCCGGCCAATTGATGGCGGTTTCAATAGGTAAGGAACGCATGTGGTTGTCCCACCATTGAGCAGCGGGACCCTTCAGGTAGTAAGACACGAAGGAGACATAGTTGGCAGGGGCTACATCAGTAGACTCTAACTTGAAAGTGATGTCATGGAGCCACTCATCAGCATCAAGTGGCTGAGTTGAGCTATGGTAGATGACAGGGTTGAGACGCACAAAGTCTTGTAGAGTCAGTGGGACGGGTTGCTGATTCATATTGGGATGTGGAAACTGAGCCAGGGCTCCTTTTTATGAACTGGCGATTCAGCATCAAACTGTTGTTTCATTACGGCCATGTATTCAGGCAGTCACGACCATAACTAGCGGGTCTAACCATCCTGCTTAAATGCAACAGGGGGTAGTTTAGCAAAGGGGTGGAGAAAGTGTAAGGAGTTACTCATGATGTATCCTGAACAATGAGCAAAGGCGCAGTATGTACAAAGCAGTAGTCATTGGAGACATACTGATACATATACGGAGCCAATTACACGATGTTCGTAAGAGTTCGGACAAGAGAAACATCATAGCCATACTAGGCGTCACACATGCACGCGATGGAGGGATATCACAACGGGACATAGCAAAGGCTACATCAACGTCGGAGAAAACCATTGGAGCGAGGGATTTGCAAGTGACGACGTAGGGTGCCCTCGATGAAAGGATCCAGCAGTCAGTGAACATTGTGAAGTAGAACTTGGCCCTCCGGTGAGGGATCCCTCCTCCGGCAGGGTGCCGGAACAGAGTCCCGATTGGTTTTTGGTGGCTACAGAGGCTTGCGCCGGTGGAACTCCTGATCTAGGTTATTTTCTAGAGGTTTCTGTATTTATAGGAATTTTTGGCGTAGGTCTCACGTCAGGGGGTCTCCGTTTTGTCCACGAGATAGGGGCCGATGCCCAGGGGGTAGGGCGCGCCCCCCACCCTCGTGGACAGCCCTGGACTCTTCTGGCCCAACTCTTTTACTCCGGGGGCTTCTTTTGGTCCATAAAAAAACATCAAAAATTGGCACGTCAATTAGACTCCGTTTGGTATTCCTTTTCTGCGATATTCAAAAACAAGGAAAAAACAGAAACTGGCACTGGGCTCTAGGTTAATAGGTTAGTCCCAAAAATCATATAAAATAGCATATAAATGCATATAAAACATCCTAGATGGATAATATAATAGCATGGAACAATCCAAAATTATAGATACGTTGGAGACGTATCACCCGGCCGCCCAAACAAGGCATGATATGGGCTATTTATTTTAACCACCTCAAACCACAATGTCTCTGCTCGATAGTGATAGTCGTTACCAAAGGCGACTTCCAAGGCAATCTTTCCAACAAGATACGCCGACTTGCCAAGCACTACGCCATGGAAAACGGTAGAAGACGGCATGAGATCCTTTTCATTTAAATTCATCCGACGAAGCGTGTCATAATATAAGATGTTGATACTGTTTCCACCATCCATAAGCACCTTAGTGAATTTATAACCCCCGACCTAAGGGGCTACCACTAAAGCCAGATGACCCGGATTCTCAAGTCGGGGCAGGTGATCCTCACGACTCCATGTAATTGGGTACTCTGACCACCGCAAGTACTGAGGTACGGCCGGTTCAATAGCATTGACTGCACGCTTGTGCACCTTCTGATCTTGTTTGCAAAGACTTGTGGTGAAAACGTGGTATTGGCCACCATTGAGCTGCTTTGGAGTACTCGGATATCTTGACTGATTACCTTGCTCCTGGTTGCCCTGACTAGTTTGTTGGTTATAACCACCCTGGTGGCCTTAACCTTGAAAACCAGAGCTTGAGCCGCCGCAGTGAAAGCCGGGCCCCTATGAACTGGATCCTGAGCCGCTGCGCGGTCCATTGTTATTACCATGATTGTGATTGTGATTTCTGTATTCTCGCATGATAAAACAATCCTTCCAGGCATGAGCCGCCAGCTGTTCAGGCAGACTATGTTTTGGGCAAGGTTCATTGAGCATTGCTTCCAGGTTAAAAAAATTCCCTCCAAAGGTCGGCTTACTGATAACCCACAATTATAGGGGATAAATTGTAGCGTCTTTCGATAAGTAAGAGTGTCGAACCCAACGAGGAGCTAAAGGTAGTACAAATATTTCCTCAAGTTCTATCGACCACCGATACAACTCTATGCGCACGCTTGACATTCGCTTTACCTAGAACAAGTATGAAACTAGAAGTACTTTGTCGGTGTTGTGGGATAGGTTTGCAAGAATATAAAGAGCACGTAAATAAAAACTAGGGGCTGTTTAGATAAAGAAGCAATAAAGTTAGTATAGCGAGTGTGGAAAATGAAGGAAATATGCCCTAGAGGCAATAATAAAGTTATTATTTATTTCCTTATATCATGATAAATGTTTATTATTCATGCTAGAATTGTATTAACCGGAAACATAATACATGTGTGAATACATAGACAAAACAGAGTGTCACTAGTATGCCTCTACTTGACTAGCTCGTTAATCAAAGATGGTTATGTTTCCTAACCATAGACAAAGAGTTGTTATTGATTAACAGGATCACATCATTAGGAGAATGATGTGATTGACATGACCCATTCCGTTAGCTAGCACACAATCGTTTAGTATGTTGCTATTGCTTTCTTCATGACTTATACATGTTCCTATGACTATGAGATTATGCAACTCCCTGCCATCGGAGGAACACTTTGTGTGCTACCAAACGTCACAACGTAATCGGGTGATTATAAAGGTGCTCTACAGGTGTCTCCAAAGGTACTTTTTGGGTTGGCGTATTTCGAGATTAGGATTTGTCACTCCGATTGCCTGGAGAGGTATCTCTGGGCCCTCTCGGTAATGCACATCACTTAAGCCTAGCAAGCATTGCAACTAATGAGTTAGTTATGGATGATGTATTAAGGAACGAGTAAAGAGACTTGCCGCAACGAGATTGAACTAGGTATTGAGATACCGACGATCGAATCTCGGGCAAGTAACATACCGATGACAAAGGGAACAACGTATGTTGTTATGCGGTCTGACCGATAAAGATCTTCGTAGAATATGTGGGAGCCAATATGAGCATCCAGCTTCCGCTATTGGTTATTGACCGGAGAAGTGTCTCGGTCATGTCTACATAGTTCTCGAACCCGTAGGGTCCGCACGCTTAACGTTTCGATGATAGTTATATTATGAGTTTATATGTTTTGATGTACCGAAGGTTGTTCGGAGTCCCGGATGTGATCACGGACATGACGAGGAGTCTCGAAATGGTCGAGACATGAAGATTGATATATTGGAAGCCTATGTTTGGATATCGGAAGTGTTCCGGGTGAAGTCGGGATTTTACCGGAGTACCGGGAGGTTACCGGAACCCCCCGGGAGGTAAATGGGCCTTAGTGGGCCTTTACGGAGAAGAGGAGAGGCGGCCAGGGCTGGGCCGGGCGCCCCTCCCCCCTAATCCTAATAGTACAAGGAGAGGAGGGCAGCGCCCCCCCCCCCCCCTTCCTTCTCTCCCTCCTCTTTCCCCCTCTCGAATCCTATTCCAACTAGGAAAGGGGGGAGTCCTACTCCGAGTGGGAGTAGGACTCCTGCTGGCGTGCCCTCTCCCTGGCCGACCGCACCCCCCCTTGCTCCTTTATATACGGGGGCAGGGGCACCCCATAGACACAACAATTGATCTGTTTGATCTTTTTGCCGTGTGCGGTGCCCCCTCCACCATAGTCCACCTCGATAATACTGTAGCGGTGCTTCGACGAACCCCTGCGTCGGTAGAACATCAACATCGTCACCACGCCGTCATGCTGATGAAACTCTCCCTCAACACTCGGCTGGATCGGAGTTCAAGGGACGTCATCGGGCTGAACGTGTGCTGAACTCGGAGGTGCCGTACGTTCGGTACTTGATCGGTCGTATCGTGAAGACGTACGACTACATCAACCGCGTTGTGCTAACGCTTCTCCTTTCGGTCTACGAGGGTACGTGGACAACACTCTTGTTGGAAATATGCCCTAGAGGCAATAATAAAAGGATTATTATTATATTTCCTTGTTCATGATAATTGTCTTTTATTCATGCTATAATTGTATTATCCGGAAATCGTAATACACGTGTGAATACATAGACCACAATATGTCCCTAGTGAGCCTCTAGTTAACTAGCTCGTTGATCAATTGATAGTCATGGTTTCCTGACTATGGACATTGGATGTCATTGATAACGAGATCACATCATTAGGAGAATGATGTGATGGACAAGACCCAATCCTAAGCATAGCACAAGATCGTGTAGTTCGTTTTGCTAGAGCTTTTCCAATGTCAAGTATCTCTTCCTTAGACCATGAGATCGTGTAACTCCCGGATACCGTACGAGTGCTTTGGCTGTACCAAACGTCACAATGTAACTGGGTGACTATAAAGGTGCACTACAGGTATCTACGAAAGTGTCTGTTGGGTTGACACGGATCGAGACTGGGATTTGTCACTCCGCGTTATGGAGAGGTATCACTGGGCCCACTCGGTAGTGCATCATCATAAAGAGCTCAAAGTGACCAAGTGTCTGGTCACGAGATCATGCATTATGGTACGAGTAAAGTGACTTGCCGGTAACGAGATTGAACGAGGTATTGGGATACCGACGATCGAATCTCGGGCATGTAACATACCGATTGACAAAGGGAATTGTATACGGGATTGTTTGAATCCTCGACATCGTGGTTCATCCGATGAGATCATCGAGGAGCATGTGGGAGCCAACATGGGTATCCAGATCCCGCTATTGGTTATTGCTCGAGAGCCGTCTCGGTCATGTCTACGTGTCTCCCGAACCCGTAGGGTCTACACACTTAAGGTTCGGTGACGCTAGGGTTGTATGAATATGAGTATGCAGTAAACTGAATGTTGTTCGGAGTCCCGGATGAGATTCCGGACGTCAGGAGGAGTTCCGAAATGGTCCAGAGGTAAAGATTTATATATGGGAAGTTGTCAAACGGACACCGGAAAAGTTTCGGGTCATATCGGTATTATGGAGGGGCCACCGGAAAGGTTCCGGAGGACCACCTTGGTCAAACGATCAACCACTACCCAGATGGAATCATAACCTGAACGGGTCCTGGGTAATCCTGTGATAAAATCCATTCCAAGTTTTTCCCATTTCCAATCGGGAATCGGCAAAGGTTGAAGTAACCCTGCTGGCTTCTGATGTTCTGCTTTTACCCGTTGGCAAACATCGCATACTGCCACGTACTCGGCAATATCCTTCTTCATACCTGTCCACCAGAAACTTTCCTTCAAATCCAGGTACATCTTGGTGTTACCGGGGTGAATCGAGTACGGTGAATCATGAGCCTCCTGAAGAATTAGCTTCCTGAGTTCGGGATCATTGGGCACATAAATACGATCCTCGAACCATATAGCTCCGTGTTCATCCTTACGAAATCCTTTAGCTTTTCCTTCATTCATCTTTTTCTTTATCTCATCAATTTCCTTGTCCGACTTCTGGGCTTCATGAATCCTTTCAACAAAGTGGACTGAACTTCCAGAGTTGCAACATATCCTCTCGGAACTATCTCCAGTCGGAGATCTCTGAGGTCATCGACTAACTCCTGGGGTAATCCTCCTGCTGTAAGAGTATTCACATAACTCTTACGCCTCAAAGCATCTGCTACAACATTAGCCTTTCCTGGGTGGTAATGCAATCTCATGTCATAGTCCTTGATTAACTCTAGCCATCTCCTCCGCTCGAGGTTCAACTCTTTCTGCGTGAAAATATACTTCAAGCTCTTATGATCTGTGTAAACATCACAACGGTTTCCGATGAGGAAATGTCTCCAGGTCTTGAGTGCATGCACTACGGCTGCTAACTCCAAATCATGTGTGGCATAATTCATCTCGTGAGGTCGTAGCTGTCTGGAGGTATAAGCTACAACTTTTCCTTCCTGCATGAGTACTCCTCCGAGTCCCTGACGAGAAGCGTCACAATATACCTGGTAATCCTTGTGTATGTCCGGCTAAATCAGTACTGGGGCTGTAACCAAACGTTTCTTCAATTCCTGAAAACTGGCTTCACAATCCTCGGTCCAAATGTACTTGGCTTCCTTCTTCAACAGCTCAGTCATGGGCTTGGCAATCTTTGAGAAATTCTCAATAAACCTCCGATAATATCCTGCGAGTCCGAGAAAAACTACGGATCTCCTTGACTGAGGTGGGCGACTGCCAATCGGTGACTGATTCAACCTTGGCGGGGTCAACTGCTATTCCTTCTCCTGAAATAACATGTCCGAGGAATCCAACTTTCTTCAGCCAAAATTCACATTTGCTGAACTTAGCATACAACTGGTGTTCTCGAAGTTTCTCCAGAACTAGACGCAAATGTTCCTTATGCTCTTCCTCGCTCTTGGAGAAAATCAGTATATCATCGATGAACACCACGACCAACTTGTCCAGATATTCCATAAATACCTTGTTCATCAAATTCATGAAGTATGCAGGGCATTAGTCAATCCAAATGACATGACGGTATACTCATATAAACCATACCGTAGTGAATGCTGTTTTGGGTATATCCTTTTCACGGATCTTCAATCGATGATACCGATCGAAGATCGATCTTGGAGAATACCTTGGCTCCAACTAGCTGATCAAATAGATCATTAATCATCGGCAGAGGGTACTTGTTCTTGATGGTCACTTCGTTCAACGAACGATAATCCACAACCATCCTCAAGGTTCCATCCTTCTTCTCTACCAAAAGAACTGGGGCTCCCCAAGGTGATGAGCTTGGCCGAATATATCCTTTCTCCAATAACTCATTAATTTGATTCTTGATCTCTTTCAAATCGTTCGGGGGCATCCGATAGGGTCTCTTGGATATCGGGCTGTGCCGCAATAACTCAATCAGAAATTCAATGTCTCTGTCGGTGGCATTCCTGGTAATTCCTCCGGAAACACATCGGGAAAATCTTGCACCAACGGGCACTTCCTCCTGAACAACTCCCGTGAGGGAATGCACCTGATTCTTCATCCGCTACGCCCGGATACATACTTGATCCTCTTCTCGCCCGGTGGTGAGCGAGAATCGACTTCTTGAGCAGTCTATGTTCCTTCAAACTTCATCAACCAATCCATGCCTAGGATTACATCCAAGGTCCGGGTTTGCAATACTATGAGGTCTCAAGGGAAATTTATGATTTCCGATGTTGAGGGTTGCATGACAGCCTAAGCTCGCCATCATTTCTCCTCCCGCGGAACCGACGCCAAGGGGGCTTCTAAGGTTTTAGTGGGCAACCCGTACTTCTCCACAACTACCCTTGATATGAATAAATGCGTTGCACCGTAATCAAAGAGTACCAATATCGAACGTGAATTCAATAAAACTTACCAACCACGATTGTTCCGGCTGATCATAGACGTCCTCCACGTCAATGTGGTTCACCTGAGCACGAGGGAAAGGGTTGGGCTTCTTCGCTGAGCTTCCATTGCCGTTTCCATTCCTCTGCTTGGCCTCCGGGCAGTCGGTGGCATAGTGCCCTGTTTTCTGGCACTTGAAACAGGTGATGTGACTCAGATCCTTCGGAGCCGAGGCAGGACGATGCTGGTTTCCATTACCGTTTCCATTGCCATTCCCATTGCCTGCCTTGTTGTCCTGGTTGCGGTTGTTCCCATTTCCTCCATGGTTATGTCCTCCATGGTTGTGATGGGTATGCCCTCCTGAGTATGGGGAATAACGGGGCTTCACGAGCTCGAGTTGTATTTCCCCGATTGTACTTCCGCTATGCTATCAATCTGCTGCCGCTTGCCTTCAAGTATGGTGGCCTTGCCTACCAGCTCCAGTAGTTGGTGAAGGTAGCCACCATAAGCTGCATACCCAGCTCGTCATTGAGTCCCTCGAGAAACTTTTTCCGCTTATGCGGCATCTGTGGCCACATCATCCGGGGCATAGCGAGCTAACTTGCTGAACTCATCCACGTATTGCGCCACAAAGACGGTTCCCTGGCGTAGTTGCGGAACTCACGCTTCTTCGTAATCATGGCTCTGCTGAAACATGAGCGGTGCGGAAGGCCTCTGGAACTGATCCCACGTGATGGTGGCGATGGGATAAGTGGCGGTGTAGTTCTCCGCCAAGAAGCTGCAGGTCCATCAAGTTGATGTGCGGCAAAGCGCACCTTCTCTCGCATCCATGCATCCAACGCGTGACTAACTCTCTTCCGACCTTGCGGAGCCAATCGTCGCCACAATCGGCTCAAGATCTGCTAGAGAACACTAGCGGATTCAGCCTCGTGAATCGAGTCAAGTTGTCAACAGGGGTGGTGGCGGTGGATTGTTGTTGTTGTTGTTGTTCGTTACGAATGAGCATCTGCATGAGGGCATTCTACTGCTGGATCAGCTGGGTGAGCTCCGGCGGGAAGTTGAGACCGGGGTCACGTCTCGGAGGCATCTGGTGTTTTTGGAGTGGATGAGAAAATTAGAATAGAACAATGGTCTAATGAGAACTATCACTACCCATATGAATGCACAATCATAATCACACCAATCATTTATTCAATCCACTCAAACATGGTTCAATCTCGATTACAAAATGCTCACGACTAATCGAAAATAACGACCTAACTGATCGACGAAAAAGTAAAATAACATGGCGGTCGACTAAATGTCTTCATCAATAATCCTTGCGTCCTCTGGTGCGATGTCCTCCGGTGTGGCGTCCTCTGTTACGGCGCCTCCTCTTGTAGCTTTCTCCAGTGGAGCTCCCTTCGTAATCCTGATCATTGCTCACGAGAGGTCCGTCATCTCCACTCGGAAAAAGGTCCTCTCCCAAGTCCATCTTTTCCTCTAATGCGGCAACCTTCATCTTCAGGTCGTCGACTCTCTCCATGAAGTCCGCGATTTCTTCCTCATGGTCAAGGAAGTCTGCGTGTGCCTTCTCCTCCAGTTCCAGTTCATGGAACAACAGCCTCCTGTGTACCTTCGAGTTACGGCGAGTCTGGATCTCTCGTTTCCTGAGGAGACACTCCAAGTCTTGGACATAGGAGAGAATGGAGTCGTCCTCTACGGTACGGATGATATCTCCATTCCTTGCTCTACGAGAAACCATGGCGAGGTCTGAAGGATCGAGCTCGGCCCTGTACTCTTCTCGGAGATGTCCAAGTGCACGATATATCGCCATGTCTCTTCCGAGGATCCAGTTGAAGTCGGTAAACTCAAAGTCAATAGGCTCTGTATGTCCTCCGAAGGTTCTCCCTGGAATATGCACCTCAATCACAGAAGCGGGTATCCGCTTAAGTGCATTGGTAGGCTTCCCGGTGATCGAGGGCGAGCAATCTTCAGCTTCTTCACGATCTGGACCAGCTTCTGCCGAAGGGCATCGTCTCATCTGGCCGCAAAACTCCGTAGCAAACCGGGGTGAACTCGTGACCATCTAGAATGTTGAAAATCGGAGAGAAGTCGAAATGATCGGGAGAATTACGGAATGATAAGGATATAAAGTAAATAGTCTCTTCCTATGGCTTTCCGATCCTAGGGGTTACGCCCTACGGTCAGGCAGTGCTCGATACCATCTCTGTAGCGACCTGACCCAAAATCGGTCAAGTCTCCGTGGTTCTGCATTCATCCCAAGATCATGCTGGCACTCACAGTACATTGATGAAATAATCAAAGTTCAATCACAACTGAATTTATTACACGATTCTCATATCGAGTCTTTATTACAATAGAATAAATTCGGCCGAAGGCCAACTCATGAGAAATAAACTAAGTAAAGCTGCGGAAGCGTAGAAGAATAGTGAGTCCATCCGACTCAAAGGGCAATCGCCAAGCGGATCGTAGCCTCAATCCTGATCGGAATACTCCTCTGCAACATAAGACGTTGCAGCCGTGTAGGTCAGCATTTTGAATATGCCGGCAAGTCATGAAGAGAGAACAATAAAATATTACTACTACTATATGCAATTTGGTTGTGGGGCTCTAAGTTTCATCATTTTGCGAAAAGCCAGTTTTTTTTCCTACAACAGTGGACTTGTTTGCAAAACTACAAAATTGTTGGTAGTTATTGAGATGGTTCCGCCAACCAACGTCTCATTCCCAAATTATTAAGTCATAACCCCCTCAATTAATTTATTAATTTTAGTGTTGAGATTTCCGAATACTTCCAAGTTCCAGAGGCTCAATTTGTCCGTAACCGGGGACACGGCTAATCGATTAGATCTTTTCTCTGCAGAGGTTTGCGCACTTTACCCGCAAGAATCGTTCCCTCCTTTTAAGTCTTCGCACTTCATGGTGTTTGAAGACGGGACGAACGAAACAGGGTCTTCCAAGAGTTCTTCCGCCACCGCCGTACCCATCCAATCCTACCGCTCTTCTACATCTCGTAGTACCGTCCGCCAGAGTCACAACTAGGGTTGACCAAGCCAGAGCCCATAATGGCTTGCGGCTGCAGGTAAGCTTCCGGTCAATGGGGTATACATCCGTCTCTTCGTGGCTGGGTGAAGCTTTCCGCAAGATGTCATGGCACTTCTCCATGCATCCCGGCCAACCACTGGGTTCTCCAGGGTGCCCGTCAACCGTCCTCCACCAAGTAGTGAATTCCGAAGTCCATCTTAAGCTTGAAGTTCATGGGGTTGTCATCATCTTGACTCTCACATCTCCCTTATGAATTCACTCAACCAACCCCGTCTACGAGCATAGCAAAAATGAACTACTTCGTCCCGGGTCATGGTAACAAGGGGAATTGGTTCATCCTACCTCATGATACTACTCAAGAACATAACTTCAAAATTTCACCTACTGCATGCATGGTGGGGAGGTATAATTCTAATGCAATAGAAATCATAGGTATTGTAAAGAACATGATCAATGACTTGCCTTGCTGACGATCTTCGTAAGCTAGGGACTCGTGGTAGCAAGCTTCGCACTTCGGAAATTCTACCGAGGCAAACAATAACCATAATAAGCACATAGCATATGATCACTTAACACAATAGCATAGTAACATAACACACCAAAACAAACGAATCAAAACCCAAAGGAAAACTCGAAGAAATCCAACTCAATGTTTTCCTACTTCAAGCAATAACTAAAAATAGTTTTACATAATAAAAAATTTCTTAACAGAACCTAAACATGGGTTTATGCTACCTAACAGAAAAGAATTCAACAAGCAACTAGTAGCAAAAAGAATCACCTTAAAAGCTATTATAAAACTCCTATTAGGCCTAAGACAAATTCTAGTAAGAAAAATAAAATAAAAGTTTTATTTATTATAAATAAAAGTTCATGCTCTAAAGTTACAGAAACTAACCTAGAATAATCTATCACATAGGAAAAATAAATTTATTTGCTAGGTAAAACAATAGGAAAAGCAAGAGCTAGTTAATTAATTAAGAATAACATGATTCTGATTAAAACTATTTTTTTATTAATCCTAAAATGCCCAAATAAATTCCTACGGTTAGGCAATGTCAAAACAAAGTTGTGACAAAAAGAATCATTAAAAAATAATATTCCTAACTCATTTTATAGCAGATTTACTATTCTGTCTAAATCTAAAATAAAGCAATTTTAAATAATTTTAACATGGCTAATTATATTTTCTACGTAAACTATAAGAAATTTGCAAACCAAAAAAAAGAATCACTTAAAAATATTAAGTAGATTAAAATATATGAATTTTTCAAATCTGAAACTATTCTGTTAAAACAGAAAACGAAAAATAAAGAAAAACGGCCTAATGGGCCTATCTAACGCCCTGGGCGTAATATAACTAAATCGGCCCTAGGGTTTAAACTGAATCGGCCGGTTCAACTAAAAACCCTAACTAAAAATAAACCGGAACTAAAACCCGGTTCACTAAACTAACCTAATAAAACCATACCCCTTCGGGGTTTCTAATCCTAACCCTAGAAAACAGATCGGACGACGGGGAGGTGTCCGGCGAGTTACCGAGGCGGCGACGGCGACGGCGGCTCGGGCGGCGAGTGCTCCGGCGACTCCGGTGGTCGGGGGCGTCGGCGGGGAGCTCCGGTGGGTGCGGCGTGGCGAGGGGAGTGGTTTGGTGGAGTCGGGCGAGCTCGGGGATGGCCGGAACGTCGGCGACGGAGTTAATGGCGGCGGCGGCGCTCGGGTGCTCCGGCGAGCATGCGTGGAGGGAGGGGAGCGTCGGGTGAGGGGGCGACGGGGGAACGGGGTCGGGTGGGGGGTATTTATAGGCAGGGGGTCTCGACTTGCGCGAGGGGGCGATCGGGAGGGGATCGGGATGAGATCCCGGAGATCGCGGGATCTCCGGCGCGGGTTATTGCGTCTTGTGAGGAAGAAGGGTGGGGTCCACCCGTCAATGAGTGAGGGGAGAGGGGTTGGGTCGGCCGACCCGCAGAGTTTTCAGGCGAGGGGTCGGTCGGGTTGGCGCTGGTGGGCCGCTGGCAGCTAGCCTGCTCGGTGGGCACTGGGCCGCTGGGTGTTATTGGCGGTTGGCTGGCCGGCGCCTGTGGGCTTTTCTTTTTCCATTTTTTTTGAAAATAAAACAGAGAGAAAATATATAAAATATAAATATTTTATATAGGACATATATATATGAAAATGATCAGGAATATTCCTATCATTTGAACATTTTTCCAGGGCAAAATCCAAACTTTAGAATTTTTTTTTTTCAAAATTCAAATAAAACTCAAATTTGAATTCAAACTTTTTGGCAATGTTTTTCCTCTGATATTTTTGGAGTGTCATGTTTACTCCTCTCATACTTTTTCTCAAGTATTTATCAGGCATAGTTTTTGAAATGATTTCCACTGCCAAAAATTTAAATTCAAATCCCAACAACTCCAAAACTTCTGAAACTTCAAATGCCACTCAATTTCAAACAGGATGCATAGATGCTTAGCTATAATTGTAAAACATTCCAAATAGGAAATTTGGGATGTTACAGAGTACGACTCCATCATCCACGTTCTAGTGAACGCTTCCGCACGCGATCTACAAGTGGTATGTAGATGCAATCTCTCTCCCATGACTCGTTGCTTAGATGAACTCATAGATGGATCTTGGTGAAACCGTAGGAAAAATTTTAATTTTCTCGCAACGTTCCCCAACAAAGTGGCATCATGAGCTAGGTCTATGCGTAGTTCTCTATTGCACGAGTAGAACACAATTTTGTTGTGGGCGTAGATCTTGTCAACTTGCTTGCCGCTACTAGTCTTATCTTGCTTCAGCGGTATTGTGGGATGAAGCGGCCGGACCAACCTTACACGTGCGCTTACGTGAGACCGGTTCCACCGATCGACATGCACTAGTTGCATAAGGTGGTCAAGGCGGGTGTCCTGTCTCTCCCACTTTAGTTGGAGCGGATTCGATGAAAAGGGTCCTTATGAAGGGTAAATAGAAGTTGACAAATCACGTTGTGGCTTTCACGTAGGTAAGAAAACGTTCTTGCTAGAACCCTATTGCAGCCACGTAAAACTTGCAACAACAATTAGAGGACGTCTAACTTGTTTTTGCAGCAAGTGTTTTGTGATGTGATATGGCCGAAGTTGTGATGAATGATGAATGACATATTGTGATGTATGAGATCATGTTCTTGTAATAGGAATCACGACTTGCATGTCGATGAGTATGACAACCGGCAGGAGCCATAGGAGTTGTCTTTATTTTTGTATGACCTGCGTGTCATTGAAGAACGCCATGTAAATTACTTTACTTTATTGCTAAACGCGTTAGCCATAGAAGTAGAAGTAGTCGTTGGCGTGACAACTTCATGAAGACACGATGATGGAGATCATGATGATGGAGATCATGGTGTCATGCCGGTGACAAGATGATCATGGAGCCCCGAAGATGGAGATCAATGGAGCTATATGATATTGGCCATATCATGTCACTACTATATAATTGCATGTGATGTTTATTATGTGTATGCATCTTGTTTACTTAGAACGACGGTAGCAAATAAGATGATCCCTTACAACAATATCAAGAAGTGTTCTCCCCTAACTGTGCACCGTTGCTAAAGTTCGTCGTTTCGAAGCACCACGTGATGATCGGGTGTGATAGATCCTTACGTTCACATACAATGGGTGTAAGACAGTTTTACACATGCAAAAAACTTAGGGTTAACTTGACGATCCTAGCATGTACAGACATGGCCTCGGAACACGGAGACCGAAAGGTCGAACACGAGTCGTATGGAAGATACAATCAACATGAAGATGTTCACCGACAATGACTAGTCCGTCTCACGTGATGATCGGACACGGCCTAGTCGACTCGGATCGTGTAACACTTAGATGACTAGAGGGATGTCTAATCTGAGTGGGAGTTCATTAAAATAATTTGATTAGATGAACTTAATTATCATGAACTTAGTCTTAAACCTTTGCAAATATGTCTTGTAGATCAAATGGCCAACGCTCATGTCAACATGAACTTCAACGCGTTCCTAGAGAAAACCAAGCTGAAAGATGATGGCAGCAACTAGACGGATCGGGTCCTAACCCGAGGATCATCCTCATAGCTGCCAGAAACAATATGTCCTAGAAGGACCGCTAGGTGATGCACTGTCTGCAGAACCAAGACATTATGAATGCTTGGCAGTCTCGTGCTGATGATTACTCCCTCGTTCAGTGCGGCATGCTTTACAGCTTAGAACCGGGGCTCCAAAAGCGTTTTGAGCAACACTGAGCATATGAGATGTTCGAGGAGCTGAAACTAGTTTTCCAAGCTCATGCCCGGGTCGAGAGATATGAAGTCTCCGACAAGTTCTATATTGTAAGGTGGAGGAAAACAGTTCTGTCAGTGAACACATACTCAAAATGTCTGGGTTGCACAACCGCCTGTCCCAGCTGGACATAAACCTCCCGGACGAGGCGGTCATTGACAGAATCCATCAGTCGCTCCCACCAAGCTACAAGAGCTTTGTGATGAACTACAATATGCAGGGGATGGTGAAGACCATTCCCGAAGTATTCTCAATGCTGAAGTCAGCAGAGGTTGAAATCAAGAAAGAACATCAAGTGTTGATGGTCAATAAAACCACAAAGTTCAAAAAGGGCAAGGGTAAGAAGAACCTCAAGAAGGACGGCAAGGATGTTGCCGCGCCCGGTAAGCAAGTTGCCGGGAAGAAGTCAAAGAATGGACCCAAGCCTGAGACGGAGTGCTTTTATTGCAAAGGGAAGGGCCACCGAAGCGGAACTGCCCCAAATACTTAGCGGACAAGAAGGCCGGCAACACTAAAGGTATATTTGATATACATGTAATTGATGTGTACCTTACCAAGACTCGTAGTAACTCCCGGTATTTGATACCGTGCCGTTGCTCATATTTGTAACTCACAGCAGGAGCTGCGGAATAAACGGAGACTGGCGAAGGACGAGGTGACGATGCGCGTCGAGAATGGTTCCAAGGTCGATGTGATCGCCGTCGGCACGCTGCCTCTACATTTACCTACAGGATTAGTTTTAAACCTCAATAATTGTTATTTGGTGCCAAGTTTGAGCATGAACATTGTATCAGGATCTCGTTTAATGCGAGATGGCTACTCATTTAAATCCGAGAATAATGGTTGTTCTATTTATATGAGAGATATGTTTTATGGTCATGCTCCGATGGTCAATGGTTTATTCTTAATGAATCTCGAACGTAATATTACACATATTCATAGTGTGAATACCAAAAGATGTAAAGTTTATAACGATAGTCCCACATACTTGTGGTAATCGCCGCCTTGGTCACATTGGTGTCAAGCGCATGAAGAAGCTCCATTCGATGGACTTTTAGAGTCTCTCGATTATGAATCACTTGACACATGCGAACCATGCCTTATGGGCAAAATGACCAAGACTCCGTTCTCCTGAACAATGGAGCGAGCAACCAACTTATTGGAAATCATACATACCGATGTGTGCGGTCCAATGAGCGTTGAGGCTCATGGAGGATATCGTTATGTTCTCACTCTCACGCATTTACTTAAGTAGATATGGGTATGTCTACTTGATGAAACACAAGTCTTAGACCTTTGAAAATTTCAATGATTTTCAGAATGAGTTAGAGAATCAACGTGACCGAATAATAAAGTTCTTATGATCAGATCGTGGATGAGTATATTTAAGTCACGAATTTGGTACACACTTAAGGAAATGTGGAATCGTTTCACAACTCACGCCTGGAACACCTCGGTAACAGAACGGTGTGTGTCCGAACGTCAGAATCGCACTCTATTGGATATGGTGTGATCTATGATGTCTCTTACCGATTTACCGCTATCATTTTAGGGATACGCTCTAGAGACAGCTACATTCACTTTAAATAGGGCACCGTCTAAATCCGTTGAGACGACACCGTATGAATTATGGTTTGGAAAGAAACCTAAGCTGCGTTTCTAAAAGTTTGGGGATGCGATGCTTATGTCAAGAAACTTCAACCTGAAAAGCTCGAACCCAAATCGGAAAATGCGTCTTCATAGGATACCCTAAGGAAACCATTGGGTATACATTCTACCTTAGATCCGAAGGCAAGATCTTTGTTGCGAAGAACGGATCCTTTCTGAAAAAGTGTCTCTCGAAAGGAGTAAGTGGGAGGAAAGTAGAACTCGATGAAGTACTACCTCTTGAACCGGAAAGTAGTGCAGCTCAGGAAAATGTTCATGTGGTGCCTACACCAACTGGAGAGGAAATTAATGATGATGATCAAGGTACTTCGGATCAAGTTGCTACTGAACTTCGTAGGTCCACTAGGACACGTTCCGCACCAGAGTGGTACGGCAACCCTGTCCTAGAAATCATGTTGTTAGACAACGGTGAACCTTCGCACTATGAACAAGTGATGGCGGGCCTAGATTCCAACAAATGGCTTGAAGCCATGCAATCCGAGATAGGATCCATGTTTGAAAACAAAGTATGGACATTGACATACTTGCCCGATGATCGGCGAGCGATAGAAAACAAATGGATATTTAAGAAGAAGACGGACGCGGATGGTAATGTAGCCATCTATAAAGCTCGACTTGTCGCTAAGGGTTATCGGAAAGTTCAAGGGATTGACTACGATGAGACTTACTCTCCCGTAGCGAAGCTTAAGTCCGTCCGAATCATGTTAGCAATTGCCGCATACTATGATTATGAGATATGGCAGATGGACGTCAAAACAGCGTTCCTTAACGGTTATCTTAAGGAAGAGCTGTATATGATGCAGCCGGAAGGTTTTGTCGACCCTAAGAATGCTAACAAGGTATGCAAGCTCCAGCGATCCATTTATGGGCTGGTGCAAGCATCATGAGTTGGAACATTCGCTTTGATGAGATGATCAAAGCGTTTGGGTTTATCTTGATCTTATGGAGAAGCCTGCGTTTACAAGAAAGTGAGTGGGAGCTCTATAGCATTTCTCATATTATATGTAGATGACATACTTTTGATGGGAAATGATATAGAACTCTTGGACAACATTAAGGCCTACTTGAATAAAAGTTTTTCAATGAAGGACCTTGGAGAAGCTGCTTATATATTAGGCATCAAGATCTATAGAGATAGATCGAGACGCCTCATAGGTCTTTCACAAAGCACATACCTTGATAAGATTTTGAAGAAGTTCAAAATGGATCAGTCCAAGAAAGGGTTCTTGCCTGTGCTGCAAGGTGTGAGATTGATCTCGGCTCAATGCCCGACCACGGCAAAAGATAAAGAAGAGATGAGCGTCATCCCCTATGCCTCAGCCATAGGATCTATTATGTATGCCATGCTGTGTACCAGACCTGATGTAAACCTTGCCGTAAGTTTGGTAGGAAGGTACCAAAGTAATCCCGCAAGGAACACCGGACAGCGGTCAAGAATATCCTGAAGTACTGAAAAGGACAAAGGACATGTTTCGTTTATGGAGGTGACGAAGAGCTCGTCAGAAGGGTTACGTCGACGCTTAGCTTCGACACAGATCTGGATGACTCTAAGTCACGCATCGGATACGTGTATATGTTGAATGGTGGAGCAAGAAGCTGGTGCAGCTGCAAGCGAGCGTCGTGGCGGGATCTACATGTGAAGCGGAGTACATGGCAGCCTCGGAGGCAGCGCATGAAGCAATTTGGGTGAAGGAGTTCATCACCGACCTAGGAGTCATACCCAATGCGTCGGGCTGATCAAACTCTTCTATGACAACACCGAGCTATTGCTCTTGCCAAGGAGCCCATGTTTCACAAGAAGACCAGGCACATCAAGTTGCCGCTTCAACTCCATCCGTGAAAATGTTCAAGATGGAGACATAGAAATTTGCAAAGTACATACGGATCTGAATGTCGCAGATCCGTTGACTAAACCTCTTCCGCGGGCAAAACATGATCAACACCAGAACTTATGGGTGTTCGATTCATCACAATGTAACTAGATTATTGACTCTAGTGCAAGTGGAGACTGTTGGAAATATGCCCTAGAAGCAATAATAAAAGGATTATTATTATATTTCCTTGTTTATGATAATTGTCTTTTATTCATGCTATAATTGTATTATCTGGAAATCGTAATACACGTGTGAATACATAGACCACAATATGTCCCTAGTGAGCCTCCAGTTGACTAGCTCGTTGATCAATAAATAGTCATGGTTTCCTGACTATGGACATTGGATGTCATTGATAACGAGATCACATCATTAGGAGAATGATGTGATGGACAAGACCCAATCCTAAGCATAGCACAAGATCGTGTAGTTTGTTTTGCTAGAGCTTTTCCAATGTCAAGTATCTCTTCCTTAGACCATGAGATCGTGTAACTCCCGGATACCGTCATTTAGTGCTTTGGGTGTACCAAACGTCACAACGTAATCGGGTGACTATAAAGGTGCACTACAGGTATCTCCGAAAGTGTCATTGGGTTGACACGGATCGAGATCGGATTTGTCACTCCGTGTTACGGAGAGGTATCACCGGGCCCACTTGGTAGTGCATCATGATAATGAGCTCAAAGTGACCAAGTGTCCGTCACGGATCATGCATTATGGTACGAGTAAAGTGACTTGCCGTAACTTGAGATTGAACGAGGTATTGGGATACCGACGATCGAATCTCGGGCAAGTAACATACCGATTGACAAAGGGAATTGTATACGGGATTGTTTGAATCCTCGACATCGTGGTTCATCCGATGAGATCATCGAGGAGCATGTGGGAGCCAACATGGGTATCCAGATCCCGCCGTTGGTTATTGCCCGAGAGCCGTCTCGGTCATGTCTACGTGTCTCCGGAACCCGTAGGGTCTACACACTTAAGGTTCGGTGGACGCTTAGGGTTGTATGAATATGAGTATGCAGTAAACCGAATGTTGTTCGGAGTCCCGGATGAGATCCCGGACATCACGAGGAGTTCCAGAATGGTCCGGAGGTAAAGAGTTATATATAGGAAGTATTGTTTCGGCCATCGCGAAAGTTTCGGGGTCACCCGGTCTTGTACCGGGACCACCGGAAGGGTCCCGGGGTCCACCGGGTGGGGCCACCCATCCCGGAGGGGCCCCATGGGCTGAAGTGGGGAGGGAACCAGCCCATAGTGGGCTGGTGCGCCTTGGCCCACCTGCGCCTAGGGTTAAAACCCTAGGGTGGGGCGCCCACTTGCCTTGGGGGCACTCCACCCCTTGGCCGCCCCTTGGGAGATGGGATCCCCAGGGCGCGCCCTTGGGGGCCTATATAAAGGGAGGGGAGGCAGCCGCACTGAAGTTCTCGCGCCTCCTCCCCTGCTACACCTCGTCCTCCTCCCGCAGCAGCTTGGCGAAGCCTGCCGGAGTTCTGCAGCATCCACCACCACGCCGTCGTGCCGGATCATCATCAACCTCTCCTTCCCCTTGCTGGATCAAGAAGGAGGAGACGCCTCCCGTCCCGCACGTGTGTTGAACGCGGAGGTGCCGTCTGCTCGGCACTTGGTCATCGGTGATTTGGATCACGGGCAGTACGACTCCATCATCCACGTTCTAGTGAACGCTTCCGCACGCGATCTACAAGTGGTATGTAGATGCAATCTCGCTCCCATGACTCGTTGCTTAGATGAACTCATAGATGGATCTTGGTGAAACCGTAGGAAAAATTTTAATTTTCTGCAACGTTCCCCAACAACTCTCCCCTCTCGTTGCTATGCATCACCCTGATCTTGCGTGTGCGTAGGAAATTTTTTGAAATTACTACGTTCCCAACAGAAAAGTGGTGGTAGGAGTTGCGAAATTGTCCCTAAGCAATTGACTACCTTACTAGACCGATAGCAAGTTTTATGTGGGAGAGGCCACTACTAGCATGTCATTCCTGACTTGGAATTCTATTCACTTATGATTGGAACTATTAGCAAGCATCCGCAACTACTAACGTTCATTAAGGTAAAACACAACCATAGCATTAAGATATATTGGTCCCCCTTCAATCCCGTATGCATCAATTTCTATGCTAGGTTGAAGCTTCTGTCACTCTTGCACTCCAATGTCCTATCAACATACAACTAACCCTATGGTGTGATCCACACGCGCGCTAATATGATGGGCACCAAAGGGCAGCAACATAACCACAAGCAAATTAAGCCAGTCATAGAAAATCACCAATTACCGATAGGACAACGAAAATCTACTCAGACATCATAGGATGGCAACACATCATTGGATAATAAGTATAAAGCACCATGTTCAAGTAGAGGGTACAGGGGTTGCGGCAGAGCGGACTGCTGTAGATAGATGGGGGAAGGTGATGGAGATATTGGTGAAGATGGCGGAGGTGTTGGTGTAGATTGCGGTGATGATGATGGCCCCGGCGGCGTTCCGGCACCACCGGGAGAGAGGGGGAGAGGGCCCCCCTTCTTCTTCTTCTTCGTCTTCTTCTTCTTCCTTGACCTTCCCCCTAGATGGGAGAAGGGTTTCCCCTCTGGTCCATGGCCTCCATGGCGGTGGAGGGGCGAGAGCCCCTCCGAGATTGGATTTGTCTCTCTGTCTCTCTCTATTTCTGCCTTCCCAGATTCTGCCCTTTCACCGTTTCTTATATTCCCTGAGATACGTAACTCCGATTGGGCTGAAATTTGGAGAAGACTTTTATCCAAATATTGGATTTCTTGCGGCGAAAGAAGGGAACCAACCGCCTTACAGAGTGTCCACGAGGGCCCAGGGCGCGCCCCTCACCCTCGTGGGCCCCCCTCGGGCATCGTCTCGCGTTGATTCCACTTCCCAAAATTCACATATATTCCAAAAAAAATCTCCGTCAGTTTTTATCCCGTTTGGACTCCGTTTGATATGGATTTTTTGCGAAACAACATGCAACAAACAGGAACTAGCATTGGGCACTGGATCTATATGTTAGTCCCAAAAATAGTATAAAAAGTTGCCAAAAGTATGTAAAAGTTATATAATATTGGCACGAAACAATCAAAAATTATAGATATGACGGAGACGTACCAGCATCCCTAAGCTTAATTCCTGCTCGTCCTCGAGTAGGTAAATGGTAAAAAGATAATTTTTTATGTGGAATGCTACCTAGCATAATCTTGATCATATAGTCTAATCATGGCATGAATATTAAGACACGAGTGATTCAAAGCAATAGTCTATAATTTGACATAAAGACATCAATACTCAGGCATCCCAACAAACAATCATGTCTTTCAAAATATCAATGGTAAAGAAAGATATCCATACAAAATCATATAATCTTGTCATGCTCTGTATTCTTAACACAAAGTATTTATCATGCACAACCCCGATGACAAGCCGAGCAATTGGTTCATACTTTTTAACGCGCTTCAGCTTTTTCAACCCTCGTGCAATACATGAGCGCAAGCCATGGACATAGCACTATGGGTGGAATAGAATATGATGATGGAGGTTGTGTGGAGAAGACAAAAAAGGAGAAAGTCTCACATCGACGCGGCTAATCAACGGGCTATGGAGATGCCCATCAATTGATGTCAATGCGAGGAGTAGGGATTGCCATGCAATGGATGCACTAGAGATATATGTGTATGAAAGCTCAAACTGAAACTAAGCGGGTGTGCATCCAACTTGCTTGCTCATGAAGACCTCGCGCATTTGAGGAAGCCCATCATTGGAATATACAAGCCAAGTTCTATAATGAAAATTCCCACGAGTATATGAAAGTGATAACTCAAGAGACTCTCTATATGAAGAACATGGTGCTACCTTGAAGCACAAGTGTGGTAAAAGGATAGTAGCATTACCCCTTCTCTCTTTTTCTCTCATTCTTTTTTTTTGTTTTGGTGGGCTTCTTTGGCCTCTTTTTTTATTTGGGCTTCTTTGGCCTCTTTTATTTTTTTAAGTCCGGAGTCTCATCTCGACTTGTGGGGGAATCATAGTCTCCATCATCCTTTCCTCACTAGGGCAATGCTCTAATAATGATGATCATCACACTTTTATTTACTTACAACTCAATATTACAACTCGATGTCTAGAACAAAGTATGACTCTATATGAATGCCTCCGGGGGTGTACTGGGATGTGCAATGATCTAGCGTAGCAATGACATCAAAAAACAGACAAGCCATGAAAACATCATGCTAGCTATCTTACGATCATGCAAAGCAATATGACAATGAATGCTCAAGTCATGTTATGTGATGATGATGGAAGTTGCATGGCAATATATCTCGGAATGCCTATGGAAATGCCACAATAGGTAGATATGGTGGCTGTTTTAAGGAAGATATAAGGAGGCTTATGTCATGCCCAAGATGCGACCCTATCCTAAAGGAACTCGAAGGTCCCACCAAGGATAGAGCGCATCTTGAAGACGCTTTTGCAAGGTGGATATCATTACATCAACATTACATAATAGATAGGGATACATACATAAGGCACAAATGCCACAAGAATACATCAACATCATATACAAGATCAACATCCGACTACGGATGAAACATAAATAGAAGCTCAAACGACATCCACCCTGCTAGCCCAGGCTGTCGACCGAACCTATCCCCGATCAAAGAAGAAGCGGAAGAAGAACTCCAAAACAAGCAAACATCGCTCTCACGCCATGATCATCGTGACAACCTGTACCGCAATCGTTGTTGTAGTAATCTGTGAGCCACGAGGACTCAGCAATCCCATTACCATCGGTATCAAGACTAGCAAAGCTTAAATGGGTAAGGAAGGGGTAAAGTGGTGAGGTTGCAGCAGCGACTAAGCCAGTATGGTGGCTAACATACGCAAAAGAGAGCGAGAAGAGAAGCAAAGGAACGGTCGTCAACTAGTAATGATCAAGAAGTGATCCTGAACTCCTGCTTACGTCAGACATAACCCAGAAACCGTGTTCTCCTCTCGATCACCCCGAAAAGAGACACTCACGGTTACGCACACGGTTGGTGTATTTTAGAAGAGTTTACTTCAAGTTTACTACAACCGGATATTAACAAATTCCCATCTGCCACATAACCGCGGGCATGGCTCTCGAAAGTTTATACCCTGCAGGGGTGTCCCAACTTAGCCCATGATAAGCTCTCGCGATCAACGAAGGATATTCCGTCTCCGGGAAGACCCGATCGATCTCGGAATCCCGGCTACAAGACATTTCGACAAAGAATAAAACAAGACCAGCAAGACCGCCCGATGCGCCGACAATCCCGATAGGAGCTGCACATATCTCGTTCTTAGGGCAACACCGGATGAGACTAGCTACGAGTAAAACCAGCCCTCAGGTTGCCTCAAGGTGGCCCCTTGGTAGCTTCTTCGGACCAGCACTTAGAGAAGCAACGGCCCGGGGGCTAAATAAAGATGACCCTCGAGAGAGCGACTCCCAAGGGAAAAGTAGGTGGTGGTGAGGCAAATGGTAAAACCAAGGTTGGGCCTTCTTTGGAGGAGTCTTATTCAAAGCGAACTGTCAAGGGGGTCCCATAAACCACCCAACCGCGTTAGGGACGCAAAATCCGGGAACATAATACCGATATGACGGAAACTAGGGCGGCAAGAGTGGAACAAAACACTGCATAAGGCCGAGCCTTCCACCCTTTACCAAGTATATAGATGCGTTAATAATATAAGAGATATTGTGATGTCCCAACATAAACATAATCCAACATGGAGCAATCTTCATCTTCACCTGCAACTAGCAACGCTATAAGAGGGGCTGAGCAAAAGCGGTAACATAGCCAAACAACGGTTTGCTAGGAAGGGTGTCAAAGGTTAGAGGTTCATGGCAATTTGGGAGGCTTGAGGAGCAAAATATAGGTAACGCAGCATAGCGATAGAACGAAGCAACTAGCATAGCAATGATAGTAGTGAGATCCAAGGTGACGGTCATCTTTCCTGAAATCCCGCAAGGAAGAAGAGCGAGTCCATGAAGAAGATGAAGCCATGAAGACGAACCAAGCGTAGACGAACGAGTCCTCACGATCGCAACGAAACGGGAACTATCGAGAAGAAGCACACAACAAAGTAAACACACCACACATAGACAAGACATGATGCTCAACCAAGCATGATGTATGACAAAGGCTACATGAAGCTACTCATAGCAAGAGATGATGCAACCAAGAACAACACATCAAAGCAAGTTTAAATGAGGCCGGAAACAACATGGAACAATTCCGGTAAGTACTCATATGCAAATTTCGAAATTGGTTCAGATCTGAATAAAACTTATGTTCAAGTTGTTAAACATAAAGTTAAGATGCAGCACGATGATCTACACGAAATTCTAGTCAAGTTACATATAAAGTTCATTAGATTCGGAGCTACGGCCTAGAAGATATGAGCAAAACAAGTTAAACATGGCATTGATGCAAAATGCATACAAACATCAAGCAAACACATCAAAACAAGGATGCAACATGATAATATGAAACTACATGCAAAAACAAGCAAGTTCCATATAGAGCACACTCAAAACGGAGCAACGGTTCAACACATACACTATACAAGTTTAAAGGACAAGATGTCCAAAACAGCAAGTAGGCATCTTGCAAGCATCAAAACAACATACTACAGCATCCCAACATAAAAACAAAAGGCATGGTCATGAACTAAAGGTAAAGCATGACAAAACATGAACATTGAGCTATCTCCATAAATCACAACAACATTCTCAAAAGGACATGGCAAGATTGCAAATAATAACAGTTTCAGACTTTGCAGAAATAACATCAGGTTGCAATTTTTAGAGCTATCAAACAACATGCTACAGGAACTTATTATGGAAAACAAAGGCATGACATGAATCTACTAATTGCATAGAACAAAAGTTCTTTACTGACCATGAGCCAAAAAGGCACAGAAAATATGGTGGCACCCATGTAAACATAGCAAGTTATATTACAGATTCATACATGGCAGGAACAACAAGTAGGGATGTTGGTGAGCTTGAAACACTCACCACAGAGCAATACATGGCATGGCAAGGTGACCAACAGTAATAAGACATGTTTATGAAGCTAAGCATGGCAATAGAAAGTTCATAGGGTGCATGGATCACTAGCACCAATCATGGCAACAACTGAACTTAATGCTAACAGGCTGACAACAACATTATTTAGCAACTTGAGAGCAAGATTACAACAAGTTACAGCAGACTATAATTGCAACAAAGCGCATGGCTGGATAGAGCAAGACATGTATAACAAAACATCCTTAGTAAACATCTCCAGATTATGCATAGAATGACTTGCAGAAGCAGGTTAAGATAGCATCATGATATAGCAGATTCAGACATGCAAAACAGCAACAGCAAGTACCCAACTTAACAAGCTTGATGCACTCAGTACAAGACTCACAAAAATACATGGATAGCACCCCTGTAAAGATGGCATGATGTAGCACAAAACACATGTAGAGCTCATGCTCATAGGAGGCACACATTAAACATGGCAAAAATGACTAAAGAGCATGTTATAACAGTTTCAGCAGATTAACATCATATAGCTCTCTTGCAACGAAGATTCAGGCATCAAGATGAACTCAAATGAACATGGCACAATGTAACAAAATGAAGTACTCGTTGAGACGAATAATTTTACATATTACACGCATGAAACGGAGCAGTATGCAGAGAGTTATGCTGCGATGAACAGGGCATAAAAATTACTGCGGGAAAAAGAGTGGAATTCTACCTCCGGATCTAGGGTAGACCCGGCGCGGAAAACGAGGCGGCGGCGCGAGCTCGCCGGAGTTGGGCGTGGGGGCCGCCGGAGAGGCACGGGGTCGCCGGATCCGGGCCGGACCTGCCCGGATTTGGCGCGGGGCGGCGCGGAAGAGGCCGGAGGAGGCCGCATGGCGGGCGCGGACGACAAGGCGGCGAAGCCGCGAAGCGGCTCCGGCGGGAGTTTCACGGCGAGAGGCGGAGCAGTGGCAGGCCGGCGCGCTGGGCGCCGCGGGTCGCCATGGCGGATGGCGCGGCAAGCGGCGGGAGCGAGAGGCGCTGGGCGCGGAGGCGCGGCCACATGGCGGCGACGGGCAGGCGGGCCTGATCCGGGCTCGCCGGGCCGCGGCGGCGGGTGGCGGCGGAGATGCCACGTGGCAGGCGTGGATTGGGCAGGGGCGGAGGCGGACATGTCCGGGCGCGGGATGGACATGTCCAGCGGCGAGAGGTGGAAGAAGACTAGGGTTTGATCCGAAATTTCGGGAGGAGGGGTGTTTTTATAGGTAGGAGGAGCTAGGGAGCTCCAAATGGAGAGCGGTTTTCGGCCACGCGATCGTGACCGAACGGCGGAGAGCAAGGAGGGGGCTAGGATGGGTTTTGGGCCAGTTTGAAAGGGGTGTTGGGCTGCACACAAAAGAGGGCTTTACGGTTACCCGGTTAACCGTTGGGGTATCAAACGACCTCCGAATGACACGAAACTTGACAGGCGGTCTACCGGTGCTATACCAAGGCCGCTTGACAAACCTCGGTCCATTCCGAGACCATTTAACACCCGCACACGAAAAGAGGCAAAAGGGGGCGCCGGGAGACATAGGAGTGCCGGATTGCAAGACGGACAACGGGGAAAATGCTTGGATGCATGAGACGAACACTTATGCAAAATGAGATGCACATGATGACATGATAAAATGCAACACGCAAGCAAATGACATGGCAACGACGGCGAATAACTGGCAGACACCTGGCGCAACGAATCCGGGGCGTTACAGCTTATGTGTGATAGAGTGTATCGTATCACGGGGTTTGGATGCACCGGCAAAGTTTGCACCAACTCTCGAGGTGAGAAAGGGCAATGCACGGTACCATAGAGGCTAGCAAATTGCGAAAAGGTAAGAGTGTGTATAATCCATGGACTGACATTAGTCATAAAGAACTCATATACTTATTGCAAAATTTTATTAGCCCTCGAAGCAAAGTACTACTGCGCATGCCCCTAGGGGGATAGATTGGTAGGAAAAGACCATCGCTCATCCCCGACCGCCACTCATATGGAGCACAATCAATAATAAATCATGCTCCAACTTCGTAGCATAACGAGAGACTATATGTGCATGCTTCGGGAATCACGAACCTTAACACCAATATTCTTACTAAACACAACCATTTACTAGTATCTCCCACATATTATCATCTCTATATCGCAAAACTATTGCAAGGAATCAAACATATCATATTCGGTGATTCATAAGTTTTATGTAGGATTTTATGACTAACCATGTGAATGACCAATTCCTGTCATCTCTCTAAATAGATATAAGTGAAGCAAGAGAGTTTAATTCTTTCTACAAAAGATATGTCCACACTCTAACAAATATAAGTGAAGCAAAAGAGCATTCTACAAATGGCGGTTTTCTATGTGAAGAGAAACAGGCAATCCAAACTTCAAATGATATAAGTGAAGCACATGAAGCATTCTATAAAGCCATACTCAAAAGATATAAGTGAAGTGCAAAGAGCATTATATAAATAAACCATGGAACATCTCATACCAGCATGGTGCATCAAAGAAAAGTGAAAACTAAATGCAAAAGACGCTCCAAGGTTTGCACATATCACATGAACGAAACGAATCTGAAAACATACCGATACTTGTTGAAGAAAGATGGGATGCCTTCCGGGGCATCCCCAAGCTTAGACGCTTGAGTCTCCTTAAATATTTACTTGGGTTGCCTTGGGAATCCCCAAGCTTGAGCTCTTGCCTCTCCTCCTTCTCCTCACATCAAGACCTCCTCGATCTTCGAACACTTCATCCACACAAAACTCAACAGAAAGCTCGGTAAGATCCGTTAGTATAATAAAGCAAATCACTACTCTAAGTACTGTTGCAAACCAATTTATATTTTCTTTTTGCATTGTAGCTACTGTAATATAACTTTTTCATGGCTTAATCCACTGATAGAAATTGATAGTTTCATCGAAACAAGCAAACTATGCATCAAAAGCAGAATCTGTCTTAGACAGGATAGTCTGTAGTAATCTGAACATTCACCATACCTATGGTACTCCAAACATTCTGAAAAAATTAGGAAAAATTAAAAATTTGTATAGAAAGACATTGCAAAAAGTTTCAGAATTGTTTGACGTTCCAGTAAAAAATGTAAAATCGCGCACTATAGTTAAAGTTTCTGTTTTGCACCATACAAACCAACAAGCAATGTAAACATCCTAAAGGCAAATCTTGGCACATTATTTTTATGATACAATGGATTTGTACAAGGGGGTAATTATTTTTGTTGAAAAGCTTATGTAACCAAGGATCACAAAATATCCATGGGCATGAACAAAGTTCAAGGCTAGCTCCCACATTAACAATGCTCGTCTTTCTTACTTTCGCTTTTCTTTTTGAAAAAGTTTTAGGTTCCCCTCTTTATTTTTTTTGTTTTTAAACTTTATAAAAGCACACAACAGAAATAAATGACTCTCTAAAACTTCCGGGTTGTCTCCCTGGCAGCGGTTTCTTTAAAGCCATTAAGCTAGACATATAGTGCTCAAGTAATGGATCCACCCGGATCCCAAGGTATATCAAAGCCAATTTTAATTAACAATGACTTGTGATTTAGTAGTGAGCACAAAGTAACATATATCATGCAACAACGTAGTCTAACTCTCTTTCTATGCATCGGCATGTCATAAAAGAACAATTCATGCACACATAGTAAAGGCCAATGCATAGTATAAATAGTTTCCTGCAATTTTATCATATTGGAAACATGGAGAGGCCAAGATGTAGTTCCTCTCTCATAATAATTGCAAGTAGGAGCAGCAAGCACATGCATATTATATCTATCAAAATCATCATGTGTAGTAGTAAAACGCAACCCATCAATATAATCCTTAATAAGGGCAAACTTCTCCGATGTAGTGTAGTCGGGAGAATTCAAAAAGATAATAGGACTATCATGCATGGTGCAATAGCAACAATTTCATGTTTAACATAAGGAACTATAGTAAGTTCATCTCCGTAAGAATAATTCATATTGGCATCTTGGCCACAAGCATAGCAAGCATCATCAAAAAGGTATATTTCAAAAGAATCAATGGGATCATAACAATCACTATAGCAATCATCCTTCGATAAACACGAAGGGAAATTAAACAATGTATGAGTTGAAGAGTTACTCTCATTAGAAGGTGGGCACGGGTAGCTAATCCGCTCTTCCTCCTTTTGTTCTTCGCTCTCCTCATCATCTTTTTCATCCAATGGGCCCACGGTTTCATCAATTCCTTCTTCCATAGACACCTGCAAAATATTAGTCTCTTCTTGGACATCGGGGACTCTCTCAATAAAATCATCAATATCGGAATTGAATTCATAATTATCATAGAAATATTTAAGTATAGAAAAAATTTAGGTCTGTAAACAGCATCATCAAGATTTTCACACTCTTTAAACAAAGATTCAATTTCATAAGCACCCATAAAAGCAACGAATTCTTCTATTTGTTCCACATCATAGTAATCATATATACCATTAGAGTAAGAAACCAAGGTTTCATCATCATTAAATTTGCATGAAAAGGGAAGGTGTGGAGCCTTCATCCTAGAGCAACAAGTATAATCATATCTCAGTTATAGTTCCCCGGCATACCACATCAATATATGAATTTGATCCCTAATAGTTTCCCTTTTTGAGTCAAGCGATAATCCCTAAAGTATTCACGTTGATCCAACGTTACTCCCATTATAAATTTGAATGGGTTTTTCTCAGGATTATCAAAGTACTACATAATATCTTTCACATAATGAGCATCGAGGGTTTTAGGAGGTTCCCCATCTCCATGAGTAGCAAGTAGACCTAATTTTTTTGGTATTTCGTGTTCCATATCCATAACTAAAGATATAGAACAACTTAGAAAAGCAAATAAAAATTACTTAGTGATAAAGCAAACAAACACACACGAGAATATTCACCCCACGCTATAACTCCCCGGCAACGGCGCCAGAAAAAGGTCATGATAACCCACAAGTATAGGGGATCAATTGTAGCCCCTTTCGATAAGTAAGAGTGTCGAACCCAACGAGGAGCCAAAGGTAGAACAAATATTCCCTCAAGTTCTATCGACCACCAATACAACTCTACGCACGCTTGACGTTCGCTTTACCTAGAACAAGTATGAAACTAGAAGTACTTTATAGGTGTTGTCGGATAGGTTTGCAAGAATATAAAGAGCACGTAAATAAAAACTAGGGGCTATTTACATAAAGAAGCAATAAATTTAGTATAGCGAGTGTGGAAAAGTGGTGGTAGGAGTTGCGAAATTGTCCCTAAGCAATTGACTACCTTACTAGACCGATAGCAAGTTTTATGCGGGAGAGGCCACTGCTAGCATGTCATCCCTAACTTGGAATTCCATGCACTTACGATTGGAACTATTAGCAAGCATCCGCAACTACTAACGTTCATTAAGGTAAAACCCAACCATAGAATTAAGATATATTGGTCCCCCTTCAATCCCGTATGCATCAATTTCTATGCTAGGTTGAAGCTTCTGTCACTCTTGCCCTCCAATACATAGTCCTATCAACATAGAACTAACCTTATGGTGTGATCCACAAGTGCGCTCATATGATGGGCACCAAAGGACATCAACATAACCAAAAGCAAATTAAACCAATCATAGCAATTCACCGATTACCGATAGGAAAACGAAAATCTACTCAGACATCATAGGATCGCAACACATCATTGGATAATAATATGAATCATAAAGCACCATGTTCAAGTAGAGGGTACAGCGGGTTGCGGGGGAGTGGACCGCTGTAGATAGATGGGGGAAGGTGATGGAGATGTTGGTGAAGATGGCGGAGGTGTTGGTGTAGATTGCGGTGGTGATGATGGCCCCGGCAGCGTTCCGGCGCCACCGGGAGAGAGGGGGAGAGGGCCCCCCTTCTTCTTCTTCTTCCTTGACCTTCCCCCTATATGGGAGAAGGGTTTCCCCTCTGGTCCATGGCCTCCGTGGCGGTGGAGGGGCTTTGGGTCTATCTCTCTGTCTCTCTCCGTTTCTGCCTTCCCAGATTCTGCTCTTTCACCGTTTCTTATATTCCTGGAGATCCGTAACTCCGATTGGGCTGAAATTTGGACACGATTTTTACCCGAATATTGGATTTTTTGCAGCGAAAGAAGGGCACCAACCGCCTTACAGAGTGGCCACGAGGGCCTAGGGTGCGCCTGACCCCCTGGGGCACGCCCCTCACCCTCGTGGGCCCCTCGGGCATCATCTCGCGTTGATTCCACTTCCCAAAATTCACATATATTCCAAAAAAATCCCCGTCAGTTTTTATCCCGTTTGGACTCCGTTTGATATGGATTTTCTACGAAACAAAAAACATGCAACAAACAGGAATCGACATCGGGCCTTTGGATCAATATGTAAGTCCAGAAAATAGTATAAAAAGTTGCCAAAAGTATGTAAAAGTTGTAGAATATTGGCATGAAACAATCGAAAATTATAGATACGACGGAGATGTGTCACTTACCCTTACCGTTCTGACGCTGGCCTTTAAACCCTGCAATTGTGTTAGCCACAAAATCTGACCCGCCATCGGGGTGTTTGCGCTTACCACCGCCGCCTTGGTTGTTGTCATGCCTCGTGGTATTCTGTTGTTGACACTTGCCACAGCCACTCTTCTTGCCTTTGTTTGATTTCTCATCATCAGACCCAAGATCCTTTGTATTATTAGAGTCGGCATACTTGATAAGAGCCGCCATGAGCTCCCCCATGTCATTACAATGGCGTTTAAGCCACCCAAGCTTCAGCTTGAGGGGTTCAAAGTGGCAATTCTTGTCCAAAACCAGGACTTCTGAACCTGCCGCAATACCATGTGACGATTGGATAATAGTTGAAACCCGGCGGACCTAATGGTGGGCCGACTCATCCTCCTGTTGCACACAGTTATCCAAATCAATAATCATTAGAGGCTGCTTACACGTTCCTTTAAAATTCTGAATGAACCGGGCCTTCAGCTCAGACCATGACCTAACGGAATTGGCAGGCAATCCTTTTAACCAGGTTCGAGCCGGCCCATACAACATCATAGTAAAATACTTGGCACACACAACATCATTAATATCTAGCATCTCCATAGCCAATTCATAGCTTTCAATCCAAGCCTCGGGAGGGAGGTCAGCTATGTAATTAGATACCTTACGAGGGACCTTAAAATCCTTAGGCTGACGCTCATTGCGCAAAGCCGGTACCAAACACGGCACTCCAACTATCCTAGAAGTCATCCCAGCTTCCATTGAAGCAAAAGGAGCCATCGGAGGCTGCTGATAAACCCCCTGTTGAGCCGCTGCTTCCGCCTCACGACGATCTCTGGCGTTATCCACAATCACCTGAGCATCATTTATCAGGATGCTATCATCCCGGGGCGGGTTACCATTACGCGACGGGTTACGACGCTGCTCACTGCTATAAAATGCGGGTGATTCAATACGCCGGCTGTAACTTCGACTCGGGCGAGGTGTTGAATGGACACGATCACGATTATATGAGTAAGCCGCCTGTTGTGCCACCTGTTGGGGAACGTTGCAGAAAATTAAAATTTTTCCTACGGTTTCACCAAGATTCGTCTATGAGTTCATCTAAGCAACGAGTCAAGGGAGTGAGTTTGCATCTACATACCACTTGTAGATCGAGTGCGGAAGCGTTCAAGAGGATGGTGATGATGGAGTCGTACTCGACGTGATTCGGATCACCGATGACCAAGTGCTGAACGGACAGCACCTCCGCTGCTCAACACACGTGCAGTGCAGACGACGTCTCCTCTGTCGTGATCCAGCAAGGAGGAAGGAGAGGTTGAGGAAGACAGCTCCAACGGCAGCACGACGGCGTGGTGTTGTTGGTGCAGCAAGATTCGGCTGTGGCTTCGCCAAGCACGTACGGAGGAGGAGAGGTGTTGGGGAGGGGAGGGGCTGCGCCTTGGCTTGGGTGTGCAGCCCTCCCCTCACCCCTCTATTTATAGGGGAAGGGAGAAGGGGGGCCGGCCCCTCTAGATGGGATCTAGAGGGGGGGCGGCGGCCAAGGGGAGGGGGCTTGCCCCCCAAGCAAGGGGGCGCCCCCCCTCAGGGTTTCCCCCAACCCTAGGCGCATGGGCCCTAGGGGGGAGTGGCGCCCCAGCCCACTTTGGGCTGGATCCCTTCCTCATACAGCCCATAAGGCCCTCCAGGCGAGGTGGCCCTCCCGGTGGAACCCCGAACCCCTCCGGTGGCCCCAGACAATACCGATATGCCCCGAACCTTTCCTAGAATCAGTATAATGACTTCCCATATATAAATCTTTACCTCCGTACTATTCCTAACTCCTCGTGAAGTCCGGATCTCATCCGGACTCAACAACATTCGGTAATCACATACAAGTCTTCCTAATAACCCTAGTGTCACCGAACCTTAAGTGTGTAGACCCTACGGGTTCGGGAGACACGCAGACATGACCGAGATGGCTCTCAGGTTAATAACCAACAGCGGGATCTGGATACCCATGTTGGCTCCCACATGCTCCTCGATGATTTCATCGGATGAACCACGATGTCGAGGATTCAAACAATCCCGTATACAATTCCCTTTGTCAATCGGTATGTTACTTGCCCGAGATTCGATTGTCGGTATCCCAATACCTCGTTCAATCTCGTTACCGGCAAGTCACTTTACTCGCATCTGTAATGCATGATCCCGTGACCGGACACTTGGTCACTTTGAGCTCATTATGATGATGCACTACCGAGTGGGCCGATGATACCTCTCCGTCATACGGAGTGACAAATCCAGCCTCGATCCGTGTCAACCCAATGCACACTTTCGGAAATACCTGTAGTGCACCTTTATAGTCACCCAGTTACGTTGTGACGTTTGGTACACCCAAAGCACTCCTACGGTAACCGGGAGTTACACGATCTCATGGTCTAAGGAAGAGATACTTGACATTGGAAAAGCTCTAGCAAAACGAACTACACGATCTTGTGCTATGCTTAGGATTGGGTCTTGTCCATCACGTCATTCTCCTAATGACGTGATCCCATTGTCAATGACATCTAATGTCCATAGTCAGGAAACCATGACTATCTATTGATCAACGAGCTAGTCAACTAGAGGCTCACTAGGGACATATTGTGGTCTATGTATTCACACGTGTATTACGATTTCCGGATAATACAATTATAGCATGAATAAAAGACAATTATCACGAACAAGGAAATATAATAATAATCCTTTTATTATTGCCTCTAGGGCATATTTCCAACACCACCGCCGTCTGAAGAAGCTCCACTCCGTTCCAGTCTTCTTGTGAAACCTGGGCTCCTTGGCAAGTGCAATAGCTCCAGTGTTGTCACAGAAGAGTTTGATCGGCCCCGGCGCATTGGGTATGACTCCTAGGTCGGTGATGAACTCCTTCACCCAAATTGCTTCATGCGCTGCCTTCGAGGCTGCCATGTACTCCGCTTCACATGTAGATCCCGCCACGACGCTGTGCTTGCGCACCAGCCATCGCTTCCACCATTCAACATATACACGTATCCGGTTTGTGACTTAGAGTCATCCAGATCTGTGTCGAAGCTAAGCGTCAACGTAACCCTTTACGACGAGCTCTTCGTCACCTCCATAAACGAGAAACATGTCCTTTGTCCTTTTCAGGTACTTCAGGATATTCTTGACCGCTCTCCAGTGTTCCTTGCCGGGATTACTTTGGTACCTTCCTACCAAACTTGCGGCAAGGTTCACATCAGGTCTGGTACACAGCATGGCATACATAACAGAACCTATGGCCGAGGCATAGGGGATGACGCTCATCTCTTCTTTTATCTTTTTCCGTGGTCGGACATTGAGCCGAGCTCAATCTTACACCTTACAGTACAGGCAAGAACCCTTTCTTGGACTGATCCATTTTGAACTTCTTCAAAATCTTATCAAGGTATGTGCTTTGTGAAAGACCTATGAGGCGTCTCGATCTATCTCTATAGATCTTGATGCCTAATATATAAGCAGCTTCTCCAAGGTCCTTCATCGAAAAACTTTTATTCAAGTAGGCCTTAATGTTGTCCAAGAGTTCTATATCATTTCCCATCAAAAGTATGTCATCTACATATAATATGAGAAATGCTACAGAGCTCCCACTCACTTTCTTGTAAATGCAGGCTTCTCCATAAGTCTCAAGATAAACCCAAACGCTTTGATCATCTCATCAAAGCGAATGTTCCAACTCGAGATGCTCGCACCAGCCCATAAATGGATCATTTGGAGCTTGCATACTTTGTTAGCATTCTTAGGATCGACAAAACCTTCCGGCTGCATCATATACAGCTCTTCCTTAAGATAACCGTTAAGGAACGCTGTTTTGACGTCCATCTGCCATATCTCATAATCATAGTAAGCGGAAATTGCTAACATGATTCGGACGGACTTAAGCTTCGCTATGGGAGAGAAAGTCTCATCGTAGTCAATCCCTTGAACTTGCCGATAACCCTTAGCGACAAGCCGAGCTTTATAGATGGTGACATTACCATCCGCGTCCGTCTTCTTCTTAAAGATCCATTTGTTTTCTATCGCTCGCCGATCATCGGGCAAGTCTGTCAAAGTCCATACTTTGTTTTCATACATGGATCCTATCTCGGATTGCATGGCTTCAAGCCATTTGTTGGAATCTGGCCCGCCATTGCTTCTTCATAGTTCAAGGTTCACCGTTGTCTAACAACATGATTTCCGGGACAGGGTTGCCGCATTCACTGCAGTGCGGAATGTGTCCTTGTGGACCCACGAAGTTCAAGAGCAACTTGATCCGAAGTACCTTGATCATCATCATTATTTTCCTCTTCAGTTGGTGTAGTCATCAAAGGAACATTTTCCTGATCTGCACTAATAACCCGTTAAAGAGGTATTACTTCATCGAGATCTACAATCCTCCCACTTAATTAATTCTAGAGAAACTCTTTTCCGTAAAGGATCCGTTCTTGGCAACAAAGATCTTGCCCTCGGATCTTAAGTAGAAGGTATACCCAATGGTTTCCTTAGGGTATCCTATGAAGACGCATTTTTCCGACTTGGGTTCGAGCTTTTCAGTTTGAAGTTTCTTGACATAAGCATCGCATCCCCAAACTTTTAGAAATGACAGCTTAGGTTTCTTCCCAAACCATAATTCATACGGTGTCGTCTCAACGGATTTAGACGGTGCCCTATTTAAAGTCAATGTAGCTGTCTCTAGAGCGTATCCCCAAAATGATAGCGGTAAATCGTTAAGAGACATCATAGACCGCACCATATCCAATAGAGTGCGATTACGACGTTCGGACACACCGTTACACTGAGGTGTTCCAGGCGGCGTGAGTTGTGAAACGATTCCACATTTCCTTAAGTGTGTACCAAATTCGTGACTTAAGTATTCTCCTCCACGATCTGATCGTAGGAATTTTATCTTTCGGTCACGTTGATTCTCTACCTCATTCTGAAATTCCTTGAACTTTTCAAAGGTCTCAGACTTGTGTTTCATTAAGTAGACATACCCATATCTACTCAAGTCATCGGAGAGTGAGAACATAACGATATCCTCCATGAAGCTTCAACGCTCATTGGACCGCACACATCGGTATGTATGATTTCCAACAAGTTGGTTGCTCGCTCCATTGTTCCGGAGAACGGAGTCTTGGTCATCTTGCCCATGAGGCATGGTTCGCATGTGTCAAATGATTCATAATCGAGAGACTCTAAAAGTCCAGTGCCACAGGTATGTGGGACTATCGTTATCAACTTTACATCTTTTGGTATTCACGCTATGAATATGTGTAGCATTACGCTCGAGATTCATTAAGAATAAACCATTGACCATAGGGGCATGACCATAAAACATATCTCTCATATAAATAGAACAACCATTATTCTCGGATTTAAATGAGTAGCCATCTCGTATCAAACGAGATACAGATACAATGTTCATGCTCAAACTTGGCACCAAATAACAATTATTAAGGTTTATAACTAATCCCGTAGGTAAATGTAGAGGTAGCATGCCGACGGCGATCACATCGACCTTGGAACCATTCCTGACGCGCATCGTGACCTCGTCCTTCGCCAGTCTCCATTTATTCCGCAGCTCCTGCGTTGAGTTACAAATATGAGCAACGACACCGGTATCAAATACCCAGGAGTTACTACGAGTACTGGTAAGGTACACATCAATTACATGTATATCAAATATACCTTTAGTGTTGCCGACCTTCTTATTCGCTAACTACTTGGGGCAGTTCCGCTTCCAGTGACCCTTCCCTTGCAATAAAAGCACTCACCTCGTGCTTGGGTCCATTCTTTGACTTCTTCCCGGCAACTTGCTTACCGGGCGCGGCAACCTCCTTGCCGTCCTTCTTGAAGTTCTTCTTGCCCTTGCCCTTCTTGAACTTAGTGGTTTTATTGACCATCAACACTTGATGTTCTTTCTTGATTTCAACCTCTCACGACTTCAAGATTGAGAATATTTCGGGAATGGTCTTCACCATCCCCTGCATATTGTAGTTCATCACAAAGCTCTTGTAGCTTGGTGGGAGCGATCAAGGATTCTATCAATGACCGCCTCGTCCGGGAGGTTTATTTCAGTTGGGACAAAGGCGGTTGTGCAACCTTACATTTTGAGTATGTGTTCACCGATGTAACTGTTTTCCTCCATCTTACAACTATAGAACTTGTCGGAGACTTCATATCTCTCGACCGGGCATGAGCTTGGAAAACTAGTTTCAGCTCCTCGAACATCTCATATGCTCCGTGTTGCTCAAAACGCTTTTGGAGCCCGGTTCTAAGTCTGTAAAGCATGCCGCACTGAGCGAGGGAGTAATCATCAAGACGAGACTGCCAAGCATTCATAATGTCTTGGTTCTTCCGGGACGGAGCGTCACCCAAAGCAGTCCTTCTAGGACATATTGTTTCCTGGCAGCTATGAGGATGATCCTCGGGTTCCGGACCCAAATTCAGATAGTTGCTGCCATCATCTTTCAGCTTGGTTTTCTCTAGGAACGCATTGAAGTTCAGGTTGACATGAGCGTTGGCCATTTGATCTACAAGACATATTATGCAAAAGTTTTAGACTAAGTTCATGATAATTAAGTTCATCTAATCAAATTATTTAATGAACTCCCACTCAGATTAGACATCCCTCTAGTCATCTAAGTGTTACATGATCCGAGTCGACTAGGCCGTGTCCGATCATCACGTGAGACGGACTAGTCATCGTCGGTGAACATTCTCATGTTGATCGTATCTTCCATACGACTCGTGTTCGACCTTTCGGTCTCCGTGTTCCGAGGCCATGTCCGTACATGCTAGGCTCGTCAAGTTAACCCTAAGTGTTTTGCATGTGTAAACTGTCTTACACCCGTTGTATGTGAACGTAAGGATCTATCACACCCGATCATCACGTGGTGCTTCGAAATGACGAACTTTAGCAACGGTGCACAGAAAGGGGAGAACACTTCTTGAAATTGTTGTAAGGGATCATCTTATTTACTACCGTCGTTCTAAGTAAACAATATGCATAAACATAATAAACATCACATGCAATTATATAGTAGTGACATGATATGGCCAATATCATATAGCTCCATTGATCTCCATCTTCGGGCTCCATGATCATCTTGTCACCGGCATGACACCATGATCTCCATCATCATTATCTCCATCATCGTGTCTTCATGAAGTTGTCACGCCAACGACTACTTCTACTTCTATGGCTAACGCTTAGCAATAAAGTAAAGTAATTTACATGGCGTTCTTCAATGACACGCAGGTCATACAAAAATAAAGACGACTCCTATGGCTCCTGCCGTTGTCATACTCATCGACATGCAAGTCGTGATTCCTATTACAAGAACATGATCTCATACATCACAATATGTCATTCATCATTCATCACAACTTCTGGCCATATCACATCACATGACAATTGCTGCAAAAACAAGTTTGACGTCCTCTAATTGTTGTTGCATCTTTTACGTGGCTGCAATTGGGTTCTAGCAAGAACGTTTTCTTACCTACGAATAACCACAACGTGATCTTGTCAACTTCTATTTACCCTTCATAAGGACCCTTTTCATCGAATCCGCTCCAACTAAAGTGGGAGAGACAGACACCCGCCAGCCACCTTATACAACTAGTGCATGTTAGTCGGTGGAACCGGTCCGACGTAGGTGTACGTGTAAGGTTGGTCCGGGCCGCTTCATCCCACAATACCGCTGAAGCAAGATAAGACTAGTAGCGGCAAGCAAGTTGACAAGATCTACGCCCACAACAAAATTGTGTTCTACTCGTGCAATAGAGAACTACGCATAGACCTAGCTCATGATGCCACTTTGTTGGGGAACGTTGCGTAAAATTAAAAATTTCCTACGATTTCACCAAGATCCATCTATGAGTTCATCTAAGCAACGAGTCAAGGGAGAGAGTTTGCATCTACATACCACTTGTAGATCGAGTGCGGAAGCATTCAAGGGGATGGTGATGATGGAGTCGTACTCGGCGTGATTCGGATCACCGATGACCAAGTGCTGAACGGACAGCACCTCCGTGTTCAACACACGTACAGTACGGACACGCGTCTCCTCCGTCTTGATCCAGCAAGGAGGAAGGAGAGGTTGAGGAAGACAGCTCCAACGGCAGCACGACGGGCGTGGTGTTGTTGGTGCAGAAGATCTCGGCGTGGCTTCGCCAAGCACGCACGGAGGAGGAGAGGTGTTGGGGAGGGAGGGCTGCGCCTTGGCTTGGGTGTGCAGCCCTCCCTCACCCCTCTATTTATAGGGAAGGGAGAAGGGGCCCCTCTAGATGGGATCTAGAGGGGGCGGCCAAGGGAGGGGCTTGCCCCCAAGCAAGGGGGGCGCCTCGTGGTTTCCCCAACCCTAGGCGCATGGGCCCTAGGGGAGTGGGGGGGCAGCCCACTTTGGGCTGGATCCCTTCCTCATACAGCCCATAAGGCCCTCCGGGAGAGGTGGCCCCTCCCGGTGGACCCCTGGAACCCCTCCGGTGGCCCCGGTACAATACCGATATGCCCCCGAACCTTTCCGGTAACCGTATAATGACTTCCCATATATAAATCTTTACCTCCGGACTATTCCGGAACTCCTCTTGACGTCCGGGATCTCATCCGGGACTCCGAACAACATTCGTTAATCACATACAAGTCTTCCTAATAACCCTAGCGTCACCGAACCTTAAGTGTGTAGACCCTACGGGTTCGGGAGACACGCAGACATGACCGAGACGGCTCTCAGGTTAATAACCAACAGCGGGATCTGGATACTTATGTTGGCTCCCACATGCTCCTTGATGATGTCATCGGATGAACCACGATGTCGAGGATTCAAACAATCCTGTATACAATTCCCTTTGTCAATCGGTATGTTACTTGCCCGAGATTCGATCGTCGGTATCCCAATACCTCGTTCAATCTCGTTACCGGCAAGTCAGTTTACTCGTACCGTAATGCATGATCCCGTGACCAGACACTTGGTCACTTTGAGCTCATTATGATGATGCACTACCGAGTGGGCCCAAGGATACCTCTCCGTCATACGGAGTGACAAATCCGATCTCGATCCGTGTCAACCCAATGTACACTTTCGGAGATACCTGTAGTGCACCTTTATAGTCACCCGATTCGTTGTGACGTTTGGTACACCCAAAGCACTCCTACGGTATCCGGGAGTTACACGATCTCATGGTCTAAGGAAGAGATACTTGACATTGGAAAAGCTCTAGCAAAACGAACTACACGATCTTGTGCTATGCTTAGGATTGGGTATTGTCCATCACGTCATTCTCCTAATGACGTGATCCCATTGTCAATGACATCTAATGTCCATAGTCAGGAAACCATGACTATCTATTGATCAACGAGCTAGTCAACTAGAGGCTCACTAGGGACATATTGTGGTCTATGTATTCACACGTGTATTACGATTTCCGGATAATACAATTATAGAATGAATAAAAGACAATTATCACGAATAAGGAAATATAATAATAATCCTTTTATTATTGCCTCTAGGGCATATTTCCAACACCACCGCCGTCTGAAGAAGCTCCACTCCGTTCCGGATCTCCACTGCAGCCGGAGACTCGCCCTCGATTGGAATAGCCGCCAGCCGTGTAGCTGCTGCTATCATATTATCCAGCGGGTTAGAATAATGGCTAGAGGGTGTTGGAACCCGTTGAGGCGGGGTCAAATCCCTACGAGGCGGGTCTGGCAAATGAGGCTGAGCCGCCGCCCTGGTCCCTGGCGCCTCAGCAGCTCGGGTCACACCGGGCGGTTTACTTGTTCCTGCCCCTGGTGTGTTAAAAAGATTCCGTCCCTCAAACTGTGAAGGCAGACGGCTCTAGTGCCTCCTCCGAAAAACAACGTTAGACGCATTATGATCCAGACTCCGGCGAAAAGCCTCTGCTTTTATCCGTTGTGACTCGGCTTCCATCAGGGTCGCTCTGTTCCCATCCTTGCATTCTCTACATTAAGATCCTCCTGGGCCTTGGCCACCTCATCTCGCACCTTTCCCACTTCTACATTATGGTGTGCTTGATTCACCGGAATCACCTCCATGGCTAACAGATTCCCCAAAGTACCCAAGAGCTTAGATAAAACTTGAGCCGGTGGTCGGACTGAGCTTCTCGCCCCAGCTATCGCAGCAGCAGTTGAACCCAATGTCATAGCAGCAGCCGATGATGAGTTGAGAACTGGTTGCGTACCAACCATAAAAATAGCAGCCCTGCTCGGCGGCTCATAAGGGTTCTGAATACTGTCACCACCGGAATAGCCTCCAAGCCCGCCATCCTGAAGCTGATAGATTGACTCGGTTTCTCCGGTCGAGGACTCACCACTTGAATAGATGGCCGTCTCTCCACGAGATGCAGAATCTTCCTCAAGATCCGCCCCATGAACAAAGCCAATGAAAACATGCTTCCGGCCGGATTGAACCCTGGCGGGTCGCGCGCGCTGAGCCGTCTCGATGATGGCGGTGTAGGTGTCCGGCTCAGGCTCTTACTCACAGATCTTGCGGAGGAAGACGTGAATTTTGCCAAAGGGGACCCAGTACCCGTACTCGATTGATTTAGCCTCTGGGCCTCAGCCAGCATCGTCGATGTAGAGCTTGCCGCGGCGAATTTTAGTCATCCGGCCCACGGCAAACCCTTCGATCCTTGAGAAGTTGCCCTTCAAGAACTCGAAACCACCATGCTCTGGCCCCACGGTGGGCGCCAACTATCATGGTTTTGTCACGGCAGATACCCTTGTGAAAGGATTTAGGTGTGGAGCCATCGCAACATAGGTTAGCTTGAAGGGGTTGAACGGGACAAAGGACACAAGGTTTACCCAGGTTCGGCCCCTCACAACGAGGTCAAAGCCAATGTCATGCTTCTAGTTGTATTGCTTGGATATCGATTACAAGGGAGCGGAATCGCTTGACCTAGCTATCTATCAATTGTCTCTTGAGTTAACCCGCCGCCGGGTCTCGCCTTTATATCCACAGGTCAAGGCCCGGGGCTTTACAAGAGTCCGAGCCGGATCACACAATGTGACCAGATCAGTTTCTAAGTTGCGTTACCTTACGAGGCAAGTCATCACCGGACGGCTCACGCCTCCGGGTCTTGGGCCACCACCAGGACCGACGCTTTAAGCCACCACCAGTCTTCATGTTCGTCTTCTTGGACTTATTTGGGCCTTCTTCACATTTATTCGCCAATGGTGAAACCTGGCCCCTCCTGGGCGGGTCACACCTCGGGGTTATATCCCCAACAACCTTCGTGATGGCATAATGACGGGAGATCCGAGACAACATTGGGAAAGGATTGGGGTATAGGAAATCGGGTGTTTTTTCCTAAGGAAAACTAACCGAGTTCCGTACGCCCAATAGGGTGGACCCCTCCTCCCTACTATACCCGGGGTTTTAGCCACCTTTGGGACCCCTGCCCTTCAGTTTGTGAAGGAGGGGTACATGATACATCTCCATCGTATCTACTTTTCCAAAATCTTTTGCCCTTATTTTGGACTCTAATTTGCATGATTTGAATGGACTAACCCGGACTGATGCTATTTTCAGCAGAATTGCCTTGGTGTTATTTTTGTGCAGAAATAGAAGTTCTCAGAATGACCTGAAAATTCACGGGGAATATTTTGGAATTAATAAAAAATATTGGCGAAAGAATCAACCGGAGCGGACCCGCTGATACGTCCATTTTGCATCATGTTTACCTACTGTTATTTATATTATTTTTATGCATAATGATGCCTTTTGGAGTAATTCTAATGGTTTTTCTATCATAATATGCAAGGTTCACACAAAGAGGGAGAATACTGGCAGCTGGAATTCTGGACCTGAAAAAGCTACGTCAAGCTACCTATTTTGCACAACTCCAAATGAGCTGAAACTTTACGGAGATTTTTTATGGAATATATAAGAAATATTGGGCCTATAAGTACCAAAGGGGGCCTACCAGGTGGGCATAACCCACTTGGGCGCGCCAGGAGTCCTAGGCGCGCCTTGGTGGGTTGTGCCCTCCTCGGCCCACCTCCGGTGCCCCTGTTCTGGTATATAATTCATTTTGACCTAGAAAAAATGAGGAGAGGACCCGTCGATTCGCACGCATGTCAGACTCCTTGGTCAGTGTTTCAAGACGGGTCGGATGGGGAGCCCGCAGGCCGTTGCAGAAGATGCCCGAGGACAAGCATTTTCACAAGACGGGTACCGGTCCGGCGACGACGCCCACCGGGGGCACCTAGGGCCCCCGGGCTTTGGCCGCCGGCGCGGCCGACAACAGTCCACACCCCGAGCCGAGCGGCGGACCAACAAGAGTCGTTATGCATACGGCCGGGGTGCATCGCCGGCCCCCATCCGCTTCCCTCCTGGCAATTTCAAGCACTCTTTGACTCTCTTTTCAAAGTCATTTTCATCTTTACCTCGCGGACTTTTTCGTTATCGGTCTCTCGCCTGTATTTAGCCTTGGACGGAGTCTACCGCCCAATTTGGGCTGCATTCCCAAACAACCCAACTCATTGACGGCGCCTCATGGGGCGACAGGGTCCAAGCCAGACGGGACTCTCACCCTCCCAGGCACCCCTTTCCAGGGGACTTGGGCCCGGTCCGTCGCTGAGGACACCTCTCCAGACTACAATTCGAACGGCATAGCCGCCCGATTCTCAAGTTGGGCTGCTCCTGATTCGCTCGCGTTACTAGGGGAATCCTTGTAAATCTCTTCTCTTCCGCTTATTTATATGCTTAAACTCAGCGGGTAGTCCCGCCTAAAATATGTCTACATAGATCCATATGTAGCCGGTATTGAAATCTCTAACATTGCTTATATTTAGAAACGGAGAAAGTACTCCCTCTGTCTGAAAAAAATTGTCTCTTGAATAGATGTATTAGTACCAAGTTAGTGCTACATACATCCATTTGAGGGACAAACTTGGACAAGCTTTTTCGGACGGAGGGAGTAGTTGTTACGTACCCTTCAGTTTCCTTTGATGGGGCCTGGGCAGTTCCCATGACACACAACTCTCTCTGCACTGGCTATCTGATTGCAAGATGGAACCACCACCTGAACCTGACTATGATAGTTTGTTCTTGGCTGCTTCTCACAGCGTTTTTCTCTGTATCCTAGTCCTTTGCTCTCTACTTTGTTGTTCTCCGTAATATATAGGCACTGAGACATAACGGTGAAAAAAAAAGAGATATATCGGTGGAAAAGAGAAGGAATGGGGCCCTAGCGTTCCAGGATAAAACCTTCATCGTAAAACATAGCACCCATGGCCCATGCAATGGCAAAAGATAATGAAGCTGGTCCATGGAGTCATCGGTGTTACTGGTTGCGGTTACAGTGGGATGCGAATTAAGAAACAAGCTGTTCTGTTGGTCTAGGACCCAGGCACGAGTCACCAACTTTGAAGAAAAATAAAAAAACATGCAGATGTTCTGTTAGTCTAGGACCCAGGCACGGGTCACCAACTTTGAAGAAAAGTAAAAAAACATTCAGATGTTCGGTTGGTCTAGGACCCAGGCACGAGTCACCAACTTTGAAAAAAAGTAAACATGCAGTTCCCTCGACACATCAACCATTCAGTTCCCTCGGCAGCTGGATCGTGATGATGCCATCGTCGCAAAGTAACCAGTCGGAATGTTCAACCTCTTCCTCTGCGTGTCCTCTTCATGGCCCGGTCCACATAATCCCACATGCTGGTTGTACTTGGTTTGTCATTGCCTGTGAACCAAAAATGAAATTAGTGTATCTTCTTATATTTCATATAAATGACTTCACATGGTAGTAATCAAAACTTACTTTTGTATGGATAATCAGCATCCTTATCATTCAGCATGTGCAGGAAAGAGTATGTCAAACTGATGTAATGTGTAAAATTCTCTCTCATCATTGTAAGCAATCGTTCAGAGTCTTCCAGCCTCTACAAGGAGTAAATGAATGCATCATGAGAGATGGGTCCAGTAATTAAATGCAGCTACCATTGCAAGTAAATGCATGCACACGTAGATGGAAAAGAAACTGGAAATATACCTCGATCATATTTGGCTGCATGGTGTATGCAGTTCCTCACCAGTCTAATGATTTCTAGATAAATTTTATCACCTTGATACAATTGTTTAACGCCATCATAGTAATTGTTGAAGAGACGATTGAAGACTCTGGTTGGTCGGAAATAGAACCTGAGATTCTCGTGATAGTCATTAGGTCCTTGAGGATTCGGTATCCATGGTCTGTCGTGGAAATGAGGAAACTTTGTGTACAACAGGTTGGCCAACTTAGTTGCTTTTACCAAAGTCAGTTGTTCCACAGATGTGTTCACCCCATCAAAAGCTGCGATTATATCCTCAGCCGATCCCGATAACATTGGGTGTCCCACGACAACGTTCTTCCAGCCACGACTAAAGCTGCATGCAATGCATCCATGAATTAATCACCGACTTAATCAGAGAAACAAGATCGATCGAGTAACACTACTCCCTCCGTCACGGTTTAGAAGGCGTGCTTGGAAATTCTCTGGGACCTAGGTGGTTATCTATTGGTTGTGAGATGAGCTAAAAAATAGCATTCACACTACGCATGCATATGGAAATAGTATATTGGAGTACTAATTAGGTACTAGAAATAAATGCAATGCGCCCTAAACCTTGTCTATTGTGGAAACACACATAAATTTAACTGTGCCTTCTATACTGTGACGGAGGGAGTACTACTTATAACCCGGCGGATGTTAATTAAGGATGCATGCGTGTGTATAGTATGTATATCTACGTACTGGTAGGAGTAGTTGAAATTAAGATAAGGAAGCATGCATGCATGTACGGAATGGAGTGGAGTAAGTACCCCTATTTATAAACCTTTAGTTACATATGTCAATTAATTACCCTACACCTAAGGTGACATGCACAATCACTACACCTAAGGGCATGGAGTGGTGCAGTTTACTTACTTGGTCACAAGTCGAGATTCCAGAAGCATGTCAAGAGTGCCCCACTCTGCACTGGCATTACCATTCAAATAGGGGTTCGTGTTTATGAATTGTCTGAGGTCCATCAGATCTCTCGTGGCATCGTGGGAATCAACTTCTCGCCCCACGTTAATAAGCTTCACGGTTTGTCCAGAGAGCACATAGCTTCCCGGATCGGCAAGACCACCATGTGTCACAGATCTCGCTCTCCCATGCTCAAGAAGATCCATCAATGACCTACAACAATTAAACGACCGTGAATGACCTACACATATGTTATGCTATGCATGCACGTATCTTCAATCAATACGTGAGGTAGTAGTACCTGATCTTCTCTACCCAAAATGGCCTCAGCCGGTACCTTTCCGCATCCATAAAGAAACTTCCAGCATTGATTTGCGGTATGTTGCCTACGAAAAAGGGGCCACTGAATTGCTGGTACACCACTACGTACTGCTGGATTTGCTGGCAGTAAGTGCTAAAATATGCATCTAGCACCAAATCTGATAATTCAGAAAGTTTCGCGGTTCTCTCAACAATTCGTTGCCCGGCCTTTCCATCTTCGTATGTCGCTCCTAAGATGACCACTGTGACAGGAAGTTGTCTCCATCTCTGACGAGAAAAGCTGATCGACATTGAGCCTTGAGCTATATTACTATTCTCGTCACAGTTGAAGCCATAAGATCTAACATATCCACCAAACACATCCTCCTGCATGCAGCGCCATTGCATAAGTACTAGTATCGTTAGTAATAAATGTATTACTCCCTCCATCCCATAATATAAAAGCATTTTTAACACTACACTAGTGTCAAAAACGCTCTTATATTATGGGACGGAGCGAGTACATTACTAAAGAAAATCGATGCATAAGTCTAAAGTTAGAAACTCTAAACATTCGAGATTTAGTGATATGTGCTCCTAGAAAGATGCATAGGCAAAACAAATGATAGATCATGCAAAAAATCATGTTTTTAAGGCGTAACATATCAGTACAGTTTTAATGGAGCAATTAATTAGCCCCGGTAGAAAAAAGGTGTATGCAAAAATACATTAAATCAATCATTTCTCAGTACTGTTTTGCAGACAAAACTCGCAACGGCAAATTAAACAAGATTAGCCAGCATACATGGTAAATTAAGACGGTGCTTCTAGTACTCCCTCCGTCACGGTTTAGAAGGCGTGCTTGGAAATTCTCTGGGACCTAGGTGGTTATCTATTGGTTGTGAGATGAGCTAAAAAATAGCATTCACACTACGCATGCATATGGAAATAGTATATTGGAGTACTAATTAGGTACTAGAAATAAATGCAATGCGCCCTAAACCTTGTCTATTGTGGAAACACACATAAATTTAACTGTGCCTTCTATACTGTGACGGAGGGAGTAATTGGAATAGATGGCAATGGAATTAATTCTCGTTACCGGCTGCGACCCTTTCTTACTTCCGTCCCGCGGCTCCCATCGCTAGGCATGGTAAAAGGAGCTAGCTTATGTGGTAACGAGATTAACACGCATGCACCTTTTCCTCGCTAGTGTTGTCAATAACTTCAGTAAATGGTTGTGACTAAATATAGTGATGTGGTTGAAACCGTTACCGCCTTGTGACTAGTCAATGCGTGAGTGGTGTGGCACGTGGGTGGGTACATGCTAATAATACTACTCCCTCCTATTCATATTACTTGTTGCTCGTAACATATGAGTGACAAGCAATATGGATCGGAGGGACTAGTACAGTTTGGATGGTAATTAATTTTCATGCAAAAAGAAACATTTTTAACAGTTTTGCTAGAACTCATCTAGATGAGATATAATTTGGTCTCATTCATTTTTTATAGCGATTGGATGTGATGCTATAAGATGCGTGTATGCTGACGTGGGTTGCATCTGTTCTTGTTTTCAAAGTGAATGAGACCAAATTATATCTCATCTAGATGAGTTCTAGGTACTCCCCATTTTTAATGGAGAACATGCTTGATGGATGGTAATTGTATTACGGTCTGGCACAGAGCAAATTGCCATTAGCCGCTACTAGGTCTTTAGGCAGTAAATGTGTTACAATTTTGTGTAAGGCATTTTTTATTACTCCCTATGTTTTTATTTACTCCGCATATTAGTGTTGACTGAAGTCAAACTTACTAAAACTTGACCAAGTTTATAGAAAAGAATATAAATATTTACCATAACAAATCTATATCAAGTGGAAGTACATTCAACAATAAATCTAACGGTATTGATTTGTTATTGTATATGTTAATATTTTTATATATAAACTTTGTCAAAATTTATAAAGCTTGACTTTGACCAAACCTAATACGCTGAGTAAATAAAAACAGAGGGAGTACTTCGACATAGTAATTGGGTAAATTTAGTGCTAATGTAGTTCCAAAAAATTGGAGCAGCATGTTATAATTGCGACACATAGTAATAATGCTTAAAAAATTAAAATGGTGCTTATAGTGATTGGTTGGGAACAATATTTGGTATATTTAATGGTAAAATTGTTTCATGCACAAAAACGAACTACTAGGAGTAGAAGAATCTAGTTTTAGTTCAAGTAATAAGAATATAGTAAGGTCAAGTTCAATTACTACTACGATTAAAAACTTACTACAAACAGTGTATAATTTTACTATCAACTAGTAGCATATCAGTAGCTGTAATGCTAGCTGTTTCCGGTTGCGACAATTCAAAGGAAATTTATGTTCAAATTTAACCGCTTGGAGGGTTCGTCGCCGGTTCATGCGGCCTGACCATTCTAATTGTACGCTCTGGCTTAGTTTAGAAATGGCGCCATCTATTAGTTTTTCAGAGAAAAAAATCCAGATGTATCAAAATAGCTAAATTATGGTAAATTTATATGGAAACTAAAAAGATGTATCCATATATTCGATTCCACCTTGGCAAGAAAGCCAACATACATAGACACTAGAGCTGCTAGGTGGACTAAAGAGAGTAAAATGCTACATAGTAAAATTATTGTATGCACACTTGCGGTTTACAAAATTGTATGATGAAGGACCAAAGAACCCATGCATGACCTACATGATTTTCTGTGATTTGGAATACTTGCTGTGGTACTCAAACATGCATCTCAAAGATGTATGTCGATCTATGTAGTTTACCTGCTGGTTTCCGCCCATTTGCGCCCTATTTCTGTGAATCCCTTGCAGCTTCATCGTCTCTTCGGCGTACTGCACTGCTACGCTATACGACGATTCAGGGAATCGCCACTCTTCCTGCATTAATTAGGAAGGCAGGAATCTAAAGTTAATAGATCCACAGCTACTCCACTTAAAAAAATTGAAGAAGGCAATCAGATTAATTAATTAATTAATAGAATACACTTTTGAAGTAACTTTAAGATTCGTGTAAACATTTTAGGACGGGTGTATTGAAGAAAATTTAATGAAGTGAGTTAACTAATTAACAAATAATAAATACACACTCTATATGTTAATGAAGAAGATCATCAAGCTCTCCAATTTGACAAAGCTACCTTTTACTTATATTTATTTTATGCATGTAACTATAACAATATTAAGTCAAGTTCCAAAGCTGAATACCGCAACCTTAACCCTTGCTGCATTAATTGTTTTTGAATTTCTTTCGAAAAGGAGACAAAGCCCCCATGATTAATTATCAAATCACCGGCAAGCGGCTTGCTAACTAGGCATGATCGGTCTGTGCAAAATAATCGGCACAACCAATTGTAAGAACTGGGGAGATCTAACAAGCAACCAACGCATGCAAGGGTTAATCAGATAGTCCAGAACGAATAACTTTTCTACTAGCTAGCATGAGATGAAAAGCATGAACTAATCTGACGAATGAACACGAAGAAGAAAAGAGTAGAGAAAGAGTGAGCACCATGTCCATGTCTGATTGAGGGGCGTCTGGCTACGGATGGAGGGGCGCTTTGCTGTTCGGCAACTTGGCTCTAGAATCGTCTGAAATGTTTTGTGTAAAACATATAATAGTTATATATCTCATAAAAACAACAAAAATACAAGCAAGTATTGTCTATTGTGTAAAATGGTCACATCAGCAAATAAATATATGTAGGATAAGATATTCATGAAAATTATTTTATCGTGTGCACTACCCTGTATAGCACCCCTGCTAGATTATGATGCACGAAAAATTAAGCAGATTCTAATGATCATGCACTACTGATAGATTATCATGCACTATCTAGTAGTAGTAATTAGCATGATAAAATAAATAGTAAGTGTGACTGGACTGGAGTACGCCGGCTGACCGGCCTTTTCCCTTAACTTAATTCAATCAACCAAACCAAGAATACAAGTGGACCTAAACTGAGCAGCAGGCTGGGAAGGAGATGGTTGAGCTCGCTCGTCATGTACTACTAGCCTACTACTACTACTACTACGTTGTCTACGTACGCAATGGCGAATCGACTGAACAGGTTTAAATGGGCTTGAGCCTGCCCTCCGAAATTGAAAAACAAAAATTTATTACTAGTTCCCAGGCCATTGTCTAACCAGTTGCTTCCTAATTCAAGCCCCTGTACTGAATCGAACAAGTATTACAGACAAGCTAGCAACCAACCGTTCTGCCATCCCACATGAAGCGCCCAACGTCGCACCTGCAACGCCGCGTCAGTGAATCCAAGCAGGAGCACGCTGGGTCGCCGCCATCTGCTGGTCACCAGACACTGTCGAACGGCTGGAGGAAGGAGGTCACACTCACACCACACCATCAAGCGGGGGACGGCGGGAGCACCCAGACAAGGAGGGAATGAGGAAGGCCGGGAGCTGGCCAGGAGGCCCAGGACCGCGCCGGCCACCAGGCGACCGGACGCTGGTCGCTAGAGTGCGGGGGACATCGACGCGGCGCTGCCTGCTAGCGTTAATATAGAGTAGTTCTTCTCCTTGCCCGACGGTCAACCAAGTTTGGTTTTTTCATTTTGCATATTTGAAGTGTTGTTAATTGTAGATCCATAAATTTTCTATTTCCATTGTACATTTGCAAATGAAAAAGAAAAAACATTGCATGGTTGGTTTGCAAACAGTTCGTTGAGGTTGCCTAATGGTGTGTGTGGGGGTTGTGTGCTGTCTTTTGCACCCACCCAAAAAAATCTAGTGCCCTTGAACTTGAGCCTACCCTTCATTTTCGTCCTAATTTGCCACTATACATAGCTCTTTTATAGTACCCGGGTCCCGGGGCATTACCGCTCCAGGGATTCTGTTGCCACTATACATGAGCTCATCTTCGTATCCACAGTCCACAGGCGCCCCTCTGCTCTTCCCGTCCCTGGAGGCGCTCCGCGTCGGAGTTTTGCGCTAGTCAGTCTACTCTGTCGATCTGCCCTCCTGCAGTGCGCGCCGCCTCATCCCTGCTCTACCGCGTCGACGACTTCAGGCCCGCCTTCTCGCCCTCCGGGGACTGGACCGCCGTGGCAAGGGCGGCTGGGCCGGCAAGGTGGAGTACCTCGAAACTGACGGTGACGCCTTCCGGGCATTCGACATCCGACATCCGGTGCCTCCCGGCGCACGCTCCTCGTCCGCGACGGCGGCTGGCCGTGCCGGGCAGGCGAGACCATGACGTCTGGCTGCCATGGCCTGCACTCTAGGATTGCGCTGACCGCTGACGGCGCCGAGGCGATGCGAGGCTGCGGGGCTGCTCGCGTGCGGGAGGCGGGAACAGTCACTGCGGGGCTGTGGCGCGTGCGCTGCGGCTGTTGCTGCGGGCATGGAGTACGAACGGGCCGCGCGTGGGTGGGTGTGTGCGTGCGGGACGAGCTCCAGGGATCGTCCATGGCGGACAGGGCACCGGCTTGAGTGAGACGACGCTATGGTGGATGAAATCGACGGGAAAGGAGGCGGGGATGAGCGGCAGCTCACTACGGCTAGACGCCACGCGATGGCCGGGGACGTAGTCAAGGACGACCCCTCGAGGGACGCCTCCATCCATGCAGCCTCCAGCTACAGGAGCAGGAGGTCGAAGGAGACCGTAGAGGAGTTGTGGGACAACAAATCAATTTCCGGTCGCTATTATCTGCCGACTGAGGACGTAGCTAATTAAGAGGTCGACGTAGCTAACTATACATACGTACGTAGAGGAGCTGTGACGCACCTGCCGGCTGCGGACGGGGTGGTGCTGGTCGAAGTTGAGGAAGAAGCACTCGTCTCTTCAAAGCTGTAAGCATCCAAGAACAAAGATTGAGAGTGAGAAACAGGGAGAGAGAGCCAGAAGAACAGCGAGAGTGGCAAAGGGTGTGTCCATTACCATTACCAGGACGCAGGAGGTTGGAGTGGCCTGCTCCAGAATTGAAGGATAGCGTCTTTTATAGGCAGCTACTCCATCTTTACCATGTATGCATGCTCTTGTTTTTACCGATCCATGTAGTAAAAAACAAGCAGCTCATCACCTCTACTCAGCTCTCTAGATGTACAGGAGTCGATAGCCTGCTGCCCTGCTCCGAACATAGTACAGGAGTCGATAGCCTGCTGCCCTAATCCTTCGCGTTGCGTGCAGACTCGGCTTTCGCAGACTCCGGGCTGCCACAGAAATAAAGCATTCAGATTCGTCTGGACAAGAAGACACGGGTTGGACCGCTGGAAACCCTGCAGACATTTAACAGCCTGACCAGCTGCACGATTATCACTTGGACAAGTATGTTGCATAGAACTATGGCTTTAACCGACGGTCCATGTACTGCTACGCTACTGGCCGGCTAGAGCAACAGCGACGCAATTCGTCCGCGCGCCAAAAACAAAAAACAAAAACAACCCAATGCAAACACCTACTCGAATTTATTTTACGTTCGTTTTTGTGTCCGCTTGATTTTTTTTTCTCAAATTTGAGTTAGGCCAACTCCAACGCATGACCACAAGTGAACGTCCGGTTCATCCGATTTTCATCTATTTGGGACAGAAAAACAGACACGGTCGTCCGCTTGCAGTCGTGTGGCCATCGATGCGCCCAACTGGCACACCTTGTCCCAAACCGTCCGGGGTTGTGGACTCTGATTTTTTGCCAAAAAAAAGAAAATAAACTTGCAAATAATAGGAAAACATAAATATAAACATAAAACGTCCATGCGTCATAGTACCAAAGTTCAACGCAGGTCTTAATTGAACTAAAAATCAATAAAAGACATAAAAATAGATAAAGGCCCGTCGTCGGTGGCCGCCGTCGCCTTCTGGAGTCGCCGTCCTACTCGTCATCGTCGTTGGTGAGGTCAACGTAGGGCAGTGGCTGCCACAGGTGGGTTGGCGGCCCCTGCCAGACCGGGGGCGCCGACGACGCCTACACCACCTCCTCCCATGTCTCCTGCTAGTGCTCTGGTGACTGCGGCGGTGGAGCTGACCATGGGCCAACACCCAATGAGTCAGCCATCTCCGGCACTGTGCACGACCAGCTCCACCGCTGGCCCACGAGACTAGGGTTCCACGCGGCGATGCCCGGCTGTCGGCGGTGCAATTTGGAAAAGTGGCGGAGCAGGTGGCGGAGAAGGAGGTGTAGGCGGCGCGGATCTACTGGAGCGACGTCGACCCGAGGAGGAGCCGGCCTCGTGTTCGTGCTTCCCCTTGCCGACCCAATGCCAACCCTTGGCGCCGGCGGGGAGGTGGGCGAGTGGGGTGCGCCGCCGGTGGCTAGGATTTGCTCGTGTCTGGGCTCGAGGAGGCAGGCCGGCCAGGAAGTGGAAGCCGTGGACTCGCAGGTCCACGGCTTCCACATTAAGAAGGACGACGGCCCTTTGCTCGTGGCAATGACGGCCGGGTTCTGTCGCGCATGCGCATTTATGTTGGGCGGGTGAAGGTAGGTGGGCAGCCGTCACGCGCCCCTGAGGCGGGCGAGGAGCAAGCGCGTGCCCATCTGTTCGACGTAAGTGTGGACGCAACCCGATGCATGTTTGCGTTGAAAATTGGGTGGGCCGAACGCCAAACGGACATAAAATACAGATGCAACCGCGCGTTGGACTGAGGCATCCGTCTGTTTTGATTCAAACGGACAAGGGCATACAGGATGGCGTCGCGCCTTTGGGTCCTCTTCGTCCACCAATGTCCGTTGTTTGTCTCGCATGGCCTACCTATCATCCACTCACATGGCTTTCTCTCTCCTCTCTCACGTGTCCCGCCATGGCGCAGGTGTTGCCACGCCGCCGTACTCGCCCTGCCGCGCCGAGCCGTCGTGCTGGCCGAGCCGCGGAGTTTATTTATCGTCTGGTCAGAGCAACGGAGGCAGGCTGCATACGCCCTGGGTTGGCCAGACAGTGCACATTTCCGTGAAACAACGTCTGCTAGTGGATGGTGGCGTGTGGACAGGTCTAAAAGAAATTCAATAACTTCCTGAGATCTTGTCATCATTACATCCCTTCCATCACTCGTCAAATCCTACAGCTAGTACTCCTACGACTAAAGTTTTGGGGAGCACATGTGTGCGAGGCACGGAGAGTCGACCGGGCGTCCAAAAACGTACGACCACGGACCAAGTTACTAGCTTCTTTTTGGTCTTTGTTAAACAGGTTGCTACTATCCACTATTAAAGGGTTTTTTGCTCGCAGGAAAAAACCCAAAAACATAGGAGTACTACTAGTATCTGTGAGCCGGCACGGCGAGATTTGAGACCTCACGCCACACCCAACAGCACGCATGCTGTACTTCCTGCAGCTGGATGAGAGCACGTCTGCCCAGTTCAGAGGAGGCGTGCCACTCGCCTGAATTCCTGTGAAGCTCTATGAACACTAGCCCGTGCTGTACCTGCTGTGCGCACTCGTCCCGCATTAATGCATAGCAACAACACACATCAATTTCACAGTTGTCCGTTTGGGTAGAGTTAATTGCATGAAAGTATCATAATTGGGGCATTACATGCGGATTGATACCACTTTTGGTAACTTTTACATGTCAGTACCAAGTCTAGGGCTAGCTGTTACAAAAAGTCTAAACCGTGTATAAACGTGTATTGACGGTGTATCTGACCAGCGGGGCCCGCCTGTCAGGTACCTACATGGCATGTTATTTTACAGAAAACACCCTTGCTTTATACATAATAACATAGATGACCTTTGTTTTGCGGGAAAAAGACTCCCGTAAGGGCTCTTTTTTTCGTTCGCAATTTCCACCACCGAGTCGGACTCATCTGGAAATTACCGTCGAATTCGAAAAATAAATAAAACAATAGAAAAATTATGCCATCGAGAGGGTGGGCGGGTTAACCAATACGCCACAGCGGAGCTCGCGTTGGTGAAACAACGTTAACCCTTTTATACAATCGCCAGAATGCTGGGCCGGCGGTTGGGCTAACCGAGGCCTGCAATATTTTTTTCGCCTCGCGTTTTACTGGCGCGCGTCCTACGGCTCTTTCGTTCCCAGGTTTCTTTTCATTTCTTCATCTTTGTTCATTCAATGCGTTGGTTTTTCTCCTGAATTTTCAACATACTTATTGAACATTTCTTAAGATAGGCTTTAGTATATAATGGACATGTTTTCAAATACATAATAAACATATTTTTAAATACATGATGAACATATTTTCAAATACACATGAACATTTTCTTAATGTACGTTGATCACTTTTTCCGAGAACAGTGGACATTTTTTAATGCATGATGACCTCTTCTTTCAAATGCTGAAGATTTTTTTAATGTAATGAACTTTTGGTAATATACGTTGAACAGAAATGCAAATTGATTATTTTTATAATATATGTCGAACTTTTTTCTAAATATATGATAAATTTTTTACATAATGCGCGGTGAACTTTTTGTAATTTATGGTGAACATATATTAAGAAATTTGTTCAAAAAATATTACAAAAATGATCAATTTGCATTTTTTACAATAATGATTAATATATGTTGAACAATTTTCTTAATATATGTTGAATAAGGCAAGATGAACTTTTTGTAATATATGGTGAACAAAATTTTACATAATGCTCTGTGAATTTTTGAAATTTAAGGTGTATATAATAAGAAAATTGTTCGACATACATTACTTTTTTTGAGAATCTTCAACATATATTACAAAATGATCAATTTTCATTGAATGAAAAAAGATAAAGAAACCAAAAGAAACTTGGCCCAGTAAAATGCAAAAAGAAAAAAAAATATTGCAGGCCTCGCTGAGCCCAACCGCCGGCCCAGCGTTTGTAGCATCGTATATAAAATCCGACGGTTGTATTACAACTACAGCGTTCCCGTGGCGCAGTCGCTAGCGCGCGAATCTTCCAGCGGCAGGTGGCAGGTTCAAATCCTGCCTGCGCGTAATTTTCATTTCTTTTATATTTATATTTGTCCAAGCCTCTCAGTGAGCCTTTTTCCAGCAAAAAAATAGGGCGGGTATGGTATTACATATAAAGCAACGGGGTTTCCTGCAAAAGAGCATGCCACATCAGCACCTGACAGGCGGGCCCAGCCAGTTAGATACACCGTCAATACGTATTTATACGCGGTTTAGACTTTTTGTAACGGTTAGCCTCAAACTTGGTACTGACATATAAAAATTACCAAAAGTGATACCAATCCGCACGTAATGGCTCAATTGTGGTACTTCTATGCAATTAACTCGTTTGGGTACTCTGAACACAACACTGTGTGCTGTACCTATTGTGAGCACTCATCCCGCATTTTTTGTCCGTTTGGGCACTCTCAACACAATAGTTGACCGGTTGACCCAACGCGAGTACACGAACGGACAAACTGTCTGTTTTCTAATACAGTACAAACAAATGCAAGCACTTAGGGTGTGTTTGGTAGCATGTATGGATCTAACCTAGTTGTTCTCCTCTCATACATGTTGAGTCTATGCAGTTGTTGTTGTTTGGCAGTGATGTATGCGTTGATACATGTTGACCTGAGATTTTGTTTGGTAGCCTGCATGTGTTTAGACATGCTGAACAATTTCGAATTCCGAATATTTTTTTTGAATGATGAACAAAATCAAAAAATGTCATCACAAATTTAAACATATTTTAAAAAAATTAACAAAATTTAAAATCCTAAACATTTTTGGAAAATTAAAATAAATTTTGAAATTCCGTTTTTTTAATACTTGAACCTATTTGAAATTCTGAGCTTTTTGAAAATTTAAACAAAATTTGAAAATTTGAAAAAAAATTAAAAAGTTATAATTCTTTTTTTAGTTCAAACAAATTTTGATTTTATTTTGAAATTCAGAACATTTATGATTTTTTGAAAAAAATTGAAATTCTAAAAATTTATTGAATATTCAAAAAATGAAAATTATTGACATTTTTTGAAAATTTAAATAATTATGAAATTCTAAGCTTTTTCAAAAATTTAAATAAATTTTGAAATTTGAAATTATGAACTTTTTTGAAAATTTAAACAAATTATGAAATTCTGAACATTTTTTTTAAATTATAAACATATCTGGACGTGGTCTGGTCGGTGGGGACGAGTGTCAGGGCTAGCATAGCTGCCTCCATGCACCCTGTCTGGGGTGCATGAGATGAGCATGGCTGATGACCCTTTTATGCATCAGATGAGCATAGCTCAGGTGAGCCCATGCACCCTACCAAACAAGCAAAAGTGGGACGGATTGGGAACGTTTGCCCTCATGCACCCTACCAAACACACCCTTATATATCATCCAACCACAGGTTGGTTTGCATGACAAGTTGTTCTTTGGTGACCGTTTTTTGTCCGGCTTGATCAACTCCTACGCACGACCCCAAATGGTCCGGCCGCGTCTGTTTGGCGCCACACGGAAACATATTGCGGCCCAACACACGGGAGCAAACAGAGAAACATCTGTTTTTGTCTGCCGTTGACCCATAGCCGGCCCAAATTTTGGCCGCATTTCGGTCGCAACGGACAGCCTGCGGATGGGCGGGACACGTGCCCTTGTCCTCCCTTGGCCCGACCGTCGGGGACACAACACCCCCATTCCCCCCTCCCATTCCATAAACTCCCCCTCCTCCTCCACTCCCTCCTCCATGGCCGGTGCCCCAAAGAACCCACAGCCAACGACGGGTCGTCACCACCACCCATCAGGCGACAAAGAGGAAGAAGAAGGAGCAGTCGTAGCTCATGCCAAGGGAGGCCAAGCGGCTCGACCGAGACTCGGCCAAGAGGAGACCCGACGGTCCGTTCAGGCGGGAAGAAAGCCGTTGCAGATTGTGCCCTCGAAGCCGCGACCCACATCACAAGGCCACCGTCAAGGACAACGAGGCCATCTTCGCCAATGCCACGCAGGCAACGACAACGCACGCCCTCATGGTGATAGGGTTGTGTCGGCCCACGCCAGCCATTCTCTCCGCAGCTGCCATGGCCGTGGCAAGCATAGGCTCGTCGGCCATTCGCCCTCGGTAGTACTAGTTGCCGAGCTCCTTTGAGACAGTTGGGTTTCTTCCACCGCGACAGCATGCTCCGACCCGGTTCTCCACATTACTAGACAGAAGTGTGAATGGGCCGGCCACGCCTGACCCCACAGCCAAAATCAACCTCAACGTCACGCCTAGGTCGTGTGGCGCCAACCAGTCGTCTGTCGAGATGCAAAGGAGTAGCCGCGGTCGATTCCTACGACCAACTTTCCCAGCGCCCGCAACCTGTTCGATAAAACGCCAAACCCGGCGCCGGCGACCGATGACCCCAAGTACCACATGTTCATCGAGAACCTCATCTACAAGGGCCGTGGCCAGGTCGTATACCAAAGATGAGGACATGTTGATTTGCGAGAGTTGGAAGGAGATAGGCCAATATCCCAAGACCGGTGCCGAGCAAAAAGGATCGACTTTTTGGACGAGAGCTCATACAAACTTTCATGAGCGGAGGAAGTTTCTGCCGTATGAGTACATGTGGCATCAACTCAATCCAAAAGAGATGGGGGCTCATTCAACAAGAATGCAACAAGTTTTGTGCCACACTTAAGAGTGTTGAAGCCTGTCCCAAGAATGGCCTAGGCGTGGGCGACTTGGTATGAACCCGTCATTTTTCATTGCTATGCAAAGTTCATGTTTGTTGCGTCTTGTGTCCTTCGCCATTAAATTTGTTGCCTTCTCGTTGCTTGTGTAGACATTCCAAACTTTGGAAGCCTTCAAGGCCCGACATAATAACAAGCCATTCACCCTCACCCATTGTTGGATGCTCATCAAGGATTGCCCCAAGTTCAAAGATTAATATGCCACTCTAAACAACGAAGGAAGGTGATACGTCCATTTTGCATCATGTTTTCCTACTATTATTTATAATGTTTTTGGTCATTATTTCACTTTATGATGCAATTCTAATGCATTTTCTCTCTTAATTTTCAAGATTTACATGGAAAGGGAGATTGCCGGCAGCTGGAATTCTGGACCTAAAAAGCTACAACAGAGATAGCTAATCTACGGTGCTCCAAATGACCTGAAACATTGTGAAGATTTTTTATTGAATAAAATGGAACAAAGGAATACCAGAGGGGGGCCACCTGCTGCCCACAAGGAAACAGGGCATGCCGATCCTCCCAGGGCGCGCCTTGATGCCTCCGGTGCCCATGTGTTTGCACACATTTAATAGCAGACACATGGGAATTATCGTCAAGTTACTTTTCATCATGCTCATTTGATTCGCGTCCGCTACTTTCATTATTTGATATGTAGGTGGTGTCGGGGTTACGATCCTAAAAATGAACATTAGGGGTACGAATGAGGGGGCATAGCCTAGCTACAGCGTAGATGTGACACTCGATATTTATGAGTTTGGGCCCCTCTCGGAGGAGGTAACAACCCTACGTCTCGTGCCTTGAGGCTTGCTTGCTTTTTGGACATATGATTACAGAGTATGCATGTGGAGGTTGGAGAAGGGGTGTGGCTTATACAGAGTGCGCCGGAGCCTCCTTTACTCCCACGTTGTTGTGCCATTTAATAGCCATGATGGTGGCAGTTACAGGTAACAATGGACATAACTACATCAGTTACTGGTAACGGTAGCTATGACTCTTCTTTAAGATTGACTTAGGATTCCTCGACCGTTGTAGCTCTCACGTACTGTTGGAAATATGCCCTAGAGGCAATAATAAAAGGATTATTATTATATTTCCTTGTTCATGATAATTGTCTTTTATTCATGCTATAATTGTATTATCCGGAAATCGTAATACACGTGTGAATAAATAGACCACAATATGTCCCTAGTGAGCCTCTAGTTGACTAGCTCGTTGATCAATAGATAGTCATGGTTTCGACTATGGACATTGGATGTCAATGATAACGGGATCACATCATTAGGAGAATGATGTGATGGACAAGACAATCCTAAGCATAGCACAAGATCGTGTAGTTCGTTTTGCTAGAGCTTTTCCAATGTCAAGTATCTCTTCCTTAGACCATGAGATCGTGTAACTCCGGATACCGTAAGAGTGCTTTGGGTGTACCAAACATCACAACGTAATCGGGTGACTATAAAGGTGCACTACAGGTATCTCCGAAAGTGTTCCATTGGGTTGACACGGATCGAGACTGGGATTTGTCACTCCGTGTTATGGAGAGGTATCATTGGGCCCACTCGGTGGTGCATCATCATAATGAGCTCAAAGTGACCAAGTGTCTGGTCATGGGATCATGCATTATGGTACGAGTAAAGTGACTTGCGGTACTAGATTGAACGAGGTATTGGGATACCGACGATCGAATCTCGGCAAGTAACATACCGATTGACAAAGGGAATTGTATACGGGGTTGTTTGAACCCTCGACATCGTGGTTCATCCGATGAGATCATTGAGGAGCATGTGGGAGCCAACATGGGTATCCAGATCCCGTTGTTGGTTATTGCCCGAGAGTCGTCTCGGTCATGTCTACGTGTCTCCCGAACCCGTAGGATCTACACACTTAAGGTTCGGTGACGCTAGCGTTGTATGAATATGAGTATGCAGTAAACCGAATGTTGTTCGGAGTCCGGATGAGATCCCGGACGTCACGAGGAGTTCGGAATGGTCCGGAGGTAAAGAATTATATATAGGAAGTATTGTTTGACCATCGGGAAAGTTTTGGGGTCACCGGTATTGTCTGGGACCACCGGAAGGGTCCCGGGGTCCACCGGTGGGGCCACCCATCCCGGAGGGCCCCATGGGCTGAAGTGGGGAGGAACCAGCCCATAGTGGGCTGGTGCGCCCACTTGGCCCAGCCCTGCGCCTAGGGTTGAAACCCTAGGGTGGGGCGCCCACTTGCCTTGGGGCACTCCACCCCTTGGCCGCCACCCCTTGGGAGATTGGATCTCAGGGCGGCGCTTCAGGGGCCTATATAAAGGGAGGGGGGAGGGGGCAGCCGCACCCCTGAAGTTCTGGCGCCTCCCTCCCCCTGCTACACCTCTTCCTCCTCCGTCACGAGCTTGGCGAAGCCCTGCCGGAATACTGCTGCTCCACCACCACCACGCCGTTGTGCTACTGCTGGAGCCATCTTCTTCAACCCCTCCTTCCCCCTTGTTGGATCAAGAAGGACGAGACGTCATCCGCTCCGTACGTGTGTTGAACACGGAGGTGCCGTCCGTTCGGCACTCGGTCATCGGTGATTTGGATCACGGCGAGTACGACTCCATCATCCACGTTCTAGTGAACGCTTCCGCACGCGATCTACAAGTGGTATGTAGATGCAATCTCTCCCATGACTCGTTGCTTAGATGAACTCATAGATGGATCTTGGTGAAACCGTAGGAAAAATTTTAATTTTCTGCAACGTTCTCCAACAGTGGCATCATGAGCTAGGTCTATGCGTAGTTCTCTATTGCACGAGTAGAACACAATTTTGTTGTGGGCGTTGATCTTGTCAACTTGCTTGCCGCTACTAGTCTTATCTTGCTTCAGCGGTATTGTGGGATGAAGCGGCCGGACCAACCTTACACGTGCGCTTACGTGAGACCGGTTCCACCGGTGACATGCACTAGTTGCATAAGGTGGTGGCGGGTGTCTGTCTCTCCCACTTTAGTTGGAGCGGATTCGATGAAAAGGGTCCTTATGAAGGGTAAATAGAAGTTGACAAAATCACGTTGTGGTTATTCGTAGGTAAGAAAACGTTCTTGCTAGAACCCAATTGCAGCCATGTAGAAGAAGCAACAACAATTAGAGGACGTCTAACTTGTTTTTGCAGCAATTGTCATGTGATGTGATATGGCGTAAGTTGTGATGAATGATGAATGACATATTGTGATGTATGAGATCATGTTCTTGTAATAGGAATCACGACTTGCATGTCGATGAGTATGACAACCGGCAGGAGCCATCGGAGTTGTCTTTATTTTTGTATGACCTGCGAGTCATTGAAGAACGCCATGTAAATTACTTTACTTTATTGCTAAACGCGTTAGCCATAGAAGTAGAAGTAGTCGTTGGCGTGGCAACTTCATGAGGACACGATGATGGAGATCATGATGATGGAGATCATGGTGTCATGCCGGTGACAAGATGATCATGGAGCCCCGAAGATGGAGATCAATGGAGCTATATGATATTGGCCATATCATGTCACTACTATATAATTGCATGTGATGTTTATTATGTTTATGCATCTTGTTTACTTAGAACGACGGTAGTAAATAAGATGATCCCTTACGACAATATCAAGAAGTGTTCTCCCCTAGCTGTGCGCCGTTGCTAAAGTTCATCGTTTCGAAGCACCACGTGATGATCGGGTGTGATAGATCCTTACGTTCACATACAACGGGTGTAAGACAGTTTTACACATGCAAAAAACTTAGGGTTAACTTGACGAGCCTAGCATGTACAGACATGGCCTCGGAACACGGAGACCGAAGGTCAAACACGAGTCGTATGGAAGATACGATCAACATGAAGATGTTCACCGACGATGACTAGTCCGTCTCACGTGATGATCGGACCACGGCCTAGTCGACTCGGATCGTGTAACACTTAGATGACTAGAGGGATGTCTAATCTGAGTGGGAGTTCATTAAAATAATTTTATTAGATGAACTTAATTATCATGAACTTAGTCTAAAACCTTTGCAAATATGTCTTGTAGATCAAATGGCCAACGCTCATGTCAACATGAACTTCAACGCGTTCCTAGAGAAAACCAAGCTGAAAGATGATGGCAGCAACTATACGGACTGGGTCCGGAACCTGAGGATCATCCTCATAGCTGCCAGGAAACTATATTTCCTAGAAGGACTGCTAGGTGATGCACCCGTCCCAGAGAACCAAGACATTATGAATGCTTGGCAGTCTCGTGTTGATGATTACTCCCTCGTTCAGTGCGGCATGCTTTACAGCTTAGAACCGGGGCTCCAAAAGCGTTTTGAGCAACACGGAGCATATGAGATGTTTGAGGAGCTAAAACTAGTTTTCCATGCTCATGCCCGGGTCGAGAGATATGAAGTCTCCGACAAGTTCTATAGTTGTAAGATGGAGGAAAACAGTTCTGTCAGTGAACACATACTCAAAATGTCTGGGTTGCACAACCGCTTTGTCCCAAATGGACATAAACCTCCCGGACGAGGCGGTCATTGACAGAATCCTTGATCGCTCCCACCAAGCTACAAGTGCTTTGTGATGAACTACAATATGCAGGGAATGGTGAAGACCATTCCCGAAGTATTCTCAATCTGAAGTCAGCAGAGGTTGAAATCAAGAAAGAACATCAAGTGTTGATGGTCAATAAAACCACTAAGTTTAAAAAGGGCAAGGGTAAGAAGAACTTCAACAAGGACGGCAAGGATGTTGCCGCGCCCGGTAAGCATGTTGCCGGGAAGAAGTCAAAGAATGGACCCAAGCCACGAGACAGAGTGCTTTTATTGCAAAGGGAAGGGCCATGGAAGCGGAACTGCCCCAAATACTTAGCGGACAAGAAGGCCGGCAACACTAAAGGTATATTTGATATACATGTAATTGATGTGTACCTTACCGAGACTCGTAGTAACTCCCGGGTATTTGATACCGGTGCCGTTGCTCATATTTGTAACTCACAGCAGGAGCTGCGGAATAAACGGAGACTGGCGAAGGGCGAGGTGACGATCTTGGCGTCGGGAATGGTTCCAAGGTCGATGTGATCGCCGTCGGCACGCTGCCTCTACATTTACCTACAAGATTAGTTTTAAACCTCAATAATTGTTATTTGGTGCCAAGTTTGAGCATGAACATTGTATCAGGATCTCGTTTAATGCGAGATGGCTACTCATTTAAATCCGAGAATAATGGTTGTTCTATTTATATGAGAGATATGTTTTATGGTCATGCTCCGATGGCAATGGTTTATTTTTAATGAATCTCGAATGTAACATTACACATATTCATAGCGTGAATACCAAAAGATGTAAAGTTGATAACGATAGTCCCACATACTTGTGGCACTGCCGCCTTGGTCACATTGGTGTCAAGCGCATGAAGAAGCTCCATTCGATGGACTTTTAGAGTCTCTCGATTATGAATCATTTGACACATGCGAACCATGCCTTATGGGCAAAATGACCAAGACTCCGTTCTCTGGAACAATGGAGCGAGCAACCAACTTATTGGAAATCATACACACCGATGTGTGCGGTCCAATGAGCGTTGAGGCTCGCGGAGGATATCGTTATGTTCTCACTCTCACAGACGACTTAAGTAGATATGGGTATGTATACTTGATGAAACACAAGTCTGAGACCTTTGAAAAGTTCAAGGAATTTCAGAATGAGGTAGAGAATCAACGTGACCGAAAAATAAAGTTCTTACGATCAGATCGTGGAGGAGAATATTTAAGTCACGAATTTGGTACACACTTAAGGAAATGTGGAATCGTTTCACAACTCACGCCGCTGGAACACCTCAACAGAACGGTGTGTCCGAACGTCGTAATCGCACTCTATTGGATATGGTGCGATCTATGATGTCTCTTACAGATTTACCGCTATCATTTTGGGGATATGCTCTAGAGACAGCTACATTCACTTTAAATAGGGCACCGTCTAAATCCGTTGAGACGACACCGTATGAATTATGGTTTGGGAAGAAACCTAAGCTGCCGTTGAGACGACACCGTATGAATTATGCTTATGTCAAGAAACTTCAACTTGAAAAGCTCGAACCCAAATCGGAAAAATGCGTCTTCATAGGATACCCTAAGGAAACCATTGGGTATACCTTCTACCTTAGATCCGAAGGCAAGATCTTTGTTGCCAAGAACAGATCCTTTACGGAAAAGAGTTTCTCTCGAAAGGAGTAAGTGGGAGGAAAGTAGAACTTCGATGAAGTACTACCTCTTGAACCGGAAAGTAGTGCAGCTCAGAAAATGTTCCTGTGGTGCCTACACCAACCGGAGAGGAAATTAATGATGATGATCAAGGTACTTCGGATCAAGTTGCTCTTGAACCCATTGGGTCCACTAGGACACGCCCGCACTGCAGTGGTACGGCAACCCTGTCACGGAAATCATGTTGTTAGACAACGGTGAACCTTGAACTATGAAGAAGCGATGGCGGGCCTGGATTCCAACAAATGGCTTGAAGCCATGCAATCCGAGATAGGATCCATGTATGAAAACAAAGTATGGACTTTGACAGACTTGCCCGATGATCGGCGATCGATAGAAAACAAATGGATCTTTAAGAAGAAGACAGACGCGGATGTAATGTCACCATCTATAAAGCTCGACTTGTCGCTAAGGGTTATCGGCAAGTTCAAGGGATTGACTACGATGAGACTTTCTCTCCCGTAGCGAAGCTTAAGTCCGTCTGAATCATGTTAGCAATTGCCGCATACTATGATTATGAGATATGGCAGATGGACGTCAAAACAGCGTTCCTTAACGGTTATCTTAAGGAAGAGCTGTATATGATGCAGCCGAAAGGTTTTGTCAATCCTAAGAATGCTAACAAAGTATGCAAGCTCCAGCGATCCATTTATGGGCTGGTGCAAGCATCTCGGAGTTGGAACATTCGCTTTGATGAGATGATCAAAGCGTTTGGGTTTATCTTGAGACTTATTGAGAAGACTGCGTTTACAAGAAAGTGAGTGGGAGCTCTGTAGCATTTCTCATATTATATGTAGATGACATACTTTTGATGGGAAATGATATAGAACTCTTGGACAGCATTAAGGCCTACTTGATTAAAAGTTTTTCAATGAAGGACCTTGGAGAAGCTGCTTATATATTAGGCATCAAGATCTATAGAGATAGATCGAGACGCCACATAGGTCTTTCACAAAGCACATACCTTGATAAGATTTTGAAGAAGTTCAAAATGGATCAGTCCAAGAAAGGGTTCTTGCACTGTCTTGCCAAGGTGTAAGATTGAGCTCGGCTCAATGCCCGACCACGACAAAAGATAAAGAAGAGATGAGCGTCATCCCCTATGCCTCGGCCATAGGTTCTATTATGTATGCCATGCTATGTACCAGACCTGATGTAAACCTCGCCGTAAGTTTGGTAGGAAGGTACCAAAGTAATCCCGGCAAGGAACACTGGACAGCGGTCAAGAATATCCCGAAGTACCTGAAAAGGACAAAGGAAATGTTTCTCGTTTATGGAGGTGAAGAAGAGCTCGTCAGAAGGGTTACGTCGACGCTAGCTTCGACACAGATCTGGATGACTCAAAGTCACAAACCGGATACGTGCATATGTTGAATGGTGGAGCAGTAAGCTGGTGCAGCTGCAAGCAGAGCGTCGTGGCGGGATCTACATGTGAAGCGGAGTACATGGCAGCTGTAGCGACCAGACCCGAATGGATCAAGTCTCTGTGCTCAGTGTCATCCCTTGATCGATATCTGACACCACACAAGATGCCGAAGGATTTATAGCGAGTAGCAATCACACACTTATTACATCGTTGTCCACAAGGGAACTTAATACAATAAAATGGCTTAAGGCCATCTAATAATAACAGCGGAAGGCTTGGAAGATAAGTGAGTCCATCAACTCCATCGGCATCATCGAGTATAGAACCACGACCTAACACCTTACTAAATGCGTCAGAAAAGTGCATAGCGTGAAAGTTGCAGCCCGAAAACGGGTCAGCACATGGAATATGCTGGCAATGTAACACATAGAGAGCAATGAAGGAAAAAGCCTATACTACATGCATATACGGCTGGTGGTAAGGCTCTACGGTTACATTTTTGCATAAAGCTAGTTTTTCCCTACTGCAAAGGAATAAATTTTATTTAACTATCATGGTGGTTGTTAAACATTGAGAATGGTTGACAGCATCCTCAATCCAATTAAAAAGTACTCATCAAATCCCAATACATTTATTAGAAGTAACATGTTGAGATTCACCTGATATTCAATTACCGGATACTCAAAACATCCATAACCGGGGACACGGCTAATCATGATTACTTTATACACTTTGCAGAGGTTTGCGCACTTTTCCCCACAAGACTCGATCGCATCCGCTTGGTTCTCGCACTACATGGTGTTTGAGAAACGGATGACCGAGACATAGTCTTCGTAAGCGCTAGCACCTTACATGTGGGTAGACCGTACCAACCTACATCCCCTACATCAGCTAGCCTACCCGTAAGAGTTCGCACAACTTAGTCAACTACGCCAGAGCCCATAATTGGCTTGTGGCTGCACACGGAAGTTTCGGTTTGAAAAATCTTATGATCCCTTAGAGCCTGGGTGGCGGTCCGAAGAAATACAGGCAAGTCCTGATGGAAACCAGGTGCCTCAATCCACCCAGATGTGTGTTTAGGTTGCCACCTTAGATAAACCATTAATTAACAATCTCACATCTGTCATGGATATTCACTCACCCAATCCACGTCTACTAGCATAGCATGGCATAACAGCAAACGTAGAAGTAACTCCCAAGGTTTCATAAGTAACAGGTAATAGGTACTACCTCAATCTACTTCCCATCCCACATCAATTTAATTAGATCCTAACCATGCAAGTGTTTGAGGGTTTGATCTAATGCAATAAAACTGGGTAGTAGAAAAGGTATGATCAAGTGTTACTTGCCTTGCTGATGATCCGCGAGACCTAGAGATTCTAAATAACAAGCTGCGCACACCGGGTGATCTAACGCAGACAAACAACAAGCATACAATAAGTACTCATCTAATGCACGGGGAAATCTCGAATAAAAGATCTAACCAGAGAGTTCAACTTAAGAAACCTGGTTGCAAAAGAATCGAATCAAATAAAACATCGAAAGTCGAAACTCGAGAGAGAACGACTCGGTTTAGCAATCTGAAACTAGGTCAAAATTTTACAGTAGCAAAACTCTGTGTAAGTAGGTTAGTCGGAACGGCGGTTTCGTAATGAAACTCCAGGCGCTTGAATCACCTGATTCCGATAAACGAGCGAGAAAATAAACAGATTTGAAAATTGAATCAGAAATCGAAATCAGAAAAATAACGGATTAAATCCGATTAAAAGAAAACGCCGAACAGATTAAACAACGGACGTTCGTTAACAGAACTAATCCAACGAACACGTTCATTGAAACGAACGGGTCGGTGAACGTTCACTAAATAAGAAAACCGAAAAAAATAAAAAAACCATCTAGGGTTTTGAAAAAAAAAACCAAACATCACGAGAAAAACCGGATCGGGTTTTTAAAAAAAACCGGATCGGGGCGAGGTGCTACCTCGGTGAGGCTCAAGGCTCCGGGGTGGGGTCCCATGGTCGGGAGGGGTCAAGGGCGGCGCGAGGGGCTCCCATGACGGCGGAGGGCGGCGGCCTCAAGTGTGGCGGGGCTCGGGTGAGGGCGGCGGGATGAGGAGAGAGGGGGGTGGCGGTATAAAAGGAGGGGAGTGCCTTGGGGGGGCAAGCTGTGGGCGGCGCGGGCGCGTGTCCGAGGACACGGCGGCGGCGGGCGGCGGCGGCGGGAGTCCTCCATGCCGTGAGGAGAGGGAGATGGGCGGGCGATCACTGGGCCTTAGCCAGGCCAAAGTGGCCGCAGGATTTTGTTTTAAAACAAAAACTAAACGAATTTAAAATAAAACCAAACGAACTCTGAATTTAATAAAATTAATTTTCCCCGACTCCTAAAAATGAGTCGAACAAAATGAACTTTAAAAACAGGCAAATATGCATATATTTTTAAAATGCTCATTTTTGCCTAAAGCAAATAAATCCTTAAAACCAAAACTTGATTTATTTATAATATCTTCATTTTTCCTAAATGTTGGGAAAGTCATATTATTCCCTCTCTTAAATTTTTATATCGGAAAACTTTTGAAGATAAATAAATAAATCCAAATGATCCTATTTTCAAAATTTGAGAAATCCCAAATCTGAAAATAATGAAACTTCCAACTCTCTCCGAGGGTCCTTGAGTTGCGTGAAATTTTCTAGGATCGAAAAAATGCGAGAAAATATGATATGCATGATGACCTTATGTATAACATTCCAAATTGAAAATTTGGGATGTTACAAACCTACCCTTAAGATGAATCTAGCCCTCGAGATTCGGGTTAACTAGAAAATAGGTGAGGGTGGTCCTTAAGCAAAACTTCCTCTCTTTCCCAGGTGGCTTCATCCTTAGTGTGGTGGCTCCACTGAACCTTGCAAAACTTGATAACCTTGCTGCGGGTAACTCTGCTAGCATAATCGAGAATCTTAACCGGTTTTTCCTCATATGTTAAGTCATCCTTCAACTGAATTGCTTCCAGTGGCACGGTGTCTCTTAACGGTACCTCTGCTATCTCGGGTGACATTTCTTCAACTGAGAAACATGGAATACATCATGAACTCCTGACAGTCCTTCTGGCAATTCCAACTTATAAGCAACTTCTCCCATGCGTTGCAAAATCTTGTATGGTCCAACAAAACGTGGGGCTAACTTTCCTTTAACTCCAAAACGCTTAACTCCTCGAAGCGGGGATACTCTAAGATATACTCTGTCTCCAACTTCATACTCAATCGCTTTGCGCTTTGAATCTGCATAGCTCTTACATGCAGGCGGGCTACCTTGAGCACTGTCTCGAATCAACTTAACCTTCTGTTCGACTCCTTAATCATATCTGGTCCAAACAACCGACGATCTCAGTTTATTCCCATGAAAAGCAGTGTCCTGCACCTTCTTCCATCTGAGCCTTAAAAGGTGCCATCTTCAAGCTGGTTTGGTAACTGTTGTTGTAGGAAAATTCTGCATACAACAAATTATCATCCCAACTAGATCCATAATCTAGTGCACAAGCTCTCGACATATCCTCCAAAATCTGATTGACTCTCTCGGTCATCCATCGATGCAATGGGTGAAAAGTTGTACTAAATTCCAATCTAGTTCCCAATGTTTAGTAACTGGTTCCAAAATTTGGAGGTAAACTGGGTTCCTCTATCCGATACGATGCTCCTCGGAATTCCGTGTAAGCACACAATTCTGGTCATGTATATCTTTGCCAACTTAGCACTGCTATAGGTAGTCTTGACTGGAATGAAATGAGCTACCTTTGTTAAATGGTCGACTACAACCCAAATCGAGTCATAACCTGAACGAGTCTTTGGCAAACCTGTGATGAAATCCATGCCTAGTTTATCCCACTTCCATTCGGGTATCGGCAATGGTTGTAACAATCCTGCTGGCTTCTGATGCTCTGCTTTTACTTTCTGACATACATCGCAAACTGCTACATACTCCGCAATATCCTTCTTCATTCCGGTCCACCAGAAAATATTCTTCAAATCCAAATACATCTTGGTATTTCCTGGGTGAATCGAATAGGGTGAATCATGAGCTTCTTGCAAAATCAACTTCCCGATCTCTGGGTTATTGGGCACATAAACACGGTCTTCAAACCATAGGGTATCATGCTCATCCTCACGAAATCCTTTAGCTTTTCCTTTGCTCATTTTCTCCTTTATAGAGGCAACTTCCTTATCGCCTTTTGGGCTTCTCTGATTTTGTCCATCGATGTCGATTGAATCTCCAATGCTGCTACATAGCCTCTCGGAACTATTTCCAAACATAGCTCTCGAAGGTCCTCGGCTAACTCATTGGGTATTCCTCCCATCATTAGGGTATTGACGTGGCTCTTACGGCTCAATGCGTCGACTACGACATTAGCCTTTCCGGGTGATAATGCAATCTCATATCATAATCCTTGATAAGCTCTAACCATCTCCTTTGCACGAGATTCAATTCATACGTGTGAAGATGTACTTCAAACTCTTGTGATCCGTATATACTTCACAATGGTTTCCAATGAGAAAATGTCTGCATGTCTTTAAGGCATGCACAACGGCTGCTAACTCCAAATCATGTGTGGCATAATTCAACTCATGGGGCTTAAGTTGTCGTGAAGCGTACGAAACAACTCTTCCTTCTTGCATAAGTACGGCTCCAAGTCCTCGACGTGAAGCGTCGCAATACACCTCATAATCCTTAGTCTGATCTGGCAGTATCAAAACTGGTGAGGTAACCAATCTTTTCTTCAACTCCTGAAAACTTGCCTCACAGTCCTCAGTCCATATGAATTTGTTTTCCTTCTTCAACAATTCTGTCATAGGCTTTGCAATCCTTGAGAAATTCTCAATGAATCTTCGGTAGTATCCTGCGAGTCCAAGGAAACTCCGAATCTCTCCAACTATCGTTGGTGCTTCCCATTTGGTTACGGTCTCAACCTTTGTGGGGTCAACTTCTATTCCTTCTTCGGATATAACATGTCCGAGAAATCCAACTTCCTTTAGCCAAAAATCACATTTGCTGAACTTGGCATACAACTGGTGTTCCCTCAGTTTCTCCAAAACCAATCGCAAATGTTCCTTGTGTTCCTCTTCATTCTTCGAGAAAATCAAAATATCATCAATGAACACCACGATGAACTTATCCAAAAACTCCATAAACACTTTGTTCATCGTGTTCATGAAATAGGCTGGTGCGTTAGTCAGTCCAAATGACATAACGGTATACTCATACAATCCATATCTAAGTAGTAAAGCTTATTTGTCTTGGGTATGTCTTGCTCCCGAATCTTCAACTGATGGTACCCTGATCGTAAATCGATCTTGGAAAACACCTTAGCTCCTTGCAAGCGATCAAACAGATCATTTATCATAGGTAGTGGGTACTTGTTCTTGATTGTTACTTCATTCAATCCACGATAATCAACAACCATTCTTAAAGATCCATCTTTCTTCTCTACTAACAGTACGGGTGATCCCCAAGGTGAAGAACTTGGGCGTATAAAACCTTTATCCAAAAGTTCCTTAATCTGCTTCTTGATTTCCGCCAAATCCTGTCTTTGGCATCACATGCGGTCGCTTCGATATCGGGCCTGTTCTCGGCAACAGCTCGATCAAAAACTCAATGTCTCTATCCGGTGGCATTCCTGGCAACTCTTCTGGAAATACATCAGGAAAATCCTTCACCACTGGTACTTCTTCCTGCACCACTCCTGATAAGCAATTAACTTGTGCTCTCCTCGGCTCGTGCCGTGATACATACTTGATCCTTCTTCCTTCTGGGGTGGTGAGCAAAATTGACTTTGTGGTGCAATCTATGTTCCCTCCATACCTTGATAACCAATCCATTCCTAATATCACATCCAATCCTTGGGATTCCAGAACTATTAGGTCTGAGGGGAAAACATAGTGTCCAATCCTTAATGGCAGTCGATCACACCATTTACTAGCCATGTACTCTGCTCGGGTGAGGTTACTAGCATGGGTGACCTAAGGGCTTGGGTTGGTAATTTGTACTTATCCACAAATCCCTTGATATGTATGAATGCGATGCACCAAGATGTCGAAAAGAACAAGCTACGATAAATGACTTAACCAAAAACTTACCGATTCTTCGCATCAGTTGATCTTCAACCTCCTCCACATCAATGTGGTTCACCGTCCCCTGTTGAAAGGGTTGGGCTTCTTTCGAGCTTCCATTGCCATTTCCGTTACGCCTTACGGACGATCATTTGCATAATGCCCAGTCTTGCGGCACTTAAAACAAGTGATATGACTCAGGTCTACTTTTGATGGTGTTGACGGGTTGGTGCGGTTCTGTCCATTGCTTCCTCCATTCCCGTTCCCATTCTTAGTGCCATTATGGTTATGCGAATTTCCTCCTCCATGGGTATGCTGAAATTGAATTCCTGATTTAGGGGTATAACGAGGCTTCTGCTGGGCTCCAGAGTTATACTTCCCCTGTCCATACTTCCGCTTGCGGTTCTCAATTCTTCTTTGCTTTCCTTCAATCATGAGGGCTCGGTCTACCAACTCACGGTAGTTGTTGAAACTTGCTACCATCAACGGCATCTTGAACTCATCATTCAGTCCTTCTAGAAACTTCTCCTGTTTAGCTGCATCGGTATAGCGTCATCCGGGGCATAACGTGCTAACTTACTAAAATCATCCACATCTTGTGCCAACAGTCCTTCCTCCTTGGCGTAAGTTGCGAAACTCACGCTTCTTCATGGCCATGGCTCCTTTGAAACATGGGCAGTGCGAAAAGCTTGTTGAAACTGGTCCCATGAGACAGTGTCTACGGGGTAAGTGGCTGTAAAATTCTCCCACCATGCTGCTGCGGGTCCTTCAAGCTGATGTGCTGCAAACTTCACTCTTTCACCATCTGTGCATCCTGCAGTGGTCAACTCCCTTCCTATCTTGCGGAGCCAATCATACGCCACAATCGGCTCGGTGCTCTTTGGAATACACCGGCGGATTTAGTCTAAGGAAGCGAGTCAGTGATCCGCAGTGGTGGTGGTGGCGGTGGGTTGTTGTTGTTGTTGTTGTTGTTGTTGTTGTTGCCACAGTTACGCACCAATGTTTGAATCGGGGTATTCTGCTTTGGATCAATTGGGTGATCTCTGGCGGGAAAAGCGAATCCGAGTCGCGTCTCGGAGGCATCGATGGGTTTAGAAGAGAAGAGAAATTTAGAATAGAATGAGGTCTAAGGGAATCACTACCCAAATGCACATGAGCAAATGCACACAAAATCACTTCATTCAATCAAACAAGGGCTTACAACGATCTAACTATCGCAAAAGTGCGTGTACTATAATGTTTACATGGAGGAATACTACTAATATGTGGGGACTTCTACTAATTTGAACCATGGAAGACTCCATGATGTCTGCTCCAGCTTCGTCTTCAAAGTCGGGTTCGCTAGGATCCGAATCGGTGTCGTCGATGTTGATGTAGTCGCTTGAACAACCGACATACTGGTCTTCATTCCTGAGCGCCAACTTCTTCTTGAGTTCTTCGATCTCGTACTTAAGATCGTTATTGTGTCTTGCTAGAGCTACGATCTCGTCCATGTAGTCCTTGCGTGTAGTCTTTAGTTCTCCTTCCATTCGATGATCCTTCCCTTTGCATTACGCAACTCCATCATATCATGGCACATTTGGTTCTCCTGGCGTCGAATGTGCTGGTTTAACTCCTGGATGAAAGCTGCAATGGACCTATCCTTCTTGGTGCTGACTATGTCCCATTTGTCATCTCGGCTTCCGCAAATCTGGTAGATAGTGTCCTTGAGGTCTTCTTGGTAAACTTCTCCAATGCGTCCCATGGTGATGTGAGCTGCCATGCTCTTCCCCAGACTCCAAGTTGGTGCACTGAAAAAACACTATCTATAGGCTTGGTGATTGGGGCGAATGTCCTTCCTGGAACGTGAGCTTGAATTTTCCAGCGCTCCTCTTCAGGCAGAGTGGCGTTGAAAGTCCCGGTGAAACTTGGTAGTCCAATGTTCAGGTACTTGGTAACTTTCTTCAAGTGAAATCCAAAAGGTGTGCCTTCATCTGGTTGGGTGTACTTGATTTTCGCGTCCGTCATCCTAAGAGAGTAGAAAAGATGAGGAGTTAGAAAATGAGAAGAGAGTAGTGATCTAGGGCTTTAACTTAGTGGTCGTGTCCTACAGTCAGCGTGTGCTCTGATACCATTCTCTGTAACGACCAGACCCGAATGGATCAAGTCTACGTGCTCGATGTCATCCTGGATCGATGTCTTGACACCACACAAGATTGAAGGATTTATAGCAGAGTAGCAATCACACACTTATTACATCGTTGTCCACAAGGGAACTTAATACAATAAAATGGCTTAAGGCCATCTAATAATAACAACGGAAGGCTTGGAAGATAAGTGAGTCCATCAACTCCATCGGCATCACTGAGTATAGAACCACGACCTAACACCTTACTGTAAATGCGAAAAGTCTGCAACGTGAAAGTTGCAGCCAAAACGGTCAGCACATGGAATATGCGGCAATGTAACACATAGAGAGCAATGAAGGAAAAAGCCTATACTACATGCATATACGGCTGGTGGTAAGGCTCTCTGATTTACATTTTGCATAAAGCTAGTTTTTCCCTACTGCAAAGGAATAAATTTTATTTAACTATCATGGTGGTTGTTAAACATTGAGAATGGTTGACAGCATCCTCAATCCCAATTAAAAAGTACTCATCAAATCCCAATACATTTATTAGAAGTAACATGTTGAGATTCACCTGATATTCAATTACCGGATACTCAAAACGTCCATAACCGGGGACACGGCTAATCATGATTAGTTTATACACTCTGCAGAGGTTTGCGCACTTTCCCCCACAAGACTCGATCGCCTCCGCTTGGTTCTCGCACTACATGGTGTTTGAGAAACGGATGACCGAGACATAGTCTTTCGGCGCTAGCACCTTACATGTGGGTAGACCATACCAACCTACATCCCCTACATCAGCTAGCCTACCCGTAAGAGTTCGCACAACTTAGTCAACTACGCCAGAGCCCATAATTGGCTTGTGGCTGCACGGAAGTTTCAGTTTGAAAATCTTATGATCCCTTAGAGCACAGGTGGCGGTCCGAAGAAATACAGGCAAGTCCTGATGGAAACCAAGTGCCTCAATCCACCCAGATGTGTGTTTAGGTTGCCACCTTAGATAAACCATTAATTAACAATCTCACATCTGTCATGGATATTCACTCACCCAATCCACGTCTACTAGCATAGCATGGCATAACAGCAAACGTAGAAGTAACTCCCAAGGTTTCATAAGTAACAGGTAATAGGTTCTACCTCAATCTACTTCCCATCCCACATCAATTTAATTAGATCCTAACCATGCAAGGGTTTGAGGGTTTGATCTAATGCAATAAAACTGGGTAGTAGAAAAGGTATGATCAAGTGTTACTTGCCTTCTTGATGATCCATGAGACCTAGAGATTGAAGTAACAAGCGGCGCACTCCGGGTGATCTAACGCAGACAAACAACAAGCATACAATAAGTACTCATCTAATGCACGGGGAAATCTCGAATAAAAGATCTAACCAGAGAGTTCAACTTAAGAACCCTGGTTGCAAAAGAATCGAATCAAATAAAACATCGAAAGTCGAAACTCGAGAGAGAACGACTCGGTTTAGCAATCTGAAACTAGGTCAAAATTTTACAGTAGCAAAACTCTGTGTAAGTAGGTTAGTCGGAACGGCGGTTTCGTAACGAAACTCCAGGCGCTTGAATCACCTGATTCCGATAAACGAGCGAGAAAATAAACAGATTTGAAAATTGAATCAGAATTAAATCCGATTAAAAGAAAACGCCGAACAGATTAAACAACGGACGTTCGTTAACAGAACTAATCCAATGAACACGTTCATTGAAACGAACTGGTCGGTGAACGTTCACTAAATAAGAAAACCGAAAAAAATAAAAAAAAAATCTAGGGTTTTGAAAAAAAAAACCGAACATCACGAGAAAAACCGGATCGGTTTTAAAAAAAACGGATCGGGCGAGGTGCTACCTCCGTGAGGCTCGGGGCTCGGGGGGTCTCTGGTCCTCATGAGGTCGGGAGGTCGGCGGCGAGGCGAGGGGGCTCGGCGAGGCAGGAGCCGGCCTCGGGCGTGTGGCGGGCTTGGGTGAGGCGGGCGGCGGGATGAGGAGAGAGGGGGGGTGGCGGTATAAAAGGAGGGAGTGCCTTGGGGAGGGGCAAGCCAGTGGCGGCGTGTCCCGAGCCGGACACGACGGCGGCGGCGTGGCGGCGTGAGTCCTCCATGTGAGGAGAGGGAGATGGGCCGGGGCGACTGGGCCGGCTGGGCCTTGGCCCAGGCGGGCGGCGCAGGATTTTTGTTTTTAAAACAAAAACTAAACGAATTTAAAATAAAACCAAACGAACTCTGAATTTAATAAAATTAATTTTCCCCGACTCCTAAAAATGAGTCGAACAAAATGAACTTTAAAAACGGGCAAATATGCATATATTTTTAAAATGCTCATTTTTGCCTAAAGCAAATAAATCCTTAAAACCAAAACTTGATTTATTTATAATATCTTCATTTTTCCTAAATGTTGGGAAAGTCATATTATTCCCTCTCTTAAATTTTTATATCGGAAAACTTTTGAAGATAAATAAATAAATCCAAATGATCCTATTTTCAAAATTTGAGAAATCCCAAATCTGAAAATAATGAAACTTCCAACTCTCTCCGAGGGTCCTTGAGTTGCGTGAAATTTTCTAGGATCGAAAAAATGCGAGAAAATATGATATGCATGATGACCTTATGTATAACATTCCAAATTGAAAATTTGGGATGTTACAGCAGCCTCGGAGGCAGCGCATGAAGCAATTTGGGTGAAGGAGTTCATCACCGACCTAGGAGTCATACCCAATGCGTCGGGGCCGATCAAACTCTTCTGTGACAACACTGGAGCTATTGCACTTGCCAAGGAGCCCAGGTTTCACAAGAAGACCCGAGCACATCAAGCATCGCTTCAACTCCATCCTTGAAAATGTTTAAGATGGAGACATAGAAATTTGCAAAGTGCATATGGATCTGAATGTCGCAGATCCGTTGACTAAACCTCTTCATGGGCAAAACATGATCAACACCGAGAACTCTATGGGTGTTCGATTCATCACAATGTAACTAGATTATTGACTCTAGTGCAAGTGGGAGACTGTTGGAAATATGCCCTAGAGGCAATAATAAAAGGATTATTATTATATTTCCTTGTTCATGATAATTGTCTTTTATTCATGCTATAATTGTATTATCCGGAAATCGTAATACACGTGTGAATAAATAGACCACAATATGTCCCTATTGAGCCTCTAGTTGACTAGCTCATTGATCAATAGATAGTCATGGTTTCCTGACTATGTACATTGGATGTCAATGATAACGGGATCACATCATTAGGAGAATGATGTGATGGACAAGACCCAATCCTAAGCATAGCACAAGATCGTGTAGTTCGTTTTGCTAGAGCTTTTCCAATGTCAAGTATCTCTTCCTTAGACCATGAGATCGTGTAACTCCCGGATACCGTAAGAGTGCTTTGGGTGTACCAAAGCGTCACAACGTAATTGGGTGACTATAAAGGTGCACTACGGTATCTCTGAAAGTGTACATTGGGTTGACACGGATCGAGGCTGGATTTGTCACTCCGTGTTATGGAGAGGTATCACTGGGCCCACTCGGTGGTGCATCATCATAATGAGCTCAAAGTGACCAAGTGTCTGGTCACGGGATCATGCATTACAGTACGAGTAAAGTGACTTGCCGGTAACGAGATTGAACGAGGTATTGGGATACCGACGATCGAATCTCGGGCAAGTAACATACCGATTGACAAAGGGAATTGTATACGGGGTTGTTTGAATCCTCGACATCGTGGTTCATCCGATGAGATCATCGAGGAGTATGTGGGAGCCAACATGGGTATCCAGATCCCGCTGTTGGTTATTGCCCGAGAGCCGTCTCGGTCATGTCTACGTGTCTCCCGAACCCGTAGGATCTACACACTTAAGGTTCGGTGACGCTAGGGTTGTATGAATATGAGTATGCAGTAAACCGAATGTTGTTGAGTCCGGATAAGATCCCGGACGTCACGAGGAGTTCGGAATGGTCTGGAGGTAAAGAATTGTATATAGGAAGTATTGTTTTGACCATCGGGAAAGTTTCGGTCACCGTGATTGTCTGGGACCACGGAAGGGTCCCGGGGGTCCACCGGGTGGGGCCACCCATCCCGTAGGGCCCCATGGGATGAAGTGGGGAGGGGAACCATCCCATAGTGGGTTGGTGCGCCCCCCTTGGCCCACCCCCTGCGCCTAGGGTTGAAACCCTAGGGTGGGGGCGCCACTTGCCTTGGGGGCACTCCACCCCTTGGCCGCCCCTTGGGAGATTGGATCTCCAGGGCGGCGCCCCCTGGGGCCTATATAAAGGGAGGGGGGAGGGGGCAGCCGCACCCTGAAGTTCTGGCGCCTCCCTCCCCTGCTACACCTCTTCCTCCTCCGTCACGAGCTTGGCGAAGCCCTGCCGGAATACTGCTGCTCCACCACCACCACGCCGTTGTGCTGCTGCTGGAGCCATCTTCTTCAACCTCTCCTTCCCCCTTGCTGGATCAAGAAGGAGGAGACGTCATCCGCTCCGTACGTGTGTTGAACGCGGAGGTGCCGTCCGTTTGGCACTCGGTCATCGGTGATTTGGATCACGGCGAGTACGACTCCATCATCCACGTTCTAGTGAACGCTTCCGCATGCGATCTACAAGTGGTATGTAGATGCAATCTCTCTCCCATGACTCGTTTCTTAGATGAACTCATAGATGGATCTTGGTGAAACCGTAGGAATTTTTTTAATTTTCTTCAACGTTCTCCAACACGTACTTCCTTGTCCGAGTGAGGATGGCTGTGCTGACTGAGGAGAGGGCGTCCGAGTGGAGCTAGAGCGTCCGAGTGAAGTTGGAGCGTCTGAGTGAATTCTGTACATCGACGCTTTGATGGTCCTGGGACCTTCCAACGATGGTGTGGGGCCCTAGGTGCTCCCAAGATGATGGGCCCTTGACCCTACCTATACTAGGTGACCTCATCATTAGCCCCCGAATCAGTAGAGGTTTTGTAGGATGGGCGGATCGAGCTTTCGGTTAAATCCGAGTACTTCTGGGGCACTTGGAATATGTTTCCGAGTACTAGCCCGCCGTTCCTGGGACAAAAACCCAACGGATTCTGGACTAAAGGGTTCCCCTGGTGACCTGGTATTGTTGATCGCCGAGGAAAACCTGGTGGCACTAATTCAACTCTCGAGAGAGATAGACTCGGGGTCCGAGTGTGGACGTGCCATTATAACCCAAGTGGCGACGCCGACGCGTGGGCTAACTTTCCGGAGAAATGCCAGTCCTTATCTCGGGGAACACCAGCGCAGGCCATCTACGAGTCCAGATTCATGAGTCATGTGCCTTGGAGCCTAGTGAAAGGGCCAAGTTAACCCTTGGAAGGGCGTCAAGCTCGTCTCATAGCAATCCTGAAGGAAACCTCAGCCGGGTGTTTAACGTGACCGAGTACATGGGTCCCCGCGGAGGGTGGTCACTCCGGCTGATGGCTGCCCTTTAGGAAAGGGACAACGGGCAATCAATCAGATTGACTAGGCATGGAAATCATGGGATTTGATTTAGACCGTGCTCGCGCGAAAGCGGTAACATAATGGGTTAGCGGGGAAAGTGGGGGTGAAATGCCTCGATCTCCGCCCATGAAATCCGGTACGTGTTGACGCAGTCCTGCGCAGGGCTATGGCGCAGATGCCGTCGATCCTGAGATCTGCGATGGGAATCCGTAGCGCATTCTTTACCGGAGGTATATAAGGATTGCCACTGGGGTTAATTCCCCATATCCCCGTTTCTTTCTCTCGGCTCCTCCGCTTCCAATCTTTTAGCCAGATGCACTGCAACACTCACAGCCATGGCGAAGGACTCGACGGCCAAGGCGGAGAAGGCCGGGAAGGCCATCTCCTTGAGCTCGGGCGCTCTGGCCGGTGGTGCGGCAGGGGATTGGATCCCTTCGCGCGTCATAGTTAAGTATCTGGAGGAGTTGGTCATGGAGGGTCGGATCCCGCAAGGCGGATGGAGACGCACAAAGGCCGGAGAGGTCGATCTGGCACCACAGGAGGACGAGCATGTCCTTCTAGTGTCCCACATCAGGAGCGTTTTCTCTTTGCCACCCCACCCCTTCTTTCTGGCCCTTTCGATTACTTCGGGGCACAGCTCCATCATCTTCCCCCAAATGCCATCATTTATCTTGCGACTTTCATTTCTCTCTGCGAAAACTTCATTGGTTGCCCCTGCATTGGGGCCTCTTCAAGCACATCTTCACCTGCCGGTCGATGGTCATGAAGAAGGAGTCACTAACTCAAGTAAAGACCAATGTCACCCAGCTATGCGGGGTTTGGGAATCCAGGTCAGGAGAGGCATCGCCTTCCCGAAAATGAGCTTTCCCGACTCCGTCAAGGGGTGGCAAGGGACTTTGTTTTACTGTAGGGACGTCCCAGGGGCCAACAACCAGTCGGGGCTTCCCTCGTACTCGGCGAAGAGGGTGAGGGCTCCTGAGTCCCTTACGGTGGCGGAATAGGAGAATGTAAGTGCATCTAGTGCCATCCTTAGTTGGTTTGGAGTATTGACGACAAACGTGGTTAAGGGACTAATGTGTTTGTGAGATTCACATGATAACACAGGTAGAAGTCCCTCATTGATTCGGTTTACCTACCAGAGATGACCCCTAAAAATGTATGATGACATTGAATACAATGGTGGTTCGTGAAGATATTCATGTCGAAGATAATGACGTGTGAAGACATTCACTTGAAGAAAATGGAGTGCGAAGACATAGTTTCTTCCATAGTTTCATTTTCTTCTTTCTTGAGTCATAGGAACCACAGAACTATTAAGTGCGCTCCAAGTGAACAAAGTCAGAAAACTGATGTGATACTCAACCCAAATCCTATGTCTTGGAGTGAAGACAATGAGAGAAAATCTTATCCAGAGTTGGATGAGTCAGATTTTCTTGTAGCCCAACTCAAGCTGCCGCGTGAGTTTGAAATCCGATCGCTGGACACGTGTTGGTTCCTTAGTCACCCAGGATCATTTTGGACATATCATGTCGGGTTGCTTCCTGGTTATAAATAGGCCACCCCCTCCACCATAAATCGGTGGCTGTTCAGAGTTAGTGCACGACTTTTGTCGTTTGAGAGTAACCCGCCTCCGAAGCCTTTGAGCCTCTACTTGACTAGTTCGTTGATCAAAGATGGTTAAGGTTTCCTAACCATGGACATGAGTTCTCATTTGATAACAGGATCACATCATTAGGAGAATGATGTGATGGACATGACCCATCCGTTAGCTTAGCAAATTGATCGTTCAGTTTTATTGCTATTGCTTTCTTCATGTCAAATACATATTCCTTCGACTATGAGATTATGCAACTCCCGGATACCGGAGGAATACCTTGTGTGCTATCAAATGTCACAACATAACTGGGTGATTATAAAGATGCTCTACAGGTATCTCCGAAGGTGTCTATTGGGTTGACATAGATCGAGATTAGGATTTGTCACTCCGAGTATCGGAGAGGTATCTCTGGGCCCTCTCGGTAATGCACTGATGCGGCCTGAAGCTACGTCGGTATTCCCCAAAGAGGAGGGGATGATGCAGCACAACGGCAGTAGGTATTTCCCTCAGTGATGAGACCAAGGTTATCGAACCAGTAGGAGAACCAAGCAACAACACGTAAAAGGCGCTTGCCCACAAATAACAACTACTCGCAACCTGACGTATTAAAAGGGTTGTCAATCCCTTTCGGGTAACGGTGCCAGAAATTGGCAAAACATACGTGAATAAATTGTGGTAGATTGATAGATCGTACGCCAAATGAAATAAATAAGAATAAATTGCAGCAAGGTATTTTTGTATTTTTGGTTTAATAGATCTAAAAATAAAAGGCACATAAAATAGATCGCGAAGGCAAATAATATGAGAAAGAGACCCGGGGGCCGTAGGTTTCACTAGTGGCTTCTCTCGAGAAAAATAGCAAACGGTGGGTAAACAAATTACTGTTGGGCAATTGATAGAACTTCAAACAATCATGACGATATCCAGGCAATGATCATTATATAGGCATCACGTCCAAGATTAGTAGACCGACTCCTGCCTACATCTACTACTATTACTCCACATATCGACATCTATCCAGCATGCATCTAGTGTATTGAGTTCATGGAGAAACGGAGTAATGCAATAAGAACGATGACATGATGTAGACAAGATCTATCAATGTAGAGATAGACCCCCATTGTTTTATCCTTAGTAGCAACGATACATATGTGTCGGTTCCCCTTCTGTCACTGGGATCAAGCATCATAAGATCGAACCCACTACAAAGCACCTCTTCCCATTGCAACATAAATAGATCAAGTTAGCCAAAGAAACCAAATATCAGACAAAAAATACGAGGCTATAAGAAATCACGCATAAAAGAGATCAAAGAAACTCAAATAACTTTCATGGATATAAAAAGATAAATCTGATCATAAACTCAAAGTTCATCCGATCCCAACAAACACACCGCAAAAAGAGTTACATCATATGGATCTCCAAGAGACCATTGTATTGAGAATTCAGCGAGAGAGAGGAAGCCATCTAGCTACTAAGTACGGACCCGAAGGTCTACAAAGAACTACTCATGCATCATCAGAGAGGCACCAATGATGGTGTCTAGATTGGATCTGGTGGTTCTGGACTCTGCGGCGGCTGGAATTGATTTTCGTCGACTTCCCTAGGGTTTCTGGAATATTGGGATATTTATAGAGCAAAGAGGCGGTCCGGGGGGCTCCCGAGGTGGGCACAACCCACCAGGGCGCGCCTGGGCCTCCTGGCGTGCCCTGGTGGGTTGTGCTCCCCTCGGAGCACCCCCCAAGCACGGCCTTGTCCCATTGGGTGTCTTCTGGTCCCAAAAAAATCTCCGTAAAGTTTCGTTGCATTTGGACTCCGTTTGGTATTGATTTCCTGCGATGTAAAAACATGCAGAAAACTACAACTATCACTTGGCACTATGTCAATAGGTTAGTACCAAAATCTATGTCAATAGGTTAGTACCATACCAAAATGACTATAAAATGATTATAAAACATCCAAGAATGATAATATAACAACATAGAACAATCAAAATCTATAGATACGTTGGAGACGTATCATCATCCCCAATCTTAACTCCTACTCGTCCTCGAGTAGGTAGGTGATAAAAAAGAATTTTTCATGTGGAATGGCTGCCTAACATGTCTTCTCATATTTCTTTTCTTTATAGCATGGACATTTGGACTTTTTATATTGTTCAAAGCAATAGTCTAGTTTTGACATGACAGCTTAAATACTTAAGCATATCAACAAGCAACCATGTCTTTTAAATATCAACGCTAAAATAAGCTATCCCTAGCCCATCATGCTCAATCATTGATCCATTCATGAAACACACTCGCATATTAGCTACACCCAATTCTCAAGTACGATCATATTGCCTCCTAGTTGGTGCTTTTATAAGAGAAGATGGAGACTCAGATTCAAAAATCAAGATTGCATAAAGTAAAAGAAAGGCCCTTCGCAGAGGGAAGTAGAGATTTGTAGAGGTGCCAGAGCTCAAAGCGAAAAACTTAGAGATAAAAACATTTTGGGAGGTGTATCCTTCCCACCAACCAAAACGACTTAGAATTCCCAACACTTTCCATGCTAGATATATCATAGGCGGTTCCCAAACAGAAAATAAAGTTTATTCCTTTTTCAACCATACTTTCACTTTCCACGGCTAGCCGTATCCACGGTTGCCCTCCATACCAACACTTTCCAAGGAATTTGTTATTTGACAACATAAAGTAAATTCACTTTTCATTTCGGGACTGGGCATCCCTAATACCTTTGCCTTACTTTCGTGCAATGACAAGTGAATAAACTCTCATCGTGAGAATAACACATCTAGCATGGAAAATGTTAGCTACCCCTCACCGCTCCGCGAGCGGTACGAACACACAAAAGAGAAGTTTATTCTGAAAATTAGAGATGGCACATACAAATTTGCTTAGAACGGCAAAAGAATACCGCAAATAGGTAGATATAGTGGTCTCATGTGGCAAAACTGGTTTAAAGGTTTTTGGATGCACAAGCAGTGATCATACTTAGTGCAAAATGAAGGCTAGCAAAAGATTGAGAAGCGACCAACCAAGAAACGAATAATCTCATAAGCAAGCATTAAGCATAATTAACACCGAATAATGCACCACAAGTAGGATATAATTACATTGCATAATTATTTAGTTTCGTGATTGCGTAGGGAATCACAAACCTTAACACCAATATTCTTACTAAAGCATAATTACTCATCAACATGACTCACATATCACATCATCATATCTCAAAACTATTACTAAGAATAAAGTTTATTTTGTCCAATGATCTTCATGAAAGTTTTTATCATATCCTTCTTGGATATCTATCACTTTGGAACTAATTTTCATATGTTGCTTTTGATAAGCTCAAACAAATATAAGTGAAGATCATGAGCATAATATTTCTTTCTCTCAAATTAAAGTGAAGCAAGAGAGAATTTCTTGAAAATTTTAATAACTCTCAAATAAATCTAAGTGAAGAAAGAGAGCATTTCTTCAAAAATACTAAAACACACATGCTCAAAAAGATATAAGTGAAGCACTAGAGGAAGTCCATAACTCATAAAAATTTAAGTGAAGCATAGAGAGCAATCCTAACAAGTCATGACATAATTTTGGCTCTCTCAAATAGGTGTGTCCAGCAAGGAATCAAGACTTAAAACACAAAATAAAACAAGCAAATAATCATATCATACAAGACACGCCAATAAAAACACATAGTATGTGACGAATAAAAATATAGCTTCGAGTAAAATACCGATGGTCGTTAGAAGAAAGAGGGGATGCCACTCGGGGCATCCCCAAGCTTAGTTGCTTGCTCTATTTTGGGTAATAGCTTGGGATTCCGGGGCATCCCCAAGATTAGGCTCTTCTTACTCCTTATTACTTCATCCATCGTAAGATAACCCAAAACTTGAAAACTTCAATCACACAAAACTCAACAAAACCTTCGTGAGATCCGTTAGTATAAGAAAACAAATCACTACTATAAGTACTGTAGAAAACCAATTCATATTTTGTTCTTGAATTATATCTACTATATTCCAACTTTTCTATGGCAAAAACTCATCCAAGAAAACCATAGAGCCATTAAAACAAGCACACAACGCAAAGAAAACAGAATCTGTCAAAACAGAACAGTCTGTAGCAATCAGGATATTTCGAATACTTCTAAAACTCCAAAAATTCTGAAAAACTAGGACGACCTGAGCATTTTATATATTAATCTTATGCAAAAAGAATTGGCATTTTATCATGCTTTGTAAAGAAGGAGAATTGTTTTCGTGAGCGCAAAAGTTTCTGTTTTTCAGCAGGATCAAACAACTATCACCCAAGAAGATCGTAAAGGCTTTACTTGGCACAAACACTAATTAAAACACAAAATACACAATAATGACAGTAGCATAATTGTGCTAACACTCAAGAACAGAAAGCAAAAAAGCAAAAATAAATTTTATTCATTGGGTTGCCTCCCAACAAGCGCTATAGTTTTACGCCCTTAGCTGGGCATAAAGCAATGATCTAAGTTTTGTCATCCTTCTTCTTAATTTTCTTAGAGGTTTTTTCATCATGGGGTTTTTAAAGACAACATAAAACATATTATCCATAGAATCCTTAGCATCCCTAAGTTTGTTTTCATCATAACCCCTTTGATTTCACGCAACAATCCAAGAGTGATGTTGATTAACATTATTGAAAACTTGTTGGATTATATCTAAAACAGGGACTTCTTTTTTAAGATTCTCATCAAAGATTTTATTATCCCCAAGCAAATGCCTTAGCACATAATCACTATTGTAAAGAATTTCATCTATCACTGGTTTTTCACGATTCATACCATAAAAATCAAAGATTTCCCAACCTTCCCGTATTATGTAGTCAAATTCATTCATAAGAACGAGAGTGGCTAACTTTTTAGCTTTGGGTTTCTTTATAACGGAAGCTAAAAAAATCTTTGCAAAGTAGTATGAGTACGGATAAATTTTCTTTCGAGTTTCAGAACTAGCGCTGAAATAGCATCCGCATAAGATCTAGTAGTCCTAAGTATAGGCGCATCATCAAGACTTAAATGTCCAACACAATTGAAAAATTCTTGGATACATTCTTTTCCCATAACATTCCCTTGCCCCACGATAAAGGTTTTAGCATCCAGATTGCCCGTATGTCCTATCTTAGGAGTTAGGCTATCATCTATTGGTGCCATACTGAAATCACTCATGGTTGCAAGCAAAGGATATATCTCATGAGAAAACAGAGAAAGAAAAAGAGGGGCGAATAAAACGGCAAACTTTTGTGAAGTGGGGAGAGGAAAACAAGATTCAAATGGAAAATAATGTAAATTGCGTGGAGATGAGATTTGTGATTAGGAACCTGGTATATGTTGAAGATTCTCCCCGGCAACAGCGCCAGAAATTCCTTTTGATGCAGCTTGAAGCTACGTCGGTATTTCCCCAAAGAGGAAGGGATGATGCAGCACAACGATGGTAGGTATTTCCTCAGTGATGAGACCAAGGTTATCGAACTAGTAGGAGAACCAAGCAACAACACGTAAGCGGTGCCTGCACACAAATAACAAATACTTGCAACCTGACGTATTAAAGGGGTTGTCAATCCCTTTCGGGTAACCGTGCCAGAAATTAGCAAACCGGACGTAAATATATTGTAGTAGATTGATAGATCGGACACCAAATAAAATAAATAAGAATAAATTTCAGCAAGGTATTTTTGTATTTTTTGTTTAATAGATCTGAAAATAAAAGGGAAATAAAATAGATCGCAAAGGCAAATAATATGAGAAAGAGACCTGGGGGCCGTAAGTTTCACTAGTGGCTTCTCTCGAGAAAAATAGCAAACGGTGCGTAAACAAATTACTGTTGGGAAATTGATAGAACTTCAAATAATCATGACGATATCCAGGCAATGATCATTATATAGGCATCACGTCCAAGATTAGTAGACCGACTCACCGCATCTACTACTATTTCTCCACACATCGACCGCTATCCAGCATGCATCTAGTGTATTGAGTTCATGGAGAAACAGAGTAATGCAATAAGAATGATGACATTATGTAGATAAAATCTATCTATGTAGAGATAGACCCCATCATTTTATCCTTAGTAGCAACGATACATACGTGTCGGTTCCCCTTACATCCTTTGGGATCAAGCATCGTGAGATCGAACCCACTACAAAGCACCTCTTCCCATTGCAAGATAAATAGATCATGTTGGCCAAACAAAACCCAAATATCAGAGAAGAAATACAAGGCTATAAGCAATCACGCATAAAAGAGATCAAAGAAACTCAAATAACTTTCATGGATATAAAAAGATAAATCTGATCATAAACTCAGAGTTCATCCGATCCCAACAAACACACCGCAAAAAGAGTTACATCATATGGATCTCCAAGAGACCATTGTATAGAGAATTCAGCGAGAGAGAGGAAGCCATCTAGCTACTAACTATGGACTCAAAGGTCTACAAAGAACTACTCACGCATCATCGGAGAGGCACCAATGGAAGTGGTGAACCCCTCCGTGATGGTGTCTAGATTGGATTTGGTGGTTCTAGACTGCGGCGACTGGAATTGATTTTCGTCGACTCCCCTAGGGTTTCTAGAATATTGGGGTATTTATAGAGCAAAGAGGCGGTCCGGGGGGTGATGATGCTTGCCAAGACTACGTTGGTGTTTCCCCCAAGAGGAGAGGATGATGTAGCACAACAACGGTAGGTATTTCCCTCAGTAATGAAACCAAGGTATCGAACCAGTAGGAGAACCAAGCAACAAAACGTAAACAGCCCCTGCACACAAATAGCAGCCACTCGCAACCCGACATGTTAAAGGGGTTGTCAATCCCTTTCGGGTACATCGCCAGAAATTGGCACGGAGACGTGAGAAAATTATGATAGATTTAAATAATAGATCGCAAATAAAATAAAGTGCAACAAGATATTTTTGTATTTTTGGGTTTAATAGATCTGAATAAAAATGCAAAGGAAAAGTAGATCGCAAGGCAAATATATGAAGAAGAAGACCCGGGGGCCGTAGGTTTCACTAGTGGCTTCTCTCGAGAAAAATAGCAAACGGTGGGTAAACAAATTACTGTTGGGAAATTGATAGAACTTCAAATAATTATGACGATATCCAGGCAATGATCATTACATAGGCATCACGTCCAAGATTAGTAAACCGACTCCTGCCTGCATCTACTACTATTACTCCACACATCGACCGCTATCTAGCATGCATCTATTGTATTAAGTTCATGGAAAAACGGAGTAATGCAATAAGAACGATGACATGATGTAGACAAGACCCCTTTATCTATATGGCGGTAGATATAGATCTCGTCTTTTTATCCTTAGTAGCAACGATACATACGTGTCGGTTCCCCTTCTGTCACTAGGATCAAGCACCGTAAGATTGAACCTACTACCGGGCACCTCTTCCCATTGAAAGATAAATAGATCAAGTTGGCCAAACAAAACCCAAATATCGGAGAAGAAATACGAGGCTATAAGAGATCATGCATATAAGAGATCAAAGAAACTGAAATAACTTTCATGGATATAAAAAGATATGACTGGTCATAAACTCAAAGTTCATCAGATCCCAACAAACACACCGCAAAAGAGTTACATCATATGGATCTCCAAGAGACCATTGTATTGAGAATCAGCGAGCGAGAGAGAAAGCCATCTCGCTACTAACTACGAACCCGAAGGTCTACGAAGGACTACTCACACATCATCAAAGAGGCACCAAAGGAGGTGGTGAAGCCCTTCCGAGATGGTGTCTAGATTGGATCTGGTGGTTTCGGACTCTGCGGCGGCTGGATGAATATTTCGACGACTCCCTTAGGGTTTCTGGAATATTTGGGTATTTATAGAGAAAACAGGCGGTCCGGGGGGCACCCGAGGTGGGCACAACCCACCAGGGCGCGCCAGTGCCTCCCGCCGCGCCCTGGTTTATTGTGCCCCCCTCGGGGCACTTCCCAGGTGCATCCATGGCCCATTGCCTTCCTTCTGGCCCATAAAAAATCACAAAAATAGTTTCGGGGCATTTGGACTCCGTTTGATATTGATTTCCTGCGATGTAAAAAACATGGAAAAAACAGCAACTGGCACTTGGCACTATGTCAATAGGTTAGTACCAAAAAAATGATATAAAATGACTAAAAAATGATTATAAAACATCCAAGATTGACAATAAAACAGCATGGAACAATAAAAAATTATAGATACGTTGGAGACGTATCAGGGGGTACCCGAGGTGGGCACAACCCACCAGGGCGCGCCCTGGTGGGTTGTGCTCCCCTCGGAGCACCCCCTAGGCATAACCTTGGCCCATTGGGTGTCTTATGGTCTAAAAAAAATCTTCGCGAAGTTTTGTTGCATTTGGACTCCGTTTGGTATTGATTTCCTGCAATGTAAAAAACATGCAGAAAACAGCAACTGGCACTTGGCACTATGTCAATAGGTTAGTACAAAAAAATGATATAAAAGGACTATAAAACACCCAAGAATTATAATATAACAGCATGGAACAACCAAAAATTATAGATACGTTGGAGACGTATCATGCACATCATAAGAAGCCTTGCAAGCAAAGTGACTAATGAGTTACTTGCGAGATGTTGCATTACACAACGAGTAAAGAGCCTTGCCGGTAACGAGATTGAACTATGTATGAAGATACCGACGATCGAATCTCGGGCAAATAACATACCAATGACAAAGGGAAAAGCGTATGTTGTCATAATGGTTCGTCCGATAAAGATCTTCGTAGATTATGTAGGAACCAATATGAGAATCTAGGTTCCGCTATTGGTTATTGACCGGAGAGGTGTCTCGGTCATGTCTACATAGTTCTCGAACCCGTAGGGTCCACACGCTTAACATTTGATGACGATTTTGTGGTATATGAGTTATGTGATTTGGTGACTGTCGGTGTCAAAACCCGGCGGATCTCGTAGTAGGGGTCCTAAGCTAGGCGTCTTGGAGCGATGGTAACATGGACATGGGGTTTTACCCAGCTTCGGGCTCTCTTGATGAGATAATACTCTACATGCTGCTTTTGATTGTTTTCATATGGGTGTAGTACAGAGTACATGTATCTACCACGAGATTGTAGTAATGAATATGAGATTGTCTATTGACTAGCCTGGCCTCGGTTTATATAAGACACCGGAGGCCTAGGGTTTAGGAGAGTCCTTGTCTTGGGCGCCAAGTCTTGTGGAGTCTTCCTTGTATGTGTCAGGGGTTGTCCGAACTGGCCCATGAGTATGCGGCCATGGGGTCCTCGGCCCAATCTAACTGATCGGGAGACGACGTGGTGAGTACCCCTAGTCCAGGATATCATCAGTAGCCCCCTGAACCGGTCTTCAAGTTGGGGATGCTCCTCGATTCTTCCGAACTGTTCTTCATCTTCGGTCGTCGGTCTTGAAAACTGGTTCAACAAATGTTCCCATCTTCGATCTTGAGGATCGCCAAAGTGCATCCGAAGAGTTTACACGTTGGGTAACCGAGGAGCCCCTTTAAGTTTCCGGCCTTTATCAATGCCTTGTTATTTTCACGCCCACTTCGGGTTTGAAGTTGTCCCCGTGCGGCGGTGTCCTCTTGCATCCGAGCTCCAGTGCCGGAATGCATTTGAGGTATCTTTTGCAGCCGAGCACCAACGCCGGACTGTATCTGAGCTCCAACGCCGGACTGAATCCAAACTCCAACGCCGGAGAGTATCCGAGCTCCAACGCCGGACTATATCCGAGGTGTCATAGATCACCTTGGCTCAAAAAAGTCGAAGGAGTTTAGCCGAGCTTCATGCCAGAAACGCCCTCTACGGAGCCAATCATTGGCATCCGAGCTTTATGCCGGACTGCTTCCGGGGTGTCTATTGTAGTTGAGCACCAACGCCGGACTGTATCCGAGGTAGTACACCACCTCGTCCATGGGCTGATTTTTACGAATTTAATTTTGAATTGTGCAATGTAATCTCTGCTGAGATGTATAGCCAGTAGCCCTCAAGGTCTGTGTTGGCCTAATATCCGGGATGCACCCGAAGGAAAAAACCAAACCGCTGACCCTATTAGCCCCAGAGACTCAGGTCGATTCACAAAATCAGCCTGAGGATCAATTCCCAGCTCGGCAACATACTTAGGAATAGAAATGCGGTGTGCAAAGTCCTCGAGACTCAGATTGGGTGCGGCCGACCAACCCGAGGATAATAATCTCCTCGAAAACTATATTGCACTTCAAATTTTCTGCATTGGATTGTCAATGCAGTAGCCCCCGAGACACTGGTCGGGTGGCAACACCGCATCGAGGATCGATGTACCCCTTTAATATTTGTAAATAATAAGCACGAAGCCCGGTAGCCCCCGAGCCTTAATGTGGGCATGGGTGTCCGAATTAAGGATCGATATCCAAAGTAAAATCACAAATTATGTGTAATGATTCTATGTATCCAAATACTTTACATCATCAATGCTCGGATCCGCATTATATAAAGCTTTGTTGACCGACCATCCGCTTCCACCTCCACTAGTAGAAAAACACCTATTAGTCCCGGTTCGTAAGGGCCTTTAGTCCCGGTTCATGAACCGGGACTAATGGGTCGTTACTAATACCTCCCCCCTTTAGTCCCGGTTCAATCCAGAACCGAGACTAAAGGCCGCGGCCACGTGGAGCTCCACCTTTAGTCCCGGTTGGTAACACCAACCGAGACTAAAGGAAATTTTATGATTTTTTTTTTGCAATTTTTTTTGAAATTTTTTATTTTCAAATTTCTGAATTATTTTAACCTCTAATCTCTAATCAGCACCCCTCATCACTGCTCAATTTATCCTCTAATCTCTAATCACCCTCATCATTCCAAATCATCTAACTTCCCGAACGGTCACCCATCCTCCCACTCCCCACTGAGCACGCTTAACTTCCGGTTTTATTCTCCTCGTTTCCAAATCTGCACTTGTTGTTTTCCGACAATAGTAAGATGTCAATCCTATTAACCCTCAAGAATTTTGCTTGAGCATGAAGTGACACATTTCACTGTTTGAGTTTCAAACTATTGTTTTAAAAAACAATAATTATTTAGAAAACAATAGTTATTTTGAATAATTGGTTTGACCATTGTTTGACCACAGTTTGACCACAGTTTGACCAGATTTGACCAAAATTCAAAATAACTGAACAAATTATTTAGTAACACTAATATTCTAGAATAATTAGTTTGACCATTGTTTGACCACAGTTTGAATTTTTTTGCCACTCCAGATCTTAAAAGCCCCGTAACTTTTTTTGTTAGGTTTTTGAGGATTTTGAAAATGTTTAATGGGGTTCCCCCGTAAAATTTGGATGTAACTTTTCGAGTAGATGATTTTTCATATAAAAAACTTTTTCATCCGAGTCAGTATGCAAAAGTTATGCCCATTTTACTAAATTCGAGAGAGATTTTGCAAATAAAGTCAAAATTCACATTTGCAATTTTTCCCAACCACATATCACATGGAAAACTTTTTTTTTGACATTTTCATCATTTTCTTTTATTTTTTTTTAAAACTGAAAAGGCGATCCACAAGGGGGGTAGAATTTGAAAATGGGACCTTTAGTACCGGTTCGTGCCATGGACCGGTACTAATGCCTCAAACCCCATTAGTACCGGTTGGTGGCTCGAACCGGGACTAAAGGTCTAACCTTTAGTCCTGGTTGGTGCCACGAACCGGTACTAATGGGCATCGCACCATTTAGTCCCGGTTCGTGGCACCAACCGGAACTAAAAGGTCCGCATTTAATGGGACAAATGGCCCATGTGGCCCCCGGGCGCATTTAACCGATTATCGTTTCATTAGTCCCGGTTCTAGATTGAACCGGGACTAATGGGCGAACCTAGGGTGGACCAAAGCCCTCTTTTCTACTAGTGCTCCTTGGCCAGTAGCCGAGGAGTGCTGGTCTGATAACCCACAAGTATAGGGGATCGCAACAGTTTTCGATAAGTAAGAGTGTCGAACCCAACGAGGAGCTAAAACTATTGCAAGGAATCAAACATATCATATTGAGCGATCTACAAGTTTATGTAGGATTTTATGACTAACCATGTGAATGATCAGTTCCTGTCATCTCTCTAAATAGATATAAGTGAAGCAAGAGAGTTTAATTCTTTCTACAAAAGATATGCCCACGCTCTAACAAATATAAGTGAAGCAAAAGAGCATTCTACAAATGGCGGTTGTCTATATGAAGAGAAACAGGCAATCCAAACTTCAAATGATATAAGTGAAGCACATGAAGCATTCTATAAAGCCACACTCAAAAGATTTAAGTGAAGTGCAATGAGAATTCTATAAATCAACCAAGGACTATCTCATACCAGCATGGTGCATAAAAGAAAAATGAAAACTAAATTCAAAAGACGCTCCAAGACCTGCACATAATGCATGAACGAAACGAATTCGAAAATATACCGATACTTGTTGAAGAAAGAGGGGATGCCTTCCGGGGCATCCCCAAGCTTACGCTTGAGTCTCCTTGAATATTTACTTGGGGTGCCTCGGGCATCCCCAAGCTTGAGCTCTTGCCTCTCTTCCTTTTCCTCATATCGAGACCTCCTCGTTTAGACACTTCATCCACACAAAACTTCAACATAAAACTCTGTAAGATCCGTTAGTATAATAAAACAAATCACCACTCTAAGTATTTTTGCAAACCAATTCATATTTTGTTTTTACATTGTGTCTACTGTAATATAAGTTTTCCATGGCTTAATCCACTAATATAAATTGATAGATTCATCAAAACAAGCAGACTATGCATCAAAAACTGAATCTGTCAAAAACAGAACAGTCTGTAGCAATCTGAACATACACCATACTTCTGGTACCCCAACAATTCTACCAAAATTGGAAAAAATAAAAAATTTGTACAGCAAGACAGTGCAAAAAGAATCAGAACCATTTGATGTTCCAGTAAAAAATTAAAAATCACGCACTACAGCCAAAGTTTCTGTCCTGCACCGTACAAACCAAGCATTGTAACCATCCTAAAGGCAAACCTTGGCACATTATTTTTATAATACAATGGAATAGTACAAGGGGATAATTATTTTTATGAAAAGTTTCCGTAATCAAGATTCACAAAGTTTCCGTGAGCATGAACAAAGTTCAAGAGCTCTCCCACTTCAACAATGTTTGTCTTTCTCACTTCCGCTTTCCTTTTTGAAAAAGTTTTGGGTTCCCCTCTTTATTTTTGTGTTTTTAAACTATATAAAAGCACTCAACAGAAATAAACGACTCTCTAAAACTTCGAGGTTGTCTCCCTAGTAGCGCTTTCTTTAATGCCATTAAGCTAGGCATTTAGTGCTCAAGTAATGAATCCACCCGGATCCCAAGGTATATCAAAGCCAATTTTAATTAACAATGATTTGTAATTTAGTAGTGAGCACAAAGTAACATATATCATGTAACAACTAAGTCTAACTCTCTTCCTATGCATCGGCATGTCATAAGAGAACAATTCATGCACACATAGTAAAGGCCAATGCATAGTATAAGCAGTTTCTTGCAATTTCATAGTATGGGAAACATAGAGAGGTGGAGAAATAGTTCCTCTCTCATAATAATTGCAAGTAGGAGCAGCAAGCACATGAATATTACATTCATCAAAATCATCATGTGCAACGGTAAAAGGCAACCCATCAATGTAATCCTTAATAAGCACAAACTTTTCCGATATAGTGTAGTTTGGAGAATTCAAAAAGATACTAGGACTATCATGCGTGGGTGCAATAGCAACAATTTCATGTTTAACATAAGGAACTATAGCAAGTTCATCTCCATAAGCATAATTCATATTGGCATCTTGGCCACAAGCATAGCAAGCATCATCAAAAAGGGATATTTCAAGAGAATCAACGGGATCATAGAAATCATCATAGTAATCATCCTTCGGTAAGCACGAAGGGGAATTAAATAATGTATGAGTTGGAGGGTTACTCTCATTAGAAGGTGGGCATGGGTAGCTAATCCGCTCTTCCTCCTTTTGTTCTTCGCTCTCCTCATCATCTTTTTCAACCAATGAGCTCACTGTTTCATCAATTTCTTCTTCCATAGCTTCCTGCAAAATAGTAGTCTCTTCTTGGACAGCGGAGACTTCCTTCATAAAAGCATTAATATAGTAATTGTATTCATAATTTTCATAGAAATATCTAAGTATAGCAAGATTTTCAGGCCTGCAAAATGCATCATCAAAATCATCAAACGCTTTAAACATAGATTCAATCTCATAAGCACCCATAAAAGCAACAAATTCTTCTATTTGTTCCACATCATAGTAGTCATATCTACCATTAGCATAAGAAGCCAAGGTTTCATTATCATTGAATTTGCATGAAAAGGGAAGGTGTGGATCCTCCACCCTAGAGCAACAAGTATAATCATGCATCACACATAGTTGACGAGCATACCAATGCAAAATAATAAATAGATCCCATAATAGTTTCCCTTTTTGTGTCGAGCGATAATCCCTAAAGTATTCACGTTGATCCAACGTGTCTCCCTTTATAAAGTTGAATGGCGTTTTCTCAGGATTATCAAAGTAGTACTTAATATCTTTCACATAATGAGAATCGAGGGTTTTAGGAGTTACCCCATCCTCATGAGTAGCAAGTACAACTATTTTTTTGGTATTTTGTGTTCCATATCCATAACTAAAGATAGAGAACAACTAAGAACAACAAATAAAAATTACTTAGTGATAAAGTAAACAAGCACACACGAAAATATTCACCCCACGCTATGACTCCCCGGCAACGGCGCCAGAAAAAGGTCTTGATAACCCACAAGTATAGGGGATCGCAACAGTTTTCGATAAGTAAGAGTGTCGAACTCAACGAGGAGCTAAAGGTAGAACAAATATTCCCTAAAGTTCTATCGACCACCGATACAACTCTACGCACGCTTGACATTTACTTTACCTAGAACAAGTATGAAACTAGAAGTACTTTGTAGGTGTTTTTGGATAGGTTTGCAAGATAATAAAGAGCACGTAAATATAAACTAGGGGCTGTTTAGATAAAGACACAACTAAAGTAAATATGGCGAGTGTGGAAAAGTGGTGGTAGGAGTTGTGGAATTGCCCCTAAGCAATTGACTATGTTACTAGACCGGTAATCACTATTGCAATTCTATTTGAGGGAGAGGCATAAGCTAACATATCATCTCTTACTTGGAATTCTATGCACTTATGATTGGAACTCTAGCAAGCATCCGCAACTACTAAAGATTCATTAAGGTAAAACCCAACCATAGAATTAAAGCATCAAGTCCCCTTTTATCCCATACGCACTCACGCAACCCACCATAAGCAAATCATAAACATATTGCAAACCCTACAGCGGGAATCCCTCACGCTTGCGCGACACAGAGGGCACAATAGGACAGCACCAATAATAAAACATGCAACTCAAACCAATCATAGCAATTCATCAATCACCGATAGGACAACGAAAATCTACTCAAACATCATAAGATGGCAACACATCATTCGATAATAATATGAAACATAAAGCACCATGTTCAAGTAGATGGTACAACGGGTTGCGGGAGAGTGGACCGCTGAATATAGATGGGGGAAGGTGATGGAGATGTTGGTGAAGATGACAGCGGTGTTGGTGAAGATCGCGGTGATGATGACGGCCCCCGGTAGCGCTCCGGCGCCACCGGAAGCAATGGGGAGAGAGCCCCCCTTCTTCTTCTTCCTTGACTTCCTCCCTAGATGGGAGAAGGGTTTCCCCTATGGTCCTTGGCTTCCATGGCGTGGGAGTGGCGAGAGCCCCTCCGAGATTGGATTTATCTCTTTGTTTCTGCATTCTGTCCAGGCTCTGTTTCACCGTTTTGTGTATATATGGAGATCCGTAACTCCGATTGGCCTGAAACCTTCGCCCAGATTTTTCTCGTAAAATTAGCTTTCTTGCGGCAAAAGAAGAGCATCAACCGCCTTACGGGTGGCCCACGAGAGTGGGGGCCGCGCCCCCTGGAGGGGTGGTGGGCCCCTATCTCGTGGCCACCTCGGGCATCGTCTCGCGTTGATTCTTCCTCCCAAAAATCATAAATATTCCAAAATAATTCCCTGTCCGTTTTTATCCCGTTTGGACTCCATTTGATATTGGATTTCTGCGAAACAAAAAACATGCAATAGACAGGAACTGGCACTGGATCAATATGTTAGTCCCAAAAAATAGTATAAAAAGTTGCCAAAAGTATATAAAAGTTGAATTATATTAGCATGGAACAATAAAAAATTATAGATACGATGGAGACGTATCGTTTTCCTACTTTATAAAGGCTTTACAAGGGCAAAGATTTACGACAAACAAGGCCATCCGGCCATACGGTTTTATAAACAAAGGTGCGCACAGAGATATGTTGTATTACTGTTTAATGTGAGAAACATCTTCCAAATAAAATAGTCCCGCTATCGGTTCCTTTCTTTGGGTTGTCATGCCAACCATGATCATGAAACCTCATCTCTGATGAATGCAGGAGAAAAATATTGAGGAGTTAGTTCGGGGAAAGTTCCCAAATTCTATGTTTATTTTGACTATGTTGCAACCGTTTATCAGTTGAAAGTGTCCCATCGTCGGCTTCTACCCCTTTGTAGATACTACGCAGGGTGTTTCCGCAATAACAAGACAACCCTTAGCCGACGTCTCGGTGCCCGAAGGCGGTTGTGTTAGAAGAAACGAGGCAATCAGATATGCGGGCTTTATAACTTTCACTTAGTCATAGGAGTTTTTAAATTGGGGAAGCTAGCTACGAGCCCCCGGTTAGTGTTCGGCGACAGCCGAGGTCAAGCCGTAAACACTTCGGCCAATGTTATGAATGGCCCGTCATTTAGCATAGTCATCGGATCGCTGACCAGTTTACGCTTATTGTGACAGTCAGTTTTCGGCTTTCTCCACTGAGGTGCGTAACCATGCGAGCTGGAAGCACAATCGCAGTGGTTCTCCCTTTGCACACCTAGCCGAACAAAGCGGAACGTAGGAGGCAAGCACAGGAGCCGGGCAACCCAACTATTGACCAAAGACACAATTCGAAACCGATGCATATATAGCAATATCCGAGAATGTTTTTGCCGAATCTCTGAAGGTGTCCGGCGTTGCACTGCGAGACTTATGCTGGAAACACGCAAAATAGTTTAAAAGTGCCATAGGCTTGGAAAATCAAAAAACTGCAGTAAAAACTTGATGTCCGAACTAGATCAAGTGTTCGGTGCCAATCCGAAAATTGGTCTTAAAAAGTGCTTATGTCATGCTTTAATATGACACATCCTATCTCAAGACTTCAAGCAGGTCAGCCTACGGCGTGAACCTCCTATCCCAAAGGCGAAGTAATTCTCATTAGGTCAGTTTAGCAAACTAAACTCTAGCGGCTTTGAGAGAGAAATTAGGCTCCCCGGCAATTGACCACACACTCGCATCGAAAAAGGAGTGATAGAAAAAGACTTTGCAATGACTAAGAAGAAGAACACTTATTATAAAACAGTTCATATAAATTTAAGAGCCTCCCAGTGACTTGGGAAAAAGAATTTTATGTACCGAAGTACTTATATCATATCTGTGTTCACCCGAACTTTAAACGCGTCTTAACCGACCGTCGGCTTCTCCCTCTTCGGTCAAGGGCCGAAAAGTGTTATGTACTCCACCTGTCGAGAATATCGATGGTGTTTCTGATAACCAGGCAATTAGGCCATAAGGCTGTAACAGACAAAGCGCGCTCAGGGAACTTATGCTATATTACTAATGAAGTGTAAGAAGCATCTTTGAAGAAAATAGTACCCCCGCCGATACCTTTCTTCGGTGCTCATTGTTACTATGAGACTTGTGCAATAGATTTTTTGTACTCATGAGTTCCGTTGTGTGCCGACCATAATTGAAAACAATAAGAGTGCTAGCTTTCGGCTTCACCCAGTCTGAGGTCCGGCTCGGATGACCCGATCGTGACAATCGCAGAGGTGCTCCCTTTACTCCCTAGCTGAACAATCGGGAACATAGGGGTAAACACAGGAGCGAGGCAACCCAGCTTGCAGAACACTAAAATCAACATGGTGCATACTGTGGCATAATACACGAACAAGGAACGAAGCCGTACAAGTATAATCATATGCAAGAGGAAAAGCTTCAGAAAAGAAGCCCCCAAGTAAACGGGGTATTTGAATTTGTGTGTCACAAACAAAGTTTCGACAAGGAAGTTTTTCACAAGCCACTTTTTCCCAAAAAGGTATAACGTTTGGCCGAATCGAACAAAATTTAAAACTAGGAGTTTTTGAGCGTCAAAGCGACTTAGCTGGCTAAGGTGTTCGGCATTGATGACGCGGTCCGAGCTTGGTGCGGGACAAGGTCTCAGCCCCCAAGCCCGACGTGGCCGAGCGAAGAGCTCGGCACTCCAAAGTGGCGACATGGTACGACCAATGTGGCGAGGTGGAACCTTGTCCGACCGAGGCGGTGGAGCAGGCCGGTAGTGTGACGCTGAAGTCTCCGGCGTGGGTTAATGAAGTGATGACGAAGCCCCTGTCCAGCCGAGGTGATGTGGTATATTGGTACGCCGAGGTGACAGCGCTGCCCAACCCGGATCATTTATCTGTGCACAGAAAATAGTGCAAGCGGGAGAAAATAGTAATAATAATAATAAAATGTTGCATAATTAATAATTTATGCAAACTGAGTAATAAAAGAAAAATGGCCTGTGTGCCGAACACTCGATGAGGTAGAGCTCTCTCAACGATGCCGAAGTCCCCGAGGCAACCGAGCCTACCGGTATGGCAATTTTGACTAACAAAGTGATGACGCAAGCCGATTTATGCCGATTGGGACGACGACATCGGCCTGCCGAAGTGACCGTGTGACGCAGTCGAGGTTGATGACCTATATTTTATAGGGCAAATCCGGTTGTAGATGCGGCGTTTGTCAGACTGCGGACAAAAAGTCCAGATACTCTAACAAAACATCAGTGCAAAGTTAGTTTACACTGTTCAATCGGACCTCAAAGGCCATGGTGCAGAGACCAGCACGTATGCGGCCGAAAACACCGCTGATGGATGGCAATGACCATACGTTCTGAATTAATAAAAAAAGAAAAGAAGGAAATATCGTAAAGAGAAAAAGGAAAGAACTCCCCTCTGACGACGCTGCCGTCCGTGCAGAGCGTGCTCGGATTTATGCGTTACTGGTCGTGCTAGGCTTATGTACTCTTTGGGACCCAGCGCTGCGTGCGACACACGAAGCCAGCGCAAAACGCGCTCAGCGTTGTGGCATGACGATGTTGACCAAGATCATCCAGTCTGGCGACAGCGAGAAGCCAGAGAGGCCACCGTTACGTACAAATGTTGGTACAATATCTCTGCAACAATAATGCAGTACAAACCAACTGAAAGATATTTTGCATTGTAAACTGTTAGCTAGGAAAAATAAAACCTGGCATTATCACGGCGATTCGCGGCAACGGCTGTAGCAGATCGCAGCAAATAAGAGAAACCGATCTGTACTGAAATAACTCCAATTATCACGAGGAATTGGAGATTGCACGTGATCTAGTATACACGTAGTAGTACTAGTTGGACTAGTAGTCATCAATATCCGTGGAGACCGGCTGCAGAACTAGCAATCAATTGTACTACTCCTTTTAGCAAGTAAAGGACACCATTAGTGGATGATCAGCGGCCGCGTAAGCGTCAGAATAAATAAGGAAAAGGGAATTAAAGAAAGAAGGGAGAGAATCTCCCTGGATGGCCATCATGCCGAACACTTGTTCGCCGCACGTGCGCCGCGTGGGGAGTACTCGGGCGTGGTTTCCTCGGCTGGGGCGCCGTTTGATGGAATTTTTTTTACTGTGTTGATCTTCCACAGTCTATTGCGTGCGCGCCCATGTGACTCAATGATACGTCTCCAACGTATCTATATTTTTTGATTGTTCCATGCTATATTATATTCTGTTTTGGACATTATTGGGCTTTATTATACACTTTTATATTATTTTTGGGACTAACCTATTAACCGGAGGCCCAACCCAGAATTGCTGTTTTTTTCCTATTTCAGAATTTCACAGAAAAAGAATATCAAACGGAGTCCAAACGGAATGAAACCTTCGGGAACGTGATTTTCAGAACGAACGTGATCCAGAGGACTTGGACCCTACGTCAAGACATCAACCAGGAGGGCACGAGGTAGGGGGGAGCGCCTATCCCCCAGGCGCGCCCTCCACCCTCGTGGGCCCCATGTTTCTCCACCGACGTACTCCTTCCTCCTATATATACCTACGTACCCCAAACTACCAAATACGGAGCCAAAAACCTAATTCCAGCGCCGCAACCTTACATGCCGTGAGATCCCATCTTGGGGCCTGTTAGGAGCTCCACGGAGGGGGCATCGATCACGGAGGGCTTCTACATCAACACCATAGCCTCTCCGATGATATGTGAGTAGTTTACCTCAGACCTTCGGGTCCATAGTTATTAGCTAGATGGCTTCTTCTCTCTTTTTGGATCTCAGTACAATGTTCTCCCCCTCTCTCATGGAGATCTATTCGATGTAATCTTCTTTTGCGGTGTGTTTGTTGAGACCGATGAATTGTGGGTTTATGATCAAGTTTATCTATGAATAATATTTGAATCTTCTCTGAATTCTTTTATGTATGATTGGTTATCTTTGCAAGTCTCTTTGAATTATCAGTTTGGTTTGGCCTACCTGATTGATCTTTCTTGCAATGGGAGAAGTGCTTAGCTTTGGGTTCAATCTTGCGGTGTCCTTTCCTAGTGACAGTAGGGGAAACAAGGCACGTATTGTAGTGTTGCCATCGAGGATAACAAGATGGGGTTTATATCATATTGCATGAGTTTATCCCTCTACATCATGTCATCTTGCTTAAAGCGTTACTCTGTTCTTATGAACTTAATACTCTAGATGCATCTTTGGATAGCGATCGATGTGTGGAGTAATAGTAGTAGATGCAGGAGTCGGTCTACTTGCCTCGGACGTGATGCCTATATACATGATCATACCTAGATATTCTCATAATTATGCTCAATTCTGTCAATTTCTCAACAGTAATTTGTTCACCCACCGTAATACTTATGCTCATGAGAGAAGCCACTAGTGAAACCTATGGCCCCCGGGTCTATTTTCCATCATATTAATTTCCGTACAACAAGCTTTTTCTTGCACCGTTTTTTATTTTGCTTTCTTTACTTTGCATCTTTATCATAAAAATACCAAAAATATTATCTTAGCATATCTATTAGATCTCACTCTCGTAAGTGACCGTGAAGGGATTGACAACCCCTTTATTGCGTTGGTTGCGATGATTTATTTGTTTGTGTAGGTGGGAGGGACTTGTGCGTGGCCTCCTACTAGATTGATACCTTGGTTCTCAAAAACTGAGGGAAATACTTACGCTACTTTGCTGCATCACCCTTTCCTCTTCAAGGGAAAACCAATGCAGTGCTCAAGAGGTAGCACTCAACTACGATGCGGAACTAACGTAGTGCCAGACACCAGATACTTTTCTGGTCTCAATTTAACTACAAATAGAGCAGTACGAAACAACGACCATAATTTTGCAAAAACAAGGTAGTTCATGGGAACAAATTTAACTGAAAAAATATCACCTGATTATCCCATCGATCCTGACGATATCGCCTAATGTGCTCTCAATGAAAGCACCAATGTCGGTGTTAAAACCGGCGGATCTCGTAGTACGGGTCCTAAGCTAGGCATCTTGGAGAGATGGTAACATGGACACGGGGTTTTACCCAGCTTCGGGCGCTCTTGATGAGATAATACCCTACATGCTGCTTTTGATTGTTTTCATATGGGTGTTGTACAGAGTACATGTATCTACCACGAGATTGTAGTAATGAATATGAGATGGTCTATTGACTAGCCTGGCCTTGGTTTATATAAGACACCGGAGGCCTAGGGTTTAGGAGAGTCCTTGTCTTGGGCGCCAAGTCTTGTGGAGTCTTCCTTGTATGCGGCAGGGGTTGTCCGAACTGGCCCATGAGTATACGACCATGGGGTCCTCTGCCCAATCTAACTGATCGGGAGACGACGTGGTGAGTACCCCCTAGTCTAGGACACCGTCAGTGACCGAATGTTGTTCGGAGTCCCGGATGAGATCACGGACATGACGAGGAGTCTCGAAATGGTCGAGAGGTAAAGCTTGATATATAGGACGATAGTATTCGGACACCGGAAGTGTTCTGGAGGGTACCAGGTACATATCGGGTCACCGCCGGAAGGGGTTCCGGGCACCCCCGACATAGATATGGGCCTAATGGGCCAAGAGGGGAAAACGCAGCAGCCAGCAAGGGCTGCCGCGCCCCCCATATGGCCCGCACCTGTGGGGAGGGAAAGAGGGGAAGAGAGAAGCAAGGGGAGGGATTCCGCCTCCCCTTCCTTCCCTCCTCCCTCCTCTTTCCTTTCCCCTTCGGTAAACATGGTAGGGGGGATTGGACTAGGGCCCCAAGTAGGATTCCTCCTACTTGGGGCGCCCCAAGGCTGTCTCCCTCCCCTCCCACCTATATATACGTGTGGATGGGGCGCCTAGAAAACACACCAACAATTGTTAGCCGTGTGCGGTGCCCCCCTCCACAGTTTCCACCTCCGGTCATATTGTCGTAGTGCTTACGCGAAGCCCTGCGCGGATCACTTCAACACCACCATCACCATGCCGTTGTGCTGATGAAACTCATCTACTTCCTCAACACTTTGCTGGATCAAGAGTTCGAGGGACGTCATCGAGCTGAACGTGTGCAGAACTCAAAGGTGTCGTACGTTCGGTGCTTGATCGGTTGGAACGAGAAGAAGTTCGACTACATCAATCGCGTTGTCAAGCGCTTCCGCTTTCGGTCTACGAGGGTACGTGGACACACTCTCCCCCTCTTATTGTTATACATATCCTAGATAGATCTTGCGTGAGCGTAGGAATTTTTTTGGAATTGCATGCTATGTTTCCCAACAGTGGCCTCCGAGCCAGGTCTATGCGTAGATGATATGCACGAGTATAACACAAAGAGTTGTGGGCGGTGATCGTCATACTGCTTACCACCAATGTCTTATTTTGATTCGGCGGTATTGTTGGATGAAGCGGCCCAGACCAACCTTACATGACCACGTTCATGAGACTGGTTCCACCGATAGACATGCAACTAGTTTTGCATAAAGGTGGCTGGCAGGTGTCTGTTTTTTCAACTTTAGTTGAATCGAATTTGATTACGGCCGGTCCTTGTTGAAGGTTAAAACAACAACTTGATAAACCACCATTGTGGTTTTGGTGCGTAGGTAAGAACTGTTCTTGCTCGAAGCCCGTAGCAGCCACGTAAAACTTGCAATAACAAAGTAGAGGACGTCTAACTTGTTTTTGCGGGGCATGTTGTGATGTGATATGGTCAAGACATGATGTGATATACATTATTGTATGAGATGATCATGTTTTGTAGAAATTACTAGCAACCGACAAGAGCCTTATGGTTGTCTCTTTATTGTATGGAATGCAAATGCCATGTAATTGCTTTACTTTATCACTATGCGTTAGTAAAAGTTCTAGAAGCAATATTTGGCGAGATGACCAGGACGCAACGATGGAGATCAAGGTGTCAAGCCGGTGACTATGGAGATCATGACGTTGCTTGGGAGATGGAGATCAAAACCACAAGATGATGATGGTCATATCATGTCACATATTTTGATTGCATGTGATGTTTATATTTTATGCATCTTATTTTGCTTAGTACGGCGGTAGCATTATAAGATGACCCCTTAACTAAATTTCAAGGTAAAAGTGTTCTCCCTGAGTATGCACCGTTGCTACAGTTCTTCGTGTTGAGACACCACGTGATGATCGGGTGTGATAGACTCTACGTTCACATACAACGGGTGCAAGACAGTTTTGCACGTGCGGAATACTTGGGTTAAACTTGACAAGCCTAGCATGTACAGACATGGCCTCAGAACAATGGAGACCGAAAGGTCAAACATGAATCATACAATAGATATGATCAACATAGAGATGTTCACCATTGATGACTACCCCATCTCACGTGATGATCGGATATGGGTTAGTTGATTTGGATCACGTATAACTTAGATGACTTGAGGGATGTCTATTTAATTGGGAGTTCTTAAGTAATTTGATTAATTGAACTTAATTTATCATGACCTTAGTCCTGATAGTATTTGTATATCTATGTTGTAGACCAATAGCTCGCGATATAGCTCCTATATATTTTTGATATGCTCCTAGAGAAAACTTGAAAGATGTTACTAGCAATGATGTGGACTGGGTCCGTGATCTGAGGATTATCCTCATTGCTGCACAGAAGAATTATGTCCTTGATGCACCGCTAGGTGACAGACCTATTGCGGGAGCAGATGCAGATGTTATGAATGTTTGACCAGCTCGGTATGATGAATACTCGATAGTTTAGTGCACCATGCTTTACGGCTTAGAACCGGGACTTAAAAAATGTTTTGAACGCCACAAAGCATATAGATGTTCCAAGACCTGAAATTGGTATTGTAGACTCATGCCCGTGTCGAGAGGTATGAGACCTCTTACAAGTACTTTGCCTACAAGATGGAGGAGAATAGCTCAGCCAGCGAGCATGTGCTCAAAATGTCTGGGTACTACAATCGCTTGAATCAAGTGGGAGTTAATCTTCTAGATAAGATAGTGATTGACAGAGTTCTATAGTCACTATCACCAAGCTACTAGAACTTCGTGATGAACTATAATATGCAAGGGATGACGAAAACAATTCTCGAGCACTTCGCAATGCTAAAATCGGTGAAGGTAGAAATCAAGAAAGAGCATCAAGTGTTGATGGTTGACAAGACCACTAGTTTCAAGTAAAAGGGCAAGGGAAAGAAAGGGAACTTCAAAGAAGAATGGCAAGCAAGTTGCCACTCCCATGAAGAAGCCCAACGCTAGACCCAAGCGTGGAATTGAGTGCTTCTACTACAAAGGAAATGGTCACTGAAAGCGGAACTACCCCAACTACTTGGCGGATAAGCAGGATGGCAAAGTGAACAAAGGTATATATGGTATACATGTTATGGATAAACAGGAGTTGCAGAATGAACAAAGACTAATTAAGAGAGAAGTAGCGATATATGTTGGAAGTGATTCCAAGGTTGATACGATCACCATCGCACACTCTCTCTACCTTCGGGTTTAGTGTTCAACCTAAAATAAATGTTATTTGGTGTTTGCGTTAAGCATGAATATGATTAGGTCATGTTTATTGCAATAGATTATTCATTTAAGTCAGGAAATAATTGTTGTTCTATTTACATGAATAAAACCTTCTGTGGTCATACACCCAAGGTGAATGATTTATTGAATCTCGATCGTAGTGATACACATATTCATAATATTGATGCCGAAAGATGCAAAGTTGATAATGATAATGCAACATACTTCACTACTGGAATCAGCTACTTTGCCATCTGCCAGCTCTTTGCCGTCCGCTAGCAGACGGCAAAGAAGCTCTTTGCCATCAGCTACCCGAAAGCAGACGACAAAGAACTGGTTGATGGCAAAGAAAGCCTTTGCCATCAGCCAGTTCTTTGCCGTCCGCTAGCAGACGGTAAAGAATCTTTGCCGTCCGCTAGCAGACAGCAAAGAGGGTGGGGGCCCCCACTAAGGAGCTGGTTAAAAAATACTTAACGGCCCCCCTCTTTGCCGTCCGCTAGCGGACGGCAAAGAGCACATTCGCGGACGGCAAAGGTGGCGGACGGCAAAGATTAAACATATCTAACGGCGCGGCCCCCGCCCTCTCTCTTTCTCTCCCTGCTCCCACACGCGCCGCCCCCACCACTCGCCGCCACCCGGTCACACCACCGCCCGCCTTCGCCCAACGGCTCGCCCCGCCCTTGTCGCCCCGCCCGCCCCGTCTCGGCCTGCTGCCGCCCAGCCCCGGCACCCACGCCCACCGGCCGGGCCAGCGCCGCCATCCACCCTCCTCCACCGCCTCATTGCCGTTCTGCCGCCCGTGCCATTGCCCCACTGCCCCGCCCCGCCGCCACGTCTCGGCGCCCGCCACTCACCGCCATGGGCTCGGCCCGCCCCCCTCCTCCACCGGCCACCTCCTCCACCGGCCCAGGTGAGCTCTACCTCTCCTCTGTTTTTCCTTTTTTTTTCTGTTTTTTTAGTTTTAGGTTTATGTTTAGTTTAGATTTAGTTTTAGTTTTAGTTTTAGGTTTAGTTTTAGGTTTAGGTTTTGTTTTAGTTTAGTTTTAGGTTTAGATTTAGTATTTTCCATTTTTTCTGTTTTTTAGTTTTAGGTTTATGTTTAGATTAGATTTAGGTTTAGTTTTAGGTTTAGTTCAGTTTTAGGAAAGAAAAAGAAGAAGAAGAAAAAACAGGAGAGGAGGAGAAGAAGAAGAGGAAAAAGGAAAGGAAGAAGAAGAAGAGGAGGAGGAGAAGAAAAAAGATGAAGAAGAAGAAGAAAAAAGAGGAGAGGAGGAGAAGAAGAAGAGGAAAAAGGAAAGGAGGAAGAAGAAGAAGAAGAAGAAGAAGAAGAAGAAGAAGAAGGAAAAAAAGGAAGAAAAGGAAGAAGAGGAAGAACAAGAAAAGGAAAAAAGAGGAAAAAACCCCGAACCGACACGGCACTCCTAATTCTAACCCAAGACTCCTACACGACACACCTCGACCCCGAGACCCCGACCCCGACACTCGACACTCCCGACACCGACACCCCACCCCGAGCTCTGACCCGACACCCCGACACCGACACGGCACTGACCCCCACCCGGCACCTCAATTCGACACCCCACCCCGAGACCCCGACTTCACCCCGACACGGCACCCCGACACCGACATTTATTAATTTCACCCCGACACCTCCCGAAAAGGTGTTCTTTGGCCTTCCAGAGGCCGACGGGGTCATATATTTGTGAATTATTAGTTATGTCATATATTTTTCGATTTTGTTATGAAAAACATCATATATAATTGTGTTGATCGGGTAGTTTTAAATATGCAGTTGTTTATGTTGTACTTGATGATGATACACTTAGGTGATATACATATTATTATTCATGTCGGTACTTTTTTTCATGTTGTACTAATTTCGTTTATTCTTTGTCATGGCAGGTGTTGAAAGATGGTGGGCGCTGGTCGGGAGCGCCGAGGCCCCTTCTTCGTCGGTAGCGTGTAGTGTGAGATCTTCCATTCCACACGCACCTCTCCGCCGGCGTTCTTTGGACAAGATGGCGACACCGCCGGACCCTTCTTCGTCGACCGCGATGCCCAGCAGGGGACGAGGTAAGAAGAAGAGAGGAGGTGGAGCACGTGGTCGCGGAGAGGAGGTAGGGTGACTCTTACGGCGCCGTCCTCGCCGCCGCCCCCAGCTGTTTCACTTGAGCACGTGATTGCTAGGGTGGACTCGTCGAGGAGGAGGCTACGGACTCGGTCCAAGAGCCTTGGTCCACGGGTCTTGACCCACGAGCCTCGGGTCGACGGCCTTGACCCAGAGAGTTGGGCCCACGAGACCCTGGAGGAGCACACGTCTGGATGGGGTACTTGGTCGGGTCAGCCTGAGGAGCCGAGTGGCCATGCTGATGATGGCGGGAGGCCGAGTGGCCATGCTGATGATGGCGGGGAGCCGACTGATTTTGAGGAGGAGGGGGAGGAGGGGGGCAACGTCTACCAGCGTGGTGCTACACGGCTCCCGTCCGTGCCGGCGACCCGCGAGCAGAGGTGGTTGATTTTCCCTGATGGGGAGAGGTAAGTGCATTTAATCTTTTTGTACCTTCTGCATTCATGTTTCTTCAAATAACTAATGCGTTGGCCTTGTCATGCTGCAGGGGTTGGGACCACCATGATAGTGTCCGCCGGCCCAACTCCGTCCTTGGAGTTCTGATTGGGCAAAACTTTCCGGGGTTTGTCACGTTGCCTGGTGAGGATCGGCTTCCAGAGGTTGGATTGAGTTGGGAGCACTACTTAGCTGCCCCGGCCCCGCCGGGTGAGATTATCGACAGTGTCTTGTGCAAGACGAGGGCAGACGTGGTGATCAGAAAGTTCTTGGTAATTTCTCCTTTACACAATTAAAAATCTTCAACTAGCTAGTTATTAATTGTACTAATCAATATTGTCTCTTTTGATTGCAGACATTCTACAGGTGTGAGGAGGGATACGAGGAGGAGGCGGCAAATATTATCCACAAGGAGTGCAAGCGCCTACTTCAGAACTTATGGCATGAGGCTCGGGTGCAGGCTGTTCGAGACTACTACGCCGGGCGTGGTATCAAGAAGCCCAAGCAAGAGTGCCGCGATAGGTTCTTGAGTAAGGAGCAGTACATGAAGGTAATTCTTATGGACTTGTACTTAATTCCTTCATTTAGTAATTCATAGCCGTAGCGCTGAAGTTTCTATTTGCTAACTTAGGCCCCTCCGAGATGGTGTGCGGATCGGATGGATTGTTGGGAGGTGTTGGTCAATGCGTGGTGCTCAAAATAATGGCGGGCCACCCACAACGAGGCCAAGGACAAACGTGCCCAAATGGAAGGTGTGCCACACCACCAAGGCAGCTCCAACTTATTTCAAAGACGGCGGAACTGGGTATGTGGTTTGCTTCATGATTCATGCAATTCATTCATCATGCTAGCTTTAGCCCTTTAATTACTAATTTACTTTGTTTCTCTCTTTCGTGCACGCTACAATAAAGGCGGATAAGGTGCCAGAGGTGTACGACCTGTATGCCATGGTCCACACTGGCTCTTACAAGAAAGTCAAGGCATTCTCTGCGTCTGACCTCGATGATCCAAAGAACTTCACCAACATCTCCGCCCACGACAAGCTCGTGCAATATGGAGATCAGGGGAAGGCGAGGAAAGGGGAGGACTTTAACCCGAGCCAGGGTCCCATTGATCTGAGTTCTTGATGATATCTGGTGGCGGGAGGTCCCATGGCTCCATAGCCATGGGAGATGGACTTATCCGTTGTCCTAGCACTCTCCGGAGATCAAAGGCGCCGATCGAGCTCCGCTCTGAGATAAGGCCTCGTGAGCAGCCGGTCAACTCGCCATCAAGGTTAGTTATCGTACTCAGCTATCTTTCTCCATTACATTGTGTGCGCTTCCATCAATGATTACAAATGGTCATGTGAATGGTGTTGCAGGATGCTATACTGAGTGAGAGAGAGAGATAGAACGGAGAAACTTCAAGGCGGAGGCGGCGGAGAGGCAGCGGGAGTTGGAGGAGAGGGCGACAAAGATGTTGGAGGAGGAGAGGGCACGGAATGACATGCGAGCAAGGGCCATGTATGAGCTCCTTGTGGTAAGTTTCTTCTGTAGATTACTTGCTAGTCTTAACATTTGAGTCTCATTACTAACTAGTATGACTCATTGTGAAAACCAAATGTGCGATGTAATGCGAGAAGTCCGGTCAGACCGCTCCGCCGATGCCGATGATTGCTCACAGGAGCACGGTGAGTTTAATTTGAATGGACATTACTTGATAGTCTTAACATTTGAGTGTCATAATGCTAACGAGACATTGGAAATGATCTTTGGTGCGGCTTAACTCGAAGCATCATACGATCCTTCTCCGACTACCGGCATGAGCCAGCCGCTCCTACACCTCCACGATCACGGTAAGTTTCTCTAGTGTTTTGCTTAACAAATGCATAAAGACCTAGACTTAGCTTTATTTCCTCCAATATGCTTACCATAATGACCTAGAGTTAGCTTCTTTTCCTCCAAAATGACTTAATATGCTTATCGACCTCATAAACCATCCATTCTACCTAAGTTAGCTCTAAAACGATATGTACTTAGGTTACTTATGTCAAAAATTGCATAATTAGCTTAGTTAGCTCATAAACGATCCATTTTACCTAAGTTAGCTCTAATATGACTCATTTTACCTTAGTTAGCTTATAAGTGATCCAATTTATCCAAGTTAGCTCTAAAATGACCCATTTTAGTAGATTAGCTCGTAAATGATCCATTTTACCTACATTAGCTTTAAAATGACCCATTTCACATAGGTTAACTCCAAAATGACCCATTTCACCTAGGTTAGCTCCAAAATGACCATTTCACGTAGGTTAGCTCCAAAATGACCCATTTCACCTAGATTTGCTCCTAAACGATCAATTTCACCTAAGTTAGCTAAAAACGATCCATTTCACCTAAATTTGCTCTTACATGATCCATTTCACCTAAGTTAGGTCATAAACGACCCATTTCAACTAAGTTAGCTCATAAAAGCTCATAAATGATCCATTTCACCTAAGTTAGCTAAAAAACGATCCATTTCACCTTACTTAGCTCAAAAACGATGCCCTTCACCTTAGTTAGCTCATAAACGACCCATTTCAACTAAGTTAGCTCATAAATGATCCATTTCTAACTTTCTTATTTACCATTTTGCAGATTTCATTCACTTCATGGAAGCTAGCTTGCTATGATGGAGTGCTTGCTTTTCCTTTGATGAAACTTTGCATTGTATCTAGCTTGCTATCATGGAACTTGCTTATGTATGAACAATGTGTATGGATGGAACTTGCTTATGTATGAACAATGTATATGGATGAAACTGATGTGATATGTGATATGAAACTTATGTGCTGGATATGTGATATGAAACTTATGTGCTGGATATTTGATATATATTTGCTGTCATATATATTTGCTGTGAAAATTGTTGGAGTAAAAAAAACAGAAAAAAAGAGACAATATGCAGGATCTTTGCCGTCTGCCATGGACGGCAAAGAGGTCTTTGCCATCAGCAGCGGACGGCAAAGAGGCCACATGGCAGGGAACTGTGCTTCCTGGGAGGCTGACCAATTTGGTCAGTTTGCCCACAGTGGCTGACGGCAAAGGCTTTGCCATCCGCAGCGGACGGCAAAGGCCTGCCGTTAACCACCTAACGGAGTGGCAGCGCATTTATTGTCGTCCGTCTTCTTTGCCGTCCGCTGCTGATGGCAAAGGCCCCTTTGCCGTAAGCTGCCCGAAGCAGACGGCAACGCAACTCTTAGCCGTCCCCTACTTTGCCGTCACCTTTTGCCGTCCGCGGCTGACGGCAAAGGTCTTTGCCGTCCGCCATCCGTGCCTTTGCCGTCCGCCGTGGCAGATGGCAAAGTAGCAGATTCCTGTAGTGCTTGTGGCACTGCCGTTTAGGTCATATTGGTGTAAAGCGCATGAAGAAACTCCATGCAGATGGACTTTTGGAATCACTTGATTATGAATCATTTGATACTTGCAAACCATGCCTCATGGGCAAGATGACTAAAACTCAATTCCCCGGAACAATGGAGGGAGCCAATGACTTATAGGAAATAATATATAGCAATGCATGCGGTCCGATGAGTGTTGGGGCATGCGGCGTGCATCATTATTTTCTGACGTTCACAGATGATTTGAGCAGATATGGGTATATCTACTTGATGAAGCACAAGTCTGAAACATTTGAAAAGTTCATAGAATTTCAGAGTGAAATAGAGAATCATCGTAACAAGAAAAAATAATTCTACGATCTGATCGCGGAGGCGAATATTTGAGTTACGAGTTTGGCCTTCATTTAAAACAATATGGAATAGTTTCACAACTCATGCCACGTGGAACACCATAGCGTAATGGTGTGTCCGAACATCATAACTGTACTTTATTAGATATAATGCAATCTGTGATGTCTCTTACCGATTTACCACAACCGTTTTGGGGTTATTCTTAGAGACAGTTGCATTCACGTTAAATAGGGAACCATCTAAATCCATTGATACAACACCGTATGAACTGTGGTTTGGCAAGAAACCTAAGTTGTCGTTTGTTAAAATTTGGCGTTGTGTGATACGTCTCCAACGTATCTATAATTTTTGATTGTTCCATGCTATTATATTATCCATCTAGGATGTTTTATATGCATTTATATGCTATTTTATATGATTTTTGGGACTAACCTATCAACCTTGAGCCCAGTGCTAGTTTCTGTTTTTTCCTTGTTTTTGAGTTTTACAGAAAAGGAATACCAAACGGAGTCCAATTGACCTGCCAATTTTTGTTGATTTTTTATGGACCAAAAGAAGCCCCCGGAGTAAAAGAGTTGGGCCTGAAGAGTCCCGAGCCGTTGATGTCTACTACACAACCTTCTTCTTGTAGACGTTGTTGGGCCTCCAAGTGGAGAGGTTTGTAGGACAGTAGCAAATTTCCCTCAAGTGGATGACCTAAGGTTCATCCGTGGGAGGCGTAGGATGAAGATGGTCTCTCTCAAACAACCCTGCAACAAAATAACAAAGAGTGTCTTGTGTCCCCAACACACCCAATACAATGGTAAATTGAATAGGTGCACTAGTTCGGCGAAGAGATGGTGATACAAGTGCAATATGGATGGTAGATATAGGTTTTTGTAATCTGAAAATATAAAAACAGCAAGGTAACTAATGATAAAAGTGAGCTTAGACGGTATTGCAATGCTAGGAAACAAGGCCTAGGGTTCATACTTTCACTAGTGCAAAGTTCTCTCAACAATAATAACATAGTTGGATCATATAACTATCCCTCAACATGCAACAAAGAGTCACTCCAAAGTCACTAATAGCGGAGAACAAACGAAGAGATTATTGTAGGGAATGAAACCACCTCAAAGTTATTCTTTCGGATCAATCTATCATAGAGTTCATACTAGAGTAACACCTTAAGACACAAATCAACCAAAACCCTAATGTCACCTAGATACTCCAATGTCACCTCAAGTATCCGTGGGTATGATTATAAGATATGCATCACACAATCTCAGATTCATCTATTCAACCAACACAAAGAACTTCAAAGAGTGCCCCAAAGTTTCTACTAGAGAGTCAAGACGAAAACGTGTGCCAACTCCTATGCATAGGTTCATGGGCGGAACCCGCAAGTTGATCACCAAAACATACATCAAGTGGATCAATAGAATACCCCATTGTCACCACGGGTATCCCACGCAAGACATACATCAAGTGTTCTCAAATCCTTAAAGACTCAATTCGATAAGATAACTTCAAAGGGAAAACTCAATCCATTACAAGAGAGTAGGGAGAAACATCATAAGATCCAACTATAATAGCAAAACTCGCGATACATCAAGATCGTACCACCTCAAGAACACAAGAGAGAGAGAGAGAGATCAAACACATAGCTACTGGTACATACCCTCAGCCCCGAGGGTGAACTACTCCCTCCTCGTCATGGAGAGCGCCGGGATGATGAAGATGGCCATCGGTGAGGGATCCCCCCTCCGGCAGGGTGCCGGAATAGGGTCCCGATTGGTTTTTGGTGGCTATGGAGGCTTGCGGCGGCAGAACTCCCGATCTATTCTGTTCCCCGATAGTTTTAGGGTATATTGGTATATATAGGAGGAAGAAATACATCAGGGGAGCCACGAGGGGCCCACGAGGGTGGAGGGCGCGCCCAGGGGGGTGGGCGCGCCCTCCTGCCTCGTGCTCTCCTCGTTGATCCCCTGACGTGCACTCCAAGTCTCCCGTATTGCTTTCTTTCCAAAAATAACGTTTCCGAAGGTTTCATTCCGTTTGGACTCCGTTTGATATTGCTTTTCTGCGAAACACTGAAACAAGGGGAAAACAGAAACTGGCACTGGGCTCTGGGTCAATAGGTTAGTCCCAAAAGTGATATAAAAGTGTTTAATAAAGCCCATAAACATCCAAGATGGATAATATAATAGCATGAATACTTCATAAATTATAGATATGTTGGAGACGTATCAGCATCCCCAAGCTTAATTCCTGCTCGTCCTCGAGTAGGTAAATGATAGAAGAAAGAATTTATGAAGTGTGAATGCTAGCAGGTGCACAAGTTTAATCAATGATAATTTCAATCACCTTTTCTAGCATCATCATATGTCATAACAGTATCTCAACTCATAGAACTTTTCATGATCAAGTAACAGGCTATTCACATGTTAAAGTATAGATCATAAACTTTCTTGAAAACTAACAAACCGTGTTATTAGTCATCAAACAATTACAATTCATCTTATTTTCAGGAAGAGTCTATGTCAGAGCTTTGATTTAGCAAACTCCACATACTCAACTATCATCTAGTCTTCCATGATTGCTACCACTCAAAGCATATTTTTAGAACAAATAGTATTCATCGAACACAGAGAAAGATAGGGGCTTAATGTTTCGCCTCCCAACCTTTTACCTCAAGGGTAATGTCCACAATAATAATTCATGCTCAAATATATTTGAATGGCCATATATGCTTAGATCTTTCCATCACATGATGCTTGCCAACTAAAGAGTAGGTTGGAATGAGAAGGAATACTATTGACTCTTTCATAAAAGTAAAAGATAGGCCCTTCGCAGAGGGAAGCAGGGATTTGCAGAGGTGCCAGAGCTCGAAGCTAAAACCGAGATGAAAATAATTTTGAGAGGTATTGAGGGAGTCCTGGATTAGGGGGTATCTGGACAGCCGGACTATGTCCTTTGGCTGGACTGTTGGACTATGAAGATACAAGATTGAAGACTTTGTCCCGTGTCCGGATGGGACTCTCCTTGGCTTGGAAGGGAAGCTTGGCAATACGGATATGTAGATCTCCTTCCTTGTAACCGACTCTGTGTAACCCTAGCCCCCTCCGGTGTCTATATAAACCGGAGGGTTTTAGTCCGTAGAACAACAATCATACCATAGGCTAGCTTCTAGGGTTTAGCCTCTATGATCTCGTGGTAGATCAACTCTTGTCATACTCATATCATCAAGATCAATCAAGTAGGAAGTAGGGTATTACCTCCATCGAGAGGGCCCGAACTTGGGTAAACATCGTGTCCCCCGCCTCCTGTTACCATCCGCCTTAGACGCACAGTTCGGGACCCCCTACCCGAGATCCGCCGGTTTTGAAACCGACATTGGTGCTTTCATTGAGAGTTCCACTCTACCGTCACCGTAAGGCTTGATCGCTCCTTTGATCATCGGTAACGATGCGGTCTAGGATGAGGTCTTCCTCCCCGGACAGATCTTTGTATTTAGCGGCTTCGCACTGCGGGCCAACTCGCTTGGCCATCTGGAGCAGATCGAGAGCTACGCCCCAGGCCATCAGGTCAGGTTCGGAATCTTGAATTACACTGCCGACATCCGCGGAGACTTGATCTTCGACGGATTCGAGCCCATGTCAGGTGCGCCGCGCGATCACGACGAGCATGATTTAGCTCTACCGTCGGACAGTGTTTGGGAGATCGCACCTGCAACTACTCCGGCCCCCGATCCGGAGCAAATTGCGCCATCTGAGGACGGGTGGATAGACCCCGCCTTGGAGGCCGCAATCTCAGCAGCGATAGAGCCGAATACTGACTTTACCCCTCGCGAGAGCTGTGCTGCCGAACCATTGGATTCGTCCCCGGCCACGGGCCCCGAACCGCCTGCGTCTATGCCTGTCAAATCCGATTGGGCACCGATCATGGAGTTTACCTCCGCGGATATCTTTCAGCACTCACCCTTCGGCGATGTGCTAAATTCGTTAAAGTCTCTCTCCTTGTCAGGAGAATCTCGGCCGAACTATGTCCGGCTAGAATGGGATGCGGATGGCTAAGAAATTCGCTGCCCACCCACCACCCACTTAGTAGCCACTGTCGACGATTTAACCGACATGCTCGACTTCGACTCCGAAGACATCGACGGTATGGACGACGATGCAGGAGACGAACAGGAACCACCGCCCACAGGGCGCTGGACCTCCACTTCATCACATGACATATACATGGTGGATACACCCAAAGAAAACAACGACGAGGAAAGGAAAGAAGCAACAAAGAACAGCTCCATTGAGAAGCAAACAAAGCATCGACGTAGGCGCCGCGCTAAACCCCACCTCGGCAAAAACAGCGATAACAGCAAAAAAGAAAACAACACCCCGGTCGACTCCAGAGGAAACGACGACCACACTGACCCAGCGGCAGAGCGCGATGAAGGCGCAAACGGCGAACATAGTACGGATCGGATGTCCGAACACGGCAACACCAAGGATAAAACCCACCAACCTCCCTTCGAGGAGGAAAACAGTCCGGACGAAGATGCACACATCATCCCGGAAAGGCACTTGGAATAAGAGAACCTTCGCAGAAGGCTTATTGCCACAGCGAGGAGTCTAAAGAAGCAGAAGCAAAGGCTTAAGGCCGCGCAGAATACGCTCAACAGTAGATGGAATAAAGTGCTCGACTACGAAGAAAAGTATGGTGGAAGTTACCACACAAAGAGCTATCCAAAGCGCAAGCTATTGCCCGAATTCGATGACGAGGCCTTAGAGCCCACACAGCCGAAAAATAAAACGGCCAACCGGTCGGATCAACCACCTCGTGGCCGCGATAGAGCGGCTAACAAGGCCGCACATGAGTCAACACATGATATACGTGAGGACTTGCGCCAAAAATCCAGTATGACCAGATCCATCTATGGATCTAGAAAGGGCGCTACGTCACAATATCAAAACCGAATACCACAACCGTTCGAACGCCTTGATACATCTAAATACAGGGGTGCCGCACACCCCCTATGTTTCACCGATGAAGTGCTGGACCACGAATTTCCAGAAGGATTCAAACCAGTGAACATAGAGGCGTATGACGGGACCACAGACCCTGGGGTCTCGATTGAGGACTTTATCCTCCATATTCATATGGCTCGCAGAGACGATCTCCACGCCATCAAGTACTTGCCCCTCAAGCTCAAAGGACCAGCTCGGCACTGGCTGTAAAGCCTCCTCGAAAACTCAATTGGAAGTTGGGAGGAGCTTGAGGATGCGTTTCGGGCTAATTTTCAAAGGACTTATGTCCGACCTCCGGATGCAGATGATTTAAGTCATATAGTTCAACAGCCCGGAGAGTCAGCCCGAAAACTTTGGAACAGGTTCCTCACTAAGAAGAACCAAATCGTCGACTGCCCGGACGCCGAAGCCTTAGTAGCTTTCAAATATTGCGTCCGAGACGAATGGCTCGCCACACACCTCAGCGAAGAAAAACCGAGAACAATGGCAGCCCTAACAAGCCTCTTGACCCGCTTTTACACGGGCGAGGATATCTGGTTAGCCCGCAGTAGCACCAGTGACTGTAGTGACGAGACCTCAAACAGTCTGATCTCTGTGCATCAGTGTCATCCCTGGATCAGTAATGCTGACATGCACAATACTCCAAGGATTTATAACAGAGTAGCAATCACACACTTATTACATCGAATGTCTCAAAATAGAACTTATTACAATAAATATGGCTTAAGGCCATCTAATAACGATAACAGCGGAAGGCTTGGAAGATAAGCGAGTCCATCAACTCCAACGACATCACTGAGTATAGAACCACGACCTAAGGCACCTTACTCCTCGTCTGAAAACTCTGCAACATGAACGTTGCAGCCCGAAAATGGGTCAGAATATGCTGGCAATGTAACACATAGAGAGTAGTATGAAAGAGTAATGCTATACTACATGCATATATGGCTGGTGGAAAGCTCTATGGTTACAGTTTTGCGTAAAGCCAATTTTTCCCTACCAGAAGGAATAAATTTTGTTTAACTATCATGGTGGTTGTTAAACATTGAGAATGGTTGACAGCATTCTCAATCCCAATTAAGCATCATCATTAAAAACCCAACAATATTAATTATAGTAACATGATGAGATTCACATGATAATCCAAGTACTAGATACTCAAGACGTCCATAACCGGGGACACGACTAACCATGATTAGTTTGATACACTCTGCAGAGGTTTGCACACTTTTCCCCACAAGACTCGATCTCCTCCATTGGGATTCTCGCACTACATGGTGTTCGAGAAACGGCTGACCGAGACATAGTCTTTCAGAAGCGCTAGCACCTTACAAACGGGTAGACCGTACCAACCTACATCCCCTACATCTGCTAGTCTACCACTGTAAGAGTTCATGACGACTTAGTCAACTATGCTAGAGCCCATAGTAGCTTGTGGCTGCACACGGAAGTTTCTAGCATGAATAATCTCATGATCCCTTTGAGCCCGGGTGGTGGTTCAAAAAGAAACAGGCAATCCTGGAATACCCAGGTACCTCAATCCACCCAGATGTGTGTTTAAGTTGCCACCTTAGATAAACCATTAATTAACAATCTCACATCTATCATGGATGCACTCACCCAATCCACGTATACTAGCATAGCATGACATAATAAGCAAACGTAGAAGTAACTCCCAAGGGTTTGATAATAAAACAGGTAATAGGTACTACCTCAACTACTTCCCAAAACCCACAGTTTAATTAGATCCTAATCATGAAATGTTTGAGGATTGATCTAATGCAATAAAACTGGGTAGTAAAGGGATAGGATCAAAGTGTTACTTGCCTTGCTGATGATCCGCGAAACCTAGAGATTCGAAGTAGCAAGCGGCGCACTCCGGGTACTCTATCACAAACAAACAAGCACCATTTAAGTACTCATCTAATGCATAGGTAAAACTCAAATAAAATACGTAATCAGAAATTTCAACTTAAGAACTCCGGTTTGCAAAAGGAATCAACTCGAACGAAGCAACGAAAGTCAAACGGCGAAAGAAACAAGCTCCATTTTACTTATCTGAACATAAGTAAAATTTTACAGTAGCAAAAACTTGTTTGAGTTGATTATTCGGAAAGAGGGTTTCGAGACGAAACTCTAGGCGCTTGAATCGCCTGATTCCGATAAATGAGCGAAAAGTTATACTAGATCGAAAATCGGATCAGAAATCGCGATCAGAAAAATCACGGAATAAATCCAAGAAAAAGAAAAACGACGAACAGATTAACGAACGAACATTCGTTATTTGGATCTAAATGATGAACGCGTTCGTTAAAACGAACGAACGAGCGAGCGCTCGCTAAATAACCTAAACCGAAAAAAACCGATATAATAATAATAATAAACGGATCTAAAAAAACCGGCGAAAACCGACGGAAAACCGAACAGTTTTCTAAAAAAAACCGGCGGCGGGTCAACCTTGGCAGCGGCGGCGGCGGCGCGGCGCGCGGGCTGGGGCGGCGGTGGGTTGGGGCGGCGGCGGCTTGGGCTGAGGGGGGGGGGGGGGTCACCCCGGGCGCTATATAAAGCCCGGGCCAGGCAGAGTCCTGGCCGGTTACGGCCCAATAGGTTGGTTCAGTTTTTTTTAATAATTACACGTAGAAAAACTAACGAAAGAAATACTAAACGGACTCCAAAAATCCCGAAATAAAATTTCCCCGGCTTCTAAAATCAAGCCGGACAAGATGAACATTTATTTGGGGCCTAAATGCAATTTTGAAAACGCGCATTTTTCCTAAATTCAAATAAATTACTATAAACTCCAAATAAATATCTTATTTGATTTTTTTATTAAATCTTCAATATTTCTTTATTTTGGGAAAGTCATTTTATTCCCTCTCTCATATTTTGATAATAGAAATAATTGAAGATAAAATAAATAAAATCAAATGATCCTATTTTCAGAATTTGAGAAAACTCAAATATGAAAATAACGAAATCTCCAACTCTCTCCGTGGGTCCTTGAGTTGCGTGAAATTTCTAGCATCGAGCCAAAATGCAATAAAATATGATATGCTAATGATGATCTATGTATAACATTCCAAATTGAAAATTTGGGATGTTACAAACCTACCCCCCTTAAGATGAATCTCGCCCTCGAGATTCGGGTTGGCTAGAAAATAGGTGAGGGTGGTCCTTGGTGGATCTTCTTCTCGCTCCCAGGTGGCTTCATCCTCGGTGTGGTGGCTCCACTGGACTTTGCAAAACTTGATAACCTTGCTGCGGGTGACTCGGCTGTTATACTCTGGTTTCTCCTCGTAGGTCAAATCGTTACCCAACTGTATCGCTTCCAGTGGCACAGTATCCCTCAGCGGTATATCAGCCATCTCTGCGTGGCACTTCCTCAACTGGGAAAGGTGGAACACGTTGTGAACTCCTGACAATCCTTCGGGCAATTCCAACTTGTAAGCAACTTCTCCCATGCGCTCGAAAACTTTGTATGGTCCCACAAAACGTGGCGCTAACTTTCCTTTAACTCCAAAACGCTTAACTCCTCGAAGTGGGGATACTCGAAGATAGACTCTATCTCCGACTTCAAAAACTGTCTCCTTGCATTTTGAATCCGCATAGCTCTTCTGTCTAGACTGCGCTACCTTGAGCCTATCGCAAATCAATTTCACCTTCCGTTCAGACTCCTTAATCAAATCTGGTCCAAACAACTGGCGATCTCCAACTTCATCCCACAACAACGGTGTTCTACACCTCCTTCCGTACAAGGCTTCAAAAGGGGCCATCTTCAAACTAGATTGATAACTGTTGTTGTAAGAGAACTCCGCATACGGCAAATTGTCGTCCCAACTAGATCCATAATCTAGTGCACAAGCTCTCAGCATATCCTCCAAAATCTGATTGACTCTCTCGGTGCATCCATCATACTGCGGATGAAAGGCTGTACTGAACTCTAGCCTGGTACCCAAAGTTTCGTGCAACTGATTCCAGAACTTTGAGGTAAACTGGGTTCCTCTATCAAATACGATACTCCTCGGAACTCCATGCAGACATACGATCCTGGTCATGTATATCTTAGCCAACTTGGCGCTGCTGTAGGTATTCTTCACTGGGATGAAATGAGCTACCTTCGTCAAACGATCGACTACAACCCAAATGGAGTCATAGCCTGAACGAGCCCTGGGTAATCCCATGATAAAGTCCATGCCTAATTTTTCCCACTTCCATTCGGGTATCGGCAATGGCTGTAACAATCCAGCTGGCTTCTGATGCTCTGCCTTCACTCTCTGACATACATCACAAACTGCTACATACTCCGCAATATCCTTCTTCATTCCGGTCCACCAGAAAGTATCCTTCAAATCCAAATACATCTTGGTATTTCCTAGGTGAATCGAATACGACGAATCATGGGCCTCTTGCAAAATCAACTTCCTGATCTCTGGATCACTAGGCACATAAACGCAGTCCTCAAACCATAGGGTATCGTGCTCATCCTCACGAAATCCCGTAGCTTTTCCCTTGCTCATTTTCTCCTTAATAGAGGCAATCTCCTTATCCGTCTTCTGAGCTTCTCTGATCTTATCCATCAAAGTAGACTGTATCTCCAATGCTGCTACATAGCCTCTCGGAACTATCTCCAAACATAGCTCTCGAAATTCCTCGGCTAACTCCTTTGGTAATCCTCCGGTCATTAGTGTGTTGACATGGCTCTTGCGGCTCAATGCATCTGCTACTACGTTAGCCTTTCCGGGGTGATAATGCAATCTCATGTCATAATCCTTAATGAGCTCCAACCATCTCCTTTGCCTGAGATTCAACTCCTTCTGCGTGAAGATGTACTTCGAACTCTTGTGATCCGTGTACACCTCACAATGGTTTCCAATGAGAAAATGTCTCCAAGTCTTCAATGCGTGTACTACGGCTGCTAACTCCAAATCATGAGTAGCATAATTCAACTCATGGGGCTTAAGCTGTCGTGAAGCATACAAAAAAAACTCTTCCTTCCTGCATAAGCACTGCTCCAAGTCCTCGACGTGAAGCGTCGCAATACACCTCATAATCCTTGCGCTGTTCTGGCAAAATCAACACTGGTGACGTAACCAAACGTTTCTTCAACTCCTGGAAACTAGCCTCACATTCCTCAGTCCAATTGAACTTGGTATCCTTCTTTAATAACTCCGTCATAGGTTCGCAATCTTCGTGAAATTCTCAATGAATCTCCGGTAGTATCCTGCCAGTCCAAGGAAACTCTGGATCTCTCCAACAGTTGTTGGTGCTTCCTAGTTTGTCACAGTGACAACTTTGGTGGGATCCACTGCTATTCCTTCTCAGGATATAACATGTCCGATAAATCCAACCTCCTTCAACCAAAACTCACATTTGCTGAACTTGGCATATAACTGATGTTCTCTGAGCTTCTCAAGTACTAAACGCAAATGCTCCTTATGCTCTTCTTCATTCTTTGAGTAGACCAAAATATCATCAATGAACACCACGACGAACTTATCCAAAAACTCCATAAACACCTTGTTCATCATGTTCATGAAATAGGCAGGTGCGTTAGTCAGACCAAATGACATAACGGTATACTAATATAGTCCATACCTGGTGGTAAAAGCCGTCTTAGGTATATCCTGCTCCCGTATCTTTAACTGATGGTATCCTGATCGCAAATCGATCTTGGAAAATACCTTAGCTCCTTGCAATTGGTCAAACAAGTCGTTTATCATTGGCAACAGGTACTTATTCTTAATGGTCACTTCATTCAATCCACGATAATCGAAAACCATTCTCAAAGATCCATCCTTATTCTCCACTAGAAATACTGGAGATCTCCAAGGCGAAGAACTTGGGCGAATAAAACCTTTATCCAGTAACTCCTTAGTCTGCTTCTTAATTTCTTCCAAATCCTGTGCGGGCATCCGGTACGGTCTCTTAGATATCGGCCCTGTGCCTGGCAACAACTCAATAAAAAACTCAATGTCTCTATCCGGTGGTATGCCTGGCAACTCTTCTGGGAACACGTCTGGGTAATCCTTCACCACGGGTACTTCCTCCTGCACAACTCCTGATAAGGAATTTACTTGTGTCCTCCTTGGCTCATGCCATGACACATACTTGATTCTTCTTCCTTCTGGGGTGGTAAGAAAAATCGACTTACTGGCGCAATCAATGTTCCCTCCATACTTCGATGACCAATCCATGCCTAATATCACATCCAATCCTTGCGATTCCAAAACTATTAGGTCCGAGGGAAACACGTAGTTACCAATCGTAATCGTAATCCTTAATCGTATCAAAAAGAACGATTGCAGTAAATGTCTTAACCAAAAACTTACCTATTACTGCATCTGGCTGAGCTTCAACCTCCTCCACGGTAACGTGGTTCACCTGTCCCCCGTTAAAAGGGCTTCGGCTTCTTTCCTGAGCTTCCTTTGCCATTTCCATTCTGGGCTTCAAGACATTCATTGGCATAATGTCCAGTCTTCGGACACCTAAAGCAAGTGACTTGGCTCAAGTCTCTCTTGGCTGGGGTTGACAGGTTGATGCGGTTTTGTCCATAGCTTCCTCCATTCCCGTTACCATTCTTGGAACCATTATGATTGTGCGAGCTACCTCTTCCATGGGTATGCTGAAATTGTCCTCCCGGTTTTGGGGTAAAACGTAGCTTCTGCTGAGCTCCAGAATTGTACTTCCCTTGACCATACTTCCGCTTGCGGTTTTCAATCTGTTGCTGCTTTCCTTCAATCATAATAGCACGATCTACCAACTCCTGGTAGTTATTGAAAGTGGCTACCATCAACTGCATGCTCAGCTCATCATTAAGTCCTTCCAGAAACTTCTCCTTCTTAGCTGCATCTGTAGCAATCTCATCTGGGGCATAACGTGCTAACTTACTAAAGTCCTCCATGTACTGGCTTACAGTGCGCCCTCCTTGGCGTAAGTTGCGAAACTCATGCTTCTTCATGGCCATAGCTCCTATTGAAACGTGGGCAGTACGGAAAGCTTGCTGAAACTGATCCCATGTGACAGTGTCAATAGGGTGTGTGGCTGTGTAATTCTCCCACCATGATGTTGCGGGTCCATCAAGCTGATGTGCGGCAAAACGCACTCTCTCCGCATCTGTGCATCCTGCAGTGGCCAGCTCCCTTCCAACCTTGCGGAGTCAATCATCTGCAACAATCAGCTCGGTGCTCTTGGAAAACACCGGTGATTTAGCCACAAGAAACGAGTCAAATGGTCAACCGTGGTGGTGGTGGTGGGTTGTTGTTGTTGTTGCTGTTGCTTTGTTGTTGTTGTTGTTGTTGTTGTTGTTGTTGTTGTTGTTGTTGTTGTTGTTGTTGTTGTTGTTGTTGTTGTTGTTGTTGTTGTTGTTGTTGTTGTTGTTGTTGTTGTTGTTGTTGTTGTTGTTGTTGTTGTTGTTGTTGTTGTTGTTGTTGTTGTTGTTGTTGTTGTTGTTGTTGTTGTTGTTGTTGTTGTTGTTGTTGTTGTTGTTGTTGTTGTTGTTGTTGTTGTTGTTGTTGTTTTTGTTGTTGTTGTTGTTGTTGTTGTTGTTGTTGTTGTTGTTGTTGTTTTTTTTGTTTTTTTTGTTGATGTTTTTGTTTTTGTTGTCATTCTTCTTTCTTCTTCTTTATTCTTCTTCTTATTCTTTGTCGCTATTCTTGCTATTGTTGTTGTTGTTGTTGTTGTTGTTGTTGTTGTTGTTGTTGTTGTTGTTGTTGTTGTTGTTGTTGTTGTTGTTGTTGTTGTTGTTGTTGTTGTTGTTGTTGTTGTTGTTGTTGTTGTTGTTGTTGTTGTTGTTGTTGTTGTTGTTGTTGTTGTTGTTGTTGTTGTTGTTGTTGTTGTTGTTGTTGTTGTTGTTGTTGTTGTTGTTGTTGTTGTTGTTGTTGTTGTTGTTGTTGTTGTTGTTGTTGTTGTTGTTGTTGTTGTTGTTGTTGTTGTTGTTCTTTATTCTTTATTCTTTATTCTTTATTCTTTATTCTTCTTCTTTCTTCTTCTTCTTTGTCTTCTTCTTCTTGTTGTTGTTGTTGTTGTGGTTGTTGTTGTTGTTGTTGTTGTTGTTGTTGTTATTGTTGTTGTTGTTGTTGTTGTTGTTGTTGTTGCCTTTGTTCTGTACTAGTGTTTGAATCAAAGCATTCTCGCTGAATCAACTGAGTGATCTCCGGTGGGAAAACAAATCCGATTGTCGCGTCTCGGAGGCATCTGAGGGTGTTAGAGAAGATGAGAATGTAGAATAGAATGAGGTCTAGTGAGAAAACACTACCCATATGCGCATGAGACAAATGCAAACAATATCACTCCAATCAATTCAAACAAGGGCATACAACGGTCCAACTATCGTTACAAAAGTGCTTGGGCTAAACTAGATACAATGGGGGAAATTCTACTACTATTATGGTGGTCAACTAGAAATGCTCCGATGAAGATTCCATGATATCTGCTCCAGCTTCATCAACATAGTCATCATCGCTGTCGTCGGGGTCCGAGTCGGTGTCGTCGATGATGATATAGTTATTCGGGCAAGTGGAATCGTCGTCTTCTCTTCCTGGTGCAGGGTCTCTCATGAAAACTCCTAGCTTCCTGGTTAAGTCGTCATTCTTCTCCACTAGCACTTCAATTTCTTCCATGTAATCTTCACGTGTAGCCTTGAGTTCTTCCTATAGCTCCTTCATCTTGGTCAAGGCCTTTTGCAGATCCATCATGCCTGCGCACATCTGGTTCTCCTGATGTCGAATGTGCTGGTTTAACTCCTAGATAAAAGCTGCGATTGATCTATCCCTCCTGGTGCTGATCATCTCCCATTGCTCATCCCTGCGCCCACAAATCTGGTAGATAGTATCCTTGAGATCATTGCGGTAAACTTCTCCAATACGTCCCATGGTGATGTGGGCTGCCATGCTCTTTCCTAGACTCCAGGTTGGTGCATCAAAAGAACACTCTATGGGCTCCGTGACTGGTGCGAATGTCCTTCCTGGAACTTGAACTTGAATCATCCAGCGCTCCTCTTCGGGTAAAGTGGCGTTGTAGGTCCCGGTGAAGCTCGGTACTCCAATGTTCAGGTATCTAGTGACTTCCTTCAAGTGACGTCCAAAGGGTGTATCATCATTTGGTTGCATGAACTTGTTCCTTGCATCCGCCATCCTAAAAGAGTAGAAAATATGAGGAGTCAAAATGAGAAGAAAGAGTAGTGTTCTAGGGCTTTAGCTTAGTGGTCGTGTCCTACAGTCAGCGTGTGCTCTGATACCATCTTGTAGCGACCAGACCTCAAACAGTCTCATCTCTGTGCATCAGTGTCATCCCTGGTTCAGTAATGCTGACACGCACAATACTCGAAGGATTTATAACAGAGTAGCAATCTGATGTCTACTACACAACCTTCTTCTTGTAGACGTTGTTGGGCCTGCAAGTGCACAGGTTTGTAGGACAGTAGCAAATTTCCCTCAAGTGGATGACCTAAGGTTTATCAATCCGCGAGAGGCGTAGGAGGAAGATGGTCTCTCTCAAACAACCCTGCAACCAAATAACAAAAGTCTCTTGTGTCCCCAACACACCCAATACAATGGCAAATTGTATAGGTGCACTAGTTCGGCGAAGAGATGGTGATACAAGTGCAATATGGATGGTAGATAAAGGTATTTGTAATCTGAAATAATAAAAACAGCAAGGTAACAAGTGGTAAAAGTGAGCGTAAACGGTATTGCAATGATAGGAAACAAGGCCTAGGGTTCATACTTTCACTAGTGCAAGTTCTCTCAACAATAATAACATAGATAGATCATATAAAATCCCTCAACATGCAACAAAGAGTCACTCAAAAGTCACTAATAGCGGAGAACAAACGTGGAGATTGTGGTAGGTGCAGAAACCACCTCAAAGTTATTCTTTCAAATCAATCCGTTGGGCTATTCCTATAAGTGTCACAAACAACCCTGGAGTTTTTACTAGAATAACACCTTAAGATACAAATCAACCAAAACCCTAATGTCACCTAGATACTCCATTGTCACCTCAAGTATCCGTGGGCATGATTATACGATATGCATCACACAATCTCATATTCATCCAACCAACATAAAAGTACTTCAAAGAGTGCCCCAAAGTTTATACCGGAGAATCACGAACGTGTGCCAACCCCTATGCATAGGTTCCCAATGTCACGAAACCCGCAAGTTGATCACCAAGACATACATCAAGTGTTCTCATAAAGATTCAACCCGATAAGATAACTTCAAAGGGGAAACTCAATTCATCACAAGAGAGTAGAGGGGGAGAAACATCATAAGATCCAACTACAATAGCAAAGCTCGGGATACATCAAGATCATGCCATTGAGGGAACACGAGAGAGAGCACGAGAGAGAGAGATCAAACACATAGCTACTGGTACATACCCTCAGCCCCGAGGGTGAACTACTCCTTCCTCGTCATGGATAGCGCCGGATGATGAAGATGGCCACCGGAGATGGATCCCCCCTCCGGCAGGGTACCGGAAAGGGGTCCCGATTGGTTTTTGGTGGTTCTGGAGGCTTGCGGCGGCGGAACTCCCGATCTAATCTCTGTTCTGGAAGTTTTAGGGTACAAGAGTATATATGAGTGAAAGGAGAACGTCGGTGGAGCTACGGGGCCCCCACGAGGCAGGGGGGCACGCCCAGGGGGGAGGGCGCGCCCCCCACCCTCGTGAGCACCTCCCGTATCTTCTGACGTGGGGTCCAAGTCCATCAGGTGGGTTTCCTTCCAAAAATAACTTCTCTAGTTGATTTCGTTCCGTTTTGACTCCGTCTGATATTCCTTTTCCTCGAAACCAAATAGGCATAAAACAACAAATCTGGGCTGGGCCTCCGGTTAATAGGTTAGTCCCAAAAATAATATAAAAGTGGACAATAAAGCCCAATATTGCCTAAAACAGTAGATAAAGTAGCATGGAGCAATCAAAATTTCTAAAAGATATAAGTGAAGCTCTAGAGCAAACAACAAACTACTCCGAAAGATATAAGTGAAGATCAATGAGTAGTCGAATAATTATACAACTATATGAAGACTCTCCCATTTAATAATTTCAGATCTTGGTATTGTATCCAAACAGCAAGCAAAACTAAAGAAAATAGAATGACGCTCCAAGCAAAACACATATCATGTGGTGAATAAAAATATAGCTCCAAGTAAAGTTACCGATGAACGAAGACGAAAGAGGGGATGCCACCCGGGGCATCCCCAAGCTTAGACGCTTTGTTATTCTTGAATATTACCTTGGGGTGCCTTGGGCATCCCCAAGCTTAGGCTCTTGCCAGTCCTTATTCCATAGTCCATCGAATCTTTACCCAAAACTTGAAAACTTCACAACACAAAACTTAACAGAAAACTCGTGAGCTCCGTTAGCGAAAGAAAACAAAACACCACTTCAAGGTACTGTAATGAACTCATTATTTATTTATATTGGTGTTAAACCTACTGTATTCCAACTTCTCTATGGTTTATAAACTATTTTACTAGCCATAGATTCATCAAAATAAGCAAACAACACAATGAAAACAGAATCTGTCAAAAACAGAACAGTCTGTAGTAATCTGTAACTAACGCAAATTTCTGTAACCCCAAAAATTCTGAAATAAATTGGTGGACCTGAGTAATTTGTCTAGCAATCATCTAAATATTACTCTCCAGTAAAAAGTTCTAGCTAATCTCGTGAGCGCTAAAGTTTCTGTTTTTTACAGCATGATCATAAAGACTTCACCCAAGTCTTCCCAAAGGTTCTGCTTGGCACAAACACTAATTAAAACATAAAACCACATCTAACCAGAATCTAGATGGATTATTTATTCCTAAACAGAACCAAAAAGCAAGAAACTAAAATAAAATTGGGTTGCCTCCCAACAAGCGCTTTCGTTTAACGCCCCTAGCTAGGCATGATGATTTCAATGATGCTCACATAAGAGACAAGAATTGAAACATAAAGAGAGATTCATGAAGAATATTACTAGCACATTTAAGCCTAACACACTTCCTATGCATAGGAATTTTGTGAGCAAACAACTTATGGGAACAATAATCAACTTGCATAGGAAGGTAAAACAAGCATAACTTCAAAACTTTAAGCACATAGAGAGGAAACTTGATATTATTGCAATTCCTACAAGCATATGTTCCTCCCTCATAATAATTTTCAGTAGAATCATGAATGAATTCAACAATATAACCATCACCTAAAGCATTCTTTTCATGATCTACTAGCATAGAAATTTTATTACTCTCCACATAAGCAAATTTCTTCTCATTCGGAATAGTGGGAGTATCATAAGAGACTTGAAAACTAAAAATTGTTTCCACATTAAAAGTGTAATGTTCAAAGAAAGGGTACTCATAATCATGACTAGTTTTATTAATATAATTATCACTACTCTTTATAACATAAGTTTCATCACAATAATCATCATAAGTAGCAACTTCGTTCTCATCATAATCGATTGAAACCTCTCCCAAGATAGTGGAATCACTAAATAAAGTTGACACTCTCCCAAATCCACTTTCATCAATATAATCATCATAGGTAGGAGGCATGCTATCATCATAACAACTTTGAATATCAAAACTTGGGATGCAAAAAATATCTTCTTCAGTAAACATAGCATCCCCAAGCTTGGGACAAACATTAATTTCAGCAAATATATTCTCAAATATGTCATTCTCATCAAACATAGCTTCCCCAAGCTTGGGCCTTTTCATATCATAAGCATAATCACTCTCATCATTAATAGTATGGATAGCACCAATAGTATAGCAATTATCATTATCACAAGTAGTAGGAGCAACATCCTTTGGAAGGGATACCTTTTTACCTTTGTTTCTCCTTGTTTTCTTTTTCTTATTCACATTATGTGTAGGTTCAACCTTACTCTTTGGGCTCCTTATTGATGAGATTGGTTGAATAGAAAGCTCCTCCTCGTTACCTGATTCATCATAAGAAATAATAGGAGGAGATTGGGAAGTCTCTTCCCTTTCATTAGTATTCTCTTCATCTTCTATTTGTTTTCTTTTTGTCACCTTCCTCACTGCTTCCACTTCCGGCCACTTTGTGAACTTGTCGATTGCAACGTACAAGTACTCAAAGCCCCCAACAGCTCGGGGAAAAGGACCGAGGATGGCCAGGATAAAGGGATCGTCTGGAGGGCTTGAGCTGGCTGGTGTATCTGCTTGGAATGGAACTGGCACGCTTCACACTTGGTTACTTGTGCAGTTGCATCCTGGAGGGCTGTCGGCCAAAAGAAACCTTGGGAATGCTTTGCGGCAAGTGCTCTTCTTGCGCCAATGTGGTGACCACATATGCCTGCATGTATCTCTGCCAACAGCTTCATCCATCTTCCCGGTGAATACACTTCAATTTCACACCGTTGAGTCTTCTTCATGCACGGTGTGTTGTCGACAAACTGGTACATACTTGACCGCCGGGCTACTCTTTCCGCTTCTTCTTGCTCTTCGAAGTTCTCCTGTCAAGAAAATGGACAATCTGCTGTGCCCATGCTGGAGCTTGCGGCTCGACAACAAGGACTAAAGGCACATCTGCTGCTGCGGGAACATCCGCTTCTACGGCGAGAACCTGCGGCTCAGCCGGAGCTTGACGTTACCCGGCAAGCTTGTCGGAGCAAAACTTGTTGGGAGCGTCTGCTTCAACGAAACAAACCCTTGGGCTTGTCGAAGCAGACTGCTCCTCAGCAGTATCGGTGTTGATCTTGGGGACCTTCTTGGCGGTGGCTTCGGGGAGCTCTGCCGGAAAATAGTCACCAGAAATCAACTTCCTCTTCTTGTTCTGTCCAGCTGTTGGTGTTACAGATGGTCGAGTCAGCTTGAGCACAAAGATCCCTGGTTCCACAGGTAACTTGAGTGCGACGCACTTTGACAAGCCATCAGCAATGTCGTTCTAAGCCCTTGGAATGTATTCCATCTGTAGGCCGTCAAAGTGCTCTTCTAGCTTCCTCACTTCATCAACATAAGCTTCCATCAACGGACTCTGATAATTATTGTTAACTTGGCGGATGACAAGCTGTGAGTCACCCCTGACAATGAGCTTCTTGATCCCAAGGTCCACTGCGATCCTGAGGCCGGCAAGCAAACCTTCATACTCTGCAGTATTGTTTGTTGCTTGCTCCTTGGGAAAGTGCATCTGGACTATGTACTTGAGGTGTTCTCCGGTGGGTGCGACAAGCAGCACGCCCGCACCGGCGCCTTGCAGCGAGAAGGCACCATCAAAGTACATTAGCCACTCTTTGCTTGCTTCCTTGACGGGGATGCTCGTTTCTGGAATTTCTTCATCCTGTGTTGGCGTCCATTCTGCTATGAACTCCGCCAATGCTCTGCTTTGGATAGTTGAGGTGCTTTCAAACTTGAGGCCAAAGCTTGACAGTTCCAGTGCCCACTCGACAAAACTGCCTGTTGCTTCTGGATTTTGCAGTATCCTCTTCAGCGGAAAGCGAGTGACGACTGTGATCTCATGTGCTTGAAAGTAATGGCGCAGCTTTCTCGAGGCCATGAGAAGGCCGAAAAGCAATTTCTGCACACCAGAGTACCTTGACCTAGCCCCCTGCCGAAGGGAACTGACAAAGTAAACTGGGCGCTGCACCATCCTTTTCTATATCTTCTCACACGTCAGCGCAGTCCCATCTTTGTCGGGACCAGAGCTTGCCGGTGAAGTTCCTTGCTCGTCGCTGGATGCCTCTGTCGTGGTTGCTAGCTCATCATCCGCCTCCCTCTCCGCTACTAACGCAGCACTAACCACTTGATTGGTTGCCGCTATATATAGAAGCAACTTCTCTTGTGGCTTAGGTGCGACAAGTATTGGAGTGGAGGACAGGTATCTCTTTAAGTCCTGCAGCGCAGCCTCCGCTTCCGGAGTCCATTTCATTGGACCTGCCTTTTTCAATATTTTGGAAAATGGCGTATGCGCTTCAACAGACTTAGAGATAAACCTCTTGAGAGCAGCTATGCAACCGCGAGTCTTCGTACATCCTTGACGTGCTTTGGTGCTTCAATCTGCTCAATGGCCTTGATCTTGTCGGGATTGGCTTCAATTCCCGGCTGAGACCACGAAGAACCCGAGAAGCTTGCGGAAGGGACTCCAAACACACACTTCTCGGGGTTGAGCTTGAGGTTGATCTTGCAGATTTGCAAAGGTTTCATCTAAATCTTGAATCGAGTCGCCTTGTCCTTGCTCTTGACCACTATGTCATCCATGTAGGCTTCCACATTTACGTGCATTTGTGGCTCAAAAGCGTCATGGACTACTCTTGCAAATGTTGAACCAGCATTATTTAAACCGAAGGCATCCGTATGAAACGTTATGTGCCACATGGGGTGATGAATGCGGTTTCTCCTCATCCTCTTCGCCATGAAGATCTGATGGTACCACAGTATGCATCAAGAAATGAAAGCAAATCACATCCGGCCGTGGAGTCAACAATTTGATCGATGCGCGGCAAGGGAAATGGGTCTTTGGGACAAGCTGTATTAACATCGGTAAAGTCGATACAAAGTCTCTATTTCCCGTTTGCCTTGCGCACGACTACAGGATTGGCCAACCACGTAGGATGGAGCACTCCTCTGACAAGGCCTGCTGCTTCCAACTTCTTGATTTCTTCTGCTATGAACTCTTGGCGCTCCACTTTGCTTTTTCGACTTTTCGCTTGACGGGCGCGCGCATGAGGACAGACAATGAGATGGTGCTCAATTACTTTCACGGAACACCGGGATGTCGGCGGTTGCCATGCAAACACGTTGGCGTTACCGCAGGAAAGCAACGAGCGCGCTTTCCTATTTAGGGTCAAGAGTGGCACTGATGGTGAAGGTACCACCAGTGCCGTCCTCCTTGGCGGACACCTTCTTGGTCTCTGGTGGAGCTGCCATCGTCTTCTTGTACTTGCCGGTGGAGCTCGATGGTGCGTCCTCAACGGTAGCGCAGCACTCCGAAGAGGTGCGCTTGCCGGAGTGGGCATCAGAGCTCTTGCCGGACATGGTCTTCTTCTTCCCCCCGGGAGCTTCAACGGCAAGTGACTTGTGATCTGCTGCGGCTGCTGCTTCCCGGTAGATTTTGTCGGCGCAGATAAGAGCATCCTTCTTGTCGCCAGGGACAGAAATGAAACTTATCGGGCCTGGCATCTTGAGCATGTTGTATGCATAATGAGAGGCTGCCGTGAACTTGGCTAGTGCTGGACGGCCAAGTATCCCATTGTAAGGCAATGGAAAATCAGCAACGTCAAAAGTGACCCTCTCAGTCCTGAAGTTCAACTCGCTGCCAAATGTCACGGGCAACGTGATCTTTCCCTTTGGCTTGCTCCTTCCCAGATTGATTCCTTGGAATGTGCCAGTCTCTTCGAGCTCGCTGTCAGGGATCTGGAGTTTCTGGAGTACCGCTGAGGAGATCAAGTTCAAGCCGGCCCCGCCATCAACTAGCATCTTAGTGACCTTGAGGTTGCGGATAGTTGGTGAAACCAACATCGGCAAGCACCCGACCGCCGTTATGCGATCAGGGTGGTCCTCAATATCAAAGATGATAGGCGTGTTGGACCATTTCAAAGGCTTGCATGACTCGACGGACGGCTCTGCCGCATTGACTTCCCGCATCCACTGCTTGAGTTGGCGGTGTGAAGTATGCAGAGAAGCATCGCCGTCAACGCATAAGACCTCTGTGGCTTTCTCGAACTCCTGCTCATCGGCTTCATCATCATCCATGTCTTCGTCATCGTCTTCATCTTCATCCTTGCCGCGGCCGCGGGGAGTTCTGTCTCCTTGCCGGGAAGCTGATCTGACCCACGAACACCTATGGGACCGACGGACCGAGCCCCTTTCGGTTCGGTGGGGGGCGGAGGTTGCACGAAGAGCAGATCGAGGCGAAGCATACGAGCAGATTACCTAGCTTCGGAGCTCTCCGGAGAGATAATACTCCTACTGCTGCTTGTCTGATTGTATTGTGTTCTTGCTAGGGAGCGCTGAGAGCTACCAGACCTAGCCTGAGTTTTCTCTGGTTTCAAATGAACTGAACCCCTTCTACGTTGCGCATGGGCCTCCTTTTATATGCTCAAGGTGTCTCCGACAGGTGGCAACGTAGACAAGGGCAAAAACGTAAAAGGAGTCGTGGTTGGTACAGCTACTTGTACAGTGTATCCTACCTAACCCTGACGGTAGGGGACAAAGGCATTAAATGCCCGTCTAAGTCGACTAAACAGTGCAGAAAGGGACCGTCAGGGATGCCACCGCTTGCCACGATGGCAATCTTGTCAGCACCGCTTGCCACCGCGCTCCGCTGGACGCACAGCCTCTCGCCACGCGCGCCTGGAAAGATCCCAGGGCGACACGTTGGTGGATGTCTTTGGGCGCGAGAACGGAGTGGTAGTCTGCCGCATGACAGCGCCTTGCATGATTGTTGCCTTGTCGCGTCCGGAAGCTTGTCGCTCACCGGGCCTTCCCGGCAAGCTCCTCTTGCCGGGGCCTTGTCTTCTAGGTGCCTTGAGTGGCCTTCCCGGCAAGCCCCTCTTGCCGGGGCCTTGTCTCCTTGGCTTAAATACTTTGTTCTTGAATGGCTCCAAAGGAACCACGGAGGACCTTGGCGGTCACCTGGCAAGCCTTGCCGCTGGGTGCTGCAACTGCCCGTGCACGAGTTCGGGATACTAGAGTACCCCTACTCTAGTACACCGACAGGAGCCCCCGGGCATGGGCCACACACGGTGCCGAGCGCTGTTGGGCCAGGCCCAAAACAGGGCACGGGCACGCGCGGCCTGGATTACGCCGTAACTCACTCCGGACCCACCACGCCCCCCACGAATGGCACGCGTCGAATGCGGCATTGTGGGAGAGATCGTGGGGGGTTTCTTTATTCGGAAAGGCAGAACATCCGCCCCTCCCTCTTTATAAGCAGGGGAAACCGGGGCAGTTCGCCCACCTCGCCATTTGCTGTCCAATCTCGAAAAAACCTCCGCTGCTCCCCCCTTCTTCCCAAGTCTGAAGAGAGCAGCGCTCCGCACCCCCATCGCCACCAGTACCACCAACGCCGTCGGTCTCCCCCACCACCTCCGCCATGGCTCCGAAAGCCGACAAGGGGAAGGGCGTGAAGTCGATCGGCCGGCGCAGCTGGCTCATGGCTGCGAAAGGCGGGCCATCTTCCCTCCCAGCTCGCCGCAAGGGAGCTGAGGGAGAACTACTACCTCTTACGGTCGAGCCAGGCAGCGCATCCGCGCACGAAGGTACTCCCAGCCGCTGCTTCGGAACTAGCCCAAACTGGGTACCCTTTCTTCGCACTGTTCTTCTATTGCGGGCTCTGCCCACCCTTCTCTGAATTTTTCTGCGAAATCATGAACACCTACGGGTTCCGCCTCCTTGACTTCACCCCCAATGCTGTCCTGACCATGGCAGTTTTCGCACATCTTTGCGAAAACTTTGTCGGAGTCCACCCAAACGTAGCCCTCTTCCACCAGTTCTTCATGCCCCGAGTCGAGAGAGGAGAGCCACTTGCTGGAGGAATCGCTTGGATCTCAAGGATCGGCAAGAAGGAAGCCTATCTGGAAGAAGAGCTCCGCAGCAAGTGGGAGGAGTGGAAGGCAGATTGATGTTGGATTGTTGAGGAGAACCCGCAGCCCTTCAACTGCCCAAATACTAAACCCCAATAGTGCGCGGCAACGATTGGAGTAACGTGGCCCCGGAAGATGCTAGGCTGAAGATTGCAGTGACCCGAATCCTTCGCCTTTGACTTGCCGGGCTCACCGTAGGTACTGTTGGCGTAGATTTCCTTCGCCGTCGTATCGCCCCCTTGCAGGACAGGAGGAGACCTGCTTGGGAGTTTCAGAACGCGGCAGATATCATGCGGCTACGGCCCGGCCTTAATTTCAATTTCACAGTCTTGGAACTTGACGCGATGCTCTTGGAGCTGTTCAAGCCCGACCCAGACCATCCCGAAATGTTTAGGTTGCCGAGGGGCGTAGTTCCGTTGTGCAACAATTCTTCACTCGACCGCATCCGTGCAATGATGCCATTGTGCGACTCGCATGGAATCGTCCCCACTTGGCAAGAGCCTGCAGATGACGTCGTGCGGGAGTTCTTTGACAGCCTGGTAGAAGTGCCGGTCCGCCCCGATGAGCAGAGGGGCCTCACCCGCGACACCACTGACGACGAGATGCAGCGCATCGCCACCAGGCTGGAAGAGGCGGCAGCAGCTGCTGCCGCTGGCGAATTCGGGTTCACCGTGGAGGAGGCAGAGGCAGCAGAGGCGGCAAGCCTTGTCGGGCGGAAGGAGTTTGCCGGCGAGGAGGAGCTTGCCGATCCTGAAGCCGAGTCGAGCGAGCCACGAGGGCGCCTCCTCCCCACCATCTAGCAGCTTGCATGGCGGAGCCCCAGCTCCACCAAGAAGGCGTCTCCATAAGGCTGGAGACGCAAGCGGGCAGACGAGCAGGGCCAGCCGCCGCGCCGCGCGACGCGCTCCACCGCGGCAAGCACTGTTGCCGCGGGAGCACCTCACGCTGCTGCAGCAACTGGAGCGGGGCCCTCCCAGGCCACCGCTGCTACTCCCGCCAAGCGGTCAAGGGAACCCACTCCTCCGCCTCGTCGCACCGGAGGCGAGCCAGAATTTGATATCTCCGCGCTCAGCTCCGACGAGGAAGAAGAAGAGTAAGCTTCTGTGTTGTACTTGTATTTCTTCAATTTTGTTGCTTTGTCTTGTATCTGATTTGCTTCATTCTGAACCCTTTCCTTTTCAGGAAGCTGGCCCAGAGAGCTTCGAGGAGAGCCAAGGCCCCGGTGATCGTCATCGAGGACGAACCCACTGCAGCAGCAGGAGGCGCGTCCGAGACCTCCTTGCCGGACCCGGCGACTCTTCCACAAAGCAGCCCCCAGCGCAGCCCCCAGCGTAAGTATATGGTTTACTTTTTGCTGTTGGGCGTACATGGGTGCTCTTTCTTGACTAATATCTGACTATTGGTTTGTGTAGGAGCAGAGCAGCCTCACCAAGAGTGCCCAGAAGCCGCTCCCGACGTGCCATCTGCGTCGACTACACCGCCAAGGGAGGATCCCCCGGCAAGGGAGCGTTCTCCGGCAAGGGAGGCTTCTCCGGCAAGGGGCAGTTCTCCAGCAAGGGATAGCGCCAGCGATCCTCCGGTGGTTGAGACCACGGCTGCAGATCCTGGCACAGGTAACCCCCTTGCTTAAAAAAAACTACCCTTGTGTTCTTCTTCTTCTTATTTTCTTTTTGAACATTTGCTTGACTGTTCTTTCTTTTCCTGGTCGTCAGATCCATCCGCCGCACAGCCGATGGAGACTAAGGCCGCCGGCGAGGAGGACGTGCGCGGCAATACTGACGACGCCGCCGCCATTGAGGAAGAGGCTGGCGCCGATGAGTCCGCCGGCGAAGAGGCCGCCAAGGCTGCTGCCGCAGAGGCTGGCGAGGTCCGGCGATCGCAGACGGCCCCCGAGGCGCAGGGAGCGCCAGCGCTTCGCCGACCGCCGATCCCTCCGCCATCGCTGCAGCGTCGAGCTCAAGAGCCCCAGCCGGCGCCCTATCGAAGGCCGCGGCGATGGCGTCTTCATCAAGCTCCCTAGGCGTCGAGCTCCAGGCACGGTCGAAGGAGAGACCTTTGACGAAGAACTGCTCGCCTCCGCTGGGCTGACGCTGGTCGACGCGCCAAGCAGCAGCAGCGGCGAGTCTGAGGAGGAGCAGGTGCTGAGGAAGCTGTTGTCGCTCTACCGCGCCCGACAAGCCAAGCTGGAATCCCGGGAAGCGCTTGTCGCGAAGGCGGGAGCAGACATCGAGAAGCGCGCGGAGGAGCTACGGGGCATCAATCAGGAAGCTTTCCGGTCCTTGGCAGAGGAGCGGGAGCGACTCGTCGAGGAGCGCAAGGCCTTCATCCTCGAGAAGGCTGAAGTTGAAGAGCAACAGCGGCTTGCCGCCGAGAAGCTGTCTGCGCAGGAAGGCGAGTTGGCGCAACGGAAGATCAATCTTGACAGCCATGAGGAGGAGCTCACCACGCGCGAGCAAACATTTGGCGGGGCTCTCAAGGAAGCAAAGGATGCCACCGTAGCTGCCGAGGCCGCCAAGAAGGAGCTGGAGACGAAGGTGACGCAGCTGGAGGCCAGTCTGAAGAAGAGCGGCAAGGAGCTTGCTGCACTCAAGCATGAGCACGAGAAGGACGCCTACACTCTTGGCGAGCTGCAGGGCCGTCTCGCCGAGAGGAGCAAGGAGATCAGCGCCGTCAAGGACTCCAAGGCAGATCTTGAGTTGAAGCTGACTACTTTGACTCAGACGCTGGAGGGTGCCAGGGAGCGGGAGGTGGCCTTGTTGGAGAAGATCAAGGTCGACGAGGCGCTGGCCGGGCGAAAGTGCTCTGCCGCCCAGAACACCTTCAGGGAGAATGTGGAGCACTGGACCGAGGGTCTCATGAATGTTGCCGCCGCCATCGACAGGGAGCTGACGGAGCTGGGGATGGTGGATCTCGGAGCTTGCCGGGGCCTTGTCTTCTAGGTGCCTGGAGTGGCCTTCCCGGCAAGCCCCTCTTGCCGGGGCCTTGTCTCCTTGGCTTAAATACTTTGTTCTTGAATGGCTCCAAAGGAACCACGGAGGACCTTGGCGGTCACCTGGCAAGCCTTGCCACGGGGTGCTGCGACTGCCCGTGCACGAGTTCGGGATACTAGGGTACCCCTACTCTAGTACACCGACAGGAGCCCCCGGGCCTGGGCCACACACGGTGCCGAGCGCTGTTGGGCCAGGCCCAAAACAGGGCACAGGCACGCGCGGCCTGGTTTACGCCGTAACTCACTCCGGACCCACCACGCCCCCACGAATGGCACGCGTCGAATGCGGCATCGTGGGAGAGATCATGGGGGGTTTCTTTATTCAGAAAGGTGGAACGTCCGCCCCCTCCCTCTTTATAAGCAGGGGAAATAGGGGCAGTTCGCCCACCTCGCCATTTGCTGTCCAATCTCGAAAAAACCTCCGCTGCTCCCCCCTTCTTCCCAAGTCTGAAGAGAGCAGCGCTCCGCCCCCCATCGCCACCAGTACCACCAACGCCGTCGGTCTCCCCCACCGCCTCCGCCATGGCTCCGAAAGCCGACAAGGGGAAGGGCGTGAAGTCGGCCGAGGCGCAGCGGCTCGCGGCGCTGCGAAAGGAGCGGGCCATCTTCCCTCCCCAGCTCGCCGCAAGGGAGCCGAGGGAGAACTACTACCTCTTCGGGTACTCCACCGACGAGCACCTCCAACCCAGCGCCAGGCTCAGCTTGTTCTTCAAGGGCGTGGTGACGGCTCTCCAGCGACTCCGGGAAGATATCCCAAAGCAGCTGGCCGAGGAATCGCGCCAGATCTATGCGGGAGCTCTCCAGAAGGTGCTGATGAAGGTGGCCTTCCGCAATCCAGGCCTCAACCTCACCAACGTCCTCAAGTCCTTGCAGCCGGATGCTGATGTGGAGGCACTCAAGACCCTTGTCGCACCCATTGTGGACAAGGTGGGCAAGATCAAGAGGGTTGATGGCGACCGCGTAGATTAGGCCGCCAATTTTATCTCTTCCTTGTCGCTGCCGGTCATGTTAGGAGAACAATCTATTAGAGCTGCGACAAGCTATCTTGTAATATAACTCTATCTCGGGCAATGATTGCAATGTTATTTCCTTTACTTGATTCCTTCCTTTGTATGTTTTTGCCCCTCGCTTTTGAGGGAACTTGCCGGTAGCGGGCACCTTAGTCATGAAAGCGCCGAAAAGTGCGGAACGTCAAGAGCCTGCTGGCAGTGCCGCTTCCGACAAGCAACCTTGTCACAACTAGTTGCGGCTCACTTAAGTTGTTGAGTGGACTCGAAACAAAGTAAGGGCGCAACTAGCTACGAGTTGGTTCCTCCGCGCACAGGTTTTGCATACAAAGTACGGTCGTTCGAGATAATTTAAAAGCTGGTTGCTCAAATTTTGACAACTTAGCTTTTCTGTCGTTTGCTTCCCGGTAAGGCGAAACTTCCTCGAGAGACGCTTGGTGGCCTAAGGCGAAACTTCCTCGAGCGACGCTTGGTGGCCCACACCATTATCTTCTCCTTCCCCCCCGGCTAACTTGTGGGCGAGGGAACCTTCCTTTCTTTGAGAAAGAGAAAGAAGAGAAAATAAAGTTATGGAGCCTTGCGGCTCGTTATTGCTTACCGGGTGTAGGTGCTGCACAAAGTGTCAGATAACACATGCAATAAAATGATGAAAGCATGAAATTGAAAAGTTGTGCGGAACACATGAGCTTTACTTATGCACGGGATCTGCGCCCGGCTTTGTACAAAGGATTACATGCAGCATCGGCAAGACATGTACAAAAGGTGGTTGCCGGAACAGGTGCCGGCAACCGCGCCCTACGGGTAAAACTTACGAAGATGCTCGATGTTCCAGGAGTTGCTCACCGGAATGCCATCTTTGGTCTCAAGGCGGACAGTGCCAGGCCTAGTGACTCGTTTCACCCGATAAGGGCCTTCCCACTTCGGCGTCAACTTGTTGGAATTCTTGGCGGACTGAACGCGCCGAAGAACAAGGTCGCTGTCGGTGTCAAAACCGGCGGATCTCGGGTAGGGGTTCCCGAACTGTGCGTCTAGGCGGATGGTAACAGGAGACAAGGGACACGATGTTTACCCAGGTTCGGGCCCTCTTGATGGAGGTAAAACCCTACGTCCTGCTTGATTGATATTGATATTGTGGATGTTTACAAGAGTGGATCTACCACGAGATCAAGGAGGCTAAACCCTAGAAGCTAGCCTATGGTATGATTGTAAGGGTTGTTGTGATTGTTGTCCTCACGGACTAAAGCCATCCGGTTTATATAGACACCGGAGAGGGCTAGGGTTACATAGAGTCGGTTACAATGGTAGGAGATCTACATATCCGTATCGCCAAGCTTGCCTTCCACGCCAAGGAAAGTCCCATCCGGACACGGGGTGAAGTCTTCAATCTTGTATCTTCATAGTCTTGGAGTCCGGTCGATGATGATAGTCCGCAAATGATAGTTCGGTGATGATGGTAGTCCGCTATCCGGACACCCCTAATCTAGGACTCCTCAAGAGCCCTGAACCAGGCTTCAATGACGATAAGTCCGGCGTGTATATTGCTTGGCATTGCAAGGCGGGTTCCTCCTCCAAATGATAGAAGATTGGGAACACCAGGATAGTGTCCGGCTCTGCAAAATAAATTCCACATTCCACCGTAGAGAGAATAATAATACATACACGAGTTCAATCTGCTGACGTTTTCCGTGGCATGACGTCACACCACAACCAAGCCATTACTCAAATGGTTTTTTACTTTACCACCTCAGCGCATTTAGCGAAGCGGTTTCCTTGGCACGTCTTGTCGAAGCAGAGATCGTGTTTCCCCTTAATCCGGGATTCTCATCAATACGGGCGTGGGTAACCCAACCGCGTCATTGATGGTGACGCAACAGGAGATAAGCAAGTTTTACCAGGCGGTGGGGACGCGTAAGACTTCGCCCGCCCATATAAGGGATAAGGATTCACCTTCTCACCCTCGCCTTCTTCCTCCTTTGCTTATCCATCTCCTCACAAGACTTTCGAGCTCCAAATAGCGCCCAAGTTCAAGGATCTCGTCTCAACCTTCTCCGACCATGTCCGGGCGGGAGGTAAATGGTTGGCCTCCACCGTTAAGGAGGAGCAAATCGCCAAACTGCACGGCGTCGGATACCTTTCCGCGACATCGCAGACTGCTGCCCGACGAGGGCAGCTCATCCCCACCCCACGCCCCATGAGAGGGTTGTCTTTCTTTCCCACTTCCTCCAGCGGACTAGGCTTCCCACTTCACCCCTTTGTCCGGGGCTCATGTTCTACTACTACGGCCTGGATTTCCATGATCTGGCGCGAACTTCATCCTCAACATCTCGGCGTTTATAAATGCGTGTGTGAAACCTTCCTCTGCATCCAGCCCCCACTTGACTTGTGGCTCAAGACCTTCAATGTCAAGCCGAAGGTAGTGAAGGGCATTCAAGCGGAGTGCGGAGGCGCCATGTTGGGCAAGATGCCCAACGTCCTTTGGTTCGAAGGGCCTTCATGGAATCCGTCAAGGGGTGGCAATCGGGGTGGTTCTACATCACCGAGCCGCGTGACCCTAAATGGGCGGCGGCCCCGAGTTTAGATCTGGTATCCCCACGCAGCTCACCACACAGAAAGAGAAGGGCTTCTTTGTGGGGCAGTTTGAAGAGCCGACGGGACTCCAAACCTGTATCAAGAAGCTGGTGAAGAAGCTCGGGCTGGTTAACGTGGTCCAAGTCATGCTCGTCCGCGGATTCTCCCATGCCAAGCGGGCATTCAATCTATGGGAGTTCGATCCGGACAGCACCGAGCGCTGAACAAGCTCTTCGACACAACGTCTGAAAGGCGCTGGAAGGTGCTGTTCAAGGGCGCCAAAGCCCCGCATCCGCGACTGAAGATCGCGGATTTCGCTCGCAGCGCCAGGCTGATGAGGTAAGTGATTCTACCCCTTTACGGGACACTTGTTTTTTCATAGTTTGACTCTATGCGGGTTTTAATTTCCCCTTTTCCTTTGACAGGACTGGATGAAGAAGGCGGAGCAGATTACACCCGGCTCCCATGCCAGAAAATCCGATGACGCCTTCGTCTAGCGAAATTGCTGGTTCCGGCACCGCACGTGGTGCCGGAGAAGAAAACCAAGAAGGAGGCCACGGGTGCTCGAAAGAGTGCCCGTTTTCAGTGTCCGACGACTCGGGCGGACTCCTCTCCGAAAATGAGGAGGAGGAAGAGGACTCTTTCCTGGAGGAGGGAGAGAGGAAGAGGAAGGCTTCCCCAGGGGGAGGCCGAAGGTCCAAGAGGGAAGGACTATTCCCTCGGACAGCTCCGCCAACATCAACGTTGGCGAGGAAGAATGGCCTTCAAGGGCCAGGCCTCCGGCGAGATCGTAAGTATCCGGATTCCTGAATGATTTATAATTTCTTTTTCTGCGTCACATAGTGTCATTCTAATGCCGCGTACTGCCTGTAGTCCGGCCAGTGATGATCTCCCCGCTTCATCGAGCGGGTCGTTGGCTTCGTCGGATGTAGACTCCATCCCGACCACCTCCACCCCTCGCGACGCCGAAGATGCCAAGGTGGGATCCCCAGAAGGGACCCATCAGGGGGAGGCTCCGGAGGCGCCACAAGGCGCCCTCCCGGACTTTGCGCCGGACTCCACAACAGAACCCGCAGTGGTTCCGGAGTCCGCCGGCCCCCTTCGAGCGAAGGGCAAGACCGTGACACGGTGGCTTCCGTCCAACCGGGCGCCGGTAACTTGTTGGGCGCTGCAGGCGCTTCCATCGAGGAAGAACACCGCACTATTATGAGTGCGGTGATTCGAAAAGTGCAGCTTCGCCAAAGGCGGGCTGACCCAGCTGCAATAGCCTTCTATCAGGCTTTGAGGTAAGAAGTTAAAAATATGCAATGTAATACCGCATAGACAGTAGCCCCTGATGCTCGGTTCGGTGTTCGGAAAGAAAAGCCGGACTGAGGATCTAAAAAAAAGATATACGAGGGTTGCTAAAAAAATATGTCAATATGGGTGGCAGGCTGCGCTGCTGACCTCTGCCGCACTGACTGCGGAGGTCGGTGCGTTGAAGCAGGAGCTCCAGCGGTCCGGGCAAGAGCTCGGCCGCGCCAGGAAGCAGCTCCAAGACAAAGAAGGTGAGTAACACCACTTTGAATTTGTACCTTCTGAGAAAAGGATTTAGGTTGCGACAAAAAATAACAAGGATAACATAGTGCTGCGGGGGCCACGAGCGAGGTGGTGGCCCTGAAGGAGGCCGTGTCCATGACGAGCATAATGCAGCCACAGGCAGGGGGCGAGAAAAGCAGGAGGCACGGCTGGCGGTGGTTCAGCAAGAGCTCCAGGCTCTCATGGAAAAGCATGAGAGTTTGGGCGTGACTCAAAGACGAGAGTCCGAGCTTGCTTGACTCTCGAAAGTGCCAAAACCGCCAAGGCCGAGGCCCATAAGTCCCTTCAGAGGTTGAATTGATGAAGAAGATAGCGGCGGGTAAGGCATTTTTCATGCAAAGCAAGCATGTGAATGTAAATTACGTGATACTTACCCGGTCGGAGCTCTCCGGCGTTTGCAGATCTGCCTCGCATGGCGTGTCGATGCCGCCGCATTCAAACAAGCCGAGGAGGGAGCTCAACGGAGAAGGTCTTGGTCTCGGTATCTTGGCCGGCCATCCGGTGCCCCTAGCGACCAGCTGGGCAGCTGGTCGAACTTCTAAGGTGGCTGAGCAGGCCATGAAGGGCCTCATAGTCCGGTTGTGGCACTGGAGAGGCCATGCACAGGAGCTACTTGACCTCGTCGATGGCTGGTGGATGCGTGCCCCACAGGTGGAGGTGATCAAGCGCTCCTTTGTATTGAAGGTGCTCGTCGGGCCCTTGCCCGCGCAAAAGGTGCATTGGGGCAAGCTGGATGCGGAGAAGCTAATCAGCAGCAGCGCCACCGGTGCAAGGAGCATCGTCGCCCGAACTTTACTATAAGGCTGTCCTGAAGGGTGCCCGCAAGATTGCGGATGAGTGCCCCAGGGATGTAATTTTTGAGTGAATTCGCAATGTGTTATCCTGTGCGCTGAAAACTTTGTTCATACGCGCTAAGCAACGCTTGTTTAATTTAAAATATTACCTTCTGCGCGGCCGTTTATTAAATCTGAGAGATGGCAAGTCGTCGGCTTCGGCCCCCATACCACGAGTGCTGGGGTGTTCGGGATAAACTTGAGCACTCTTGTTCCCATTTTTGGGTCCATCTAGGGAGGCGCTCAACACAACGAACAAGGCAACCGGACTTATAGTGCTTGAGCACTCTCACTTAGCCATAGAATTCTATAATTTTAAATTTCGGCGAAGCCCCTAGTATTTGGAAGCCCGAATTGGGGCGCTATCCACGCCTTCATCGGACATAATCCGAACTTTGCTCAAGCGGCGTAGATCTTTAAGGACCGAAAGGACCTCTCGAACAGCGACCAGTCTCACGCCTTATCATGCCGGTCAGTTTTAGCTTTCTCCATCGAGGCGTTAACCCGACTCAACCGGGCGCAATCGCGATGGTTCCCGGTGCTACCTTAGCCGATAGAACGGAAGCGTAAGGTGCCAAACATGGGAGCCGGGCAAACCCAACTACTGACCCAAGACATGATTCGAGCTGATTCATATAATGCTATAAGTTCGGTGCCGCACTTGTGAAAGTGTGCGGACTTTATCACACCATAAAGCGGATGACACAAGCCCCTGGTGTATTTGGCCGTACCAAGATGCACGGGTGCAACATGTCGTAAATGAACATATATATATATATATAAAATAATGCAATTATAGGCAAAAAGTGCTGCATTTTATTCGAGAAGATATGCTATCGGTCTTGGAATGATACAAATAGTGCGGAAAGCAAGGGATTGGACGAATTAAAGGCGTCTCCCTCCAGGGGTAGTCCGAGGAATGTTGTATTTTAACAAATTTCATGCTCGTGATGGAGACCACCTGAGTGTTCGTCGCGGCCTTTGTCCTTCCCTGGCTGTTGCATCATGAGTTCGGCAGGTTCGCCGCCGGACTGAGTTCTGTATAAAAAAGAGAAAAATAAAAGAAAAAAGAGCGACACACTTGGGAGCCCCTGGTGTGGTCGAACCGCACTCTGGGTCTGTTGTGGTTGCGCCCTTCCCCCTATGCCCATGGTATCTCTAGGGCGTAATTATGTACGCGGAGAGTTTGTCTTGCAATCTTGCGAGGGCTGGGGTTGGGGCCGCATTACTCTGGCGATGCCTGCAGGCGTGCAGGTGGTCTTAGTGGATGTTGCTCCGGGCATGTTTGAGTCGTGTCCGGTCGTCGGCGGACTCGAGAATTGCCTTAAAAGGCTGCTCTGTACTTACGCCGCGCGAGCATTGTATGTTCCTCCGTTCGGAGGGAGCGTTCCGTGTTTCCATTGACCTTGTTGACTCCACGAGGGCCTGACATCTTGAGCTTGAGGTATGCATAATGCGGCACCGCGTTGAATTTTGCAAACGCGATTCGTCCGAGCAGAGCGTGATAGCCACTACGGAACGGGACTATGTCGAAGATTAACACATCGCTTCGGAAATTATCCGTGGATCCGAAGACCACTTCCAGTGTAACTGAGCCTGTACAATTGGCCTCGACACCTGGTATGACGCCTTTGAAGGTCGTCGTTGTAGGTTTAATCCTTGAAGGGTCTATGCCCATCTTGCACATTGTATCCTGATAAAGCAGGTTCAGGCTACTGCCGCCGTCCATCAGGACTCCCGTGAGGTGAAATCCATCAACGATTGGGTCTAAAACCAATGCGGCGAATCCGCCATGGCGGATACTGGTCGGATGGTCTCTTCGATCGAAAGTGATCGGGCAAGAGGACCATGGGTTGAATTTTGGGGCGACTGGCTCCATCACGTATACGTCCCTTAGTGCACGCTTCCGCTCCCTCTTGGGAATATGCGTTGCGTATATCATGTTTACCGTCCGAACTTGAGGGGGGAATCCCTTTTGTCCTCTGTTGTTCGGCGGTCGGGTCTCTTCCTCGTCATCGCTGTGTAGCCCCTTGTCACTGTTTTCGGCGATTAATTTGCCTGCCTGCTTGAATACCCAACAATCTCTGTTGGTATGGTTAGCTGGCTTTTCGGGGGTTCCATGTATTTGACAAGAGCGGTCGAGTATTCGGTCCAAATTGGACGGGCCCGGAGTGGTTCTTTTGAATGGCTTCTTCCGTTGACCGGGTTTGGAGCCTCGGAATCCGGCATTGACTGCCGTATCCTCATTGTTGTCGCCGTTAATGCGGCGTTTGTTTTTGTTACGACGCAACCTGCCATTGCGGTCCTTGGTATCCGGACTGCCAGCACTTTTGCTGAGGTTGTTACTGCGAGCGAGCCAGCTATCCTCTCCCGCACAGAAGCGGGTCATGAGTGATGTGAGGGCTGCCATGGATTTCGGCTTCTCCTGTCCTAGGTGCCGGGCCAGCCACTCGTCGCGGATGTTATGTTTGAAGGCAGCGAGTGCCTCTACATCCGGACAGTCGACGATTTGATTTTTCTTTGTTAAGAACCGTGTCCAGAATTGCCTGGCCGATTCGTCTGGCTGCTGGATTATGTGGCTTAGGTCATCTGCGTCTGGTGGTCGCACATATGTGCCCTGGAAGTTGTCGAGGAATGCGGCTTCTAGGTCTTCCCAGCATCCAATTGACTCTGCGGGCAGGCTGTTGAGCCAATGCCGAGCTAGTCCTTTAAGCTTGAGCGGGAGATATTTGATGGCGTGAAGATCGTCGCCGCGGGCCATGTGTATATGGAGGAGATAATCCTCAATCCAGACCATCCTCGACGGTGGCTACGAAGTGGGTGGTGGGAGGGATCTGAATTTCTTCGTCGTCCGCGTCCCAACCATCCTGGCCATAGTTCGGCCAGGGCTCTCCGGATAGCGAGAGATGCTTCAATGAATTTATGATATCGCCGAAGGGCGAGTGCTGAAAGATGTCCGCAGCGGTGAATTCCATGATCGGCGCCCAATCGGATTTGACTGGCAGGGGCGCAGGAGGTTCGGAGTCCGGCAGGGAGTCCGGCACCTCGGAGTCATGGGATTTGCGTGAGACAAGGTAAGTGTTTGGCTCCATCGCCGTAGGAATTGCGGCTCCCGAGGCGGTGTCCAGCCATCCGTCCTCGATTCAAGCGATCGGCTCCGGACTATGAGTCGGAGAGGATTCGTGTGCGGCCTCCAAGGGGCTGTCCGGCGGCAGAGTTAGGTCATGCCCATCGTGACGTGACAGCTGGCACGCTTCGGTGGCTCAGATCCATCGAGGATCAAGTCCCCGCGGATATCGGCCGTGAAGTTTAGGCTTCCAAACCTGACCTGACGGCCAGGGGCGTAGCTTTCGATCTGCTCCAGATGGCCAAGGGAGTTGGCCCGCAGTGCGAAGCCGCCGAATACGAAGATCTGTCCTGGGAGAAAGGTCTCACCCAGGACTGCGTCATTATTGATTGAAGAGGCCATCACGCCTATCGGCGACGACACAGAGGAACTCTCAATGAAAGCACCAATGTCGGTGTCAAAACCGGCGGATCTCGGGTAGGGGGTCCCGAACCGTGCGTCTAGGCGGATGGTAACAGGAGACAAGGGACACGATGTTTACCCAGGTTCGGGCCCTCTTGATGGAGGTAAAACCCTACGTCCTGCTTGATTGATATTGATATTGTGGATGTTTACAAGAGTGGATCTACCACGAGATCAAGGAGGCTAAACCCTAGAAGCTAGCCTATGGTATGATTGTAAGGGTTGTTGTGATTGTTGTCCTACGGACTAAAGCCATCCGGTTTATATAGACACCGGAGAGGGCTAGGGTTACATAGAGTCGGTTACAATGGTAGGAGATCTACATATCCGTATCGCCAAGCTTGACTTCCAGGCCAAGGAAAGTCCCATCCGGACACGAGGTGAAGTCTTCAATCTTGTATCTTCATAGTCTTGGATTCCGGTCGATGATGATAGTCCGGCAAATGATAGTTCGGCTGATGATGGTAGTCCGGCTATCCGGACACCCCTAATCTAGGACTCCTCGGTAGCCCACAGAACCAGGCTTCAATGACGATAAGTCCGATTGTGTATATTGCTTGGCATTGCAAAGGCGGGTTCCTCCTCCAAATGATAGAAGATTGGGAACACCAGGATAGTGTCCGGCTCTGCAAAATAAAATCCACATTCCACCGTAGAGAGAATAATAATACATACACGAGTTCAATCTGCTGATGTTCTCCGTGGCATGACGTCACACCACTACCAAGCCATTACTCAAATTGTTTTTTACTTTACCACCTCAGCGCATTTAGTGAAGCGGTTTCCTTGGCACGTCTTGTCGAAGCAGAGATCGTGTTTCCCCTTAATCCGGGATTCTCATCAATACGGGCATGGGTAACCCAACCGCGTCATTGATGGTGACGCTTGGGAGATAAGCGAGTTTTACCAGGCCGGTGGGGGACGCGTAAGACTTCGCCCGCCCATATAAGGGATAAGGATTCACCTTCTCACCTACGCCTTCTTCCTCCTTTGCTTATCCATCTCCGCGCACTCGAGCTCCAGTGCCCAAGTTCGCCCATCTCGTCTCAACCTTCTCCGACCATGTCCGGAGCGGAGGTAAATGGTTGGCCTCCACCGTTAAGGAGGAGCAAATCGCCAAACTAGCGGCGCGGATACCTTTCGGCGACATCGCGCGCACCGGCTGCCGACGAGGGCAGCTCATCCCCACCCCCAGGCCCCATGAGAGGGTTGTCTTTCTTTCCCACTTCCTCCACGGATCGGGCTTTCCACTTCACCCCTTTGTCCGGGCTCATGTTCTACTACGGCCTGGATTTCCATGATCTGGCGCCCGAACTTCATCCTCAACATCTCGGCGTTTATCGTCGTGTGTGAGGCCTTCCTCTGCATCCAGGCCCATTTAAACATGGCTCAAGACCTTCAATGTCAAGCCGAAGGTAGTGAAGGGCATTCAAGCGGAGTCTTGGGCGCCATGTTGCGCAAGATGCCCAACGTCCTTTGGTTCGAATGGCACTTGGTGGAAACCGCGAAGGGGTGGCACACGTGGTGGTTCTACATCACCGAGCCGCGTGACCCTAAATGGGCGGCGGCCCCCGAGTTTAGATCTGGTATCCCCACGCAGCTCACCTCCTGGAAAGACAAGGGCTACCAAGTCAGGTTCAGAAACAACTACATGGCGGACATCCGCGGAGACTTGATCTTCGATGGATTTGGGCCTATGCCAGGAGCACCGGACAATCTCGACGAGCACGGCTTAGACCTGCCATCGGACGAAGCTTTGGGTGTCGCCCCCATAGTATCTCCGGACCTAGATCCGGAGCAGGCTGTGCTGCCTAAGGACAGAGGGATGGACCCCGCCCCCCAGGTCACGCCCTCATCGGCGATGGAGCCGAACACGTGTGTCGGTGTCAAAACTGGCGGATCTCAGGTAGGGGGTCCCGAACTGTGCGTCTAGGCGGATGGTAACAGGAGACAAGGGACACGATGTTTACCCAGGTTCGGGCCCTCTTGATGGAGGTAAAACCCTACGTCCTGTTTGATTGATATTGATATTGTGGATGTTTACAAGAGTGGATCTACCACGAGATCAAGGAGGCTAACCCTAGAAGCTAGCCTATGGTATGATTGTAAGGGTTGTTGTGATTGTTGTCCTACGGACTAAAGCCATCCGGTTTATATGGACACCGGAGAGGGCTAGGGTTACATAGAGTCGGTTACAATGGTAGGAGATCTTCATATCCGTATCGCCAAGCTTGTCTTCCACGCCAAGGAAAGTCCCATCCGGACACGGGGTGAAGTCTTCAATCTTGTATCTTCATAGTCTTGGAGTCCGATTCGATGATGATAGTCCGCAAATGATAGTTCGGTGATGATGGTAGTCCGGCTATCCGGACACCCCTAATCCAGGACTCCTCGATTCGCCTTCCTCGAGACTTGGCATTAACTTTGCGGCTATGGTAGCGGCGCAAAGCTTGCCGGGCATCGAGCAGCTAAATGCGGCTGACAAGACGGGTCCTCCTCAAGGAGCGTGGCGTCATCCTGTCGCAGCTGCTCTTGCTCAAGCTCATCATAAGCGAGCACTCGAGGTGACCCGAATACGAGTTCCGTGGGGAGAACTGCCTCTGCTCCATAGACTAGAGCGAAAGGTGTCTGGCCAGTGGCTCGATTTAACGTCGTCCTGATCGACCAAAGAACCACCGGAAGCTCCTCAATATAGTTTCTTCCGCACTTGTGCAGCCTGTCGAAAGTCCTGGTCTTGAGCCCGCGCAACACTTCAGCATTTGCCCTCTCCGCTTGACTGTTACTTCTCGGATGAGCAACAGAAGCGAAGCAGACCTTGGCACCAAGATCTTGGACGTACTGCATGAAGGTGCGGCTCGTGAATTGCGTGCCGTTGTCGGTGATGATCCTATTAGGAATCCCAAAACGGCAAACAATCGACCTGAAGAACTTGACTGCTGACTGTGCTGTCACCTTCCTCACTGCTTCCACTTCCGGCCACTTTGTGAACTTGTCGATTGCAACGTACAAGAACTCAAAGCCCCCGACAGCTCGGGGAAAAGGGTCGAGGATGTCGAGCCCCCAGACCAAAAATGGCCAGGATAAAGGGATCGTCTGGAGAGCTTGAGCTGGCTAGTGTATCTGCTTGGAATGGAACTGGCACGCTTCACACTTGGTTACTTGTGTAGTTGCATCCTGGAGGGCTGTCGGCCAAAAGAAACCTTGCCGGAATGCTTTGCCGGCAAGTGCTCTTGCGCCAATGTGGTGACCACATATGCCTCCGTGTATCTCTGCCAACAGCTTCTGTCCATCTTCCCGGTGAATACACTTCAATTTCACACCGTTGAGTCTTCTTCTATACAGTGTGCTGTCGACAAACTGGTACATACTTGACTGCCGGGCTACTCTTTCCGCTTCTTCTTGCTCTCCGGGAAGTTCTCTTGGCTGAAGAAAATGGACAATCTGTTGTGCCCATGCTGGAGCTTGCGGCTCAACAACAAGGACTAAAGGCACATCTGCTTCTGCGGGAACATCCGCTTCTACGGCGGGAACCTGCGGCTCAGCCGGAGCTTGACGTTCCCCGGCAAGCTTGCCGGAGCAAAACTTGTTGGGAGCGTCTGCTTCAACGAAACAAACCCTTGGGCTTGTTGGAGCAGACTGCTCCTCAGCAGTATCGGTGTTGATCTTGGGGACCTTCTTGGCGGCGGCTTCGGGGAGCTCTGCCGGAAAATAGTCACCAGAAATCAACTTCCTCTTCTTCTGTCATCCGGTGATGGTGTTACTGACGGTCGAGTCAGCTTGAGCACAAAGATACCTGGTTCCACGGTAACTTGAGTGCGGGCGACTTTGACAAGCCATCAAGAATGTCGTTCTGAGCCCTTGGAATATATTCCATCTGTAGGCAGTCAAAGTGCTCTTCTAGCTTCCTCACTTCATCAACATAAGCTTCCATCAACGGACTCTGATAATTCTTGTTAACTTGGCGGATGACAAGCTGTGAGTCATCCCTGACAATGAGCTTCTTGATCCCAAGGTCCACTGCGATCCTGAGGCCGGCAAGCAAACCTTCATACTCTGCAGTATTGTTTGTTGCTTGCTCCTTGTGAAAGTGCATCTGGACTATGTACTTGAGGTGTTCTCCGGTGGAGTGCGACAAGCAAGACGCCCTTACCGGCGCCTTTGCGGAGAAGGCACCATCAAAGTACATTAGCCAATCTTTGCTTGCTTCCTTGACGGGGATGCTCATTTCTGGAATTTCTTCATCCTGTGTTGGCGTCCATTCTGCTATGAACTCCGCCAATGCTCTGCTTTGGATAGTTGAGGTGCTTACAAACTTGAGGCCAAAGCTTGACAGTTCCAGTGCCCACTCGACAATCCTGCCCGTTGCTTCTGGATTTTGCAGTATTTTCTTCAGCGAAAAGCGAGTGACGACTGTGATCTCATGTGCTTGAAAGTAATGGCGCAGCTTTCTCGAGGCCATGAGAAGGCCGAAAAGCAATTTCTGCACACCAGAGTACCTTGACCTAGCCCCCGAAGGAACCGACAAAAGTAAACTGGGCGCTGCACCATCCTTTTCTATATCTTCTCACACGTCAGCGCAGTCCCATCTTTGTCGGGACTAGAGCTTGCCTGTGAAGTTCCTTTCTCGTCGCTGGATGCCTCTGCCGTGGTTGCTAGCTCATCATCCGCCTCCCTCTCCGCTACTAACACAGCACTAACCACTTGATTGGTTGCCGCTATGTAACATCCCAAAATTCTAAATTTTGGAATGTTATATTAGATAAATAACTATGCTTGTGTCTGATTGTTGGTTTGATTGATTGAGTGAAACTGAGTGGAATTTTAAAACTTTTGAAAGTTGAATGAGAGGGAATGAAATGACTTTCCCAAACTTTCCCCTTTGCCTTTTTTTTGGATCTCAATGAATTCAAGTTCATTCCAACACCAAAGCCTAGAGTGAAGATGACATGACTTCTTCCATTTGGAATGAAAAGGGGTTTTGGAAAGGTTTGAATTCCAACTGAGAATATTTCAAATTCAAAGCTTTATGCAACTCTATGATTTTCATGAGGGGAGATAAAATGACTTCTTCAATTATATGAAATATGAGTTGGAGGTTAAAAAGAATCAAATTGAAAGTCATTTGAAAGTATCTTGAAAACACTTTTCAAATTTGAGTTTCATTTGAATTTGAAAAAATGATTTTTTATAAACTTTGGATTTTGCCCCTGGAAAAATGTTCAAATGATAGGGAATTTTCCCCTGATCATTTTGATATATATATGTCCTATATAAAATATTTATATTTTAAATTATATCTCTGTTTTTATTTTTTTCAAAAAAATAAAATAGAAAAGGAAAAAGAAAAATGCCAACCGACCGCGCCGCGCCTCCCCTCTCTCTCTGCCAGGCGGGCCCCCACCTCCTTCAACCCCCCACCCACGCCACCTCGCCGCCACTGTCACGGATCGAAGGATCCGGATTCGATCCCCCCGATTGCCCCCCTTGCGCAAGCCGAGGCCCCCCCCTATATAAGCCCCCTCCCCGCACCCCATTCCCCCCCTTGCCACCTCTCCGCGCCCTCTCCTCCCTCCTCACGCGCTCGCCGGAGACCCGAGCCGCCGCCGCCGCCATTTTCCTCGTCGCCGTCGCCCTAGCCCTCCTCGAGCTCCACTGACTCCACCAACCGAACCCCCTCGTCGCCCCGCACCCGCCGGACCACTCCGTCGACGCCCCCGACCACCGGAGACGTCGGGACACTCGCCGCCCGAGCCGCCGCCGCCGTCCAACGCCGGTAAGCCACCGGACTTCGCCCCCGCCGTCCGATCTCGCGTAGACGGCGTAGATTAGAACACCCCCGAAGGGGTAAGTTCTTTTATATAAACCCGGTTCGGCCCGGTTCGTTACGGTTTATTTTTAAGTTAGGGTTTTATTTTTAGTACCGGCCCGATTCGTTTAACCCTAGGCCCGTTTTAGTTATATTACGCGCAGTGCGTTAGTTAGGCCCATTTAGCCCGTTTTTCTTTATTTTCGTTTTTCTGTTTTAACAGAATAGTTTCAGATTTGAAAAATTCATATCTTTTATTCTATTTAATATTTTTAAGTGATTCTATTTTTGTTGGTTTGCAAATTTCTTATAGTTTCTGTAGAAAATATAATTAGCTATGTTAAAATTATTTAAAATTGCTTTATTTTAGATTTAGTCAGAATAGTAAATCTGCTATAAAATGAGTTAGGAAATTTATTTTTTAATGATTCTTTTTGTCCCAACTTTGTTTTGACATTACCTAACCGTAGGAATTAATTTGGGCATTTTAGGATTAATAAAAAAATAGTTTCTAGCAGAATCATGTTATTCTTAATTAATTAACTAGCTACTGTTTTCCTATTATTTTAATTAGCAAATAAATTTATTTTTCACATGTGATAGATTATTCTAGGTTAGTTTCTGTCACTTTAGAGCATGAACTTTTATTTATAATAAATAAAACTTTTATTTTATTTTTGTTAATAGAATTTGAATTAGGCCTAATAGGAGTTTCATAATAGCTTTTAAATTGATTCTTTTTGCTCCTAGTTGCATGATGCATTCTTTTCTGTTAAGTTAATAAAAAACCATGCTTAGGTTATATTAAGAAATTTTTTGTTATGTAAAACTATTTTTAGTTGTTGCTTGAAGTAGGAAAACTTTGAGTTGGATTTCTTTGAATTTCCCTTTGGGTTTTGATTGTTTGTTTTGGTGTGTTATGTTGATATGCTACTGTGTTAAGTGATGATATGCTATATGCTTATTGTGATTATTGTTTGTTTCGGTAGAGTTCCCGGAGTGCGAAGCTTGCTACCACGAGTCCCTAGTTTTCGAAGATCGTCAGCAAGGCAAGTTTACCTTGACCATGCTTTCATACCTATGTTTTATTGCATTTAGTGGCATCTTTGCAACCACCCCTCAGTAGTGTTATTGAATCCTTGTAGTTGAGTAGTATGCATGAGGTAGGAACCCATCACCCTGTTACCAAGCCCGGGACGTTATTTATTTTAATGCTACGCTATAGTAGACGGGGTTTGGTATGAGTGCTCAGGAGTGGTGTGAGAATGAAGGATTACGTCAATGACGACAACTCCATGATTGCACCTGCAAGGACTGCATCTTCAAGGCCTAAGACTTCAAGACTCCAGACAAGAATTCAATACACACTACCGGGTGAAGGACGGTTGAGGGGCACCCTGGAGGAACCAATGGTTGGCCAGGATGCATGGAGAAGCGCCATGACATCTTGCGGAAAGCTTCACCCAGACTCAAAGAGACGGAAGAATACTTCAGGCCCGGAAGCTTACCTGTGCAACCACAAGTCAATATGGGCTCTGGCTTGTTTGACCTTAGTTGTGACTCTGGCTGGGACGGTGCTAGCGGATGTAGAACTACGGTAGGATGGGATGAGCACGGACGGTGGTCGAGGAACTCTTCGGAAGACCATGTTTGGTCATCTTGTTCTCAAACACCACGAAGTGCGAGAACGTAAAGAGAGGATCGAATCTTGCGGGTAAAGTGTACAAACCTCTGCAGAGGGTGAAAACCTAATCCAATAGCCGTGTCCCGATTACGGACAGTTTGAGCCTCTGGACTTGGATCTATCTCGGAACTCTCAACACCGGATTGATAACTTAATTGTGGGCAACTTATGATGATTTTGGGCTATGAGACATCGGTTGGAGGAACCATGTCATGGTAGAAAACTCCATAGTACAGACTTCATTTATTCCTTTGATGTAGGGAAAATAAAACCAGCTTTTACGCAAACAGAACTCAGATACAGAGCCACAAAGCCATACTGCACATAGTATAGTTTATCATCTGTTTTCTCTTATTGTGATCTTGCCGGTACATTCAATGTACTGACCTACACGGCTGCAACGTATCATGTTGCAGATATTTCCTCGACGAGTAAGAGTTACGATACAGGTTTACGGTCTACACTCAACCTGCCGATGGCGTTGATGGGACTCCACACCCGTTTGATTGTTTCCGCTGAGTATTATGAGGTATATATCATTTTACGTTATTTATACATGTGATTACACTTTGATATATACATTGATGTACTGTGTGTGCCAGCATACTGATCCAGGGATGGCACTGAAACACAGAGGCTTGACCGTCTGAGGTCGGGTCGCTACACGTTATATATAGCAGCAACTTCTCTTGTGGCTTAGGTGCGACAAGTATGGGAGTGGACGACAGGTATCTCTTTAAGTCCTGCAGCGCAGCCTCCGCTTCCGGAGCCCATTTCATTGGACCTGCCTTTTTCAATATTTTGAAAAATGGCAGGGCGCGCTCAGCAGACTTAGAGATAAACCTGCTGAGAGCAGCTACGCAACCGGCGAGTCTTCGTACATCCTTGACGTGCTTTGGTGCTTCAATCTGCTCAATGGCCTTGATCTTGTCGGGATTGGCTTCAATTCCTCGCTGAGACACGAAGAACCCGAGAAGCTTGCCGGAAGGGACTCCAAACACACACTTCTCGGGGTTGAGCTTGAGGTTGATCTTGCGCAGATTTGCAAAGGTTTCATCTAAATCTTGAATCGAGTCGCCTTGTCCTTGCTCTTGACCACTATGTCATCCATGTAGGCTTCCACATTTCTGTGCATTTGTGGCTCAAAAGCGTCATGGACTACTCTTGCAAATGTTGAACCAGCATTCTTTAAACCGAAAGGCATCCGCATGAAACAGTATGTGCCACATGGGGTGATGAATGCGGTTTTCTCCTCATCCTCTTCTGCCATGAAGATCTGATGGTACCCTGAGTATGCATCAAGAAATGAAAGCAAATCACATCCGGCCGTGGAGTCAACAATCTGATCGATGCGCGGCAAGGGAAATGGGTCTTTGGGACAAGCTGTATTAACATCGGTAAAGTCGATACAAAGTCTCCATTTCCCGTTTGCCTTGCGCATGACTACAGGACTGGCCAACCACGTAGGATGGAGCACTCCTCTGACAAGGCCTGCTGCTTCCAACTTCTTGATTTCTTCTGCTATGAACTCTTGGCGCTCCACTGCCTGTTTTCTGACTTTCTGCTTGACGGGCCGCGCATGAGGACAGACAGCGAGATGGTGCTCAATTACTTTCCTGGGAACACCGGGGATGTCAGACGGTTGCCATGCAAACACGTCGACGTTCGCCCTTGAGGAAAGCAGCGGCCTTTCCTATTTAGGGTCAAGAGTGGCACTGATGGTGAAGGTACCACCAGTGCCGTCCTCCTTGGCGGACACCTTCTTGGTCTCCGGTGGAGCTACCATCGTCTTCTTGTACTTGCCGGTGGAGCTCGATGGTGCGTTCTCGACGGTAGCGCAGCACTCCGAAGACGTGCGCTTGCCGGAGTGGGCATCAGAGCTCTTGCCGGACTTGGTCTTCTTCTTCCCCCCGGGAGCTTCAACGGCAAGTGACTTGTGATCTGTTGCGGCTGCTGCTTCCCGGTAGATTTTGTCGGCGCAGATAAGAGCATCCTTCTTGTCGCCAGGGACAGAAATGACACTTATCGGGCCTGGCATCTTGAGCATGTTGTATGCATAATGAGAGGCTTCCATGAACTTGGCTAGTGCTGGACGGCCAAGTATCCCATTGTAAGGCAATGGAAAATCAGCAACGTCAAAAGTGACCCTCTCAGTCCTGAAGTTCAACTCATTGCCAAATGTCACGGGCAACGTGATCTTTCCCTTTGGCTTGCTCCTTCCCGGATTGATTCCTTGGAATGTGTCGGTCTCTTCGAGCTCGCTGTCAGGGATCTGGAGTTTCTGGAGTACCGCTGAGGAGATCAGGTTCAAGCCGGCCCCGCCGTCAACTAGCATCTTAGTGACCTTGAGGTTGCGGATAGTTGGTGAAACCAACATCGGCAAGCACCCGACCGCCGTTATGCGATCAGGGTGGTCCTCAATATCAAAGATGATAGGCGTGCTAGACCATTTCAAAGGCTTGCATGACTCGACGGACGGTTCTGCCGCATTGACTTCCCGCATCCACTGCTTGAGTTGGCGGTGTGAAGTATGCAGAGAAGCACCGCCGTCAACGCATAAGACCTCTGTGGCTTTCTCGAACTCCTGCTCATCGGCTTCATCATCATCCATGTCTTCGTCATCGTCGTCATCTTCATCCTTGTCGCGGCCGCGGGGAGGTCTGTCTCCTTGCCGCTGCTTGGCCTTGACGCGGCGTCCTCCTTGGCCTGGACGTTTCTTGCTGGCTCCTCCAGCACCTTCTTGGGCCTTCTCCTTGTCGCGCCGCTCGTACTGAGCCTTTTGCTGTTCAACAAGTTGCTCGACCTTCTTGCAGCTCTGGAGGTCATGACCCTTGGTGCGGTGGATCTTGCAAGATCGCTTTGTTGGCGCCCGTCACCTTGTCGGCGACCTCCACACCTGGCAGTTGGTGCCGCGGCAACCTCCTTGCCGGAGCTACCAACTTTGGCTTTCTTGGCGCCACCCCGTTCTTGCCGGACTGCTCAACAACTAGCACATCTTTGCCTTTCTTCTTCCTGTTGCTCCGCGGCTTTTCTTTGCCGGGCTGCTTCTTCACTATCAGATCCTGCTGCTTCTGCATTCTCTCCGGGGAGTCTCCTCCCTTCCTCAGCACGTGCACACTTGTCGGCCAGGGCATATAGCTCACTGACATCTCTGATCTTGCACATCGCCATCTCCTCCCGCATCCTGCGGTTTCGCACGTTCTGATGGAACGCGCTGATTACCGCGGCAGGGTGGACATCTGGGATGTTGTCAGTACATGGCTGAATCTCCGAATGTACTTGCGCAGGGTTCTCCTTCCTTCTGGGCTAGCGAGATGAAGGTCGCTCTCTTGGCCATGGGGCTTGTGGTCACTGTGAAAGGCGCCGACAAACTGATGGCACAGATCTGCCCAAGAGGATATGGAGTTGTCCGGCAAGTGCATGAGCCAAGATCGACATTGGGCTTGAGTACCGGTAGGAAGTAGTTGGCCAGAATCTTGTCGTCTCGCCCCCCGGCAGCTTGCACCGCAATGGTGTAGATGCTGAGGAACTCCGACGGATGCGTCTTGCCGTCGTACTTCTCTGGCACGTCTGGCTTGAAATTCTTCTTGCTGGGCCACTGGACTTGCCGCAGCTCACGAGTGAACGCAGGGCAACCTACCGCGTACGGCAAGTCGCCTGGTTCCCCTGGCGCATGCATGTCGACAGAGGGCCCAGCGCGCTGGTCGGATTGACGCCGCGCTTCTCTTCGGCGCTCGATGCGAGTTCGAGCGTCTTCTTGTTGTCGTTCGTGAAGAACTTGGCGCTGATCGCGACGAGCTCGTGGGTCCGATGACGCGGTGGAGTCGCTGTCGAGGTGGATCCGACGAGTTGGCGATCTTGGCCTTCGGGGTGGAGAGTGCATGGTGGTTGCACCCCCACAGGTTTCGTCGCCACCGGCTCGTGCCTTGTCGTCCTGCCGCGGCAGCGATGTAGTCGGTTGCCGCGGAGTGTCGCCGTTGGCAAAGCCGATGAGACTCTGGATGGTGGCCCTCCATTCATCGACCTTGTCGGCTGTTGGAGGGTAATCTAGGAGCAGTTGAGCTCTCGCCAAAGCTTCTGCTGGAGTGGAGGGTGGCAGTGGTGAACGGTGCGAGGAGCGGGATATGCTCGGACTCCTAACTATGTTAGAAGGAGCAGTATCCCGTCCAGGTGACCGTGCCTCGCTCGTGCCAGCGTGTTGGCGTGCGCGCTGGTCTTGAGGGCCCCGGAATCCACCAGCTCGATCTTGATCTAACGAGCGTATGGTATTGTGAATACCATGATGCTGTCGGTCCCGCGCCTCTTGAGATGGGCGCGGTGCATGTACGGACGCCGAGGTCTGTGCCACCTTGTCCTTGGACTTGGCAGCGTCGTGGGCTCCCTCGTCGGCGCCCGTTCTTCCGCCGGCGTCTACCCCACCACCCATTTGCTCCGGTGGTGGTGGGATCGACGTGGACGGCTCCGCTGCCGCCGAAGCCTTCTTCTTCGGTGGCATGTCGATGAAGATGATGAAGATGTAGCTCGTGTGAACGCCGGATCAGGTTCACACAGCCTCGACGCCCCCTACCTGGCGCGCCAAAGATGTCGGGGAAGCTGATCGGACCCACGAACACCTATGGGACGGCGGACCGAGCCCCTTCGGTTCGGTTGGGGGCGGAGGTTGCATCGAAGAGCGATCGAGGCGGCACACGAGCAGTTTACCCAGCCGAGCTCTCCGAGAGATAATACTCCTCTGCTGCTTGCGATTGTATTGTGTTCTTGCTAGGGAGCGCTGAGAGCTACCAGACCTAGCCTGAGTGTTCTCTGGTTTCGAATGAACCGAACCCCTTCTACGTTGCGCATGGGCCTCCTTTTATATGCTCAAGGGGTCTCCGACAGGTGGCAACGTAGACAAGGGCAAAAACGTAAAAGGAGTCGTGGTTGGACAGCTACTTGTACAAGTGTATCCTACCTAACCCTGACGGCAGGGGACAAAGGCATTAAATGCCCGTCTAAGTCGACTAAACAGTGCAGAAAGGGACCGTCAGGGACGCCACCGCTTGCCACGATGGCAATCTTGTCAGCACCGCTTTCCACCGCGCTCCGTTGGCCGCACAGCCTCTTGCCACGCGCGCCTGGAAAGGTCCCATGGCGACACATTGGTGGATGTGCTGGAGCGCAGGAACGGAGTGGTAGTCTGCCGCGGCAAGCGCCTTGCCGCGGTTGTTGCCTTGTCGCGTCCGGAAGCTTGTCGCTCACCGGGCCTTCCCGGCAAGCTTCTCTTGCCGGGGCCTTGTCTTCTAGGTGCCTTGAGTGGCCTTCCCGGGAAGCCCCTCTTGCCGGGGCCTTGTCTCTTTGGCTTAAATACTTTGTTCTTGAATGGCTCCAAAGGAACCACGGGGGACCTTGGCGGTCACCTGGCAAGCCTTGCATGCTGGTGTCAAGGATCGCTGCACGAGTTCGGGATACTAGGGTACCCCTACTCTAGTACACCGACACTTTTCTTTATGTAATTGGCAATATAAGGATTTTCAATGCAATTCACCGCACAATACATATAAATCTTTTCTAGATCAAAATCAAGAATTTTATCCAGACTAAATTTGGGAATACCCTCAGTTATACGTTTGATTTCTTCATAACCCAAAAGAAGGCTAAGTTCTTTAAGATGCTCAAGGGTAATCAAATTATCACAATATTTGGACACGACTTGATCATGAAACAAATAGCATTGGAGCTTTAAATGACCATGTTCATTGCAAAGTTCACAAGGGGCACGAAAAATATTGAATCTTTCAGCACATTCATCTAGCTCTTCTTGCAACAATTTGGTTTCTAAGTATTTATGCCTCTTGCAATATATATCTTCTTTATTTGGTGCGTTCATGCAAACATGCACTCTACAAAAGTTGACATGCTTATGAGAGATATTTTCATCATGACTAGAGCAATCATCATTAGTACCATGGATATTCAAGGAGTTCATACTAACAACATTGCAATCATGCTCATCATACAAAGATTTAGTGCAAAACATTTTATAGATTTCTTCTTCTAACACTTTGGCACAATTTTCCTTTCCATCATACTCACGAAAGATATTAAAAAGATGAAGCGTATGAGACAAACTCAATTCCATTTTTTTTGTAGTTTTATTTTATGAACTAGACTAGTGCTAAAACAAGAAACAAAAAGATTCGATTGCAAGATCTAAAGATATACCTTCACTTACCTAGCCTCCCGGCAATAGCTTTGAGAAAAGAGCTTGATGTCTACTACACAACCTTCTTCTTGTAGACGTTGTTGGGCCTGCAAGTCTGCAGGTTTGTAGGACAGTAGCAAATTTCCCTCAAGTGGATGACCTAAGGTTTATCAATCCACGAGAGGCGTAGGAGGAAGATGGTCTCTCTCAAACAACCCTGCAACCAAATAACAAAAAGTCTCTTGTGTCCCTAACACACCCAATACAATGGTAAATTGTATAGGTGCACTAGTTCGGCGAAGAGATGGTGATACAAGTGCAATATGGATGGTAGATAAAGGTATTTGTAATCTGAAATAATAAAAACAGCAAGGTAACAAGTGGTAAAAGTGAGCGTAAACGGTATTGCAATGATAGGAAACAAGGCCTAGGGTTCATACTTTCACTAGTGCAAGTTCTCTCAACAATAATAACATAGATAGATCATATAAAAATCCCTCAACATGCAACAAAGAGTCACTCAAAAGTCACTAATAGCGGAGAACAAACGTGGAGATTGTGGTAGGGTACGAAACCACCTCAAAGTTATTCTTTCAAATCAATCCGTTGGGCTATTCCTATAAGTGTCACAAACAACCCTGGAGTTTTTACTAGAATAACACCTTAAGATACAAATCAACCAAAACCCTAATGTCACCTAGATACTCCATTGTCACCTCAAGTATCCGTGGGCATGATTATACGATATGCATCACACAATCTCATATTCATCCAACCAACATAAAAGTACTTCAAAGAGTGCCCCGAAGTTTCTACCGGAGAATCACGAACGTGTGCCAACCCCTATGCATAGGTTCCCAATGTCACGAAACCCGCAAGTTGATCACCAATACATACGTCAAGTGTTCTCATAAAGACACAATCCGATAAGATAACTTCAAAGGGGAAACTCAATTCATCACAAGAGAGTAGAGGGGGAGAAACATCATAAGATCCAACTACAATAGCAAAGCTCGGGATACATCAAGACCGTGCCATAGAGGAAACACGAGAGAGAACACGAGAGAGAGAGATCAAACACATAGCTACTGGTACATACCCTCAGCCCCGAGGGTGAACTACTCCCTCCTCAGCATGGATAGCGTCGGGATGATGAAGATGGCCACCGGAGATGGATCCCCCTCCGGCAGGGTACCGGAAAGGGGTCCCGATAGGTTTTTGGTGGTTCTGGAGGCTTGCGGCAGCGGAACTCCCGATCTAATCTCTGTTCTGGAAGTTTTAGGGTACAAGAGTATATATGGGTGAAAGGAGAACGTCGGTGGAGCTACGGGGGGCCCACAAGGCAGGGGGCACACCGAGGGGGGAGGGCGCGCCCCTCCACCCTCGTGAGCACCTCCCGTATCTTCTGACGTGGGGTCCAAGTCCATCAGGTGGGTTTCCTTCCAAAAATAACTTCTCCAGTTGATTTCGTTCCGTTTTGACTCCTTCTGATATTCCTTTTCCTCGAAACACTGAAATAGGCATAAAACAGCAAATCTGGGCTGGGCCTCCGGTTAGTAGGTTAGTCCCAAAAATAATATAAAAGTGGATAATAAAGCCCAATATTGCCTAAAACTGTAGATAAAGTAGCATGGAGCATTCAAAAATTATAGATACGTTGGAGACGTATCACAATCACACACTTATTACATCGAATGTCTCAAAAGAGAACTTATTACAATAAATATGGCTTAAGGCCATCTAATAACGATAACAGCGGAAGGCTTGGAAGATAAACGAGTCCATCAAATCCAACGGCATCACTGAGTATAGAACCACGACCTAAGGCACCTTACTCCTCGTCTGAAAAGTCTGCAACATGAACGTTGCAGCCCGAAAATGGGTTAGCACATGGAATATGCTGGCAATGTAACACATAGAGAGTAGTATGAAAGAGTAATGCTATACTACATGCATATATGGCTGGTGGAAAGCTCTATGGTTACAGTTTTGCGTAAAGCCAATTTTTCCCTACTATAAAGGAATAAATTTTGTTTAACTATCATGGTGGTTGTTAAACATTGAGAATGGTTGACAGCATTCTCAATCCCAATTAAGCATCATCATTAAAAACCCAACAATATTAATTAAAGTAACATGATGAGATTCACATGATAATCCAAGTACTAGATACTCAAGATGTCCATAACCGGGGACACGGCTAACCATGATTAGTTTGATACACTCTGCAGAGGTTTGCGCACTTTTCCCCACAAGACTCGATCTCCTCCGTTGGGATTCTCGCACTACATGGTGTTTGAGAAACGGATGACCGAGACATAGTCTTTCAGAAGCGCTAGCACCTTACGAACAGGTAGACCGTACCAACCTACATCCCCTACATCTGCTAGTCTACCACTGTAAGAGTTCGCACGACTTAGTCAACTATACTAGAGCCCATAGTAGCTTGTGGCTACACACGGAAATTTCTAGCATGAATAATCTCATGATCCCTTTGAGCCTGGGTGGCGGTCCAAAAAGAAACAGGCAATCCTGGAATACCCTGGTACCTCAATCCACCCAGATGTGTGTTTAAGTTGCCACCTTAGATAAACCATTAATTAACAATCTCACATCTGTCATGGATACACTCACCCAATCCACGTCTACAAGCATAGCATGGCATAATAAGCAAACGTAGAAGTAACTCCCAAGGGTTTGATAATAAAACAGGTAATAGGTACTACCTCAACTACATCCCAAAACCCACAGTTTAATTAGATCCTAATCATGCAATGTTTGAGGATTGATCTAATGCAATAAAACTAGGTAGTAAAGGGATATGATCAAAGTGTTACTTGCCTTGCTGATGATCCGCGAAACCTAGAGATTCGAAGTAGCAAGCGGTGCACTCCGGGTACTCTATCGCAAACAAACAAGCACACAATAAGTACTCATCAAATGCACAGGTAAAACTCAAATAAAAGATCTAACCAGAAATTTCAACTTAAGAACTCTGGTTTGCAAAAGGAATCAACTCGAACGAAGCAACGAAAGTCAAACGGCGAAAGAAACAAGCTCCGTTTTACTAATATGAACCTAAGTCAAATTTTACAGTAGCAAAAACTTGTTTGAGTTGATTATTCAAAAGAGGGTTTCGAGACGAAACTCTACGCGCTTGAATCGCCTGATTCCGATAAACGAGCGAAAAGTTATACTAGTTCGAAAATCAGATCAGAAATCGCGATCAGAAAAATCACGGAATAAATCCGAGAAAAAGAAAAACGACGAACAGATTAACGAACGAACGTTCGTTATCTGGATCTAAACGATGAACGCGTTCGTTAAAACGAATGAACGAGCGAACGCTCGCTAAATAACCTAAACCGAAAAAAGCCGATATAATAATAAAAAAAACGGATCTAAAAAAACCGGCGAAAACCGACGGAAAACCGAACGATTTTCTAAAAAAAACTGGCGGCGGGTCAACCTTGGCGGCGGCGGCGGTCGGCGGCGGCTGGCGGCCCGTGGCGGCGGGTGGCGGCGGCGGCTTGGGGGAAGTCGCCGGCAGGCGAAGTCCTGGCCGGTTACAGCCCAATAGGTCGGTTCAGTTTTTTTAATAACTACGCGCAGAAAAACTAACGAAAGAAATACTAAACAGACTCCAAAAATCCCGAAATAAAATTTTCCCCGGCTTCTAAAATCAAGCCGGACAAGATGAACATTTATTTGGGGCCTAAATGCAATTTTAAAAAACACGCATTTTTCCTAAATTCAAATAAAATAGCGATAAACTCCAAATAAAAATCTTATTTGATTTTTTGATTAATTCTTCAATATTTCTTTATTTTGGGAAAGTCATTTTATTCCCTCTCTCATATTTTGATAATAGAAATAATTGAAGATAAAATAAATAAAATCAAATGATCCTATTTTCAGAATTTGAGAAAACTCAAATATGAAAATAACGAAATCTCCAACTCCTCCGTGGGTCCTTGAGTTGCGTGAAATTTCTAGGATCGAGCCAAAATGCAATAAAATATGATATGCAACCGATGATCTATGTATAACATTCCAAATTGAAAATTTGGGATGTTACAGTGACCCAAGCGCATCCGAAGTCAGGGATGGCAATGGAAAACCACGACGCAGTAAAAGCAAGTGTCGAAATACAGAAGACAGCCCAGACAATACGGCGGTAAACGCCGGATTCAGGGGCTCTCGACCAGGTCAAAGGAAGAAGCTTCTAAAGGCAGCAGAGATGGACTGTCCGGCCTAAACAAGATTCTAGACAAACTATGTCAGATTCATGGCACCCCCGAAAAACCTTCAAATCACACCAACAGTGAATGCTAGGTCTTCAAGCAGGCCGGTAAGCTAAACGCCAAACATAAGGGGAGGGAGACACCAAGTGAAGACGAGGACGAGCCTCGCCAGCAAAGCACTGTGGGACAGAAAAAATTCCCACCAGAGGTTAAAACAGTAAACGTGGTACTTGTGACGAAGAGGAGAAGCAAACCTGCACTCCGAGTCACACACGCCCTAGAGCCCGACACCACTAAGTTCAACCCCTGGTTGTCCTACCTGATCACTTTTGATCGCAGGGATCACCCGACAAGTATCCAGCACGAAGGATTGGCTGCCTTGGTGTTAGACCCAATAATAAATGGATACCATCTCACAAGAGTACTCATGGACGGCAGCAGTGGTCTAAACCTGATATATAAGTACACAGTCCGCAAAATGGGGATAGACCCGACAAATATCAGCCACAGTAATACTACCTTCAAGGGAGTAATACCAGGCCCAGAGGCCCGCTCCACGGGCTCTCTAATACTAGAAGTCGTATTCGGTTCACCTGACAACTACCGAAGTGTAAAGTTACACTTCAACATCGCTCCATTCCGAATCAGCTATCAAGCACTACTCGGACGAACAGCTTTCGCTCGTTTCAACGCTATACCGCATTACGCTTCTCTCAAGCTTAAGATGCCAGGCCCGTGCGGCACCATCACAGTTAATGGAAATATTGAGCGTTCCTTACGCGCGGAAGAATGTGCGGCTGCCTTAACAGCCGAACACTAGACAGCCTCACCAACCAGAACAAATTACCGGTCGGTAAGACCACAGACACAGTTAGACGAGTCCGGCGCATCATTAGATATACTTGAGATTGGTTTATACCCTTATAGACGGTACCAGGGGCTTCCCGCGTGTAAACAGGGCTAGTTCGGCTCAACCTTACTTATCTTAAATTTTAAATGGTTTATTTAGAATAACCAATTTTTTGCACGACAACCTTCAACTAAGTTCCTCTCTTTTACAGATGACAATCGTGCTACACCCGTCTAGGATACGGCACAACAGAGACATAGGCGCAGACGTGCAGCAGGGACCCGCTCAAAGTTTTCTTTTCAGATTAAGACCCTGCGTAAACCTTTTTACTGTCTCTTGTTGTTCACATCCTCCGGATTCTCAGTACAATCGGGAAGGATGCTGACGTTATTGGCACTTGGCCACGTCGGAATATTGCACGTACCTGGACATTCGGGGTTCATTATCAAGGGCATTGTTCAGCCCGACATACGTTATAAAGACCGAATACCTTAGGGAGTGTTCGGCGTCACGAGTTTGGCCTTATATGCATCAGCTCCGAATCATGTCTTTGGTCAAATGCTGGGTTTGCCCGGCTCCTGTATTTAGCTACCTTACGTTCCGCTCTATCGGCTAAGGTGGCACCAGGAGAACTACTGCGATTGTGCCCTGGTTCATCCGGACGAGCACCTCAGTAGAGAAAGCCGAAAACTGACTGTCATGATAAAGCGCGAGACTGGTCAACCACTCGATGACTTAGCGGAATCTTCGGGATTCCTCGGCATTAATGAAGGGCCGTTTCCCGGCCAGGCATGTCAGCGCCCGTGTTGAGACGGCGGCGGAGCCACCAGGGGCTATATAGTAGCCCCACCGTCGAACTCCTATGGCTAAGTGAAAGTGTTAAAGCACTATAGTCTGATTGCCTAGTTCGCTGCGCTATCACCTCCTTAATGGACCAAGACGTTGGATCAATTGTGAGCACACGTCTTCTGTGAACACCCCCGCATTATATGCATGGGGGCTGAAGCCGACGACTGCAAACTTTGAGGTTATATACATATATACATAAATGGCCGCACAGGAGGCATCATAATACTTTCAGGCAAAAGTATAAACACATCCTTTATAACTCAATAAAACATTGTTTTCACAATGGGAATACATGTTATTAGAACATAATATTCTTCGAGCACTGAGCCTCTATTAAATGAGCGCCTTCAAGGACTTCTTCAAAGTAGTGCTCGGCAGCTATTCGGCCCACGGCCGAACCCTGGGTTGCAATAGCGGTGGCCTCCATCTCTGCCCAGTATGTCTTGACACGGGCAAGTGCCATCCGCGCACCCTCTATGCACGCCAACCTCTTCATAGCATCGATACGCAGCACAACACCAAGGAATTGCTGCACCAAACCAAAATAATTGTTCGGCCTTGGCCCTTCCGGCCACAGATGATCCACAACAGACCTCATGGCAAGCTCGACAACCTATGGAGCTTGGCCCACTCGGTCATTCTCTCGTTCAACCGAAGTGGACGCCCTGGAGCATTGAATTGTGACCAAAACAGCTTTCCCACTTCACAATCTTTTTGATCTTTGAAGTATTCGGCTGCATCAGTAGCACTTGCTGCCAAATCCAGATATGCATATGCAGAACTCCATAGCCGATCAAGAGGAGCATACGTAGGATCTCCGAACTTCATCCGCAGCATAAAGGGCTTTCCAGCCGCGATATCCCCGGCTTGGCGTAGCTCCTCCTTCATCGCTCTGATTGTAGAGCGGGCGTCCTTGGCAGCCACCGTGGCCTTCTCCAGGTCCGTTACCTTCGCTCGACCTTCACCTTCAAGAAGCTCGTAACGGTCGGCGGCTTCCTTCAATTCCACAGCCATCTTGGCTATTTCATCCTTGCTTCGGCAATGCGCAGCCTGTTCGGCTCTCAGCTCTTCGGCCGCCTTTCCAGCGGCCGCATCACTTTTTCTGGCTTGTTCCTTGGCTCGGGCAAGTTCCGCCCGAAGGGTCTCCATGGCGGCAGCTCCATCTGCAGTCACAAACATATTAAAGATACTAGCATCATGCTCCTCTTACCATGTGTTGATCACAGGAGAAATCACATACCCTGTGCCTCGTCGAGCCGTTCGTTCACAAGCATGATGTCGGCATCCGCCGCATCAAGTTTCCGCTTTAGCTCGACAAACTCACCAGTCCGGCTAGCCACCGGACCTCCCGCCACCTGCATATGAAGGCGGCCTGATTATTACCTGGGACTATGATCCTATGTTTGCCGCCATTCTCGACAGCAACCAGAGTCTCAGGGGCTACTATCTGCATAGGGCACACCTAACGTGTGCAGTACTGTCAAAAACATACACTATTTTACGTACCTCAAAGCCTTTCAGCAGACTCATAAAAGCTTCATGCAACCCGCTTTCAGCGGATGAAATCCTCTCAATCACCGTACCCATTAGCGTACGATGCGCTTCTGAGATAGCCGCTTGCTCTAGCAGATCCTTCAGTGCGTCCGATCGCACACCGGACTGTGCCGGACTTTGTCGATTGCTCTCATTAGGAGCCGAATACTGAGGACTTCGGGTGGCCAAAGGAATACCCTTTGGCCTTGCCGGATCAGGAGAAACCCTCCGCGACGACACTTCAGGGTCGCCCGCCTCATGAGGCGGGGTGGCATGGGGAGGTGTTTCGCTCTCCATCATCTCCGGAAGAAGATCCCCCGAAGACGAACTCTGTCGAGAAGGGCTACGATCTGAACTACAAGATATATGTTTCGGTTATTGTCCTCAGAGGTAAAGCAGGATATTTTTACTATTCAGCACTTTTTGTTTACTTACAACCCGGTGGGAGGCTGATCCCCTTGCTGACACTGTGCAGCAAGGATGCCCCTCGAGGCAGGACCCTCTGGTGAAGATTTCTACCCCCGCTTGGAAACCATTTTTTCTGGGTCTTCACACGTGGTCCTCTTCCTCCCTTGGTGTGAGGGAATTTCAGATTCTTCTCCCCGGTTATCCTCCTTCGTGGAGGCACTAACTCCCCCGGTTTGGATGAATGGTGAGCAAGGTCCGCTCTCAGCCTCTTTATTCCCCCATTTATCTTCCCCTGAGGGCGCTTGATAAGGTGCAAGCTCCAGCATCCTGGCTAGCACAGGATCCGGTGAGACTTCAGGAAGGGGGGCCGGACACCTGATCATCTTCGCCTTTGTTAGCCAGTCCTGGTCAAAGAGCGACTTTTCAGAATGATGTTGTGATAAATAAAAAGACAACGTGTTCGGCTACGGGACTACTTACTTGGGTATCTGGATGATTGCAGCTCAGACCCGCATCCTCGGTGGTGTCCGGACACATTATTTGTGGTCCGAAGAACAATTTGTACATCTCTTCGAGCGTCATGCTGAGAAAGTGCTGAATAGCTCGCGGTCCTTCCGGGTTGAACTCCCACAGGCGGAGAGGTCGACGTTTGCAGGGCAGGACTCGACGAACTAACATAACTTGCATTACCATGGCCAGACCGACGTCTCTCTCGAGGAGATCTCAGCTGCGGCTCTGCAATGTCGGCACGTCCTTTACTGGCCCCAGTCCAGCCCCTTGTTGATCCATGACGTTAGTCGTGGCGGGGGGCCTGAGCGAAAGGCAGGGCGGCCACCCACTTGGTGCCCCGGGGAGCTGTGATATAAAACCACTCCCGTTGCCATAAGCTAGACACCTCCTGGAAGGAGCCCTCCGGCCATGGGGCATTGGCGCTTTTGCTTATTACGACACCTCCGCACTCTGCGTGTCGTCCCTCGACCATCTTCGGCTCCACATTGAAAGTCTTAAGCCACAGGCCGAAGTGAGGGGTAATGCGAAGGAAGGCCTCACATACAACGATGAACGACGAGATGTGAAGGACTGAATCCGGGGCCAGGTCATGGAAATCCAGCCCGTAATAATACATGAGCCCCCTGACAAAAGGATCTAAAGTGAGGCCTAGCCCTCGGAGGAAGTGAGAGATGAATACAACGCTCTCGCTGGGTACACTAGTGGGAATAACCTGCCCTTGAGCAGGCAACCTATGCGAGATCTCACCGGTCAGAAACCTGGCCTCTCTTAGCTTCTTGATATCTTCCTCTGTGACAGAGGAAGGCATCCACCGACCATGAAGGTTGGATCCGGACATGGTTGAAGGTCCGAAGTGCCTGACCTAAGACTCGGGTGTTGGAACTCGAGGCAGGGGGGGGGGGAGGATTCGATTGAGTTCGAGAAGAAAATAGGATAGGCCTTGGTCTCTTTATAAAGAGGGTGAATACCGAGCGTCCTCCTCGTGACCGTTTGGGGCTTGCCTACAATCGGGGAGTCATACCAACAGGCACGGTTGGGTTACCCACGTCCGTGTTGATGAGAATCCCGCAATAAGGGGGACACGATCTCTGCTCCGACAAGACGTGCCAATAAAATCGCCTCGTGAAGCGTGTGGTGGCAGTCTGATTGGGAAAAACGGCTCATGTAAAGAACAGGCCATGGCATGATGTCATACTACGAAATGCGACAGTAGATTAGATTTGTGGAAGTATTATTCTCTCTACGGTGGTATGTGGAACTTGTTTTGCAGAGCCGGACACTATCCTTGTGTTGAAAATCTTCTATGGAGTATTCGGAGGAGGAACCTGCTGCTACGTCTCGAGCTTGTGTTGGTTTTCCCCGAAGAGGAGGGGGTGATGCAGCACAGTAGCGTAAGTATTTCCCTCCGTTTTTGAGAACCAAGGAATCAATCCAGTAGGAGGTCACGCGCAAGTCCCTCGTACCTGCACAACACGATAGCAACTCGTAACCAACGCTTAGGGGTTGTCAATCCCTTCACGGTCACTTACGAGAGTGAGATCTGATAGAGATAATATTTTTGGTATTTTTGATATAAAGATGCAAAGTAAAAAGTAAAAGCAAAACAAGTAAATAAGGTGACGGAGATTGATATGACGAGAATAGACCCGGGGGCCATAGGTTTCACTAGTGGCTTCTCTCAAGAGCATAAGTATTCTACGGTGGGTGAACAAATTACTGTTGAGCAATTGATAGAATTGAGCATAGTTATGAGGTTATCTAGGTATGATCATGTATATAGGCATCACGTCCGAGACAAGTACATCAAAACGATTCTGCATCTACTACTATCACTCCACTCATCGACCACTATCCAGCATGCATCTAGAGTATTAAGTTAAAAACAGAGTAACGCCTTAAGCAAGATGACATGATGTAGAGGAATAAATTCATGCAATATGATAAATACCCCATCTTGTTATCCTCGATGGCAACAATACAATACGTGCCTTGCAACTCTTTCTATCACTGAGTAAGGACACCGCAAGATTGAACCCAAAGCCATGCACTTCTCCCATTGCAAGAACTACCAATCTAGTTGGCCAAACCAAATGGATAATTCGAAGAGACTTGCAAAGATAACTCAATCATACATAAAAGAATTCAGAGAAGATTCAAATATTATTCATAGATAAGCTGGATCATAAACCTACAATTCATCAATCTCAAGAAACACACCGCAAAAAGAAGATTACATCGAATAGATCTCCACGAGAGAGGGGGAGAACATTGTATTGAGATCCAAAAAGAGAGAAGAAGCCATCTAGCTACTAGCTATGGACCCGAAGGTCTGAAGTAAGCTACTCACACTTCATCGGAGAGGCTATGGTGTTGATGTAGAAGCCCTCCATGGTGGATGCCCTCCCGTGAGCTCCTAACAGGCCCCAAGATGGGATCTCGTGGATACAGGGAAGTTGCGGCGGTGGAATTAGGTTTTTGGCTCCGTATCTGGTCTATTGGGGGTACGTAGGTATATATAGGAGGAAGGAGTACGTCGGTGGAGCTCCGAGGGGCCCATGAGGCAGGGGGGCGCGCCCAGGGGGGGCGCCCTCCACCCTCGTGACCTCCTCGGAAGCTTCTTGGAGTAGGGTCCAAGTCTCCTGGATCACGTTCGGTGAGAACATCACGTTCCCAAAGGTTTCATTCCGTTTGGACTCCGTTTGTTATTCCGTTTCTTCGAAACACTGAAATAGGCAAAAAACAACAATTCTGGGCTGGGCCTCCGGTTAATAGGTTAGTCCCAAAAATAATATAAAAGTGGAAAATAAAGCCCAATATAGTCCAAAACAGTAGATAAAGTAGCATGGAGCAATCAAAAATTATAGATACGTTGGATACGGATCAGGCATCCCCAAGCTTAATTCCTACTCGTCCTCGAGTAGGTAAATGATAAAAAGAAGAATTTTTTATGCGGAGTGATACTTTGGCATAATTTCAATGTAAATCTTCTTAATCATTGTATGAATATTCAGATTCGAAAGATTCAAGATAAAAGTTCATATTGACATAAAAATAATAATACTTCAAGCATGCTAACTAAGCAATTATGTCATCTCAAAATAGCATGGCCAAAGAAAGTTCATCCCTACAAAATCATATGGTTAGGCTATGCTTCATTTTCGTCACGCAAAGATGCTCCCAACTTCTATACCCCCGTTGACAAGCCAAGCAATTGTTTCATACTCAAATAATCTCAAACTTTTTCAACCTTCACGCAATACATGAGCGCGAGCCATGGATATAGCACTATGGGTGGAATAGAATATGATGATGGGGATTGTGTGGAGAAGACAAAAAGGAGAAAGTCTCATATTGACGAGGATAATCAATGGGCTATGGAGATGCCCATCAATTGATGTCAACATGAGGAGTAGGGATTGCCATGCAATGGATGCACTAGAGCTATGAATGCTCAACAAAAGAAAACTAGTGGGTGTGCATCCAACTTGCTTGCTCATGAAGACCTAGGGCATTTGAGGAAGCCCATCGTAGGAATATACAAGCCAAGTTCTATAATGAAAAATTCCCACTAGTATGAACAAGACAACATATGAGGCTCACTATATGAAAAACATGGTGCTACTTTGAAGCACAAAAATATGAGACTCACTACATGAAGAACATGGTGCTACTTTGAAGCACAAGTGTGGTAAAAGGATAGTAACATTGCCCCTTCTCTCTTTTTCTCTCATTTTTTTGGGCCTTCTCTTTTTTTTTCATTTGGCCTTTCTCTCTTTTTTTTCGTCCGGAGTCTCATCCCGACTTGTGGGGGAATCATAGTCTCCATCATCCTTTTCCTCACTGGGGGCAATGCTCTAATAATGATGATCATCACACTTTTATTTACTTACAACTTGATATTACAACTCGATATCTAGAACAAAGATATGACTCTATATGAATGCCTCCGGCGGTGTACCGGGATGGTGCAATGAATCGAGAGTGACATGTATGAAAAATAATGCATGGTGGCTTTGCCACAAATACGATGTCAACTACATGATCATGCAATGGCAATATGACAAAAGTAAAGTATGTCATGATGAAAGGAACGGTGGAAACTTGCATGGCAATATATCTCGGAATGGCTATGGAAATGCCATAATAGGTAGGTATGGTGGCTGTTTTGAGGAAGATATAAGGAGGTTTATGTGTGAAAGAGCGTATCATATCACGGGGTTTGGATGCACCGGCGAAGTTTGCACCAACTCTCAATGTGAGAAAGGGCAATGCACGGTACCGAAGAGGTTAGAAAATGCGGAAAGGTAAGAGTGCGTATAATCCATGGACTCAACATTAGTCAAAAGAACTCATATACTTATTGCAAAAATTTAGAAGTCATAAAAAATCAAGTACTACGCACAATGCTCCTTCGAGGATAGATTGGTAGGAAAAGACCATCGCTCGTCCCCGACCGCCACTCATAAGGATGCACAAGCCAGGTACACTTCATGCTTCAAATTTGTTACACAACTTTACCCATACGTGCATGCTACGGGACTTGCAAACTTCAACACAAGTATTTCTCAAATTCACAATTATCAACTAGCATGACTTTGATATTATTACCTCCATATCTCAAAACAATTATTAAGCATTAAATTTATCTTAGTATTCAATTCACTCAAAAGAAAGTTTCGCACATCTTGAACACTAAGTATATTAACATTAAGCAAATTACCATGCTATTAATGACCCTCAAAATAATCTAAGTGAAGCATGAGAGATCAAGTTTCCATAAAACAAATCCACCACCGTGCTCGAAAAGATCTAAGTGAAGCACTAGAGCAAAAATTAACACGCTCAAAAAGATATAAGTGAAGCACTATGAGCAAAACTATCAAGCTCAAAAGATATACGTGAAGCACATAGAGTATTATAACAAATTCCAAATCATGTATGGCTCTCTCAAAAGGTGTGTACAGCAAGGACGATTGTGGTAGACTAACAAGCAAAGACACAAATAATACAAGACGCTCCAAGCAAAACACATATCATGTTGGTGAATAAAAATATAGCTCCAAGTAAATTACCGATGGAAGTGGATTTAAAGAGGGGATGCCTTCCGGGGCATCCCCAAGCTTTGATTTTTTGGTGTCCTTGGATTATCTTGGGGGTGCCATGGGCATACCCAAGCTTAGGCTCTTGCCACTCCTTCTTCCATAATCCATCAAAATAATTCACCCAAAACTTGAAAACTTCACAACACAAAACTCAATAGAAATCTCGTGAGCTCCGTTAGAGAAAGAAAACAAAAGACTGCTTCAAGGTACTGTAATGAACTTATTCTTAATTTGTATTGGTGTTAAACCTACTGTATTCCAACTTCTCTATGGTTTATAAACTATTTTACTAGCCATAGATTCATCAAAATAAGCAAACAACACACGCAAAACAGAATCTGTCAAAAACAGAACAGTCCGTAGTAATCTGTAACTAACGCAAACTTCTGGAACCCAAAAAATTCTACCAAACTTAGACGGCCTGGGAAATTTGTTTATTGATCAGCAGCAATTGGAATTACTATTTTATCATGTTCTGGTGATTTTTAACAATTCGGGCACTGAGTGCAAAGATTCTGGAAATTACAGCAAGATCAAATAACTATCTTCCAAGAAGATCTAATAGGTTTAACTTGGCACAAACATTAATTGAAAGATAAAACCACATCTAAACAGAATCTAGATGGATTATTTTTCATAAACAGAAGCAAAAACAAAAAAACACAAAATAAAATTGGGTTGCCTCCCAACAAGCGCTATCGTTTAACGCCCCTAGCTAGGCATAAAAGCAAGGATGGATCTAGGTATTGCCATCTTTGGTAGGCAGAGAGGAGGATCTCCTTTCTATGGCATTCATTCTTATATTTAAGTTAAGAACATGGCCATTAATGGAAGAAGTATGATTAAGCACGTTACAGAAATTTGCCTCTAAACTAGACTTCATCTCTTTAATAATTTCATTTTGATAAAAGCACAAGAGAGTGGTTGATTCAACCTTATCATTCATAGGGTGCCCAAATATAGTTCTCATTTTTTCATAGGTATCTATAGCATCCCCTTCAAGAAAACCTTCTTCAAAGATGGAATCTAAAACTTGTTTGAAGGAAGCGGGCAAGCCAACATAAAAACTTTTTAAGTAAATCTCAATTTGGTATTGTGGCACATAGCTAGCTTGAATCCTTAATAACCTATCCCAAGCATCTTTTAAAGACTCATCAAGTAAATAGCGAAAAATTCCAGAGTCATCTACATCAAAATTATTCAAGCTCTCATTAGAGACCCCGGTGGGTCTTTTTATAGCATCATTGTTTATGAGCTTGGAGAGGATAGCGGGGTTATCCAAAGCACTAGAGCTAGGGAGGAAACCCGTAGTTCTTTTTGATGGCCGCCATGGTAACGGGAAGGCAAATGGAAAGAGAGGAGGAGATTGGGAAAGAGAGGGCGAATAAAACAGCAAGGGTGAAGTGAGGGAGAGGAAAACGAGAGGCAAATGACAAATAATGTAATGCGAGAGATAGGGATTGTGATGGGTACTTGGTATGTTGACTTTTGCGTAGGCCTCCCCGGCAACGGCGCCAGAAATCCTTCTTGCTACGTCTCGAGCTTGCGTTGGTTTTCCCCGAAGAGGAGGGGGTGATGCAGCGCAGTAGCGTAAGTATTTCCCTCAGTTTTTGAGAACCAAGGTATCAATCCAGTAGGAGGTCACGCGCAAGTCCTCGTACCTGCACAACACGATAGCAACTCGCAACCAACGCTTAGGGGTTGTCAATCCCTTCACGGTCACTTACGAGAGTGAGATCTGATAGAGATAATATTTTTTTGTATTTTTGATATAAAGATGCAAAGTAAAAAGTAAAAGCAAAACAAGTAAATAAGGTGACGGAGATTGATATGATGAGAATAGACCCGGGGGCCATAGGTTTCACTAGTGGCTTCTCTCAAGAGCATAAGTATTCTACGGTGGGTGAACAAATTACTGTTGAGCAATTGATAGAATTGAGCATAGTTATGAGGTTATCTAGGTATGATCATGTATATAGGCATCACGTCCGAGACAAGTAGACCGAAACGATTCTGCATCTACTACTATTACTCCACTCATCGACCGCTATCCAGCATGCATCTAGAGTATTAAGTTAAAAACAGAGTAACGCCTTAAGCAAGATGACATGATGTAGAGGAATAAATTCATGCAATATGATAAATACCCCATCTTGTTATCCTCGATGACAACAATACAATACGTGCCTTGCAACTCTTTCTGTCACTGAGTAAGGACACCGCAAGATTGAACCCAAAGCCATGCACTTCTCCCATTGCAAGAACTACCAATCTAGTTGGCCAAACCAAACGGATAATTCAAGAGACTTGCAAAATAACTCAATCATACATAAAAGAATTCAGAGAAGATTCAAATATTATTCATAGATAAGCTGGATCATAAACCCACAATTCATCTATCTCAACAAACACACCGCAAAAGAAGATTACATCGAATAGATCTCCACGAGAGAGGGGGAGAACATTGTATTGAGATCCAAAAAGAGAGAAGAAGCCATCTAGCTACTAGCTATGGACCCGAAGGTCTGAAGTAAACTACTCACACTACATCGGAGAGGCTATGGTGTTGATGTAGAAGCCCTCCGTGGTGGATGCCCCCTCCGGCGGAGCTCCGGAACAGGCCCCAAGATGGGATCTCGTGGATATAGGAAGTTGCGGTGTGGAATTAGGTTTTTGGCCCGTGATTCTGGTCTATTGGGGGTACGTAGGTATATATAGGAGGAAGGAGTACGTCGGTGGAGCTCCGAGGGGCCCATGAGGCAGGGGGGCGCGCCCAGGGGGGTGCCCTCCACCCTCGTGACCTCTTCGGAAGCTTCTTAGAGTAGGGTCTAAGTCTCCTGGATCACGTTCTGTGAGAAGATCACGTTCCCGAATGTTTCATTCCGTTTCGACTCCGTTTGATATTCCGTTTCTTCGAAACACTGAAATAGGCAAAAAACAACAATTCTGGGCTGGGCCTCCGGTCAATAGGTTAGTCCCAAAAATAATATAAAAGTGGAAAATAAAGCCCAATATAGTCCAAAACAGTAGATAAATTAGCATGCATCAATCAAAAATTATAGATACGTTCGAGACGTATCACCCGCCTTGCAATGCCGGAGACAAACTGCGCGTCGGACTCATCGTCATTGAAGCCTGGTTCAGGGGCTACTGAGGGAGTCCTGGATTAGGGGGTATTCGGACAGCCGGACTATGTCGTTTGGCCGGACTGTTGGACTATGAAGATACAAGATTGAAGACTTCGTCCCGTGTCTGGATGGGACTCTCCTTGGCGTGGAAGGCAAGCTTGGCAATACGGATATGTAGATCTCCTTCCTTGTAACTGACTCTGTGTAACCCTAGCCCCCTCCGGTGTCTATATAAACCGTAGGGTTTTAGTCCGTAGAACAACAATCATACCATAAGCTAGCTTCTAGGGTTTAGCCTCTATGATCTCGTGGTAGATCAACTCTTGTAATACTCATATCATCATGATCAATCAAGCAGGAAGTAGGGTATTACCTCCATCGAGAGGGCCTGAACCTGGGTAAACATCGTGTCCCCCGCCTCCTGTTGCCATCCGCCTTAGACGCACAGTTCGGGACTCTCTACCCGAGATCCGCCGGTTTTGACACCGACAGGTATGCTTTCATTATAAACATAACGACCAAGAGTTCCCAATATCTTCCATACTAGATACATTATAGGCGGTTCCCACGCAGAAATGTAAAGGTTTTACTCCCCCTCCACCAACATTCACACTCCACGGCTTGTCCGAAACAACAGGTGCCGTCCAACTATCAACAATCCCGGGGGAGTTTGTTTAAATTATTTGCGAATTTGTTTTTGATCTATTGACCATAGGACTTGGCATCCCAGTTACCAGCCATTTTCTCCTGAATGATGAGCGGAGTCCACTCATCGTGAAAATAACCCACCTAGCATGGAAGATACTGACAGCCCCTAATCTCTACATGAGCGATTCGGGCATACAAAACAGATTATTATTTGAAGGTTTAGAGTTTGGCACATGCAAATTTACTTGGAACGGCAGGTAAATACCGCATATAGGTAGATATGGTGGACACTCATGGAAGAAACTCGGTTCAAGGAATTTGGATGCACAAGCAGTATCCCCGCTTAGTACAGATATTTTGGCTAGCAAAGGATTTTAAATAGCAAGCACCACATGTTAGAGGATCCATAACAATATAACTTCTATACAAATATATCCAAGCATAACTCATTATGTTGTCTTCCTTGTCCAACTTCAACTAATTTGCTCAGGTTTGAAATTAATTAATGGGGCTCACAATCATAGAAGATGTCCAAGATAGTATATTTATATGTTAAATCTCTCTTCCTTCAATATTCTTTCATGAATTGTTCAAGTGACCAATACAATGTTTGCTAACCTTCAATAAATTTACCATCTCTACTTCTTATATGTGAAGGCATTACTCCCCATGGGATAAGCATATGAAACAAATATAATTTAAGATTTATTACATTCAAATCATTCAACCATTTACTCAAAGGATATAAGTGAAGCACACGAGTAAATAACAAACTACTCCAAAAAGATATAAGTGAAGATCAATGAGTTGTTAAATAATTATGTAGCTATGTGAATACTCTCTCTCATTTAAGAATTTCAGATCTTGGTATTTTATTCAAACAGCAAGCAAAAGAAAATAAAGTAAAATGACGCCCAAGCAAAACACATATCATGTGGTGAATAAAAATATAGCTCCAAGTAAAGTTACCGATGAACGAAGATGAAAGAGGGGATGCCATCGGGGGCATCCCCAAGCTTAGGATCTTAGTTATCCTTGAATATTACCTTGGGGTGCCTTGGGCATCCCCAAGCTTAGGCTCTTGTCACTCCTTATTCCATAGTCCATCGAATCTTTACCCAAAACTTGAAAACTTCACAACACAAAACTTAACAGAAAACTCGTAAGCTCCGTTAGTGAAAGAAAACAAAACACCACTTCAAGGTACTGTAATGAACTCATTATTTATTTATATTGGTGTTAAACCTACTGTATTCCAACTTCTCTATGGTTTATAAACTATTTTACTAGCCATAGATTCATCAAAATAAGCAAGCAACACAATAAAAACAGAATCTGTCAAAAACAGAACAGTCTGTAGTAATCTGTATCAAACGTATACTTCTGGAACTCCAAAAATTCTAAAATAAAGTGGTGGACCTGAGTAATTTGTCTAGTAATCATCTGCAAAAATAATCAACTAAATATCACTCTCCAGCAAAAATTTTAAGCTAATCTCGTGAGCGCTAAAATTTCTATTTTTTACAGCATGATCATAAAGACTTCACCCAAGTCTTCCCAAAGGTTCTACTTGGAACAAGCACCAATTAAAACATAAAACCACATATAAACAGAAGCTAGATGGATTATTTATTACTAAACAGAAACAAAAAGCAAGAAACAAAAATAAAATTGGGTTTCCTCCCAGCAAGCGCTAACGTTTAACGCCCCTAGCTAGGCATGATGATTTCAATGATGCTCACATAAAAGATAGGAGAGCATCATGAAGAATATGACTAGCACATTTAAGTCTAACCCACTTCTTATGCATAGGGATTTTGTGAGCAAACAACTTATGGGAACAATAACCAACTAGCATAGGAAGGCAAAACAAGCATAACTTCAAACCTTTAAGCACATAGAGAGGAAACTTGACATTATTGCAATTCCTACAAGCATATATTCCTCCCTCATAATAATTTTCAGTAGCATCATGAATGAATTCAACAATATAACTATCACATAAAGCATTCTTTTCATGATGTACAAGCATAGAATTTTTATCACTCTCCACATAAGCTAATTTCTTCTCATGAATAATAGTGGGAGCAAACTCCACAAAATAACTATCATGTGAGGCATAATCCAATTGAAAACCAAAATCATGATGACATGTTTCATGGTTATCCTTATTCTTTATAGCATACGTGTCATCACAATGATCATCATAAGTAGCAACTTAGTTCTCATCATAATCTATTGAAACCTCATCCGAAATAGTGGATACATCACTAAATAAAGTCATGACCTCTCCAAATCCACTTTCATAAATATTATAAGATTCAACATACTCCAAAATAGTGGGATCATCACTTCCTAAAGTTGACACTCTTCCAAACCCACTTTCATCAATATAATCATCATAGGTAGAAGGCATGCTATCATCATAACAACTTTGCATATCAAAACTTGGGAGGCTAAAAATATCATCATTATTAAACATAGCATCCCCAAGCTTGGGACAAACATTAATTTCAGCAAATATATTCTCAAATATGTCATCCTCATCAAACATAGCTTCCCCAAGCTTGGGCCTTTTCATATCATAAGCATAATCACTCTCATCATTAATAGTATGGATAGCACCAATTATATAGCAATTATCATATTCTTCCAAGCAAGTGCCAAAAAGATTTTAAAGATCATAAGAAGTATTATTATCTTCCCAATCATAATCATCACAACAAGCAATAGGCATAACGAGATCATCATCAAGTGCATCATCTTCCACAATTATTTTTGATTCATTTTCATGGGGCACAACAATAATAGGAGCAACATTATTTAGGAGACATATCTTTTTACCTTTCTTCCTTTTTCTTTTCTTCTTCTTCACAGCAAGTGTGGGTTCAATCCTCTTTTTGGAGCTCCTTATTAATGAGATTGGTTGAATAGAAGGATCCTCCTCGTTACCTGATTCATCATAAGAAATAATAGGAGAATATTGGGAAGTCTCTTCCCTTTCGTTAGTATTCTCTTCGTCTTCTATTTGTTTTCTTTTCTTTATGTAATTGGCAATATAAGGATTTTCAATGCAATTCACCGCACAATACATATAAATTTCTTCTAGATCAATATCGAGGAATTTCTCGAGGTTATATTCTGGAATAATCTTAGTTTGACGTTTCATTTCTTCATAGCCCAATAGCAAACTAAGTTCACTATGATGTGCAAGGGAAATCAAGTCATCACAATTTTTGGACACGATTGGATCATGAAACAATTTGCATTTGATATTTAAATGACCATGTTCATTGCAAAGTTCACAAGTATGGCTAAGAAATTTTAATTCTTCAGCACTAACATTTAGCCTTTCTTTCAACCATTTAGTTTCTAAATGCTTATGCCTCTTGCAATATCTATCTTCCCTATTTGGTGTACTTGCAAACCCAATGCACTCCACAAAAATTGACATGTTTATAGGAGACATTTTCATCATAACTAGTGCAATCATCATTAGTACTATGAATATTAAAGGAGTTCATACTAACAACATTGCAATCATGCTCATCATTCAAAGATTTAGTGCCAAACATTTTAATGCATTCTTCTTCTAACACTTTGGCACAATTTTCCTTCCCATCATACTCAAGAAAGATACTCCCTCCGTTTTTATTTAGTTCGCATATTAGCTTTGGTCAAAGTCAAGCTTTACAAACTTTGACCAAGTTTATAAACAAAAATATTAAGATAAATATCTATATTGTTTTATATAAACTTGGTCAAACTTTACGAAGTTTGACTTCAGTCAACTCTAATATGCAGAGTAAATAAAAACGAATGGAGTATTAAAAAGATAAAGCGTATGAGGTAAACTCAATTCCATTTTTTGTAGTTTTCTTTTATAAAATAAACTAGTGCTAAAACAAGAAACAAAAATATTCGGTTGCAAGATCTAAAGATATACCTTCAAGCACTCACCTCCCCGGCAATGGCGCCAAAAAAGAGCTTAATGTCTACTACACAACCTTCTTCTTGTAGACGTTGTTGGGCCTCCAAATGCAGAGGTTTGTAGGACAGTAGCAAATTTCCCTCAAGTGGATGACCTAAGGTTTATCAATCCGTGGGAGGCGTAGGATGAAGATGGTCTCTCTCAAACAACCCTGCAACCAAATAACAAAGAGTCTCTTGTGTCCCCAACACACCCAATACAATGGTAAATTGTATAGGTGCACTAGTTCGCCGAAGAGATGGTGATACAAGTGCAATATGGATGGTAGATAGAGGTTTTTGTAATCTGAAAATATAAAAACAGCAAGGTAACTATTGATAAAAGTGAGCGCAAACGGTATTGCAATGCTAGGAAACAAGGCCTAGGGTTCATACTTTCACTAGTTCTAGTTCTCTCAACAATAATAACATAGTTGGATCATATAAATATCCCTCAACATGCAACAAGGAGTCACTCCAAAGTCACTAATAGCGGAGAACAAATGAAGAGATTATTGTAGGGTACGAAACCACCTCAAAGTTATTCTTTCGAATCAATCTATCATAGAGTTCGTACTAGAATAACACCTTAAGACACAAATCAACCAAAACCCTAATGTCACCTAGATACTCCAATGTCACCTCAAGTATCCATGGGTATGATTATACGATATGCATTACACAATCTCAGATTCATCTATTCAACCAACACAAAGAACTTCAAAGAGTGCCCCAAAGTTTCTATTGGAGAGTCAAGACGAAAACGTGTGCCAACCCCTATGCATAAGTTCATGGGCGGAACAAGCAAGTTGATCACCAAAACATAGATCAACTGGATCAATAGAATACCCCATTGTCACCATGGGTATCCCACGCAAGACATACATCAAGTGTTCTCAAATCCTTAAAGACTCAATCCTATAAGATAACTTCAAAGGGAAAACTCAATCCATTACAAGAGAGTAGAGGGGGAGAAACATCACAATATCCAACTATAATAGCAAAGCTCGCGATACATCAAGATCGTACCACCTCAAGAACACGAGAGAGAGAGAGAGAGAGAGAGAGAGAGAGAGAGAGAGAGATCAAACACATAGCTACTGGTACATACCCTCAGCCCCGAGGGTGAACTACTCCCTCCTCGTCATGGAGAGCGTCGGGATGATGAAGATGGCCACCGGTGAGGGATCCCTCCTCCGGCAGCGTGCCGGAACAGGGCCCCGATTGGTTTTTGGTGGCTACAGAGGCTTGCGGCGGCAGAACTCCCGATCTATTCTGTTCCCCGATGGTTTTAGGGTATATTGGTATATATAGGAGGATGAAATACGTCAGGGGAGTCACGAGGGGCCCACGAGGGTGGAGGGCGCGCCAAGGGGGAGTGGGCGTGCCCCCCTGCCTCATGCTCTCCTCGTTGATCCCCTGACGTGCACTCCAAGTCTCCCGTATTGCTTTCTGATGACCCACAAGTATAGGGGATCTATCGTAGTCCTTTCGATAAGTAAGAGTGTCGAACCCAACTAGGAGCAGAAGGAAACGATAAGCGGTTTTCAGCAAGGTATTCTCTACAAGTACTGAAATAAGTGGTAACAAATAGTTCCGTGATAAGATAAATTGTATCGAGCAACTAGTAACAAGAGTAAATAAAGTGCAGCAAGGTGGCCCAATCCTTTTTGTAGCAAAGGACAAGCCTGGACAAACTCTTATATAAGGAAAACTCCTATTGCAAGCATCCGCAACTACAAAAGAAGTATTAAGGTAAACCTAACCATAGCATGAAACATATGGATCCAAATCAGCCCCTTACGAAGCAACGCATAAACTAGGGTTTAAGCTTACATCACTCTAGCAACCCATCATCTACTTATTACTTCCCAATGCCTTCCTCTAGGCCCAAATAATGGTGAAGTGTTATGTAGTCGACGTTCACATAACACCACTAGAGGCTAGACAACATATATCTCATCAAAATATCGAATCTAATACCAAATTCACATGACTACTAATAGCAAGACTTCTCCCTTGTCCTCGTGAACAAACGTAACTACTCACAAAGCATATTCATGTTCATAATCGAGGGGTAATAATATGCATAAAGGATCTGAACATATAATCTTCCACCAAATAAACCAATTAGCATCAACTACAAGGAGTAATCAACACTACTAGCAACCTACTAGCACCAATCCCGGACTTGGAGACAAGAATTGGATACAAGAGATGAACTAGGGTTTTGAGAGGAGATGGTGCTAGTGAAGATGTTGATGGAGATTGCCCTCTCCCGATGAGAGGAGCGTTGGTGATGATGATGGTGATGATTTTCCCCTCCCGGAGAGAAGTGTCCCCGGCAGAACAGCTCTGCCGGAGCCCTAGATTGGTTCCGCCAAGGTTCCGCCTCGTGGCTGCGGAGTCTCGTCCCGAAAGGTTGCTTCTTATTTTTTTTCTTGACGAAAGACTTCATATAGGAGAAGATGGGCGTCGGAGAGCCACCAGGGGCCCATGAGGTAGGGGGCACGCCTGGGGCGGGGCGCCCCACCTTCGTGAGCAGGTGTGGGCCCCGGCCTTCATCTTTGGCGATGATTTTTCTTTATTTATTTTAAGATACTCCGTGGAGTTTTAGGACTTTTGGAGTTGCACATAATAGGTCTCCAATATTTGCTCCTTTTCCAGCCTGTAATTCCAAATGCCAAGATTCTCCCTCTTCATGTAAACCTTGTAAAATAAAAGAGAATAGCCATAAGTATTGTGACATAACGTGAAATAACAGCCCATTGATAAATATCGATATAAAAGCATGATGCAAAATGGACGTATCAACTCCCCCAAGCTTAGACCTCGCTTGTCCTCAAGCGAAATGCCGATAACAATAAATATGTCCTCATGTTTAGAGGTAGAGGCTTCGATAAAAATAAAATACGGACATGAAGGCATCATGATTGTTCTCATAACAGCAACACATATAGATTTTGTCATATGATTACTTATGTTCAAGTGATGATCTTTTCACAATGCAAAAGTATGAATCAGAAACCTTATTGAGCACCAACAAATTATAACCTCGTCCATTGAAGCAATTGAAATTTATAATAACATCGGAAAGAGTCTATGCCGAGCTTAAAAGCAAGTCCACATACTCAACTATCATTTAGTCCTCCATAATTGCTAACACTCACGCAATACTTGTGGTTACAGAGTTTTAATCGGACACAGAGAAAGATAGGGCTTATAGTTTTGCCCCACAACCTTTTACCTCAAGGGTAATGTCAACAATAATAATTCATGCTCCCTACATCCAATTAGATATATATATATATATATATATATATATATATATATATATATATATATATATATATATATATATATATATATCATGTTCTTTCCAACATGCTGCGCTTGCCAAAGGATAAAATGAAAAAGGAAAGGTGAAGATCACCGTGACTCTTGCATAAGGTAGAGGATAATAATAAAACATAGGCCCTTCGCAGAGGGAAGCAGAGGTTGCCATGCGCTTTTATGGTTGGATGCACAAAATCTCAATGCGAAAGAACGTCACTTTATATTGCCCTTGTGATATGAACCTTTATTATGCAGTCCGTCGCTTTTATTACTTCCACATCACAAGATCGTATAAAGCTTATTTCTCCCACACCAATCAATCATACATGTTTAGAGCAATTTTTATTGCTTTGCACCGATGACAACTTACTTGAAGGATCTTACTCAATCCATAGGTAGATATGGTGGACTCTCATGGCTAAACTAGTTTAAGGGTATTTGGAAGCACAAGTAGTATCTCTATGTGAAACCTCTCTTTCCTTATTACTTCCTATTAATTGCAACGATGACCAAACTATATTTGCCAACTCCCAACAACTTTTAATTATCATACTCTTTCTATGTGAAGTCATTACTCTCAATAAGATCAATATGAACTCTTTGTTTCTTTTTATTCTTTTTCTTCTTTCTTTTCTTTTGTTCACCCAAGATCATGGCAAAATAATCAAGCCCTTGACTCAACACTAAACTTTATTATATAGCTCACGGACTCGATTACATAGAGAGATCATAAAGCAAAACTCAAAACTAGATCATGCCATGACTTTATTCTACTAAATCAAGATACTACTAAAAGGATTGAACTAAGAAAAACGGTAAAGATAGGAGATGTGATGGTGATATGATACCGGGGCACCTCCCCCAAGCTTGGCAGTTGCCAAGGGGAGTGCCCATACCCATGTGATTATGCCTCCTTCTTTGTCGAAGAAGGTGGAGGTGTTGTTGATGATGCGGGCCTGTCGTCCACCTTCCATGGCATAGGCTCACCATCATAGAAGGATGATAGAGTCTCCGGAATCCTCAAATCAGCAGCCAAACTCATCCTTTTGAATCTATATTCATACTCACAGTTTTGATTTTGCAGATCATAGATTTGGGCTTGGAGGTGCTCGATCTTCTCATGTAGCTTGAAGATGGCCTCCTCGGTGTTCTTGGCATCCGACTCGTCGTTGTTGGTGAACTCCACGAGCATCTTGTGGCTAGCGTTGATTCCACGCTCCACCATCCCCTGGCACTTGACAACTTGTTGCTCCATTGCTTCGAGCCTCGACTCCACGCTTCCGGTTCCCTTTGGTCCCTCAGCATCGCGGATGTGCAGCAACCCATCACGCATCTCAATGGTTTGAGGGTGTCACAGCACCTCCGCAAGGTAAGGGTTGATCACCTTCTCGAAGAACTTGTCATTGGAAGCACTTGGGGACGTCATGATGATCTAGACCTGTCAGAAAAACAGCTCGAAACAAGAACATGAGAGATTTGCGTGATACGAGAGTCAAAACCTTAATATATAATGAATTTTTACCGACCAAAATACGTATCGTGCAAGAAAACGGAGTCCGGAGGGCACACGGGGTGCTCACGAGGTAGGGGGGCGCGCCCAGGGGGGTAGGGCGCGCCCACCACCCTCGTGGGGACCTCGTGTCCTTCCCGGACTGCTACTTATTTTTGTATTTTTCTAAATATTCCAAAACGGAGAAATATTGCCTTAGAAATTGTTTTGGAGTCGGTTTACTTACCGTACTTCCTTTTCAGAGTCTGAAACGGTCTGGAAAGTGTCCCTTATGTATTCCTCCGGGGTTACGGTTTCAATAATATTGGTTTCAACATTTATGGGATTACCTGAGATATAATCTTTGATCCTTTGACCGTTTACCACCTTCGGATTTCTACCTTCGAAGGTGTTGATTTTTATGGCACCGGAATGATAGACCTCCTCGATAACGTAGGGATCTTCCCATTTAGAGAGAAGTTTTCCTGCAAAAAATCTTAAACGAGAGTTGTATAGCAATACATAATCACCTACATTAAACTCACGCTTTTGTATCCTTTTGTCATGCCATCTTTTAACTTTTTCTTTAAACAACTTAGCATTTTCATAAGCTTGGGTTCTCCATTCATCAAGTGAGCTAATATCAAATAACCTTTTCTCACCGGCAAGTTTAAAATCATAGTTGAGCTCTTTAATAGCCCAATATTTCTTATGTTCTAGTTCGAGAGGTAAGTGACATGCTTTTCCATAAACCATTTTATACGGAGACATACCCATAGGATTCTTATATGCAGTTCTATATGCCCATAGTGCATCATCAAGTTTCTTGGACCAATTCTTCCTAGACCTATTAACAGTCTTTTGCAAAATTAATTTGAGCTTTCTATTACTCAATTCTACTTGACCACTAGACTGTGGGTGATATGGAGATGCAATTCTATGGTTAACATCATATTTAGCAAGCATTTTACGGAAAGCACCATGAGTAAAATGTGAACCACCATCAGTCATTAAATATCTAGGGACTCCAAACCTTGGAAAAATAACTTCCTTAAGCATTTTAATAGAAGTGTTATGATCAGCACTACTAGTTGGAATAGCTTCTACCCACTTAGTAACGTAATCAACAACAACCAAAATATGTGTATATTCATTAGAGGCAGGAAAAGGTCCCATATAATCAAAGCCCCAAACATCAAATGGTTCAATAACAAGTGACTAATTCATAGGCATTTCTTGACGTCTACTAATATTACCAATTCTTTGACATTCATCGCAAGACAAAACAAACTTACGTGCATCCTTGAAGAGAGTGGGCCAATAAAAACCGGATTGCAATACCTTATGTGCAGTTCTGTCTCCAGCGTGGTGTCCTCCATAAGCCTCGGAGTGGCACTTGTGTAGAATCTGTTCCTGTTCATGCCCAGGTACACAATGTCTAATAACACCATATACTCCTTTATAAAGTGTGGGTCATCCCAAAAGTAATGTCGCAAATCATAGAAAAACTTTTTCTTTTGTTGGTATGTGAAGCTAGGTGGTATAAATTTAGCAACAATATAATTAGCATAATCAACATACCATGGAGTGCTACGAGAAGTGCTTATGCCATTTAATTGTTCATCAGGAAAGCTATCATCAATAGGTAGTGGGTCATCAAGAACATTCTCTAACCTAGATAAGTTATCTGCAACGGGGTTCTCAGCTCCTTTTCTATCAAAAATATGCAAATCAAATTCTTGCAGCAAGAGAACCCATCTAATAAGTCTAGGTTTTGCATCTTTCTTTTCCATAAGATATTTAATAGCAGCATGATCACTGTGAATAGTTACTTTAGAATAAATAATATAGGGTCTGAATTTATCACAAGCAAATACAACTGCTAAAAGTTCCTTTTCGGTAGTAGCATAATTTCTTTGAGCATTGTCTAGAATCTTACTAGCATAAGGGATAACATTTAATTTCTTATCAACTCTTTGCCCAAGAACAACACATACAGCATAATCACTAGCATCACACATAATTTCAAAGGGTAAATTCCAATCAGGTGGCTAAACAACAGGTGCAGAGACTAATGCTTTCTTAAGTATTTCAAATGCTTCTACACAATCATCATCAAAGACAAATGGTACATCTTTTTGTAATAAATTAGTCAGAGGCCGGGAAATTTTTGAGAAGTCCTTAATGAACCTCCTATAAAATCTGGCGTGACCAAGGAAACTTCTTATACCTTTGATGTCCTTGGGACATGGCATCTTTTCAATAGCATCAACCTTGGCTTTATCAACTTCAATACATCTTTCTGAAACTTTGTGCCCCAAGACAATACCTTCATTAACAATAAAGTGGCACTTTTCCCAATTGAAGACAAGATTAGTTTCTTCACATCTCTGTAAAACTCGATCAAGATTTTCAAGCAATCATCAAAAGAGGAACCATAGACGGAAAAATCGTCCATGAAAACCTCACAAATTTTTTCACAAAAATCAGAGAATGTAGCCATCATGCATCTTTGAAAGGTAGCAGGTGCATTACATAAACCAAAAGGCATACGTCTATAAGCAAAAGTACCAAAAGGGCAAGTAAAAGTAGTCTTTGATTGATCCTTAGCCGACACAGGTATTTGAGAGAACCCAGAATAACCATATAGAAAGCAATAATGTGTATGTTTGCATAATCTTTCTAGCATTTATCAATAAAAGGTAAGGTGTAATGATCTTTCTTAGTAGCTTTATTTAATTTGTGGAAATCAATTACCATCCTATAACCTGTGATAATTCTTTGCGGGATCAATTCATCTTTATCATTAGGGACAACAGTAATACCTCCCTTCTTAGGGACACAATGGACATGACTTACCCATTGACTATCAGCAACGGGATAAATTATACCTGCCTTCAGAAGCTTGAGTATTTCTTTTCTTACCACTTCTTTCATTTTAGGATTCAAACATCGTTGCGAATCACGAACTGGTTTGGCATCCGCTTCCAAATTTATTTTATGTTGACATAGAGTTGGGACTAATGCCCTTAAGATCATCAAGAGTATATCCAATAGCGGCACTGTGCTTCTTCAGAGTTTTCAATAATATTTCTTCTTCATGCTCTGAAAGGTTAGCACTAATAATAACATGATATATTTTCTTTTCATCAAGATAAGCATATTTAAGATTATCGTGCAACGGTTTAAGCTCAAACACGGGATCACCCTTGGGTGGAGGGGATCCCCTAGGATTTCAACGGGCAAATTGTGTTGCGAGAATAGGTTCCTGTTTAAAGAATACTTCATCTATTTCCCTTCTTTCATTCATGAACATATCATTTTCATGGTCTAGCAAATAGTGTTCTAAAGGATCACTAGGAGGTACGGCAATAGAAGCAAGACCAATAATTTCATCCTTACTAGGCAATTCTTCCTCACGATGTTGTTTACTAAATTTAGAGAAATTAAACTCATGAATCATATCATCCAAGCCAATAGTAACAAAATTCTTTTCGCAATCTATCTTAGCATTAACAGTGTTCAAGAAGGGTCTACCAAATATAATGGGACAAAAGCTATCTTGTGGGGAACTGAGAACAAGAAAATCAGCGGGATATTTGGTTTTCCCACACAAAACTTCAACATCTCTAACAATTCCCACTGGTGAAATAGTATCTCTATTGGCAAGTTTAATTGTGACATCAATTTCTTCTAACTCAGCAGGTGCAATTTCATGCTTGATTTCTTTATACAAGTCATAAGGTATAACACTAGCACTAGCACCCGTATCACATAAGCCATGATAACAATGATCTCCTATTTTAACAGAAATAACAGGCACGCCTACCACAGTTCTATGTTTATCTTTAACGCTAGGTTTAACAATTCTAGCAGATTCACCACAGAATTGAATAACATGCCCATCAATATTATCAGACAAGAGATCTTTAACAATAGAAATATTAGGTTCTACTTTAACTTGCTCAGGAGGTGTATAAGTTCTAATATTGCTTTTACGAACAACAGTTGATGTTTTAGCATGATCCTTTATTCTAACAGGGAAGGGTGGTTTCTCAACATAAGAAGTGGGAACAATAGGATCATTATAAGTGACAGTGTTTTCTTCAACTTTAATAGGTGCAGCTACTTTTACTTTTATGGGAGGATGATATTTAAACAGCTTCTCCTTGGGGAGATCAACATAAGTAGCAAAAGATTCACAGAGAGAAGCTACTATCTCAGAGTCAAGTCCATATTTAGTGCTAAACTTACGGAAAATATCGGTATCCATAAAAGATTTAACACAATCAAACTTAGGTGTCATACCTGACTCCTTACCTTCGTCGAGATCCCAATCTTCAGAGTTGCGTTTAATTCTATCCAATAAATCTCATCTGAATTCAATAGTCTTCATCATAAAAGAGCCAGCACAAGAAGTATCGAGCATGGTGCGATTGTTATCAGAAAGCCGAGCATAAAAATTCTGAAGAATTGTCACTCTTGAGAGCTCATTACTTGGGCATGAATATAACATTGATTTAAGCATCCCCCAAGCTTGAGCGATGCTTTCGCCTTTGCGAGGCCAAAAATTATAAATATAATTGCGATCACGGTGAACAAGATGCATAGGGTAATACTTTTGATGAAATTCCAATTTCAATCTTTTATAGTTCCATGATCTCGTATCATCACATAGCCTATACCATGTCAATGTGTCTCCCTTCAAAGATAAAGGGAAGACCTTCTTCTTAGCAACGTCATCGGGTATACCTGCAAGCTTAAATAATCCACAAACTTCATCCACATATATTAAGTGCTCATTAGGATGCTTTGTTCCATCTCCTGTAAAAGGATTAGCTAGCAGTTTTTCCATCATACCCGAAGGAAATTCAAAAGGAGTTTCATTTTCAATAGGTTCAGTAGGTTGAGGAGCAACTCTTTGCTCTACTGGACGGGGTGAAGATACCCTGAACAAGCCCCTCAGAGAATTACTTTCCATAGTAACAAGTGACAGTAAATTTCAGCACACCATATAAATTTTTCCTTACCAAATTCCACCTACCAAAGGCGCTACACTCCCCGGCAACGGCGCCAGAAAAGAGTCTTGATGACCCACAAGTATAGGGGATCTATCGTAGTCCTTTCCATAAGTAAGAGTGTCGCACCCAACGAGGAGCAGAAGGAAATGATAAGCGGTTTTCAGCAAGGTATTCTCTGCAAGTACTAAAATAAGTGGTAACAGATAGTTTCGTGATAAGATAAATTGTAGCGAGCCACAAGTAACAAGAGTAAATAAAGTGCAGCAAGGTGGCCCAATCCTTTTTGTAGCAACCCATCATCTACTTATTACTTCCCAATGCCTTCCTCTAGGCCCAAATAATGGTGAAGTGTTATGTAGTCGACGTTCACATAACACCACTAGAGGCTAGACAACATACATCTCATCAAAATATCGAACAAATACCAAATTCACATGACTACTAATATCTAGACTTCTCCCTTGTCCTCAGGAACAAACGTAACTACTCACAAAGCATATTCATGTTCATAATCAGAGGGGTAATAATATGCATAAAGGATCTGAACATATAATCTTCCACCAAATAAACCAATTAGCATGAACTACAAGGAGTAATCAACACTACTAGCAACCTACTAGCACCAATCCCGGACTTGGAGAGAAGAATTGGATACAAGAGATGAACTAGGGTTTTGAGAGGAGATGGTGCTGGTGAAGATGTTGATGGAGATAGCCCTCTCCCGATGAGAGGAGCGTTAGTGATGACGATGGTGATGATTTCCCCCTCCCAGAGGGAAGTGTCCCTGACAGAACAGCTCTGCCGGAGCCCTAGATTGGTTCCGCCAAGGTTCCGCCTCGTGGCTGCGGAGTCTCGTCCCGAAAGGTTGCTTCTTATTTTTTTCTTGACGAAAGACTTCATATAGGAGAAGATGGGCGTCGGAGAGCCACTAGGGGGCCCACGAGGTAGGGGGCGCGCCTAGGGGCGCCCCACCCTCGTGAGTGTGGTGTGGGCCCCCTGGCCTTCATCTTTGGCGACGATTTTTTTATTTATTTTAAGATATTCCGTGGAGTTTCAGGACTTTTGGAGTTGCGCAGAATAGGTCTCCAATATTTGCTCCTTTTCCAGCCCAGAATACCAGCTGCCGGCATTCTACCTCTTCATGTAAACCTTGTAAAATAAAAGAGAATATCCATAAGTATTGTGACATAACATGAAATAACAGCCCATAATGCGCTAAATATCGATATAAAAGCATGATGCAAAATGGACGCATCACTTTCTATCCGAAAATAACTTTTCCGAAGGTTTCATTCGGTTTGGACTCCGTTTGATATTCCTTTTCTGCGAACACTGAAACAAGGGAAAAAACAGAAACTGGCACTGGGTTCCGGGTCAATAGGTTAGTCCCAAAAGTGATATAAAAGTGTTTAATAAAGCCCACAAACATCCAAGATGGATAATATAATAGCAAGAATACTTCATAACTTATAGATATGTTGGAGACGTATCAGCCGTCCACGAGGGTGGAGGGCGCGCCCTACCCCCCTGGCGCGTCCCCCTTTCTCGTGGATGACTCGAAGACCCCCCTGACACCGACACCAAAAATTCCTATAAATACAGAAACCCCCCGAAAAGAAACCTAGATCGGGAGTTCCGCCGTCGCAAGGCTTTGTAGCCACCAAAAACCAATCGGGACCCTGTTCCGGCACCCTGCCGAATGGGGGAATCATCACCAATGGCCATCTTCATCATCCCGACACTCTCCATGATGAGGAGGGAGTAGTTCACCCTCGGGGCTGAGGGTATGTACCAAGTAGCTATGTGTTTGATCTATTGATGGGCAATCCCTACTCACTCACAATTTCTGTCGCCGTTGCTGGGGAGGTGAGTGCTTGAAGGTATATCTTTAGATCTTGCAATCGAATCTTTTTGTTTCTTGTTTTATCACTAGTTTTGTCTATAAAAGAAAACTATAAAAAAATGGAATTTAGGGTGCCTCATATGCTTCATCTTTTTAATGTCTTTCGTGAAAATGATGGGAAGGAAAATTGTGCTCAAGTACTAGAAGAAGAATTACATAGAATGCTTGGCATAAAATATGTGAATGATGAGCATGATTGTAATGTTGTTAGTATGAATTCTATGAATATCCCTAATGCTAATGATATGCAAAGCCACAAGCTTGGGGATGCTATGTTTGATGAAGATGATATGTTTTGTGCCCCAAGTTTTGATGAGCAAATTTATTATGATGATAGCATGCCTCCTATTTATGATGATTATATTGATGAAAGTGGGGTTGGAAGAGTGTCAACTTTAGGAATTAATGATCCCACTATTTTGGAGGTTGTTGAATCTTATTGTGATACTTATGAAAGTGGATTTGGAGAGGTCATGACTTTATTTAGTGATGATTCCACTATTTCGGAAGAGATTCCAATTGATTATGAGAACAAAGTTGCTATCTATGACGATTATTGTGATGACATGTATGCTATAAATATTAATGATAATCATAGAACTTGTCATCATGATTTTAGTTTTCAATATGGATTACGCCTCACATTATAATTAATTTGTTGAGTTTGCTCCCACAATTATTCATGAGAAGAAATTTGCTTATGTGGAGAGTAATAAAAATTCTATGCTTGTAGATCATGAAAAGAGTGCTTTTATGTGATGGTTATATTGTTGAATTCATTCATGATGCTACTGAAAATTATTATGAGGGAGGAACATATGCTTGTAGGAATTGCAATAATATCAAGTTTCCTCTCTATGTGCTTAAAATCTTGAAGTAATGCTTGTTTTACCTTCCTATGCTAGTTGATTATTGCTCCCATAATTTGTTTGCTCACAAAATCCCTATGCATAGGAAGTGGGTTAGACTTAAATGTGCTAGTCATATTCTTCATGATGCCCTCTTTATGTTTCAATTCTTATCTTTTATTTGAGCATCATTGAAATCATCATGCCTAGCTAGGGCGTTAAACGTTAGCGCTTGTTGGGAGGCAACCCAATTTTATTTTTGTTCTTTTATTTTTGCTCCTGTTTCATAATAAATAATTCATCTAGCCTCTGTTTTGATTTGTTTTTATGTTTTAATTAGTGTTTGTGCCAAGTAGAACCTTTTGGGAAGACTTGGGTGAAGTCTTTGCGATCTTGCTGTAAAAAACAGAAACTTTTATGCTCACGAGATTAGTTGCCATTTTTTACTGGAGAGTGATTTTAGGTTGATTGTTTTTGCTGATTATTAATAGACAAATTCCTCAGGTCCAACAATTTATTTAAGAATTTTTGAAGTGACAGAAGTATTCGAATGATACAGATTACTACAGACTGTTCTGTTTTTGACAGATTCTGTTTTCATTGTGTTGTTTGCTTATTTTGATGAATCTATGAGTAGTATCGAAGGGTATGAACCATAGAGAAGTTGGAATACAGTATATATTACACCAATATGAATTTAGAATGAGTTCACAACAGTAACTAAGTGGTGATTTATTTTGTTATACTAACGGAGCTTACGAGTTTTCTGTTGAGTTTTGTGTTGTGAAGTTTTCAAGTTTTGGGTAAAGATTCGATGGACTATGGAATAAGGAGTGGCAAGAGCCTAAGCATGGGGATTCCCAAGGCACCCAAGGTAAAATTCAAGGACAACCAAGAGCCTAAGCTTGGGGATGCCCCGTATGGCATCCCCTCTTTCGTCTTCGTTCATCGGTAACTTAACTTGGAGCTATATTTTTATTCACCACATGATATGTGTTTGCTTGGAGCGTCATTTTGTTTTGCTTGCTATTTGAATAATATCCCAAGATCTGAAATTCTTAAATGTTAGAGAGTCTTCACATAGTTGCATAATTATTCAACTACTCATTGATCTTCACTTATATCTTTCGGAGTAGTTTGTCGTTTGCTCTAGTGCTCCACTTATATCTTCTTAGATCATGGCGGTAGTTTTATTTTGAAGAAATTGTTGATCTATCATGCTTCAGTTATTTTATTTTGAGAGTCTTTTAGAACAGCATGGTAATTTGCTTTGGTTATGAAACTAGTCCTAATATTATAGGCATCCAAGATGGGTATAATAAAAACTTTCATATACAGTGCATTAGATACTATGAGAAGTTTGATACTTGATAGTTGTTTTGAGATATAAAGGTGGTAATGTTAGGGTCATGCTAGTTGGGTAATTGTGGAATTGAGAAATACTTCTGTTGAGGATTGCAAGTCCTGTAGCATGCACGTATGGTAAACATTGTGTGACAAATTTGAAGCATGGGGTGTTCTTTGATTGCTTTCCTTATGAGTGGCGGTCGGGTACGTGCGATGGTCTTTTCCTACCAATCTATCCTCCTAGGGGCATGCGTAGTAGTACTTTGCTTCGAGGGCTAATAAACTTTTGCAATAAGTATATGAGTTCTTTATGACTAATGTGAGTCCATGGATTATACACACTCTTACCTTTTCGCAATGTGCTAGCCTCTACGGTACCATGCATTGCCCTTTCTCACCTTGAGAGTTGGTGCAAACTTCGCCGGTGCATCGAAACCCTGTGATATGATACGCTCTATCACACATAAGCCTCCTTATATCTTCCTCAAAACAGCCACCATACCTACCTATTATGGCATTTCCATAGCCATTCCGAGATATATTGCCATGCAACTTTCCACTGTTCCGTTTATTATGACACGCTCCATCATTGTCATATTGCTTTGCATGATCATGTAGTTGACATCGTATTTGTGGCAAAGCCACCTTCATAATTCTTTCGTACATGTCACTCTTGATTAATTGCACATCCTGGTACACCACCGGAGGCATTCACATAAGAGTCATATTTTGTTCTAAGTATCGAATTGTAATTCTTGAGTTGTAAGTAAATAAAAGTGTGATGATTTTAATTATTAGAGCATTGTCCCATGTGAGGAAAGGATGATGGAGACTATGATTCCCCCACAAGTCGGGATGAGACTCCGGACGAAAAATAAAAAAAATAAAAGAGTCCAAAGAAGCCCTGATAAAAAAAGAGGCCATAAAAAAGGAGAAGGCCCAAATAAAAAAATAAAATAAAAAATAAATAAAAATAGGGGAAAAAGAGAGAAGGGGCAATGTTACTATCCTTTTTCCACACTTGTGTTTAAAAGTAGCACCATGATCGTCATGACAGAGAGTCTCTTATTTTGTCACTTTCATATACTAGTGGTAATTTTTCATTATGGAAATTGGCTTGTATATTCGATTGATGGGCTTCCTCAAAATGCCCTAGGTCTTCGTGAGCAACCAAATTGGATGCACACCCACTTAGTTTTGCTGTTGAGCTTTCATATACTTATAGCTCTAGTGCATCCGTTGCATGGCGATCCCTACTCCTCGCATTGACATCAATTGATGGGCATCTCCATAGCCCGTTGATTAGCCACGTCAATGTGAGACTTTCTCCTTTTTTGTCTTCTCACATATCCCCCATCATCATATGCTATTCCACCTATAGTGCTATATCCATTGCTTGCGCTCATTTATTGCGTAAGGGTTGAAAAGGCTGAAGCGCGTTAAAAAGTATGAACCAATTGCTCGGCTTGTCATCGGGGTTGTGCATGATGGGAGCGTTTTGTGTGACGAAAATGAAGCGTGACCAAACTATATGATTTTGTAGGGATAAGCTTTCTTTGGCTATGTTATTTTGATTAGACATAATTGCTTGGTTAGTATGCTTGAAGTATTACTATTTTTATGTCAATATTAAAACTTTGTTTAGAATCTTTGGGATCTAAGCATTCTTGCCACAATAAAGAAGATTACATTGATAAATATGTTAGGTAGCATTCCACATCAAAAATTCTGTTTTTATCATTTACCTACTCGAGGTCGAGCAGGAATTAAGCTTGGGGATGCTTGATACGTCTCCAACGTATCTATAATTTTTTATTGTTCCATGCTATTATATTATCCATCTAGGATGTTTTAAATGCTATTTCATGATTTTTGGGACTAACCTATTAACCTAGAACCCAGTGCCAGTTTGTGTTTTTTTCCTTGTTTTTGAGTTTTACAGAAAAGGAATACCAAACGGAGTCCAATTGACCTGCCAATTTTTGTGGATTTTTTGTGGACCAAAAGAAGCCCCCGGAGTAAAAGAGTTGGGCCAGAAGAGTCCCGAGCCGTCCACAAGGGTGGAGGGCGCGCCCTACCCCCTGGGCATGTGCCCCTATCTCGTGGACGACTCGGAGACCGCCCTGACATGAGATCTACGCCAAAAATTCCTTTAGATACAGAAGCCTCCAGAAAATAACCTAGACCGGGAGTTCCGCCCCTGCAAGCCTCTGTAGCCACCAAAAACCAATAGGGACCCTGTTCCGTCACCCTGCCGGAGGGGGAATCCCTCAGCGGTGGCCATCTTCATCATCCCGGCGCACTCCATGACGAGGAGGGAGTAGTTCACCCTCAGGGCTGAGGGTATGTACCAGTAGCTATGTGTTTGATCTCTGTCTCTCTCTCTCTCTCTCTCTCTCTCTCGTGTTCTTGATTCGTCACGATCTTGATGTATCGCGAGCTTTGCTATTATAGTTGGATCTTATGATGTTTCTCCCCCTCTACTCTCTTGTAATGGATTGAGTTTTCCCTTTGAATTTATCTTATCGGATTGAGTCTTTAAGGATTTGAGAACACTTGATGTATGTCTTGCGGGATACCCGTGGTGACAATGGGGTATTCTATTGATTCACTTGATGTATGTTTTGGTGATCAACTTGGGGGTTCCGTGACCTTGGGAATCTATGCATAGGGGTTGGCACACGTTTTCATCTTGACTCTCCGGTAGAAACTTTGGGGCACTCTTTGAGTTTCTTTGTGTTGGTTGAATAGAGGAATCTGAGATTGTGTGATGCATATCGTATAATCATACCCACGGATACTTGAGGTGACATTGGAGTATCTAGGTGACATTAGGGTTTTGGTTGATTTGTGTCTTAAGGTGTTATTCTAGTATGAAATCTATGATAGATCAAACGGAAAGAATAGCTTCGTGTTATTTTACTACGGACTCTTGAATAGGTCGATCAGAAAGAATAACTTTGAGGTGGTTTCATACCCTACAATAATCACTTCGTTTGTTCTCCGCTATTAGTAACTGTGGAGTGACTCTTTGTCGCATGTTGAGGGATAGTTATATGATCCAATTATGTTATTATTGTTGGGAGAACTTGCACTGGTGAAAGTATGAACCCTAGACCTTGTTTCCTAGCATTCCAATACCGTTTACACCGACTTTTATCATTAGCTACCTTGATGTTTTTATATTTTCAAATTACAAAAACCTATATCTACCATCCATATTGCACTTGTATCACCATCTCTTCACCGAACTAGTGCACCTATACAATTTACAATTGTATTGGGTGTGTTGGGGACAGAAGAGACTCTTTGTTATTTGGTTGCAGGGTTGTTTGAGAGAGACCATCTTCATCCTATGCCTCTCATGGATTGATAAACCTTAGGTCATCCACTTGAGGGAAATTAGCCACTGTCGTACAAAACTCTGCACTTGGAGGCCCAACAACGTCTACAAGAAGAAGGTTGTGTAGTAGACATCACTCATCATCACCAACAACTCTCCCATCTTGGGGAGGGCAATCTTCATCAACATCTTCAACAACACCATCTCTTGTGTTCAATCTTGTTACCGGAACTATAGATTGGTGCTTGTGGGTGACTAGTAGTGTTGATTACATCTTGTAGGTGATTACTATATAGTTTATTTGGTGGAAGATTATATGTTTAGATCAAATATGCTATTTAATACCCCTCTTATCTTGAGCATGATTATCATTTGTGAGTAGTTACATTTGTTCTTGAGGTCATGGGAGAAATCATGTTGCAAGTAATCATGTGAACTTGATAGGTGTTCGATATTTTGATAGTATGCATGCTGTGATTCCCTTAGTGGTGTCATGCAAACGTCGACTACATGACACTTCACCATATTTGGGCCTAAGGGAAGGCATTGTGGAGTAGCAATTAGATGATGGGTTGCAAGAGTGACAGAAGCTTAAACCCCAGTTTATGCGCTATTCCATAAGGGACCGATTGGATCCAAAAGTTTAATGCTATGGTTAGAATTTATTCTTAATACTTTTCTCATAGTTGCGGATACTTGCGGGAGGGTTAATCATAAGTAGGAGGTTTGTTCAAGTAAGAACAGCACCTAAGCACTGGTCCACCCACATATCAAATTATCAAAGTACCGAACACAAATCAAACCAACATGGTGAAAGTGACTAGATGAAAATCACGTGTACCCTCAAGAACACTTTACTTATCATAAGAGACTGTTTTGGCCTGTCCTTTGCCTCAAAAGGATTGGGCTATCTTGCTGCAATTTTGCTACTATTATCGTTACTTGCTCGTTACGAATTATCTTGCTATCGAACTACTCTGTTACTTACAATTTCAGCACTTGCAGACATTACCTTGCTGAAAACCACTTGCCATTTCCTTCTGCTCCTCGTTGGGTTCGACACTCTTACTTATAGAAAAGAGCTAAAATTGACCCCCTATACTTATGGGTCATCAAGGATATTTTCTGGCGCCGTTGCCGGGGAGTGAAGGGCCTTTGGTAAGTGCAATTTGGTAACGAAACATTTATATAGTGTGCTGAAATTTACTGTCAGTTGTTACTATGTCAAAGAATCCTTTGAGGGGTTTGTTCGGGGTATTTTCACCTCGACCGGAACCACAATTAGCTACCCCTCAACCTACTGCACCTACTGAAAATATTGAATATGAAATTCCTTCGGGTATGATAGAACAACTGCTAGCTAATCCTTATGCAGGAGATGGAACCGAACATCCTGATATGCACTTGGTATATGTACAACAAATTTGTGGATTGTTCAAGCTTGCAGGTTTACCCGGAGATGAAGTTATGAAGAAGGTTTTCCCTTTATCTTTGAAGGGAAAAGCATTGGCATGGTATAGGCTATGCGATCATATTGGATCCTGGAATTGGAATCGATTGAAATTGGAGTTCCACCAAAAAAAATTTATCCTATGCATGTAGTTCATCGTGATCGGAATTATATATATAATTTTTGGCCTCGTGAAGGAGAAAGTATCACTCTAGCTTGGGGGAGGCTTAAGTAAATTTTCTATTCATGCCCCAATCATGGTCTCTCAAGAGAAATTATTATCCAGAATTTTTATGCTCGGATTTCTCGTAATGATCAAACCATGCTTGATACTTGTGCTGGTTCTTTTATGACCAAGACTATTGAATTCCGGTGGGATCTTTTGGAAAGAATTAAACGCAACTCCAAAGATTGGGAACTTGACGAAGGTAAAGAGTTAGGTATTAAGCTTAAGTATAATTGTGTTAAATCTTTTATGAATACCGATGCTTTTCAAAAATTTAGCACTAAATTTGGACTTGACTCTGAGATAGTAGCCTCCTTCTGTGAATCATTTTCTACTCATGTTGATCTCCCTAAAGAGAAGTGGTTTAAGTATCACCCACCTATTAAATAAGAAATTAGAGAACCGGTACCAGTTGAAGAAGAAATTATACTTTACAATGTTGATCTAGTTGTTCCTACTGCTTACATTGAGAAACCACCTTTTCCTGTTAGGATAAAGAAAGATGCTAAAGTTGCAACTGTGGTCAACAAAAGTTACATTAGAGCACCTAAACCCGATGAACAAATTAAAGTACAACCTAGTATTTCTATGGACAAGGATCTCTTGGAAGAAATGTAGATGGGCATGTTATTTACTTCTGCGAAGAAGCTGCTAGAATTGCCAAACCTTATAAAAAGGATAAATATACACTTGTTGTTGGCATGCCCGTTGAGGGAGTCCTGGATTAGGGGGGGTCCGGATAGCCGAACTATCACCTTTGGCCGGACTCCTGGACTATGAAGATACAAGATTGAAGACTTCGTCCCGTGTCCGGATGGGACTTTCCTTGGCGTGGAAGGCAAGCTTGGCAATACGGATATGTAGATCTCCCACCATTGTAACCGACTCTGTGTAACCCTAACCCTCTTCGGTGTCTATATAAACCGGAGGGTTTTAGTCAGTAGGACGAACAACAATCATACCATAGGCTGGCTTCTAGGGTTTAGCCTCTCTCATCTCGTGGTAGATCCACTCTTGTACTACCCATATCATCAATATTAATCAAGCAGGAGTAGGGTTTTACCTCCATCGAGAGGGCCCGAACCTGGGTAAAAACATCGTGTACCTTGTCTCCTGTTACCATCCGCCTAGACGCACAGTTCGGGACCCCCTACCCGAGATCCGCCGGTTTTGACACCGACATTGGTGCTTTCATTGAGAGTTCCTCTGTGTTGTCACCTTTAGGCCCGATGGCTCCTTCAATCATCAACAACGACGTGGTCCAGGGTGAGACTTTTCTCCCCGGACAGATCTTTGTATTCGGCGGCTTTGCACTGCGCGCCAATTCACTAGGCCATCTGGAGCAGATCGAAAGCTACGCCCCTGGCCATCAGGTCAGGTTTGGGAGTTTGAACTACACGGCCGACATCCGCGGAGACTTGATCTTCGACGGATTCGAGCCACAGCCAAGTGTGCAGCACTGTCTCAATGGGCACGATCTAGCTCTGCCGCCAAAAAGTGCCCTGGAGGCCGCACCAGTGTCCGCTCCGACCCTTAGCTCGGAACCGACTTCGCCGATCGAGGACGAGTGGCTAGACACCGCCTCAGAGGCTGCGATCTCTACGGCGATTGAGCCGAACACCACCCCTGTCCTTTGCGAAGCTCGTGACTCCAAGGCGCCGGACTCCTCTCCGGACTCTGAACCTTCTGCGCCCCTGCCAATCGAATCCGATTGGGTGACGGTTATGGAGTTCACTACCGCAGACATCTTTCAGCACTCGCCCTTTGGCGACATCCTAAATTCACTAAAATCTCTCTCTTTATCAGGAGAGCCTTGGCCGGACTATGGTCAGGAAGGTTGGGATGCGGACGACGAAGAAATTCGACGCCCACCCAGCACCCACTTCGTAGCCACCGTCGAAAGTTTAAACGACGTGCTCGATTTCGACTCCGAAGAGATCGACGGTATGGACGACGATGTAGGAGATAACTATGAACCAGCACCTATAGGGTACTGGACAGCCACCTCATCTCACGATGTATACATGGTGGATACACCTAAAGGAAGCGACGACGAGGAACAACGGGACGCTACAAGGATAATTCCCTCGAAAAGCAGTCAAAACGGCGACGTAAGCGCCGCCCAAAGTCCCGCCTCGACAAAGACAGCAGCCAGACAGACCCAGCCATAGAGCAGGGCGAACCGGTGGATGACGAACATGCTATCGAACAACCATCCGAACAGGATAACTTGGATAAACAATCCGTCCCCGGCAAAGATAACAGTCCGGACGATCTTACGCCGGACAAATTGTTGGAACAGAAGAACCTCCACAAAAGGCTCGTCGCCACTGCGCATAGCCTGAAAAAGTAGAAGCGGAAGCTCAAAACAGCGGATGATGCACTCAGAATCAGATGGAGAAAAGTACTCGACACCACAGACAAATACGGCGACAGTCGCCAAACAAAGAGCTACCCGAAGCGCAAACTACTGCCCGAATTCGATGAGGAGGCCGTAGAGCCCCCGCCATCAAAGAACAAAGAGGCCGCCCGGTCGGATAGACGACCACATGGGAAACATAGAGCTGAAAGCGGCGCCGCACACAAGCCGGCACGCGATCCGCATAAGGATTCGCACCAAAAGGATGGCCCGGTCAGGTCTATCTACGGGCCAAGAAAACGAGCTCTAGTAAGCAATGCAGCACGTCGATACACGAACATCACGGCACACCCAAATATAGGGGCGCCGCACACCCCCTATGTTTCACCGATGAGGTGCTGGTTATGAATTTCCAGCGGGATTCAAGCCCGTAAACATAGAGGCATACGACGGAATAATGAGACCACAGGTGCGGATTGAGGATTACATCCTCCACATACACATGGCAAGAGGAGATGACCTCCACGCCATAAAATACTTACCCTCAAGCTCAAAGGACCAGCCCGGCATTGGCTTAAAAGCCTCCCGAAAACACCATCGGAAGTTGGGAAGAGCTCGAGGATGCTTTTTGAACCCAAATTTTCAAGGGACCTATGTCCGCCCTCGGGGCCTTGAGATGATTTAAGTCACATAACTCAACTGCCCGGAGAGTCAGCCCGAAAATTCTGGAACAGGTTCCTCACCAAAAAGAACCAAATAGTCGACTGTCCGGACGCCGAAGCCCTAGCAGATTTCAAACACAACGCCCGAGACGAATGGCTCGCCAGACACCTTGGCCAAGAAAAGCCAAGAACAATGGCCGCATTAACAAGCCTCATGACCCGCTTTTGTACGGGAGAGGACAGCTGGCTGGCACGATGCAGTACCAGCGACCCAAGTACATCCAAAGTCAGGGATGGAAATGGGAAACCACGACGCAGCAAGGACCAGCGCCGCACCAAGGGAAACAGCCCGAAGAGCACGACAGTCAACGCCGGATTCAAAAGCTCTCGGCAGAATAATAAAAAACTGCCCCTTAAGGATAACAGCGACGAGCTATCCAACTTAAACAAAATCTTGGACAAGATATGCCAAATCCACAGTACCCGGAAGCCTCGCAAACCATACCCACAGAGATTGTTGGGTCTTCAAGCAGTCCGCAAACTTAACGCCGAACACAAGGCTCGACACACCAAGTGAGGAAGATGACGAACCCCACAAGCGAGCACCGAAAACAAAAGAATTTCCCACAAGAAGTCAAAACAGTAAACTCACTTCAAGTGACAAAAGGGAAAAACAGAGCGGCGCCCATTGAAATACGCGCCGCACGGTCTATCCCAGCGGAGTCCCGACACTGGTTGTCAAAACCAATCACCTTCGACCATCAGGATTACTCCGGAAGTATCCGGAACGCAGGATGGACTGCCTTGATATTAGATCCTATAATCGACGGACTCCAATTTACACAAGTCCTAATGGATGGTGGCAGTGATTTAAACCTGCTATATCAGGACACAATCCGCAGAATGGGGATAGACCCAACCAAAATTCGCCATAGCAGCACTTCCTTTCAAGGGGTAATGCTAGGCCCATATGCCCATTGTACGGGCTCCCTACGGCTAGAAGTTTTGTTCGGCTCATCCGACAACTTCCGTCGTGAAAAGTTAACCTTCCACATCGCCCCATTTAAAAGTAGCTATCAAGCACTATTGGGACGTGAAGCTTTCGCCCACTTTAACGCAATACCGCATTATGCATCTCTTACAATTAAAATGCCCAGTCCACGCGGCATCATCTCACTAAAAGGAAATATTGAGCGTTCCTCGAGCACGGAAGAATGTGAGACTGCCATAACAGCCACACACCAATCCGGCTTCGCTAATCAAAGCACCCAAACAGGTCGTCCAGACCCCGGACACGGTTAGACGAGTCCGGCGTAAACATACAAGAGCTTACTAGCCGCATACACCTGTACAAGGGGCTCCATGCATGTACAACAAGAGACCATAAAGCTCAATTTTATTCATTTTTTGGATCATACTCTGTTTATTTAATATAAAGTACATTTTTGCACATCTTTTTTCAACTAAGTTCCTCTCTTTTAGAGATGAACGCCGTGCTACACCCGTCCAGGATACGGCACAGCGGAGATACAGGCGCAGACGTGCAGTAGGGACCCGTTGCAAGGATTCTTTTCAGATTAAGACCCTGCATAAACCTTTTTTACTGTCTCTTGTTGATACACATCCCCCGGTTTCTTGCTATAACCGAGGAGGAGGCTGGCGTTTGGGCATCGGCATCGAATTTTGCTGCGATACACTGACACGAGGGCTTGTTACGAAGGGCGTTGTTCGGCCTGCTTTCATAAATACCGAATACCTTAGGGAGTGTTCGGCGTCTCGAGTTAGGCCTTATATGCATCAATTCTGAATCATGTCGTTGGTCAAATGTTGGGTTTGCCCGGCTCCTGTGTTTTGCTGCCTTACGTTCCGTTCTATCGGCTAACGCGGCACCAGGAGAACTACTGCGATTGTGTCCCGGTTTGGCCAGGTGAGCACCTCAGTAGAGAAAGCCGAAAACTGACTATCATGATATAGCGTGAGACTGGTCAACCACTCAATGACCCATCAGAATGCTTAGAATTCCTCCGCATTAACGAAGGACCGTTTCCAGGTCAGGCACATACGCACCCCGAATTCGGAAGAGCGGGGTGCCCCTAGGGGCTATATAGTAGCCCCACCATTGAACTCCTATGGCTAAGCGAAAGTGATAAAGCATTATAGTCCGGTTGCCTAGTTTGCTACGCTATCACCTCCTTTACAGGACCAAGACATTGGATTAAGTGTGAAAACGCGGCTTTTTGCAAACAGCCCCGCATTATGTGCGTGGGGGCTGAAGCCAAAGACTGCCATCTTTCAGGTTATATACACGTATACATTAACGGCCGCACAGGAGGTATCCTACTACTTGAATGAACAAGTATAAAAAGCTCTTATATTCTATTGAAACATTGTTTCACAAATCATACATGTCATTAGAACATAATATCCTTCGAGCACTGCGTCTCTATTAAACGAGCGCCCTGCAGGACTTCCTCAAAATAGTGCTCGACAGGCACTCGGCTTCCGTCCGAATCCTGGGATGCAACGTCGGTGGCCTTCATCTCCGCCCAGTATGTCTTGACACGGGCAAGAGCCATCCACGCACCCTCTATGCATGCCGACCGCTTCATTGCATCGATATGCGGCACCGCACCAAGGAACTGCTGCACCAAGCCAAAATAACTCTTCGTCTCGGGCCTTTTCGGCCACAAATGAGTCACGACATCCTTCATGGCAAGTCCGGACAACCTATTCAGCTCAGCCCATTCGGCTAACCAATCGGTTAATGGAAGTGGACGCTCTGGATTACGGAACTGCGACCAAAACAAATCTTCCATTCCGTGATCCCTTTGACCTCGAAAGTGCTCGACCGCGTCCGCGGCACTTGCCGCTAAGTCCAGATAAGCATCCTCCGCACCCCACAGCCGGTCCAACTGAGCATATTTCGGATCCGGTAACTTCCTCCGCAGTAGAAAGGGCTTTCCAGCCACGATATCCCCGGCTTGACATAGCTCCTCCTTTATAGCTCTCATCGCGGAGCGAGCATCCTTAGCCTCGGTGGTGGCCTTTTTCATGTCCTCTTGCTCCGCTCGACCTTCTTTTTCAAGATACTCACAGCAGTCTGTAGCATTCTTCAACTTCACGACCATCTCGGCCATTTCCTTCTTGCTTCGGCAGTGAGCAGCCTGTTCGGCTTTTAGCTCTTGACCGCCTTTTAAGGCAGCCGCATCACTTTTTCTGGCTTGCTCCTTGGCTCGGGCGAGCTCCGCCCGAAGATTCTCCATAGCAGCGGCACCATCTGCATTAAGCATACATGTTGTAAGGCATGGGCGTCAAGCTTCCTTACCAAGCGTCCGCGGAGAAACCACATACCTTGTGACTCGTCAAGCCGCTTATTGACAAGCGCGATATCAGCATCCGCCACGTCAAGTTGCCGCTTCAGTTCGGCAAATTCATCAGTCCGGCTAGCCACCGGACGCTTCGCCACCTACATAGGAAGGGCGACATGTTATACCTGGGGTTATTATCCTCGGCGCGCCATCATTTTTGACTACGTACCGAGTCTCAGGGGCTACTATCTACACAGGGCGCATTTTATGTGCAGAATTGTTAGAAGGTACATCATTTTGCGTACCTCAAAACCCGTCAGTAAACTTCTGACGGCTTCATGCAATCCGCTCTCAGCGGATGATATCCTTTCAATCACCGTACCCATTAACGCACGGTGATTGTAACATCCCAAATTTTCAATTTGGAATGTTATACATAGATCATCATGCATATCATATTTTATTGCATTGTTGGCTCGATCCTAGAAATCCTACGCAACTCAAGGACCCACGGAGAGAGTTGGGGATTTCGTTATTTTCATATTTGAGTTTTCTCGAATTTTGAAAAAGGGATCGTTTGATTTTATTTATTTTATCTTCAATTATTTCTACTTGCAAAATATGAGAGAGGGAATAAAATAACTTTCCCAAAATAAAGAAATAATGAAGATTTAATAAAAAAATCAAATTAGATTTTATTTTGGAGTTTTTCGCCTTTTTATTTGAATTTAGGAAACATGCGCGTTTTTCAAAATTGCATTTAGGCCCCAAGTAAATGTTCATCTAGTCTGGCTTGATTTTAGAAGCCGGGGAAAATTTATTTCGGGATTTTTGGTGTCCGTTTAGTATTTCTTTTGTTTTTTTTCTGAGCGTAATTATTTAAAAAAAATCGCACCGCCTTACGGGCCGTACCCGAGCGGGACTCCGCTCGGGGGCGCTATATAAATAGCCAGCCCCCGGCCGCCCCAGGCCTAGCCGCCACCCCTGCCTCAGCCCGCGCCCCACGCCGCCATGCCATGCCGCGCCACGCCACTCGCCGACACCCTAACCCTAACCTAGCCACCGGATCCGCTTGCCGCCCGCCGCCCGCCGCCCGAGTTCGCGGATTTCGCCGCCCGCCGAGGTTCGCCGCCGCCTCGATCCGCGTGCCGCCGGTTTTTTTTAAAAACCGGGCGGTTTTATTCCGGTTTATTTTCGTTTTTTTTAGTTTTCGTTTTTTTAGTTTCGTTTTTTTTGCGGTTTAGGTTATTTAGCAGACGTTCGCCCGTTAGTTCGTTTAAACGAACGAGTTCGTCAGATTAGTCTAGTTAACGAACGTTCGTTCGTTAACCTGTTCGTCGTTTTTCATTTTCTCGGATTTAATTCGCGATTTTTCCGATCGTGATTTCAGATCCGATTTTCGTTTTAGTATAACTTTTTGCTCGTTTATCGGAATCAGGCGATTCAAGCGCCTAGAGTTTTGTCTTGAAACCCTCTTTCCGAATAACCAACTTACACAAGTTTTTGCTACTGTAAAATTTGACCTACATTCAGATTAATAGAACGGAGTTGTTTTCTTTCGTCGTTTGTTCTCCGTTGCTTTGTTTCTTTTTTGCAAACCAGAGTTCTTAAGTTGAACTATCTGGTTAGATCTTTCATTTGAGTTTTACCTGTGCATTAGATGAGTACTTATTGTATGCTTGTTTGTTTGTTTGCGATAGAACACCCGGAGTGCGCCGCCTGTTACTTCGAGTCTCTAGGTTTCGCGGATCATCAGCAAGGCAAGTAACACTTTGATCATACCTTTTCTCATACCCAGTTTTTATTGCATTAGATCAATCCTCAAACATTGCATGATTAGGATCTAATTAAACTGTGGGTTATGGGAACTAGATGAGGTAGTACCTATTACCTGTTTATTATCAAACCTTTGGGAGTTACTTCTACGTTTGCTTATTATGCCATGCTATGCAAGTAGATGTGGATTGGGTGAGTGTATCCATGACAGATGTGAGATTGTTACTTAATGGTTTATTTAAGGTGGCAACTTAAACACACATCTGGGTGGAATGAGGCATCTGGTTTCTATCAGGACTTGCCTGTATTTCTTCGGACCGCCACCCAGGCTCAAAGGGATCATAAGATTATTCATGCTAGAAACTTACGTGTGCAGCCACAAGCCATTATGGGCTCTGGCATAGTTGATTAAGTCGTGCGAACTCTTACGGGTAGACTAGCAGATGTAGGGGAAAGTAGGTGTAGCGGTCTGCCCACATGTAAGGTGCTAGCGCTTCCGAAAGACTATGTCTCGGTCATCCATTTCTCAAACACCATGTAGTGCGAGAAATCCAACGGAGGCGATCGAGTCTTGTGGGGAAAAGTGCGCAAACCTCTGAAGAGTGTATAAACTAATCATGATTAGTCGTGTCCCCGGTTATGGACATCTTGAGTATCTAGTACTTGGATATCATGTGAATCTCATCATGTTACTTCTAATCAATATTGTTGGGTTGTTAATGAGTACTTTTAATTGGGATTGAGAATGCTGTCAACCATTCTCAATGTTTAACAACCACCATGATAGTTAAATAAATTTATTCCTTTGCAGTAGGGAAACATTGGCTTTATGCAAAACTGTAACCATAGAGATTTCCACCAGCCAAATATGCATGTAGTATAGCTTATTCCATTGTTGTTCTCTATGTGTTACATTGCCAGCATATTCCATGTGCTGATCCGTTTTCGGGCTGCAACGTTTCATGTTGTAGAGTTTTCAGACGACGAGTAAGGTGATTAGGTCGTGGTTCTATACTCAGTGATGCCGTAGGAGTTAATGGACTCGCTTATTCTTCCAAGCCTTCCGCTGTTATCGTTATTAGATGGCCTTAAGCCATATTTATTTTATTAAGTTCTCTCTTGAGACACTCGATTGTAATAAGTGTGTGATTGCTACTCTGTTATAAATCCTCCAAGTACTGTGTGGTGTCAGCATTACTGATCCAGGGATGACACTGAGCACAGAGATCAGACTGTTTGAGGTCTGGTCGCTACAAAGATGGTATGAGAGCACATGCTGATTGTAGGACACGACCACTAAGCTTAGGCCCTAGATCACTACTCTTCTTCTCATTTCTGACTCCTCATCTTTTCTATTCTTTAGGATGGAGGATGCAAGGAACAAGTTCACATAACCAGATGAAGACACATCGTTTGGATATCACTTGAAGGAAGTCACTAGATACCTGAACATAGGAGTACCAAGCTTCACCGGGACCTTCAACGCCACTTTACCCGAAGAGGAGCGCTGGATGATTCAAGTCTATATTCCAGGAAGGACATTTGCACCAGTCACGGAGCCCATAGAGTTTTCCTTTGATGCACCAACATGGAGCCTAGGAAAGAGCAAAGCAGCTCACATCACCATGGGGCGAATTGGAGAAGTTTACCGCGAGGATCTCAAGAATACTATCTACCAGATTTGTGGGCGCCGAGATGAACAATGGGAGATGATCAGCACCAGGAGGGACATATCAATCGCCGCTTATATCCAGGAGTTAAACCAACACATCCGACACCAGGAGAATCAGATGTGCGCAGATATGGAGGATCTGCAAAAGGCTAGAACTAAGATCAAGGAGCTAGAAGAAGAACTCAAGGCTACACGTGAAGACTACATGGAGGAGATCGTCGCTCTAGTGAGACAGAACGGCGATGTCACATCCCTAGTTCTGGTATGACCTAGACTAGCTAGTCATTTGTGCATCATGTTTAAATTCCATTTAATATTGAAATGAGGATTTGTGAAACCCTCAGAATCATTTTTGGAAATTGACCCAAGTAAAAATTGCTCCAAAAAGGTCCAAGAAAATGCTCATGTTGCCCTCTGAAAATATTGGACAGAGATAAAAATCAAACCAATATTTTTTGGGAGCTCATAAGTATTCATTTTGGGCATTTGGAATTAATGCCTAATTATTTGCATTGGATATATAAATGTTATATATATATTATATGTCCAAAAATTATGCTAGTTGATGAGGAGCTCTGGAATAATACCACTAGCCCCTACAAAAATTGGCATAAGTTAGTAAATTGGTTTAGTATTTTTATTAAAGCAAACAAATGTCAGAAAAATAGAAAAGAAAACAAAAAGGGAAAAACCTACCCGGGCCACTTACATGCAGCCGGGCATCAGGCGGCTTGGTCTGGCCCAGAGGCCGGCCCAGCCACCACCGGCCGTCGTCCTCTGGCGCCACCGGCCAAAGGTAGGGCCGACGCCACAAGACCGCCACAAGATGGGCGCCACGCCACCAGCCTGCCTGCGTGCGCTTCCCCCTCGACGCCCACGCCTCCGGACGTCGCCACGCGCTGCCCCGCACCGCTCTCACTCCCTCTCGCTCCTCCTCCTCCCTGGTTCTCTTTTCCCCGAGCGCACCCGAGCGCCACCGTCGCCGCCGCACGCCATTGCCACGGCCACCACCTCCCCCTCGCCCTCTCTTCGAGTCCGGAAGCTCCGCCACATCGCCGGCTACCTCTCCGTCAAGCCACGCGCCTCAGAGGCCACGAGCGCCTCCATCGACGCCGTCTCCATCTCCGGTCGCCGGAGATCGCCTTCGCCGCCTCGCTGGTTCCAGCCCCTCCCCGCGCTCGCCGACCGCCTCGTCCGAACCGCCGTAAGCTCTACTTCGTTTTCCCCCTCCTCCCCGGCTCGTTTGCCCCGTCTAGCTAGCTCAACCACCGCGCCCGCAAGCTCCTCGCCGCCGGCCATGGCGCCACGGTGGCTGTGGCCCGAGCCACTCCTCAGCGTCACCGTGTTCCTGGTGACACCAGGAGGCCGTAGAGGCCCTCCGCATCCACTGCCGTGCTCCGCAACGCTGCGCCCGCATGCCACCGAACTCCGGCCACCGCCCGAGCTCCGCTCCGGCGAGCTCCGGCTGTCCCCGCCTCTTCCACTAGCTCCAGACAACGCGCAAGAGCGATGGCTCCTCGCCCGTGGTCTCCGCCGCCCAAATGGTCGCCGGAGCGACGATCCCGAGCCCTCCGCCGCGTTCGGCCTCGCCGGCGGCTAGACGCCGGTGGGATTGACCGGGTCAACCCCCGCTAACTAAGCCCCCCTTGTGACGCTGACATGTGGGGCCCGGCCCTGCTAATTTATTTAGTTTAGGATTAGTTTAGCAACTAATTAACTTTGTTAACTAACTATGACACTGACATGTGGACCCCACACGTCAGGTTTGACCCCAGTCAGTCACAGTTGACTTGCTGACATCATGCTCACTCAATGCTGACGCAGTAATGTAATTTTCTGGATTTATTCTTTCAGGAAATTCCAGAAAATAGCCAAAACTTCAAAAATTCATAGCAATTCAACCGTAGCTCAGATTGAAATAATTTATATATGAAAAATTATCAGAAAAATGCAATCTAACCATCTGTACCAGTTTCATGCATGACAAATCAACTTATACCTGCTGTATAAGTGAAACACTAAAATGGCATTTATAAAGAGCTTAATTTCGAGTTGCATTTGAATTCTTGGTTCAAATGGACTTCAACCAAATGAACTCTAGCTGCATTAGCTCAACAGCATCACATCTACATGCCATGTTCATGCATCATATTGTTGCATATGATTGTCTAGTGATTGCCGGCACCGTTCCTTCTCGATAGGTTCTGCTCCGGAGACGTTCCAGTACATCTGTGAAGCGGTGCCCCCCTTGTTGATTTACCGGGCAAGCAAACCCCTTGTTCATTCCGATACAATCCTACTCTCTCGCTCCTGCTCTCGGTTATTGCATTAGGACAACAACGATTCATCTGCTACTTTGTCTTTGCGGTAGTTGAACCCATTCCTCTGCATGACCTGTCATTGCCACAGTAAATAGTTGAAACCCACTAGCATGTGTAGGAGTTGATTGAGCCATGTTGTGTTCCTACCATGCTATGCCTGCTATTGCTTAGAGTTGTGTCAGGTCTGATTCATTGGGAATGAATTGGAGTACAGTTCTATGTTACATCGAGAGTGAAATGTGTGAACACGATTTGGTAAAGGCAGCGGTGAGAGGCCATGTAGGAGTACATGGTGGGTTGTCTCACTGGAACCGTCCTTAAGCACTGAGTTCTATGTATGTTGTCCAATGACTAGCTACTACGACACATTGGAATGCTTAAGTGCCCCTCTCGACTTATTAACCAACTTGATCTCTGTCCAGGAGTCGCAACTAGTTTCTGGTGTTTGTAGGTAGTGTTAGTAGTCTACCAAGTGGCACCCAGCCAGGTGGGCTTGGGATGACTAGGCACAAGTGGCACGGTGTACCAAGCGTAGATCCATCCGTGAGGTGGGCTTGGGAACCCTGCACACATCATTTGGGGCCGTGAGCGACACCCCGGCCGGATCTCCTTCCGGATGGAACCCGAATAGGCGATAAACCTGGATTAGAGTCTTGTGTGGTTAGTCAGGTCGTGGTCGATACCCTCGCCAGGCTTCCGCTTGAAGGTTTCCGAGGTACATGACGTGTACATGGTGATAAGTGGTGAGAGCGTGTGTGAAGAAGTACAACCCTGTAGGGTTAACATGATCTATTCGAATAGCCGGGTCCGCAGTTATGGACTTCTTGGATGCTTACGTGGTACATAGACAACTTGAAGTGGATACTCTAAAATGCTCAAGACAAGTGTGAGTGCTATGGATGGCCTTCTCGTATGGAGACGGGAATGAATCCATAGTAGTGTATTGTGTGGTGACTAGTGGACTGCGTGTGCGCCATATCACCTCAAAGAAGTTCTGGTAGTCGTAGAACAGGATAGCCACAGAGTCAAAGCTGGCTTGCTGCAACTAAACTCCACATTACCTTCTTGATACTAATGCATGTATAATAGGATCTGATGTAAGTCTTGCTGAGTACCTTTGTACTCACGTTGCTTTATTTATGTTTTGCGGAGACTTCGGTCTTACTAGTAGTTCCGCTTGGACTTGACGAGTAGCTTGTTACCTCATTTCGATCTTGTACCCTTGGGAGGGTCTTGTAGATAGTCGGGCTTCTCAGCCTTTTTCTTTTGTAGTTATGCGTACTTTCGGACATGTAATGCTTCCGCTTGTTGCTTGTATGTTTCTGAATGATGGGTCATGTGACCCCTGTTTGTATTTAATGCTATGTGGCTCTTCTCGGCCTTTATCTATATGAGTTTGCGTTATGCTGTGATGCCATGTTGTACAGCACATACTTGCATGTTATGCGTACGTGTAACTTGTATTGCTATGTGTGGGATCTGACAACCTAGTTGTTTATCCTTGGTAGCCTCTCTTATGGGGAAATGTAGTCTAGTGCTTCCACCGAGCCATAGTAGTCCGCTATAGCCCGGTTTACCGGAGTCCTGCTAGCCCAGCACTACTGCTCCGGAACACTTGACTGGCCGGCATGTGATTCACTTGCCTCGTGGTTCTGTCCCTTCGGGGAAATGTCACGCGGTGACATCCGGAGTCCTTCCTAGCCTGCTACAGCCCGGGTTACCGGAGTCCTGTTAGCCCAGTGCTATAGCCCGGATTCACACGCTGCTGACCGACATGCTCGATGTTGATTCATGTATGCATGTCCCCATAGGTTAGTACCACTTTGGGTTCACGACTAGTCATGTCGGCCCGGATTCTCTGTCATATGGATGCTAGCGACACTATCATATACGTGAGCCAAAAGGCGCAAATGGTCCCGGGCCATGGTAAGGCGACACCCGTGGGAATACCGTGCGTGAGGCCGCAAAGTGATATGATGTGTTACATGCTAGATCGGTGTGACTTAGGATCGGGGTCCCGACAGGCGACCTAAAGGAGAAGCTTGGAGTATTCATGGGAGGTTCAACACCCAAAAGGGAAGGGGATGCATCCACTTGCCCGGATATTATATCATCATCGACGACACCGACTCAGATCCCGACGACAGCGATGATGACTTTGTTGATGAAGCTGGAGCAGATATCATGGAATCTTCATCGGAGCAGTTTTTCTAGTTGACCACCATAATAGTAGTAGTATTTCCCCCATTTTATATTAGTTTTAGTCCAGCACCTTGTAACGATAGTTAGACCGTTGTATTGCCTTTGTTGAATTGATTGGAGTGATATTGTGTGCTTTTGTCTCATGTGCATATGGGTAGTGTTTTCCCACTAGACCTTATTCTATTCTTAACTCTCGTCTTTTCTATAAACCCCTCAGGTGCCTCCTAGACATGACCCCGGATTTGTTTTCCCGCCAGAGATCACTCAGTTGATTCAGCAGCAGAATGCCTTGATTCAAACATTGGTGCAGAACCATGGCAACAACAACAACAACAACAACAACCCACCACCACCACCTGTTGACCATCTGACTCGCTTCTTAAGGCTGAATCCGCCGGTGTTTTCTAGAAGCACCGAGCCGATAGTAGCAGATGATTGGCTCCGTAAGATAGGGAGGGAGTTGACCACTGCAGGATGTACAGATGGAGAAAAGGTGAAGTTTGTCGCTCATCAGCTTGAAGGACCCGCAGCAGCATGGTGGGAGAATTTTACAGCCACTTACCCTGTAGACACTGTCACATGGGATCAGTTTCAGCAAGCTTTCCGTACTGCCCATGTTTCAGCAGGAGCTATGGCCATGAAGAAGCGTGAGTTTCGCAACTTACGCCAAGGAGAACGGACAGTTGGCCAGTATGTGGATGATTTCAGTAAGTTAGCATGTTATGCCCCAGATGACGTTGCTACGGATGCAGCTAAGCAGGAGAAGTTTCTAGAAGGACTGAATGATGAGCTGAGTATGCAGTTGATGGTAGCCACTTTCAATAACTACCAGGAGTTAGTAGATCGTGCTCTTATGATTGAAGGGAAGCAGCAGCAGATTGACAATCGTAAGAGGAAGTATGGACAGGGGAAGTATAATTCTGGAGCTCAGCAGAAGCTACGCTTTACCCGAAAGACACGAGGACAATTTTAGCATACTCATGGAGGAGGTAACTCGCACAATCATAATGGCACAAAGAATGGAAACGGGAATGGAGGAAGCAACGGACAAAACCGCACCAACCCGTCAACACCAACCAAGGTAGACCTGAGCCACAACACTTGTTTTAAGTGCCGCAAGACCGGGCATTGTGCAAATGAATGTCCAGAAGCCCAGAATGGAAATGGCAATGGAAGCTCAGGAAAGAAGCCGAACCCTTTCAACAGGGGACAGGTGAACCATGTTACCGTGGAGGAGGTTGAAGCTCAGCCAGATGCAGTAATAGGTAAGTTTTTGGTTAAGTCATTTACTATAGTTGTTCTTTTTGATACTGGTGCATCGCATTCATACATATCAAGGGGATTTGTGGATAAGTTTAGCCTGCCCACTAGGACTCTTAAGACACCCATGCTAGTAAGCTCACCGGGAGCAGAGTATATGGCCAGTCAAGGATGTTTTCAAGTGCCATTAAGTATAGGGAGGCATGTTTTTCCAACGGATTTAATTATACTGGAATCCCAAGGTTTGGATGTAATTCTTGTTATGGATTGGCTGTCGATGTATGGAGGAAACATCGATTGCACCAGTAAGACAATTTTGCTTACGACACCAGAAGGAAGGAGAATCATGTATGTATCACGGCATGAGCCGAGGAGGGCACATGTAAATTCCTTATCAGGAGTTGTGCAGGAGGAAGTACCAGTGGTAAGGGATTTTCCCGATGTATTTCCAGAAGAATTGCCGGGCATGCCACCGGATAGAGACATTGAGTTTTTGATTGAACTATCGCCGAGCAATCGGGCCGATATCCAAGAGACCGTATAGGATGCCAGCCCAAGATTTGGAGGAAATCAAGAAGCAGATTAAGGAGTTATTGGATAAAGGCTTTATTCGCCCAGGTTCTTCACCTTGGGGATCGCCTGTACTTCTAGTGGAGAAGAAGGATGGATCATTACGAATGGTTGTTGATTATCGCGGATTGAATGAAGTAACAATCAAGAACAAGAACCCACTACCGATGATCAATGACTTGTTTGACCAACTGCAAAGAGCTAAGGTGTTTTCCAAGATCGATTTGCGATAAGGGTACCATCAGTTGAAGATTTGAGAGCAGGATATACCTAAGACGGCTTTTACCACCAGGTACGGGCTGTACGAATATACCGTTATGTCATTTGGTTTGACTAACTCACCTGCCTATTTTATGAACATGATGAACAAAGTGTTTATGGAGTTTTTGGATAAGTTTGTCATGGTGTTCATTGATGATATTTTGGTTTACTCGAAGAATGAAGAAGAACATAAGGAACATTTGCGATTGGTACTCAAGAAGCTCAGGGAACATCAGTTATATGCCAAGTTCAGCAAATGTGAGTTTTGGTTGAAGGAAGTTGGATTTCTCGGACATGTTATATCCGGAGAAGGTATAGCAGTAGACCCCACTAAAGTTGCCACTGTGACAAACTGAGAAGCACCAACTACAGTTGAGGAGATATGGAGTTTCCTTGGACTCGCAGGATACTACCGTAGATTTATTGAGAATTTCTCAAGGATTGCGAAGCCTATGACAGAATTGTTGAAGAAGGATACCAAGTTCATATGGACTGAGGAGTGTGAAGCAAGTTTCCGAGAATTGAAGAAACGTTTGGTTACCTCACCAGTGTTAATCCTGCCAGATCAGACCAAGGATCATGAGGTGTATTGCGATGCTTCACGTCGAGGACTTGGAGCAGTGCTTATGCAGGAGGGAAGAGTTGTTTCGTATACTTCACGACAACTTAAGCCTCATGAGTTAAATTATGCTACTCATGATTTGGAGTTAGCAGCCGTAGTGCATGCATTGAAAATTTGGAGACATTTTCTTATTGGGAACCATTGTGAGGTGTATACGGATCACAAGAGTTTGAAGTATATCTTCACGCAGAAGGAGTTAAAATCTCAGACAGAGGAGATGGTTGGAGCTTATCAAATATTACGATATGAGATTGCATTATCACCCCGGAAAGGTTAACGTTGTAGCAGACGCGTTGAGCCGTAAGAGTCATGTCAATACACTAATGAAAGGAGAAATACCAAAGGAATTAGCCGAGGATCTTCGTGAACTATGTTTGGAAATAGTTCCGAGAGGCTATGTAGCAGCGTTGGAGATTCAGTCAACTTTGATGGATAGGAACAGAGAAGCTCAGAAGACTGACAAAGAGATTGCCTCTATAAGGGAGAAAATGAGTGAAGGAAAAGCTAAAGGATTTCGTGAGGATGAGCACAATACCCTATGGTTTGAAGACCGTGTTTATGTGCCCAATGACCCGAAGATGAGGAAGTTGATTCTACAAGAGGCACATGATTCACCATATTCGATTCACCCAGGGAATACCAAGATGTATTTGGATTTGAAGAATACTTTCTGGTGGACCGGAATGAAGAAGGATATTGCAGAGTATGTAGCAGTTTGTGATGTATGTCGAGGGTGAAGGCGTAACATCGAAGCGGCAGGATTGTTACAACCATTGCCGATACCCGAATGGAAGTGGGATAAACTAGGCATGGATTTCATCACGGGATTGCCGAGGACCTGCTCGTGCTATGACTCGATTTGGGTTGTAGTCGATCGTTGACGAAGGTAGCTCATTTCATTCCAAAGAAAGACTAGCTACAGCAGTGCCAAATTGGCTAAGATATACATGACCAGGATTGTATGCTTGCATGGAGTTCTGAGGAGTACCGTATCAGATAGAGGAACCCAATTCACCTCAAAGTTCTGGAAACAATTGCACGAAACTTTGGGAACCAGGATGGAGTTTAGCACAGCTTTTTATCCACAGACAGACGGACAGACCGAGAGAGTCAACCAGATTTTGGAAGATATGCTTAGAGCTTGTGCCCTGGATTATGGATCCAGCTGGGACGATAATTTGCCATATGCGGAGTTTTCTTACAACAACAGTTATCAATCTAGTTTGAAGATGGCCCCTTTCGAAGCCTTGTATGGAAGGAGGTGCAGGACCCCGTTGTTGTGGGATGAAGTTGGAGACCGCCAGTTGTTTGGACCGGATTTGATTAAGGAGTCTGAACGGAAAGTAAAGTTAATTCGCGATAGGCTCAAGGTAGCTCAGCCAAGGCAGAAGAGCTATGCGGATTCAAAACGCAAGGAGAGAGAAGTCAGAGATAGAGTTTATCTTCGAGTATCCCCGCTTCAAGGAGTAAAACGCTTTGGAGTTAAGGGAAAGTTAGCGCCCCGATTTGTAGGACCATATCGTGTTCTGGAACGTATGGGAGAGGTGGCCTACAAGTTGGAATTACCTGAGGGATTGTCAGGAGTTCATGATGTGTTCCATGTTTCTCAGTTGAAGAAGTGTCACGCAGAGATGGCGGATATACCACTGAGAGATACAGTGCCACTGGAAGCAATTCAGTTGAATGATGATTTTACCTACGAGGAGAAACTAGTGAAGATTCTCGAATATGACAGTCGAGTCACCCGCAACAAGGTTATCAAGTTTTGAAAAGTTCAGTGGAGCCACCACACCGAGGAAGAAGCCACCTGGGAACGAGAGGAAGATCTGCTCAAGGCCCACCCTCACCTATTTGCTAGCCAACCCGAATCTCGAAGGCGAGATTCATCTTAAGGGGGTAGGTTTGTAACATCCCAAATTTTCAATTTGGAATGTTATACATAGATCATCATGCATATCATATTTTATTGCATTGTTGGCTCGATCCTAGAAATCCTACGCAACTCAAGGACCCACGGAGAGAGTTGGGGATTTCGTTATTTTCATATTTGAGTTTTCTCAAATTTTGTAAAAGGGATCGTTTGATTTTATTTATTTTATCTTCAATTATTTCTACTGCCAAAATATGAGAGAGGGAATAAAATGACTTTCCCAAAATAAAGAAATAATGAAGATTTAATAAAAAATCAAATAAGATTTTATTTTGGAGTTTTTCGCCTTTTATTTGAATTTAGGAAAAATGCGCGTTTTCCAAAATTGCATTTAGGCCCCAAATAAATGTTCATCTAGTCCGGCTTGATTTTAGAAGCCGGGGAAAATTTATTTCGGGATTTTTGGAGTCCGTTTAATATTTCTTTTGTTTTTTTTCTGAGCGTAATTATTTAAAAAATCGCACCTTACGGGCGTGCAGGCGGGACTCCGCTCGGGCGCTATAAATAGCCAGCCCGGCCGCCCGAGCCTAAGCCGCCACCCCCGCCCGCCCAGCCCGCGCCCTTGCCCGCCCGCCCACTCGCCGAAACCCTAACCTAACCTAACCCTAGCCGCGGATCATGCCGCCGCCACGCCGCCGAACCTCGCCGTGCTCGCCGCCGTCGCCGCCGAGGTTCGCCGCCGCCGTCGCCGAGGTTCGCTGCCGCCTCGATCCGCGTGCCGCCGGTTTTTTTACAAACCGGGCGGTTTTATTCTGGTTAATTTTTTGTTTTATTTAGTTTTCATTTTTTTTCCGGTTTAGGTTATTTAGCGGACGTTCGTCTGTTAGTTCGTTTAAACGAACGAGTTCGTCAGATTAGTCTAGTTAACGAACGTTCGTTCGTTAACCCGTTCGTCGTTTTTCTTTTTCTCAGATTTAATTCGCGATTTTTCTGATCGCGATTTATGATCCGATTTTCGTTTTAGTGTAACTTTTCGCTCGTTTATCGGAATCAGGCGATTCAAGCGCCTGGAGTTTCGTCTCGAAACCCTCTTTCCGAATAACCAACTTAAACAAGTTTTTGCTACTGTAAAATTTGACCTAGATCCAGATTAATAGAACGGAGTTGTTTTCTTTCGCCGTTTGTTCTCCGTTGCTTTGTTTGCTTTGTTTCTTTTTGCAAACCGGAGTTCTTAAGTTGAACTATCTGGTTAGATCTTTCATTTGAGTTTTACCTGTGCATTAGATGATTACTTATTGTATGCTTGTTTGTTTGTCTGCGATAGAACACCCGGAGTGCGCCGCCTGTTACTTCGAGTCTCTAGGTTTCGTGGATCATCAGCAAGGCAAGTAACACTTTGATTATTCCTTTTCTCATACCCAGTTTTTATTGCATTAGGTCAATCCTCAAACATTGCATGATTAGGATCTAATTAAAATGTGGGTTATGGGAAGTAGATGAGGTAGTACCTATTACCTGTTTAATATCAAACCTTTGGGAGTTACTTCTACGTTTGCTTATTATGCCATGCTATGCAAGTAGACGTGGATTGGGTGAGTGTATCCATGACAGATGTGAGATTGTTAATTAATGGTTTATTTAAGGTGGCAACTTAAACACACATCTGGCTGGATTGAGGCACCTGTTTTCTATCAGCACTTGCCTGTATTTCTTCGGACCGCCACCCAGGCTCAAAGGGATCATAAAATTATTCATGCTAGAAACTTACATGTGCAGCCGCAAGCCATTATGGGCTCTGGCATACTTGATTAAGTCGTGCGAACTCTTATGGGTAGACTAGCAGATGTAGGGGAAAGTAGATGTACCGGTCTACCCACATGTAAGGTGCTAGCGCTTCCGAAAGACTATGTCTCGGTCATCCGTTTCTCAAACACCATGTAGTGCGAGAAATCCAACGGAGGCGATCGAGTCTTGTGGGGAAAAGTGCGCAAACCTCTGCAGAGTCTATAAACTAATCATGATTAGCCATATCCCCGGTTATGGACATCTTCAGTATCTAGTACTTGGATATCATGTGAATCTCATCATGTTACTTCTAATCAATATTGTTGGGTTGTTAATGAGTACTTTTAATTGGGATTGAGAATGTTGTCAACCATTCTCAATGTTTAACAACCACCATGATAGTTAAATAAATTTATTCCTTTGCAGTAGGGAAAAATTGGCTTTATGCAAAACTGTAACCATAGAGCTTTCCACCAGACAAATATGCATGTAGTATAGCTTATTCCATTGTTATTCTCTATGTGTTACATTGCCAGCATATTCCATGTGCTGACCCGTTTTCGGGCTGCAACGTTTCATGTTGCAGACTTTTCAGACGACGAGTAAGGTAATTAGGTCGTGGTTCTATACTCGATTGATGCCGTTGGAGTTGATGGACTCGCTTATTCTTCCAAGCCTTCCGCTGTTATCGTTATTAGATGGCCTTAAGCCATATTTATTTTATTAAGTTCTCTCTTGAGACACTCGATTGTTATAAGTGTGTGATTGCTACTCTGTTATAAATCCTCCGAGTACTATGTGGTGTCAGCATTACTTATCCAAGGATGACACTGAGCACAGAGATCAGACTGTTTGAGGTCTGGTCGCTACAGTGATCTTCTGCGATAGACGCTCGCCCGAGCAGATCCTTCAGCTCCTACGACCATACACCAGTTGGTGCCGGACTCGTCCGATGGCCTTTTTCGAAGGCCGGACGCGGAGGGCTTCCAGGGGACATACGACTGCCTTCCGGCCCCGCCGGATTCGGAGAAACCATCCGCGATGACACCTCAGGGTCGCCCGCCTCGCATGATGGTACGGCAGGCGGAGGTGTTTCGCTCTCCATCATCTCCGGACGAAGATCCCCCGAAGATGAGCTCTGCTAAGAAGGGCTGAGATCCGAACTACAAGGTAAAATCTCGGTTATCTTCAGAAATAAAAACAGGGGTGTCCCTTATTACAAAACTCCCATCTCTACTTACGGCTCGCTGGAGGGCTGATCCCATTGGGGAAATAGTGCGGCTGGGGCATCTCCCGGCGCAGGACCCTCTGGCGAAGATTTCTTCCCCCGCTTTGAGGCCTTGGTCTCCGGATCTTCAGAAGCGGTCCTCTTCACCCCCTGGATGGAGGGATTCTCGATCCCTCCTTTCTTGGTAGCCCCCTTCGCCTTCTTCCAAAGGCGCATCCTCCAGCATCCTGGTCAGCACGGGATCCGCGTGGTCTCAGGGAGGGAGGCCGGACACCTTATCAGTTTTGCTTTCGCTATCCACTCCTGTTCAAGGAACAACTCTTTTAAGGGCAAGTTTATGATAAATGTACGGATAGCGTGTCCGGGTACATGACTACTTACTTGAGTATCCGGGCGATTGCAGCTCAGACCTGCGTCCTCGGTCAAGTACGGACACGTCTCTTGTGATCCGAAGAACAGCTTATACATCTGCATGGGCGTCGCGCCCATAAAATGTTGGAGAGCTCGTGGTCCCTCCGGATTAAACTCCCACAGGCGGAGGGGGCGACGTTTGCAGCGCAGAAGGCACCGAATCAGCATGAAATACGCTACTACGACCAGATTGATCTCTCTCTCTCTCTCTCTGAGGTCTCGAATACGGCCCTGCAACAGAGCTACGTCCTTGGACGGCCCCCAGTCAAGCCCTTTATTGACCCATGACGCCTGCAGCAGTGGAGGACCAGGGCGGAAGGCAGGCGGCACCACCCATTTGGTGCCCCTGGGAGCGGTGATATAAAACCAATCATGTTGCCATAAACGGAGCTCCTCTTGAAAAGAGCCCTCGGGCCATGGAGCGTCAGTATTCTTTCTTATAACAGCCCCTCCGCACTCTGCCTGCTGCCCCTTGATCATCTTCGGCTCCACTTTGAAGGTCTTGAGCCACAATCCGAAGTGAGGGGTAATGCGGAGGAAGGCTTCGCATACGACAATGAACGATGAGATGTGGAGGATGGACTCCGGATCCAAGTCATGGAATTCCAGCCCATAATAAAACATGAGCCCCCTCACGAAGGGGTCCGTCGGGAAGCCTAAACCCCGAAGGAAGTGAGACACGAATACCATGCTCTCACCAGGCTCGGGAGTGGGAATAACCTGCCCTTGGGCAGGCAGCCTATGTGAAATTTCACCATTTAGATACCTGGCGTCTCTCAGCTTTAGCACGTCTTCTTCCGTGACAAAGGAAGGCATCCACCAGCCAGGCAGGTCGGGGACGGACATCATCGAAGGTCCGAAGCGCCTGAATCTGGAGCTTTGGGTGTTGGAACTCAAGGCGAGGGGCGGATTCGATTGAGATTGAAAGAAAGGAGCGGGCCTTGGTCTCGTTATAAAGAGGTTGAATACCAAGAGCCCTCCCCGTGACTGTTCGGGACTCGCCTTCGATAGAGGAGGCGTGCCAACGGGCACGACTGGGTTACCCACGCCCTTATTGATGAGAATCCCGGAATAAGGGGGCACGATCTCCGCTTTGATAAGACGTGCCAAGGAAACCGCCTCGCTAAACGCGCTGAGGTGGGACAGTAAAAACGATTCGAATAAAGGTCTGGCCGTGGTGTGATGTCACGCCGCAGAATACGTCCGCAGACCTGTGTAAAGATTATTCTCTCTACGGTGGTATGTGGAACTTGTTTTGTAGAGCCGGACACTATCCTTGTGTTCAAAATCTTCTATGAAGAATTCGGAGGAGGAACCCGCCTTGAAATGCCGAAGACAATATGCGCACCGGAATCGTCGTCATTGAAGCCTGGTTCAGGGGCTACTGAGAGAGTCCTGGATTAGGGGGTGTCCGGATAGCCGAACTATCACCTTTGGCCGGACTCCTGGACTATGAAGATAGAAGATTGAAGACTTCGTCCCGTGTCCGGATGGGGCTTACCTTGGCGTGGAAGGCAAGCTTGGCAATACAGATATGTAGATCTCCTACCATTGTAACCGACTCTATGTAACCCTAACCCTCTTCGGTGCCTATATAAACCAGTGGGTTTTAGTCCGTAGGACGAACAACAATCATACCATTGGCTAGCTTCTAGGGTTTAGCCTCTCTGATCTCGTGGTAGATCTACTCTTGTACTACCCATATCATCAATATTAATCAAGCAGGAGTAGGGTTTTACCTCCATCGAGAGGGCCCGAACCTGGGTAAAAACATCGTGTCCCTTGTCTCCTGTTACCATCCACCTAGACACACAGTTCGGGACCCCCTACCCGAGATCCACCGGTTTTGACACCGACACCCGTTGTCTCACTTAAAATAGGAGATCACTGTTATCATGGTTTATGTGACATAGGTGCTAGCGTGAGTGCTATTCCTTATTCCTTATATCAAGAAATTATGAATGACATAGCACCCGCAGAGATAGAAGACATAGATGTTACTATTAAACTTGCTAATAGAGACACTATTTCACCAATTGGGATTGTTAGAGATGTTGAAGTGTTGTGTGGGAAAATGAAATACCCTACTGATTTTCTTGTTCTTGGTTCCCCACAAGATGCCTTTTGTCCCATTATCTTTGGTAGACCTTTCTTGAACACCGTTAATGCTAAAATAGACTATGAGAAACAAACTATCGGTGTTAGTTTTGGTGATGAGTCTCATGAGTTTAGTTTTTCCAAGTTTAGTAGAAAGCTTCATGAAAAAGAATTGCCTAGCTAGTAAAGATGAATTAATTGGTCTTGCTTCTATTATTGTGCCTCCTACTGATCCACTAGAACAATATTTGCTAGACCATGAAAATGATTTACATATGCATGAAAGAAATTAAATAGATAAGATTTTCTTTGAACAACGTCCTCTGCTTAAACACAATTTGCCTATTGAAACTCTAGGAGGTCCTCCACCTAAAGGTGATCCTGTGTTTGAATTAAAACAATTGCCAGACACTTTGAAATGTTCTTATCTTGATGGAAAGAAGATCTATCCTGTTATTATTAGTGCTAACCTTTCAGAACATGAAGAAGAAAGATTATTGAAAGTTCTAAGGAAGCGACGAGCAGCTATTGGATATACTCTTGATGATTTAAAGAGCATTAGTCCCACTCTATGTCAGCACAAAATTAATATGGAACCTGATGCTAAACCCGTTGTTGATCACCAACATTGGTTAAATCCGAAGATTGAAGAAGTGGTAAGAATGGAAATATTAAAACTTCTGTAAGCAGGTATAATCTATCCCATAGCTGATAGTAGATGGGTAAGTCCTGTTCATTGTGTCCCAATGAAAGGAGGTATAACTGTTGTTCCTAATGATAAGAATGAACTTATTCCACAAAGAATTGTTACAGGCTATAGAATGGTAATTGATTTTAGAAAATTAAACAAAGAAACTAGAAAAGATCATTACCCTCTGCCTTTTATTGATCAAATGCTAGAAAGATTATCTAAGCACACACATTTTTGCTTTCTTGATGGATATTCTAGTTTTTCACAACACTACAAAAAAACACTTCCGTGATGATACGTGTCTGTCACAGTAGGTCACGTTTTCTGTCATGCATGTACATCCATGACAAATCTATGACAGAATCAAGATAGGCATACCTGTGTTGTCGTAGAAGTGTTCCATGACATTACCAAAATTATCATCACGGAAGTGTCCACTTCCATGACGAAAAATCGCGCGTCACAGAAGTGCTTTCGTCAACGGTGACCGACATGTGGCATCCACCATAACGGAACACCGTTAAGCTATCGGGTCCGGTTTTGGATCCGATAACCCATTAACAGCCCGGACCAATGGCTGGAGGAAACACGTGTCAGCTCCCCGTTGACACAGGTGTCATTCATCCAATGGGCAAGATGCACTTATGAAATGTTGACACGTGGACCGGCCCAAAAGTGGCCCATAAAGTTTAAATGGGCCGGCCCAACTAAAGGCCCACAAGATTTTGCGGTCCATAATGGGCCGGCCCAGCAAAAGGCCCACGAGATTTTGCGGACCATAATGGGCCGGCCCAGCTAAAGGCCCACAAGATTTTGCGGGCCATAATGGGCCAGCCCAGCTAAAGGCCCGCGAGATTTTGCGGACCATAATAGGCCGGCCCAGCTAAAGGCCCACAAGATTTTGCGGACCATAATGGACCGGCCCAGCTAAAGGTCCACGAGATTTCACCGACCATAATGGGCCGGCCCAGCTGAAGGCCCAAAATATTTTGATGACACTAGTAGGCTGGCCCATTAACAGGCTGCCATATTTTGGGCCAAATGCTGGCCCGTATTTGATCCGGTCCATTAATAGTCTGCCACGTTCCGGGCCTAATAAAGGCCCATATGAGATCCAGCCCGTTAAAAGCCTACCACGTTCTGGGCCAAATTACGGCCCAGGTCAGGTCCGGCCCTTTGAGAGGCTTTGGGCTAAATTATGGCCCATATCAGATTCGGCCCGTCAACTGGAAGCTATGCTTTTGGGCCCACTCGATAAAGGCCCATTTAGTAATTCGGCCTGATATTAGTTTTGGCCTGCTAAAGACCCGTTTAACATTTCGGCCCTATATATATTTCGGCCTGTTAAAAGCCCGTCATATAGTTGGGCCTAACTACGACCCTGTTTGCATCCGGCCTGCTCTTAAACGATAATATGATTGGGCCAAACAAGGACCGAGACAATTTTGGCCTGTTATAAGCCCATGATTTGATTGTCACAATCATGGGCCGGGGCCTATTTCGGCCTGCTGCCGGCCCATGAGTTGTTCGGCACTTTCCAGGCCCAACCTACTTTTCAGCCTCCTAAAAGCCCATTGAGTTTTCTTGGGAAAATAGGGCCGGCGGTTTACTCGGCCTATTAAAGGCCCGAATCTACTAGTGGGCCAATTTACATTTAGGCCCGTTAATGGACCAAGATGACGGGGCCCATGATGAGGATCATACATAGTGATTTGCATGACGGCCCGATTATGTACCGTAATTTTACGGTTTGGCCGGTTTACTGCGAAGACATGATATATACAGTAAAATAACTGTAGCATCGTGAATAAGAAAAAAACCTAGACTGTACAATAAAGAAATTACGGCATATTACATCCAGTGGGCATCAAAGTTCGCCACTATGATAATAAAGCACAAGCAGACAGCAGATTACATACACTGGGCATCAAAGATCGCCACCAGTGCAATTAAACACGATGATAAAATAATATACAAAACCGACAACACTTCAATATAGTTCAAGAAAGGTTAGCCCTGCTCGGGAGCTACAGCGCAAGCAGCTGAGCAAGCTGATGAGACTGCACTTGTTTGACACTTATATCCTCCTCACTCCTAAAGATAAACAAGCAGACAGATGACATGTTTTGCACATATAAGTATCAGTGCTGACAATTCATCACATTTATTACTGACGAATAAAGTGACACAGTTTAAAATAGCATTAACACAATATGGTATTGTTCAGGTCAAGACATGGCAGGAAATGACATTGTGAAGGAGTTGGTAGCTTCACGGCACCATTGGATTATAGATCAAGAACTCATAAGTATCAATGGTTAGTGTGCTGTCAATTTATCCCATTTCAGATTGGCAAAATAAGATCACTTGCTCTGTATAGTTTAATTTACATGGTATGAAGAAGGAACTTGGTTGTACAACTGAAAACTTAATTTGAGAAGGACAAACATTTGTTTATGAAGTACATAATAAACTTTAAACATGCAATTTGATGCAAGCACCAAAAATAAATAGTTGTTGCAGTCATGCCTAACCAAATATACACAACAAAGTTTGAAGGCTTGATATGGACAAACTTACATTATTAGTGAAGGCAGGCTCTATAAATCCCTTGTCCATGCTGATGGGGGGGGGGGGGCAATTCAAGAAGTTTACCACAAAATCTTCTTCATAAGCATTGCCTGTATTCTACATTTTGTTTAGAGTAAATATAGATGTGACCATATAAGAAAAAGTGGAGAATATTTAAGATAAGATGAAGAGTCATGATACATAACCAAGTAGCTATAAATGTAAGTACAACGATACATGCAAAAGGTACAACCAAGAGCAATGCAGAGCTAAACTTCTTCAGTACCATCGGTGTTATCCAACCTTCTGGTAAGAGTAAATATAGATCTTATGTGTAGAAAATGGAGGGCGAAGGAAAATAAGCTGCAGAGTGATGGTACATGAACAACTACCTGTCAATATAACTACACTGATAAAGGGCAGCATGTACTTACAAGAACAATGCAGAGCTAAACAATTTCATTGGCATTGGATATATTCTACACTAATGTAACCATTCATACAGATCAGATAATTTGGAGCGAACAATTGATAAGAAAGCTATCATGCATACTGCTGTCACATAATGAACCAGGTATGTATGCAAGTACAGTGATATAGGACAACATGTACTAACAAGAGCAAAGAACCGGGCAGCATATTTGCGATATCCTGTCGTTCTTTTCAAACTGGAATTCCTTTTCGAGCAGATTTCCTGCAAAAAGATCCATAAGGCACATGCGGAAAAGTAGAAGTTCATATTGTCATGCGATATCATAGACAGTACCTCATCCTCGGAACGAGACCAGTGCATAGCGAGGTTTTTCCATTCAATGTCTTCTAAATTTAGCACAGTAGACTTCACCAGAAATTCATTTATAGACTTGCCATGAAAGTGTGATTTCCTGAGGTAACACCGATATTGTTGCAATGCTTCCTTGAAAAGCGCAAGCAAGCTTTGCTCGTCATGACTATCCAGATTGACCCTCGCCTACTTACAACAATGTAATGTAAATCATTGATGTGTTCAATCAGCAGAAAACAGGAAAATAATCAGTATGAATAATAACACTTACACGTAAGTGGGACAGGAAGATGTGAAAATGGTGTTTTTCTTCACTATAATCTTCCCATGATGGGAATATATGCGCGTAGTCCCTAACAACATTGAAAGCATTGCCTTTTAAATTGGGAATAACTGGAATGGGGTTCCAATCTGCAGGAATTGGCCGTCTCTGCAGTTGGGATAGGTCTTCGGCCGGTGGACTTCTTTGTACTTTTTCTTTGGAGTGGGATTTTTACGTGGTACCGCTGGTGCTATGGCAACTGAAATCGGCATACCTTTTCTTTGGAGTGCAAGTCATGTGTGGTGGGGCTAGTGGTGTGGCCGATTGAAGTATGGAGTACAGTCTGCTGGAGTCGGTCCTACGTTTTGTGTCAATGGTTGTACAGCCAATATAAGTGGGGTCTTTGTCGATTTCTCCGGCACAACCACGTTTTTCAAGGACTTTGCTGGTGCTCCGTCAGGTTCGGCAATCACCCTCTTCCTTTTTGATGTCTGATGCACAAGACCAGCATTTGAGTGGGAAAACATGGTATGATGACAGATGGAATATGTATTGATAATGGATGGGCATGGCATCTCAACATATACGATGAGAAACTAAGCAGATGGCGGTGCAACAAAGTAGAAGAAATGCAAGACAACATATGCAAGATACGCGCAATCAATAAAACCTTGCCAAATTAGAACAGGCACCTTGATGTGTGAACAGGACATGCCATCTGCCTTTGACTCCTCGAGGTTAGACTAGTCATTAGGATCATATTCTGAACAAGAATCAACAGGTGAAGAGCATATGAGTTTCATTGCATCCAGAATGGCACTCAATGCCTTGGTACCAATTTTGTAAGTCATTGCAGTGTTTAGCTTCAAGAGTGGACTGCTGCTAGTGCGACACAAAGCAGCTACACAGATCATAGTGTATATATAACGGGAAAACCATAAGCATCAGAGTAAAATCACCAAAGTGGAACTTGCTGGAATATATGTGCTAGTATTGCCGGTACGGCTAGAAAGGCTTCGGATACCAGCTCTGTTCAATTTGAAGGTGTGGTGCTTTGATAATATCGATGTAACTTTCAAAGGCGACACAGCTCCCCGCATTTCCTTGCTATTCTTATAGGATTCAAGTGGGCAGGCCACTACAAATCCTATTCCCATGTTTACAAAATCCTATGAATCAAAGAGGCCCGAAGAGTTCAAAGTGTCCATCACAACCGACCATATAGACCTCTACACTGCAAATGTCCCTGCTCATCTTCACTACAAGGAACATATACTGTACTACTATCATACTCCCTCAGTTCCAAAATATAAGTATTGGTAGAGATTTCCACTATGGATCACATACAGATGTATCCAGATACATTTTAGAGTGTAGATTCACTAATTTTGCTCCATATGTAGTCCATGGTGGAATCTATACAAAGACTTGTATTTAGGAACGGAGAGAGTAATTATTAAAGAAGAACGGAAGAGGAACATGCTAAAGAAGAGCAAGCAGATTTTGGATAATAAAATGTTAGATTCTTGATGTCCACTCATGATGAACCAGAGCGCATTAAGAAAGCAACTCCCTGCTATCTCTCTATATGTGGTGCACGTGCTTTTTCAAAAGTAAAGTAGGAACATTAGCTGACCAATTAAATGTTATTTGTTTTAGTAATATCAGCATCATATCAGATTTGTACTTGAGCAACAAGTTTGGAATTATGAGTGGCACGTTGTTTAGCTTGATGGATTCAGGAGCAGTGCTAAGCAGGTACGATGATGGTACTGAATATAAAGGCATGTCTGCATGCAAGTCGCGTGACTTTTATCGTTTGGGTCAGTCGACCATTTCAGGCGGTTGGATGAAGATCCTACGTCTCCTAACCCTTCTTCTTCCTCGTCTCTGATTCTTCCCATACAGAACACCGCACGGGCCGCCGGCCGGACCACCGGCCCCCACCGCATGTGTTCCTCCGCCACCCCCACCCCCACCCCCGCCCCCACCCGCGTCGAGTTTTCTTCATTGGGCGAGGCCCCACCACCGCCCCCCACAACCACCGTCCTCACCCGAGCCCCCTCGTTTGCACCAGCGAACTCCGGCGAGCTCTAAAAAATCGACTGACCCAATATTGAAATTTAGTCTACTGTGATTTAACTAGTGTGGAATATAAAAGGGGAAAACCATAAGCATTGGGAGTATATTGTTGAGCGTGCCATGGCGGATCTGAAGGTGCAAACCGGACAAAGGCAACTTCGCAACCAATGTTTGCTTTCAACTAGCAAGTAAGTGATGGACAAGAAATCAAAGTAAAGCAGTGGCGATCTATTTTCTTGCTGCGATAAATAAGCTGAGCAGAATCTGAAAAATACCGCCTCAGTGCGGCGCCGATGTATGCATATGCTGAGAATTTGACGGTGCTGCGATGGCGATAGCTGCGGCGTGGAAGCAGATCTAGGAGAGTAGACGGTGGCGGCGGGGCGCGGTGGACGAGACGGTTGTAGGAGCGGCGCCGGCAAGGTGGACGACTGCGGGGATGAAGCGAGAGGACGAGATGCAAGGATGCCGGTCCGAAGCCATGGATGAGAGAGGTCGTTCTCTTGTAATGGACGGCGGTGGATGGGGTGTCGGACGGAGGAGGCTGGGGCGGAGAGGGTGTTTTGGCGCCCACGGAGTACGAATGGGGAAATGGAGGTGGAGAGCAAGGGGGGAACCATGTCTTCAGGGCGTGCTTGTCTCAAATGCGAGGAAATTTACATAGTTAGCCCCCGTTTCAAATTTCCTACATCACAACATTATTAGTCGGTTGGGGATAGGACGGTAGTCTCGCATACACCGAATATTTGCCGTCGAGAGTTTGTTTTTGGCGCCCACCGTGTATGAATCGGGGAGGGAGTCGATTTCGGCCGAGGACACACCGTATTTTGGCGCCACCGTGTATGAATCCGGGTGAGAGGCGGTTATGTCACGTTTGAGTGAAATTACAAAGCTACCCCTATCGAAACCTATAGAAATTGAGCAGATAGGCTTTGCGTGGCAGGGATAGGCAGTAGTAATTTACATCTCGCATATTTTGGTTTCGGGCGGTTACTGCGAATTTCCCCGCTTCGTTCAAATTTTGCAGAGTGCACGTTTACCATGCCAACTCAATTCGAATCCCGTCTGTATTCTGTTTTTTTTCGGGCGGGATCCATTTTCGATTGGAATAAAATTCTATATACATCATTTTTTATATATACTTTCAAAAGCACAACACCCTTTATACATAAATATGGTTTACAAATGGCATGATCTCAGATTCATAAGGTTGTATCCATCAATTTGGATTTTCAAATATTTGAAACCTCTTTATGTTGAAATCCAATGTATGCATTCCACGCTACTGTCTCCAACTAATGTGTGTTTCATGCGGTTTTTTTACTTCTCAAATATGTATAATGTGTTTCACACACGCAACATATAGTGTAATCCCGTTTAGACATTAATTGCATATAAACCATGCATTGTTTCTAATTAAAGAATCTATGGATCACCAATATTGATAAACTATATAACATTACACGTGTCCCCAAATTCAAATGAATATGCATGTTTGATACACCAATTCGCGTTATGATATTATCGCTGTCGTGTTCTCAAGTTTAAATACTTGAATCCCATTTAATCCAGATATTCGTCTCATATAACTATCACTCATACTTATATAGGACTATCTCTCTAGACCTATACGTGTTCATCGTCTCTCGGGTATCTCTCGTGCTACCTGTATGTCGACAATGATCTTTTATCTTTGTAACACACTGACAGTACTCTCTCCCTCGACCTTCACGACTCTATCTCTCTCTAAGTATATCTCGCTCCCTGCTATGTGTCTCTAACTGTGATTCTCCATGTGGAATCTCTTTCTCTCACACAAACACAAAACTTTGTCTCCCGGGGTCTCATTTCTCTCTACTATTCCCCTGTGTGCCACTCGCACACCCCTCATACAGAGATGTCTTTCGCTCCTTAGGTAAGATAACCTACGACTCTTCCTCTTAAATATCTCTTTCTCACACACAAACACAAACTCTGTCTCCCAGGGTCTCATATTTCTCCAGTATTCTCTTGTATGTCGCTCACACACACTCCCTCTCCCTAGAGATATCTTGCGTTCCCTCATATGTCTCTCTAGCTATCACTCTCGTTGTGAAATATTTTTCTCTCTCACAGACACAAAACTCCGTCTCTCGGGATCTCATTTCTCTCCGATATTTGTTTGTATGTGAGTCACATGCACCCTTTCTTCATCTCTCTCACACCCACACACATAACTCAGCCTTCTAATCCACTCGACTCTTATCTCTAACGCACACTAGCTAGCATCTTTATCTTTCTATTTATTTGTTTCTCCATCAACCTTCTTTCATTTATAGGTTGATCTCTTTTGCACAATAGTTGTGCCTCACTCCGTCTGCTCGCCATAGATGCATGCTCCAGCCCACGCCACTATCTCTTAAATACAAAAACACATGCTCAATTGTCGGGCCTTCTTCCCTGCATTCTCACATGCATGCATATTGTCATACCGATCTGTCTCTCCCATGTCGTTGATCTTATGACTTATGTCTTCTTCCTTTTATCTCGATCATGCACGCGCGCACACACACATCCCACATATACATGTATACCTCTCACACATGCACGTTCAAGGTATCTATGTCTCCATACGTAGTTAATTACCCTCAACCCTAACGCCACATCGAATCATTCTCTTTTTGTGTGCACATAACTTCCGCCTGGATGGGTAAAACACCCACTCACACTTAACAATCTCCTTCTAGCTACCCCCCTCTCACTCTTCCCCTATATCCCCAAAACCAATAAGACCGTCCCTTCGTTTAATTCTCGCATACATGCACCATCGATATATAGTAGTCTTCCTCGGTGTCTCTCGAAGAAACACGTTCTATCTATGTCAACTCCTCTCACGCGCACACACCTTGTCTTCCCTCTGTACGGGCATATTCTCTCTCGCACCCCATCGTTGGTGGCCTCTGCCATACACATCACCTCTCTATGATGAAGCCATGCAAACTTAAATTACATCCGCCACCGAGGACCCCGCGACACACACACACACCCACACACCCACACACACACACACACGCACGCACGCACCCACCCACCCACACACACACACACACTAAGACTCCATCACACACACACGCACACACACACACACTAAGACTCCATCTCTCTCTCTCTCTCTCTCTCTCTCACGAACACAAACACACACACACTAAGACTCCATCTCACACACACATGCTCTAGGCAGAGCATTTGTTCCTACCACCCTTCATCCAACCTTACCCGTATGATAAACAATCACCTTAATTTACTTGTATAACATGGACAAATTCCACTTTACTTTAGTAGTTAGCAAACTTATCATCTGTACCCTTATAAAAAAAAGCAGGTTGGCGATGATGGTGTGCCTGCCATCTTGTAATATAGACCGTCGATCTATATCTGACGGATAGAAAGCAAACTATGATAATTTTACAAAAGATACCCGCACCTCTCTCCACATCCTTATCTCCCACAACCTCATTGCTGAGCAATTATAAAAGAAAGTCTCTGGAACAATCTAGCATGGTGGCCGCTGCCGCCTGCCGGCGCCGTCAATCCCCATGCCTCCGCTGATTCCGACCACCAGTCACCACCACGCTCCACTCCTCCTCACCTTATCTCTCATCTTTCATTTTTTCGATGACATTCTCGAGATACCAGTTTTCCGATAAAATTCTCGAAATATTATTAGTTCTTACACATGGGATTATTCCTGCATAGGTAAATCACAACAGGTGTTTTGTAAAAAAAATGCATATTGATGTTCCATGCAATGCACGAGCATCTTGCTTGTAATTATATAACTCAAATCATGAGCAGGAAGTGACATTTTTTTTACACAACCACGTTAACATGGCCACGCAAATCACTAGCTAAAGTAAATACCAATATACTTATATCCCGATGCAAAAGGTTGAGTACATGTCCGAAGAGTAGAGTCACACACACGCACTCTGTCTCTTAGAATCTCTCACACACACACACCAGTTACGTGACGCCCACTTAAATAGAAACATATGTTACAATTAGTGCACCCGCGGGTACATGTGATGTTGCGCATGTATTTAAGCCGGACGATGAACCCAAACAGTAGCTGCATTCATTCCCCTCCCGGCGCCTCTTCTCTGGTCGCCGTCGCCCGGTAGCCATGGCCCGGCCGAAGGTAACAACATACGTTATACTCTCGCCGGAGCGGCGCTTTAATCTGGAAATTTTAGTGGTCAGGCATGCATCTTTTTCTGCTAGCACTCCTATATAAGGGTTGATCGGTCGCTTCCCCCGGACGTGCGCGGGCGGTGGAAGAGGAAGGAGAAGGGAAGAGGGCTGTGGAGTAATGTTTTTTACAACAATTTCTTAGGAAACTGAGTGCAATAATTGTGTAGTTTTGCAAACTACCAGTACTACACCTGAAACGGTTCAAAACCTATACTCCCTTGCCAGCGCACGCTTCCCGCATGAAACAGTCAGCGTTGCCCTGGAGCGTCAGTGCCGCATTAATGCCCGGCCAGAGCGGAGGCGACCTCTCACTGGCGCCGGCTTTGAAGCGGCGTGACGGCTGAGAGAGCGCCGCTTCCAGGTGCACGCGACGGCTCCGCGTCGAGGCTGGCCATAGGCCCTTATTGGATCCATGGGTTAGAGTTAGTTTGAGCTAGTTGGGGCTCAAATAGCCCTAAAGTATCCAAGCACGAGGTTTTAAATTGGAGCAAGTTGCACCGAACCCACAAAAAAAAACTATCCCACCCAAGAGGTGCTAATTGGAGATAGTTCTCATTGGGACCACTTAAAAATCACTTTTCTCTCTCCATCAAGTGCATTTATTGTCAATCTAACCCTGTCACCCAAACACATCTTTGGCTACAATTAGTTCAGGGTTAGTCATGAGTTAGTCTAACCTCTAGCTAAGTTAGAGTATCCTAACAGGAGCAGTATAGGACATGCAAGTTGTTCAAAGCATACAGTCAAATTCGTACATCAAAGGATTTTTTTCTTTTCGAAAACGGAACGTGAAAGGAATTTTTTTAGAATGCTCTTGGCATGTCGCTAACATGTGATGAGTTAACCAACCTCAATAGACGGCAAAAACGCCAGCCCGCCGCACTTTGAGAGAGACGATGAGGGATAAGCGATACGGGCTGTTGGATTAATAGACATAGGTGTCCGACGGAAGCCAAGAAATATTGTGATAGCATGGGTTAGCCATGTACTAGTATGATGTAACTACACTGGGCTGCAGTGTTTCGTACTCTTCCAGTCCACTATGGAGATGATTGGTTGATTTTATATCGCTGAATAATATAAAATATTATGAGTGCAGACGCTCCACCACGAGGTTCCTTGCTCCTTCTCGGTCGTCGGGAATCTATGTTCTTCCACTCTATTTTTTTACGTGAGCTTTGTTCATCCTTTTGCCAACACGGGAGACATCTAGCATCAAGGTGCAGGTGTCATGTAAGGACCGTTCCATCTATATGAAGAACACGTGGGACTGGAACTACGAGACGGACATGTACCCAGGAGTGGACATGCGAACCTGTGTAATGTAGCACAATAAGTGAAGTAGAAAGGCACAAATAGTATGAACATGCGTGGCATATAGGCATTTGCCTCTTACTACCACTGAATGTTGTACGTGCAATGCCCGGTGATGTTATGGAGTACTTGACTAAGTACTCTACTACTACTATATTAATTGGAGGCACATATTAGGTTTTATATTTGTTTATGTGTATGCCCCGAGACCTTCCAACTAGACGTGTCTTTCTCTCCGGGTTGCACTTTGTATCGTTCATACCACTAGTACAGTAGTACTACTACGTGTGGTCTCCGACCCAGTAGTCGAGATGATCTACCACGCTGTTCATGTCCCACTCCTTTCGCTGACATGTGGGACATCCAGCACGTGCCATTTGTTTGGCACTACTTCTTCGCTAGAGTTGAAACGGTAGCATTCATCAGAAATAAAAAATAAATATAAATCATCAGTGATATTATACCATGCGGTTTCCTTGCTCCTCGATATCGGAAAGAATACTTCCGCTCGCCGACATGTGGGACGTCGACCATCCTGGTCCACTTGTCATGCCCGCAGAACTCCAAGGGAGAGTCACCCCGGTCGTCGCGCTGCAGTAATTACTAATGAGCCGTCAAATCATAGGACCAACCTTACCCACTGTGAAGTTGCTCGAACGAAGGAACCATCATGACTTCGTTGAATTCCGCTTCTTGAAGAAAACTACTGTACATGCAGTACTGCTAGCTACAGTAGTTACTCCTGCAGAGGCCTCCTTTGGTTCATAGGATAGGGATTTTATAGGAATATGAAAATCGTAGGAAGTGAGATGACATGCATCTCAATTCCTATAGAGAAAGAGATGCCATTTGATGCATAGGATAGGAATTTTTCCATTTAGTCTAGGCTAATGTACTGGTAATTTGCTCTAAAAACTACAGTAGTAACTAGTAGTACTCGTACATGCTCGTAATTAATTAAACAAATGTACGGGCCACATAGACACACACACTAACTGCTAGTACTACTACTTCTCACATGCTGGCCAGACGCCGTCGTTCTCCTTCCCGGCTTTGTCGGCAACACCCCACCGTGCTTGGATCTCCGGCGACCTCTCCGCAGCAGCGCGTGCGTCCTCTTCTTTCTTGCGGCGGCGGGCCTCTCTTTTCTTGAGTGCTTTCTGACTTTTCCGCTCCTCTCAGGCGGCTTTGGCCGCCTCTTGCTCTACCGCCCATTCGGCCTTGGCAGCTTCAAATTCCGCCCACATAGGTGTGAGGTCGCGAGCGGCGATGAACTCGGCACAGCGGGATGCCACCGCTTCCCTACCATTCTGTGTGCGATCGTGGGCGGCGAGGAACTCGGCGTGGAGGGATGCCATCGCTTCCTTACCGGTTAGTGTGCGGTGGGATGGCATGAATGCTTTAAAGGCTCGTCATCCATGAGTTCACATTTTACCACCATGCCAGCGTCTGACTGCCCTAGCCTACCGAAACCCCTTCCATCGCTAGCGCGCGCTTCCCGCCTGAAACGATCACCGTCTCTCCAGAGCGTCAATGCCGCATGCACTAGCCTTAATTGCAGCTGCAGTTGGTGTTTCACTGTCATGCATGCCAGATACCTGTTGGGCCCACATGTCTGTGATACAACGCAACCTACGGTTAAATCACTGAAGCAGCGTCCGGATTTACGCCCTTCTCACTCGCGCCGACATTGCAGCATCACGACGACCAAGAGAGCGCCACCCGCGCGGCATTCCGGTGAAAGCGACTGTTCCGCGTTAATGACACCACGGCTATCCTTCTGTCCGCCGCCCACATTAATGACACGCGGCTGTCGACGAACCTACTCTGGCGCCAGCCGTCCATCCGTCTGCCGCGGCTCATTGCCATCCGCCTGCTATATTAACTTGAGCCCCAGCTCCCAGCCATAGCCAAAGACCCACACTCATTCTCCTCCGGTCCCTTCCTTCTGTCGGCACCACTCCAACCATGGCCTCCTGGCGCTCCAAAGCTCTCTTGGACGTACTGTCATAGGAGCAGACGAAGGACATCGGCGGACCTGCTCCGGGCGTGCTACAAAGCTCTCTTGGACGTAGTGTCACAGGAGCATGCGAAGGAGATCGCCGGCTCCCCCCCCCCCGGCCGCCCTCCACCGCCACGAGCACGAAGCCGCCGTGCGTGTGCGGGCGCAACCAGCAGCTAGGAAGAGTAGTACACGGTAGATCGCCACCGCTCTGTTCCCAGGAAGGCCACCGCTCCTCCACTAAGTCGACGCCAAGCTTCATAGGATAAACGTCGGTGTCCGATTAGCCGCTTGACGGCGATGTGGAGGCTGAAATCTTCAGAACCTTGTGCTCCGGAGGAGGAGGCTATCGAGGCGGATGAGGAGGAGGCAAAGGCAATAGCCGGCTTTCTCGGGTTCATGGCCGGACATGGTGGTCGGGCGCCGGTGATCGTTTAGATTAGGTTTACAGTAGGTTTTAATATGGTTTGTGCGAGATATGTAATGAATTTCATCCAGTTTATAGGATTTTTTTTGAAATGTAATGAATTTCATCCGGTTAATTTGAAATTTGCTTTCTTTGCACGAATTTCGTCCGGTTAGTTCATATAGTTGTCGAAAGGTATGCGGGCAGCATTGGATGGCATCCATCAGTGTCTTTGGATAGATGCCGGTGTAAATTTGAGGGCCAGCGCTGAAGATGCCCTAAGAATCATGCTATAATCGCTAACAGTGTTGTCGTGGTTTTGTCACGGTAGATGTCCTCGTGAACGGACTTAGTCATGGAGCCATCACTACGGGTTAGCTTAAAGGGGTTAAACTGGACGCGGGACACGGGAGTTTTATACTAGTTCGGCCCCTTACGATGAAGGTAAAAGCCTACGTCTAGTTGTGATGGAATTGCTGGGGTTTCGATGACCAGGGAGCGAATATGCTTTGCCTGAGTCTCGAATTGTTTTCTGTTGTCCTTGAACCGCCGTCGGGTCGTCCCCTTATATACATGGTTTGACGCCCGTCGGTTTACAGAATCCCGAGTCCGGCTCATAAACGTGTCCGGCTCGGTCTCTGCTCTTTCTACCTTACAACACAAGTCTACATATAATTACCGGTTTATGTCTACAGGCCTTAAACCGGCTTTGGGCCCTGTGCCTTCATAAAGCGTCACCATCTGTCTTCATGGGCTTCAGATATAATGAACTACTGATGGGGTTAACCCGGCCTCTCCTGGCCGGTTTACACCCAGTGGTAATATCCCCAACATTAGGCCCCAGACTGATTTGAACTGGTTCATGTCAGTCCTGAATACTTAAGAAAATTTCTTCTTCAATATCTTCACATAATCTGTAAACCGCCGTGACGCCACTTTCCAGGACCATGGTAAACTGCCATGACATCATCTATTATTTAAAACTGTATATAACCCATCCTCATTAATGAGCCTCCGACAATCGAGGTGACAGCTTCACCTCATATCCAAATTTTGGGCTCCTCGATTTTTGCGCCTGACGCTTATCTTTTTGCCTTTATAAATAGGGCCAGGGGATCTTTCCATCCCCCCCGTATCTCTTCACCTCATGCTCTTCCTTGCGCTGCCCGACCTTTGGAGTTCCGCCGCCACCGTCGACCTTCGCTTCTGCCTCAACTCCGGCCGCTGCATCACCCTGAACGCACCAGAGAATCGTGGCGCCTCTCCGCTCTTCCATCAGCATAGGTAAGCCTTCTTTCCTTCCGCCATAGGTCTGTCATTAGGGTTTCAGTGTTCATCAGTGTTTGTCGGTGTTCGTCATTGTGCAATAGCTCTTTGATTCAAACCTTGATATTTATCCTGTACAGCGATAGCCGTAGCCCTTCTTTTCCATCCATGCATCTCGTTTAAGCAGAAAATCCCATCTGAACCTTCATCAATTGCTTCGGTACCAATATTTAGGTCTGAATATATTCTCATTTTCTGACATGTGGTAGATCCAAAATTATAATGCCAACTTGTGAAACCTGTTTTTCCTTCACTTGCTCATCTTTGGACTTGTATCTTCAATACCAGATTAGGCGGTTTAACTCCCTAGAAAAATGACAACCCAGTAGATACCATTAGTCCCCTGTTGAACCGCCAATGCACTCATCATTATACCGTCTCCATCATCAGACTCCGGTTTACGAATAACCAACTATGGTTTAATAATATGCTTGCATCCTTATACCGCTGTATAGTTGTCCAGTTTAAATCTTAAACCGACAACAATCATGTTTCATATTTTCATTGCCATGGCCAAGCAAGTCTATGGATGCAATTGGGCTCCTTCTCAAGTCACCGAAGAGCAGTTAATCAATTGTGTTAAAACGGGCGTTTTAGCAAAGAAGGATGTCATCCACTGGAGGGTCCCTGGCCCGGAAAATACTCCTACACCCAATGATGGAGAGGTAGTCGTGTTTACTGATCACCTGGGCCAGTGTTTATCCCTCTCAGTTCAAAAATTTTCCGGGATGTACTGGCCAGTTTTCAACTGCGTCCTCAAGACATCGGTCCAAATTCTGTGACCAACATCTGCCACTTCCAAGTCTTCTGTGAGGCTTACCTACAAGAGGAACCTACAGTCGAATTGTTTAGGGATTTCTTTCACTTTAACCGTCGCACATAATTCACGGATGGACCCAATACTGAATTGGGCGGAATGGCGGTTCAGAAAAGGAAGGAAGTCACTTTCCCTCATCTCAAGCTCCACAGCCACCCCAAAGAGTGGAACTAGACCTGGTTTTATTGCAAGGATACATCTCCAACTGATGAAAACCCCCTATCGGGTTACCGTCATAAACACCTTAGCAACACACATCCTTTTGCTCCGAGGTTGACTGCAAAAGAAAGGCCAAGTATTCCCCTCAACTGTCAAAGCTTAGAGACTTCATGGCAAACGGTTTGATAGGAATTGACTTTGCTCGTTGTTGGATAAGCTGGAGTATTCTGCCCTTAAGCTGGCGCTCCAGTTTGATGTGTGAGTACACGGGGAGTCTGAAGGATGCTCAACGACACATTGACATTCAGCTTACAGATGCGGAAGTTACTGAGGCTGTAAACAAGATGATGAACGAACCGGAGGCTGTCTGTGCCCAAATCGGACTACTCCCTTTCTGCACTTTCAACAAACCGCCCGCTGTAAGAATCATATGATCTTTTCATCTTAATTAGCTTTTATCCAAGTATTCTCTGAAAGTTTGATTATTTTCTTGACAGGGTGACGATCCGTTTTGGAATAAGAAACCTCAAGAAAAATCGGCCAAGTCACAAGACAAACCGGCCAAGCCACAACGCCCAAAGACCAAGGTTGTTAAGAAACCTGCCAACAAAAGGACCACTGCGTCCTCCGAGCTACCAGCTGATGACGATGTGGGTAACCCAGAATTAGAGGTAGAACTTGATTCTCTTGGTTCACTTTTGTACACATCATTGATAATGATTATTGTCAGGACGATGCTGAAGGCAGCCAAGCCGATGCCGTAGAGGTAATCGTTCTTTCCTCCAATTCAGATCCATTGCCAACACTAAAAATCCGTCGAGCATACCGGAAAGTAAAATTTTCTCATCCTCTTGCTTACTTGGATCCAAACTTTCTTATGAAGACACAGCAGCACGAAGCTCACCGCACAACCCGGCATAGCGGCCAGGTAGTTACCTCTGCCGGTTGACCGAACACTCCGGTTTGGAAACGCCGATCAGAGGTCTCTTATCCCCTTGACACTTCACGCCCCAAAGTGGGTTGTTTTCGTCAACCTCTTAACCCATCTGATTCAAATTATCAGGGTACTTCTCACTCATCTTCCGGCGAGTCGTCGGCCACCAAACTTCCACCCCTCAAAACGATTCTTGGGTGAGCTATACACTTGTTTTATCCTTGACGTGTTTTTATACGCTGTACTGATCCTCATGTTTTATTATTCTCAGCGCTAACCCTAGACCAAGCAAGAAGGCTCGGTTGAATAAACCGGCTGATGATAACGTGGCTGAACCGGAAAAATCTCCAGACCCTGAGGAAACTGATGCTGACATCATGCTCAATGACCCACCACCTCAAGACCATGATTTTGTCGCTGAACAGGTGGAAGTTGACACCACCAGCCATGTTGATCAGCCCACCAGCCCTGTCCAAGCTAATGATAAACCGGTCAGTCCCGTTAAAAATACTGACAAACCGCCAACTCCAGTAAAGGCTGCTGAGGAAAAAGATCAAGAAATTATGATTACTGGTACAGGCTACAGCACTCCTGGTAATCATGTCGCTTTGTCAAAGCATACTGCCAAGGAGGAGCTCTCTGCTATCGGCAAAGGCAAATGGAATGCCGATTTAGCAAGCTATGCCCATCTCAATGCTCAAGACATTCATTCTGTCTTCTTGAACTGTCTGTATACCAGCCGTGATTATGAAGCTAGCTTGGTAAACTTGATGAAGGAGCAATATGAGGTAACTAACATATCTATTTCTCTCTTACATTCAATTGCAGCTTATCAATTCCAGTAGCCCCCAAGTGACGGTTTAGGATACCAATCTAAACCGGGACTTCAGCAACATCGTGTTCGCAACAATGCCTCTTAACTTCACTGATGTAGCCCCCGACACTACTAGAAAAAGGGCTGCTAGTGGCGCACCTGTTTTCGCTACTAATGGTGCACTACAGGTGCGCCACTAGCACTACGCCATTAGATTTTTTTTCTAATGGCGCACCTGTGGTGCGCCATTAGTATCTGGTATTCTAATGGCGCACCGCTGGTGCACCATTAGTATAGCCCACGGTGCGCCATTAGTATCTGGTATACTAATGAAGCACCACATAGAAGTGCGCCATCAGTAACAATTTTTTTTCAAAATTTTTTTCAGAATTTTTTTTAATTTTTTTTTCAATTTGTTTTTTCGTTTTTTCCTTAATCTCAGGTCACTATGGCTTAATCTCGGGTCAAATCGCACTCCATGGTCAAACTTCCCGAAAGGTCACCCATCCTCACACTACTCCAGCCCAAGCGCACTTAACTTCAGAGTTCTATCCAACCCCAAAGAATAAATTTCACTTCACGAGGCACTTGTTGATATATCTAGCATATCAATCCTATTATACCTTGTTGATGTCTAGGACTTTGTTCATGTTCATGACTATGATGAAATTTTGAAAAATATTTCAAACTTCCCGGTCATATTACGTATCATTTTTTGAAAAAAAATTCAATTTTTTCTTCAAAACCAATTTTTTTCGGTTACTAGTGGCGCACCACATCCACGGTGCGCCACTAGTAAGTTTGAAATTTTTTGAATTTTGTTGCCTCTAGATCTTGAAAGCCCCGTAACTTTTTTTCTGTTAGGTTCTTGGGGATTTTGAAAATGTTTAACGGGGTTCCCCCGGTTAAATTCGGATGTAACTTTTCGAGTAGATGATTTTTCATATAAAAAACTTTTTAATCCGAGTTCGTATGCAAAAGTTATGCCCATTTTACAAATTTCCAGAGAGATTTTGCAAATAAAGTCGAAATTCATATTTGTAAATTTCCAAACAACTAGACCACATATCACATGGGAAACTTATTTTCTTTTATTTTTTTGACATTTCCATCATTTTCTTTTATTTTTTTAAAACTGAAAAGGCGGTCCACAGGGGGGTGCATTCGGTGGAACTTTTGGGCAAAAGTTCTAATGGCGCACCGTGGGATGGTGCGCCATTACTAGTTAAACTAGTAATGGCGCACCACACCCACGGTGCGCCATTACTTGTTTTGAAAAAAAAAGAAAAAATTGATTTTTTTTTTTGAAAAAAACTTAGTAATGGCGCACCTGTGGACAGTTTGCCATGACTAGTTAAAACTAGTAATGGCGCATCGTCACAAAGCGCCTATTATCGACAATTTTTTTATTTTTTAGTTTTTTTAAAACTACTAATGGCGACGGTGGTTGTGGTGCGCCATTACTATGTCAACTAGTAATGGCGCACTATCACGGTGCGCCATTAGTAACAATTTTTATTTTTTCCAAACTTCTAATGGCGCACCACACACCAGGTGCGCCGTTAGTAATATATTACTAATGGCGCACCTGTATGTGGTGCGCCATTGCTATATACTAATGGCGCACCACAGGCGTGGTGCGCCATTAGTGTCCATTTCATCTATAGCCGTTTTCCTAGTAGTGCGAGTGTCGGTTTAACTTTATAAAGTTGAACCGGGACTTTGTAGAAGGTTTTCCATATCAACAATTATGAGCAAACACACATTAGCCCCCAAGTGCCAAGTTTAATACTTGTATTGTGCTTGGGACTTGTAGAAATTTCTGATAAAAAGTAAATCTGCATTAGCCCCCAAGTACCAAGGGCATAACTTGTTATGTGCTTGGTACTTCAAATATGTACTGTCAACTCATTATATATCTGCTTTATAGGCTGAACTGAGCAAGAAAGAAAGCCAAACCACTGATCTACAGGAGAACCTCAAATCCCAGCAAGCCGAAACTTCCAAAGCCAAGGAAGAGTTAACCAGCGCTCTAGGCGCTATGGAGAAACTTAAAGAGGGCTTCAACAAGGAACGGTCTGATTGGGAGACAAAGAAAGCCGCTTTGTAAAAAAGGGCCGAAGATGCGGAAGAAGCTCTTAAACCGGTGGTTGATGAGCTAACTGGTGTAAAGCGGCAGATTCATGCCATGACTGCTGCTGTGTTCGGTAAACATCCTTGACTTATGTTTCCAACATATCCTCCCATGCATTGCCGGTTTACTAATGCTTGTAATGATGCAGTAACTCGTATTAGCCATCTAGGCTCTAACGTACAGAAGAAATTGAAAGCGGACTATACTCTGATAGAGCAGCTGTATACCAGAGCGCAGCGGATCATCTGTACTGCTTCACACAATAATCCTCCTCCCACTTTGATCAAAGATACCTTAGAAAGGTTATCTATGCTTCCTGCCTGGGTAGATGAGCTAAAAAAGTCTGCCGCTACAACGGGCGCTTTGGTCGCACTAACCCGGGCAAAAGCGTGGGTACCTGACTTTGATCCAGTGGAAGCGGCCCAAGGCTATCCCAGTTTGAAGGAAGACGGAACAGAATTTGGCAATGATGATCTCCGAATCATAAACCGGGAAGTACGCCCATTGGCTTGTCAACTGGTTGAAGAAGCGGATCTCTCGTACTATCAGGCGATTTATGATGATAAGAACAAATGGGTTGCTGCACCAATTCCAGAAGCGCAAAATCTTATCCCACCCATCCGTAAGCACACTTATGCCCCTGACATTGAACCGTCCACGCTTATAAGCGATGAAGCTGTATTCCAAGCCCTAACTGGGATCGACAGGGCAACTGTTGACTTCCAGCCACTGGCACTAGTAGAAAAGGGGGCATCAGTCCCGGTTCGTAAGGGCCTTTACTCCCGGTTCTTGAACCGGGACTAAAGGGTCGTTAATAATGCCTCCCCCCTTTAGTCCCGGTTCAAACTGGAACCGGGACTAAAGGTCGCGGCCACGTGGAGCTCCACCTTTAGTCCCGGTTGGTAACACCAACCGGGACTAAAGGAAATTTTATGATTTTTCTTTTTTGGAATTTTTATTAATTTTTTTTCAAATTTCTGAATTATTTTAACCTCTAATCTCTAATCACCACCCCTCATCACTGCTCAATTTATCCTCTAATCTCTAATCACCCCTCATCATTCCTAATCATCTAACTTCCCGAACGGTCACCCATCCTCCCACTCCCCCAGCCTGAGCACGCTTAACTTCCGGGTTCTATTCTCCCTCATTTCCAAGTCTGCACTTGTTGTTTTCCTGACAATAGTAAGATGTCAATCCTATTAACCCTCAGGAATTTTGCATGAGCATGAAGTGACATATTTCACTGCTTGAGTTTGAAACTATTGTTTTAAAAAACAATAATTATTTAGTAACACTATTTTTTCTTGAATAATTAGTTTGACCATTGTTTGACCATAGTTTGACCACAGTTTGACCAGATTTGACCAAAATTCAAAATAACTAAAATAATTATCTAGTAACACTAATATTCTAGAATAATTAGTTATACCATTGTTTGACCACAGTTTGACCACACAGTTTGAAATTTTTTCGATTTTTTCCACTCTAGATCTTAAAAGCCCCGTAACTTTTTTTCCGTTAGGTTTTTGAGGAATTTAAAAATGTTTAACGAGGTTCCCATTTTACATATAAAAAACTTTTTCATCCGAGTTAGTATGCAAAAGTTATGCCCATTTTACTAAATTCTAGAGAGATTTTGCAAATAAAGTCGAAATTCACATTTGCAACTTCCCAACAACTAGACCACATATCACATGGGAAACTTATTTTCTTTTATTTTTTTGACATTTTCATCATTTTCTTTTATTTTTTTGAAACTGAAAAGGCGATCCACCGGGGGGGGGGGGGGTAGAGTTTGAAAATGGGACCTTTAGTACCGGTTCGTGCCATGAACCGGTACTAATGCCGCAAACCCCATTAGTACCGGTTGGTGGCACGAACCGGGACTAAAGGTATAACCCTTTAGTCCCGATTGGTGCCACTAACCGGTACTATTGGGCATCGCCCCTTTTTGTCCCGGTTCGTGGCACCAACCGGGACTAAAAGGTCCAGACGAACCGGGACAAATGGCCCACGTGGCCCGGCCGGCCCCCTGGGCTCATGAACCGGGACTAATGCCCCCATTAGTCCCGGTTCTGGATTGAACCGGGACTAATGGGCTAACCCGGCCTGGACCAAAGCCCTCTTTTCTACTAGTGTGGGTAGAGATGATGGAGTTGAACTGGCACGAGATGATCCGCAACCGTCAGGCCAAGCTGGTGACCAATCATGAACCGGAGGCCGGTTTAATCTTCTACATGCTGCAACATATCTTTGAGAAAATATTATACTTTTGGGCACTGAAACGCCTTGTAATAGGCTAGTAAAAATACTTGGTCTGGTATGCCTTCGTGCATTTTTATCTGCGACTGATGCTTGCTTAATCCGACATGCTTAAGAGATGATACTCATAATCCATAGTCATTTATTCAAGTTGTTCCTGTAGATAAGAAGCTTAAAGCGCACGGGCGGTTTACCCCTGGGGGGTCATGATACCCAAATACATATATATACGACCAAGATTTATAACCAAGGTTGTAAAACATAACCAAACATGGAAATATATGATACCTGTGACCTTTTGGCATAACGTTGGCTGACCAACTTCATAGTGAGGGGCATAACCCCAATCTGGAGTATAAGTAACTCCTGTTATATGATGTTGGTTTACCATAAAACCGTTCCGGGTTATGATAAACACCGGTTTACTCTATACTGGTGACCTTGAGTCAAAACCAGATCGGGCTGATAGTCTCCGGGTTGTAACTTGATCACGCACTGACAACTTGTAGTTGACAGTCTAGCCGGGTTAATAAACACCATTTTGAAAACATCACAAATCTTATCAAAAGAAAGAAAAACTAAACAAAAGGCACATAAAACCGTTGTAGTCGAGGCTATTCACGGGCTGCCAGGCCCCAAATTCGAGGCTTTTCATGGGCTGCCAGGCCTGTAAGTTAAACCGTTTTTGCAAAGCCTTTTAAGATGGTCCTCAATCCTTAACCAATCATTATTTTAACTTGAAAAGTTCAGGGTCTTTATTTTAGAGTAACTTGTCAAAGTTCGAAGGGTCATACTAGGTTTACCTGGGCGGGGTGACTTACCTAAATAGGCAGGTTAACCCGGGGTTTTAGGTGTATACACCAGGCTTCCAAGCCATGGCTTCATAGCCTATTACAAGTGTAGATTCTAAGTTCATTTCGATAGCAAATAATCCCCAAGTAACATTCTGAGCTGTGCTCAGTGGGTGCCTATGTTTGAGTTGTTGTTTTACAACACTCTCTTTGGCCCCAGATGGATTTGGCTTTGAGCCGATCAAGAGGTGTGACTATGGTTTGAATACGACCAAGCCCCCAAGTGATGCTGTGACATTGCGCCGATCAATAGGTGTAGCTATGGTTTGGATACAACCAAGCCCCCAAGTGATGTAACATAAGCTTTGAATAGCTGAATCAAGGGGTAAACCGGACGCTGCTTTTATAAACAGAACCTCCATGTAACCACACATGATGTAGGAAAAACAACAGATACCCCGCTTTAGCTGAGGCTCCAGTTTATTATATTGATCGTAATATATACATTATCATAATATGTACATAAGCAGAGCCTATGGCTCAAGTATAGTAAGGCCGAAGATGAGCAATATTCCACGGCCGGTTGGTCTCCTCCTCCGATTTACGTGAGTCTTTGCGCTCTCGAACATCGATTAGGTAGTATGACCCATTGTGTAGATTCTTGCTGTCCACAAAGGGTCCTTCCTAAGGGGGGGGGATATCTTGTGCATATCCGTCTGATCCTGGATGAGTCGAAGCACCAAATCGCCTTCTTGAAAGGTTCTGGTTCTAACCCGGCGGCTATTATAACGATGCAGATCTTGCTGATAAATTGCCGAACAGGCTGCCGCCATGTCACGCTCCTCATCTAACAGGTCAAGAGCTTCCTGCCGTGCTTTCTTGTTGTCAGCTTCAACATATGCCGCTACACGAGGTGAGTCATGACGGATGTCTGGAAGAACCGCTTCCGCTCCATAAACCATGAAGAACGGTGTGTATCCAGTCGACCTATTAGGTGTGGTATTGATGCTCCATCACACAGAAGGTAACTCCTCAACCCAACAACCCGGCGTCCATTGCAAAGGAACCATAACCCGGGGTTTGATGCCTCTCAAGATCTCTTGATTGGCCCTCTCCGCTTGACCATTGAACTGGGGGTCAGCCACTGATGACACGTCAAGCCGGATGTGCTCACGTTGACAGAACTCCTTCATGGCACCCTTTGACAGATTGGTACCATTGTCTGTTATAATGTTGTGTGGAAAGCCAAACCGAAAGATCAACTTTTTGATGAATTGAACCGCCGTAGCTGCATCACACTTACTAACTGGCTCTGCGTCCACCCACTTCGTGTCAACCGCCACCAAGAGGTGGGTCTTCTTGTCCTCAGATCTCTTGAAAGGCCCAACCATATCCAGCCCCCAGGTTGCAATCGGCCAGGTGATTGGAATCATTCTCAATTCTTGAGCCGGTACACACTACAAAAAAAATACACTTCCGTGATGATACGTGTTTGTCACAGTAGGTCACATTTTTTGTCATGCATGTACATCCATGACGATTTTATGACAGAATCAAGATAGTCATACATGTGCTGTCATAGAAGTGTTCCATGACATTACCAAAATTATCATCACGGAAGTGTCCACTTCCATGACAATAAATCGTGCGTCACAGAAGTGCTTTCGTCAAGGGTGACCGACACGTGGCATCCACCGTAACGTAAAGCCATTAAGCTATCGGGTCTGGTTTTGGATCCGATAACCGTTAACAGCCCGGACCAATGGGGATTTTCCACGTGTAAAATCATCATTGGCCGCAAGAAACATGTGTTGCCTCACCGTTGGGACAGATCTCATCCACTCATTGGACAGGAGGCGCCTATGATAGGTCGACACATGGCACGGCCCAACAGTGGCCCATTCCGGTGAAAAGGCCGGCCCAGTAAAAATTAGCAGGCCGGCCCATATAAGGCCTACTTGTGTCAGGTCCATTTAAGCCCACGACCCATACGAGATGTGCCAATTCGGCCCGTCAACGGCCCATTAAAGATTTGACACCATTGCAGCCCATCGTCAGTTCGAGCCCATTAACATCCCGATATATATTTGGGCTCAATATCGACCCGATGAGATTTCGGCCTGTTAACGGCCCATTTAATGGATGGGCCAATTTTCATGATACGCACACGCTTCTTAGAATGGAGTTGACATTCTTATGCTGGACCGGAGCGGACTAGTTCTTTGGCCACTGGAATCTGCTTATTATCAGCGGGAGTTGGGTTTCTCTGTGCTGGAGCAGTATGTATGAAAAATGGAGTTGGTTTATTATCTCCTAGCGTTTTGGATCTTTTGCAAAGACCTGGTGTGTAACCCTTCAGATTCTAACATAGCCGTCTTCCCCTTGCATGCCTTATATAGAAGAATGGTGATTCAATTATAAAACATGCTACAGCAGAGATGGAATAGGTACTGAAGAATATAAAGGCATGTCATATTGACATGTATTCCATCCATCCGGAAATAAATGGATGGGTCTAGGCGTATTTCAGTTCTAGATACATCCAGTTTTATCCATTTCTGTGACATTTAATCCGGATGGAGGGAGTATGATGTAAGAGCTAGGGATACGACAGGACAACACAGTAAAAAAAAGCACTGAAAAACCCTTTGCATAACCAAAGTATTCAAACCCAATCGATATGAGATAGTACACTCATGCAGCTCAGGATGCAAGACTACCAGGCAGTTTTCCTTGCAAAAATCAACATTGTGGTCTTTAATCATACATTTTGCTACAACTAAATTTAGATCAGATAAAGGTTGGATTCACGTCGATTAACAAAATACATGCTGATGTAAACACATAGTGATATACAACAGGTACTTACATCTACATTGGAGCACAGAGAATTCCTACAAGAATCTTTCCTCATAAACGATACCATTGCAGAAATTCTTCTATCTATTAAGCTTATTTTCTAAAAGAGAGATGGGTAAGAAACATGTAGAAAATATGATCAGCATGCTATAAAATTTCATGATGCAAGGATACGCACACGCTTCTTAGCATATAGTTGACATATTTTTGCTGGACTGGAGCGGACTAGTTCTTTGGCCACTGGAATCTGCTTATTATCAGTAGGAGTTGGGTTTCTCTGTGCTGGAGCAGTATCTATAAAAACTGGAGTTGGTTTATTATCTCCTGGCGTTTGGATTTTTTGCAAAGGCCTTCTTTGTAACCCTTCAGATTCTAACATAGTCGTCTTCCCCTTGCATGCCTTGTATAGAAGAATGGTGCTTTATTTATAAAACATGCGATAGCAAAGAGATGGAATAGGTACTGAAGAATAGAAAGGCATGACATATTGACATGTATTCCATCCATCCGGAAAAAAAATGGATGGGTCTAGGCGTATTTCAGTTCTAGATACATCCTTTTTATCCATTTCGGCAACATGTAATCCGGACGGAGGGAGTATGGTGTAAGAGCTAGGGATACGACAGGACAACACAGCAAAAAAAACACTAGTTGAATGTAAAATTGTATGCTAGCGGAATACGTACAGAAATAACTAAGGCAACATACACGTGTATGATTGGGAAAATAAGATGGCATTGCAACAGAGCACTAGAACATCACTTCAATGTAAAAAAACATGGTATGGTAGATAGATGAAGTACATACTGATGAATAACAATGCATAAGATATTCAGAAGCATGATGTCCAAATTAAGTAGATGGCATTGCGATAGAGAGGAATGACAGTACTTGAATTTGAAAACATGTTATCATGAATGGAATAGGTACTGAAAAACAGGAAGGCATGACATATTTACATGCATGATCAGCATGCTAAGCACATGGCATTGAAACAGAGAAGATACACTCCAGGACATTATATGCATGTTGTACCCATATCACAGGCCAAGTTAGAGCAAGGACCTTGTGGGGTGAAGAGGATTCATCATCTTTCTGCAAGTCTTCTGAAGAACTGCCTTTACATGTTCCATCATATTGGGTATCATTGACATCAAGTTTATTGGCCTTTACATTGCTCTGTGTGGTTCTTGTCGATATATCAGTGTGTGCAATTATATCTGACATGCATGGAAGACAACTAGTAGTTAGATTTATGTAATGAGTGCCTGTAGGAGAGGACATAAATAGTAGGACTGGGGTTAACTAGCAGCATCAGATGGCACACAAAAGTATTAAAGAACTACATGGGTAATACTAGAAGTGGTATAATACTATAATCACCAGCCTGTGGGATAGCATTGGCTGATGGATGATAACTATGGAATAGCATTACCTAAAGAACAAGTATCTTAGCTGAACTATGGAACATCGTTAACTCCTGAACAAGACCCGTAAGAGATCATCATGAATATACAATGAAACGTGATGATCTATTTTCCATGCTTAGATGAATAACAAAGCCATAAATGTTGCACACAAGTAAGATGAGGGTACAACCTATCTGGCTGCCATCCATTGGAGTGAGCATCATGTGCTGACTTGTCGATGGCCCTGCAGTTGTTGTGGCTGTCCATATCGGGCACGCGCATTCGATGCAGGGAACTGTTGAGTGGGGACTATAGCTTCCTTCAGTTGTATGCTTCCCTTGTTGGAGCAGCTGCGGTGAGTCGGAAGACGGTGTGTCTGAAGATGCAGATAACGCATAATGTTAAGAACGACATATCTCTTTGATCTGAAGAAATACACTAAGAGATCAACAGCAAGGTACGAGAGTGGTCACACGTCTGTTGACTGAAGACTAAATTGGGGTCACACGATTTTATTTTATTTTGGTACTATCCGATCTACGCCGGATGGCTGGCCATCTTGTGCCTCCCGGCTGAAACTGTTCGGAATCTTCCCCGAAGAGCCAGCAACCAACGGCAGAATAGCCTGCCTCCGACGTCCGTGGCCCCAGCCAAAACCCCGCTCCCCGCCCCACCGCACAGCCGTGGTTGCGCCGCCCCCGGGCCAATCCACAAAGACTCCCCGTCATCCAGATTCGGTGGCGGCAGTACCTTCAACCCACGCAACTCTAGAAGATATCCATCTAAGCGCTGCTTCTGTGGCGAACTTGTGGCCCCACACCCTTACGTTAGACACCAGCCTACCGGCAGCCTAGGAGCTCCGTCTCCTCGAGGGGCACTGCTTCCCATTGGGAATCGATTGGCCTAAAATAAAAATTCAGACAACTGACGCCTAAATAAAGTGATTTGAGATGAGGGTGCGACCTATCTGGTGGCACGATGAAGTAGGTAGGTCCAGCTGCCGAGTCGGTGAGGCCGGCGCGGTTGTGTTGGCGACCGGCGGCAGGGAAAGAGCAATGTCGCGACGGTCGCCGGCTACGCGGAAGCAGCGCCAGGACTCTGGACGAATCCGAAGTTGGAGCCGCTCCAGCGCCGTGAACAATGACGGGGGTGAATTGGCTTCGGTACGGTTCACGCGGCCATCGTCGAGGCAGTACCAGCAGCACGGAGTAAGAGGCACACGACCCAGTGGGTGCGCCATGGAGGTGGGGCTGAAGTTTCGTGGCTTGGGAGAAGGGTGCTTCCCGGGGAGAAGGTGATTTGGCACCCACGAGGTATGAATGGGGGTGGGCAGGGGGGGTGGGAATTGGGAGGGGAGTGGAACCATGTCTTATGGACGCATTTGTCTGAAATGTGAGGGGGAGTTACAGTTCTACCCTTGCCTATAGGCTTCTCGGCTTGGGTCTGTGTACTGAGGGTCGGGGATAGTAGAGTAACTTTGCTTCTCCCCAAATAGTGGGCGAGAGCGATTTCAAAGTAGGAGGGCGTGTTTTGAATCAGAAGCGGCGCGAGCAATTTCGGGCGAGGAGAGCGTGTTTCGAAATAGTGGGCGCGAGCTATTTCGGGCGAGGAGAGCGTCTTTTGCCGACCATGGTTTATGAATTATTCGGCACATGTCATTTCGGCCAAGGAGAAGGCACGCTTGGATGAAGTTACGAACCTACCCTCGATGTACAATGGGCCAATTGATGCGTGTCCCACATAGGACGGTAATTTCGCGTCTCCCATTTATTTGCTTGGGTGAATTCCACCGAGCAGAGTGGATGTTTAACGGTTCGTTCATATTTCGGGAGAACGAGCATCCACGTCTACCTTACCAAGTCGATTCAGATCAAATTTTGAAATATTAGCCTGCCACTTCTTTTTTAGATGGAGAGTTGATGCTCGGGAGTAATGTGTTTTTACATGCTCGTTGCTAGCGATTTACTATATGACGAATAGTTGACCCACTCAAAAACGCGAATCAAACCCAAAATGAAATTTCTCGATTCAATGAAATAGCTCGTTCAGTAGGTAAAAATAGTGAATTAAATCCAAAATTGAACACCTCAATCGAGTAGCATGTTGTACAGTATTATAGTACTCCATGAACATGTTGAAAGTCAAATTAATGAACTTGTTTGATATACGCATATATCCGTTCATGTGTGGATTGTAGACAACATGTTCTCCAATTTAAATATTTGAATGCAAGTTTATATCGAAACATGGTTTATATCAGTCTTTGATGCATAAAACGCGACCTCCCCCTCTCCCGGACTTCTGTTCTCTCTCTCTCTCTCTCTCTCTCTCTCTCTCCGACAATCTTCAATTCTGTCGCACGCATCCGACACAAAAACCTTGTTGGTCCCTCTCCCTTTCTCTCCATCTCTCTCTCTCTCTCTCTCTCTCTCTCTCTCTCTCTCTTGTGTGTGTGTGTTGGGGGGGGGGGGGTCTTTCTAGTTCGCATGCATATATACACCATCTATAGATCTCTCTCGCACACTACTCCCTCCTTTCCGGTTTATAGGGCTTATCTCAAAATTTTAGTTTTTCCATTTTATAAGGCTCAATTTGGTTGTTTCCCATCACATGTTTAGATTCCAAGGTGCATTAAATCATTACATGTAAGTATTAAGAGAAAATTGACCAATGCATGTAATTTATGCATGCATGCATTGCAATTAATGCATTGGTAAACATACTTTTTTGAGGAAAACTAGAGCATTAATTGGGTGCTTTTGCAAACTACAAAAAGTATTCCACCACTCACCATCTACCTTGGTTGGTGAGATTTTTGAATTGAGCCTGATATACCGGAAAGGAGGGAGTATGTATGATACTCTAGCTAGTCCAAGCTAGATATCTTGGGTTCACTCATCGTACACACACAAATTCCTTGGCTCTTTGCCCGTAACTCTCTCACGCGCCACTATGTCGTCTCGGAGCTCTAACCCCCCTCTCTCAAACTCTCCATCCACCTGGGTCACACATACACATGCATATGTCACTCGCACTCGATAGGCCCATCTAAAACTCTATCTCTCCCCCTCGTTCTCTCTCCATCTCACACGCGCACACACACACAATCTCATGCCCAGCTAGCCAAGTATGATGGTCTCTCACTCAATAGTAGGCACACACAGTCCCCCCTATATGTATATGACTAGCTAATCTTTGTCTCCATCACAAACATGTGCATGGTCTATCTCGATTTCTCTCGGGGCATCTCTCTATCCCGCACACACTCCCTCGATCTCCCACCCATATAGTCCCCTCACGATCTCGACGGGATCTCTCTATCACAAACACACCCTCTCTCCCTCCCCATGTGTCCATGCCATCCATGTGTCCCTCTCGACCTTTGTTCCTTGTTGGCCAGACCTCTATTGGACATGTGCTACAGGGGTGTCTCTCTCCGTTGTAAACAATCACACACTAGCTATCTTCGTGTATCTCCTCGCCTCGCTTTTCCATCTCGGAGATGCATGCGTGATATGTTCGCATAAGAAACGAGAAAACACACTCTCTCTCTCTCTCTAATTTATTGTTTGTTGTCACTTTCTCTTTCACACACATACTCTTTTTGCACACTTACTCATTCTCCTTCACATGCACTTGATCTGTCTCAACTGAGGCACCCTCCTCGGTCCATAGCATATAGATTTATTGAAAAGTCAAACATCACAAAGTTTGACCATGTACGTGGAGAAAAAGAATTACATCTAGTACGGCAAACATATACCGTTAGATTCACCATGAGATGTAGTTTTGTATGATGTATCTTTGGTATTGTAGATATAAATAACATTTGCGTAAACCTGATCAAAGTTTCCAAAGTTTGACTTCTAAAAAATTTGAATGCACTCTTAGCTATCTGACGCACCACTCAGCCTTATCAGGGCTCCTCAATCTCTCTCAAACTTTATTGGTTAGTTTGGTTCATGACCTGACCCTCATGCCTTGATGGCCGGTACTGCCTGGTGCGGACGTGAGATGTAAAATATTTCTGCCTGGCCAGGCTTGTGTGGTGCTGAAGCATTTGGTTCATGCACAGGCGAGGCAAAGCATCAACGTCCCATCAATCAATCCATGCATCAATTATTTAATTCTAATATCCATCCATGTTGTTGTTAGCCTCGTGGCCACCACGACCGAACCTGCACGGCGTTGAAATCGATCGCTGGGCGGGCTACTACTGCGATGTCTGGAGTTCAGCCGGGCTAATTAAAGTGTAAGGGAACCCGGGCCAGCGGGCTTTCTTTTTCACGCGGTAGCAACCTAACAAGCGTGCATGAAATCCAGCCACAACCCAGTGCCAGGCAAAAGATGCTCAGGGGCAAGCCAAACTGGCCTTATATCTCCTGGTTCACACATACACATGTCTACGCCGCGCTATAAATATAGACCCATCCCACACTCTCCGCCCTTGTTCTCTCTCCATGTGACACGCACCCCTCTAAGTACCATAATCCCTCACTCCATCATAGGCGCAAGCACTCCCCCCTCCTAAGTATGATTATCTCTTACTAGCCATCAAGAACACACGTATTGTCTCCTTCCATCCATACGTCTATCTCGATATCTCTCGGGGCATCTTCTATCGTGCACACACCTTTTCACTCGATCTCCCACCCATGTAGTCCCATCACGATCTCTAGGGGATCTCTCTATGACAAACATACACTCTCTCCTCCCCATGTCTGCATTTTCTCCGTACGTCTCTCTCGACCTGTCTCCCTTGTTTTCAGACCCCTCTTGGCCACGTGCTAGGGGTCTTGCTCTCTCGGTTCCTCACCTTGCCTCCGTTGTCGAAGGTGCATGTGTGATATGTTTGCATAAGACATGCACGCTTTTTCTCTACTTTTATCGTGTGTCTTCCATGTCTCTTTCACACACGCACCCACACTTTTTTCACTCACTCTCTCTCTCCTCTAGTTAGGGACTCTGTCACGTCCATAAGCATATGGATGTTTTGAAAAGTCAAACCTCAGAAAAGTTTGACCAGGTATATGTGGAGAAAAACATTTACATCTGGAACGTTAGATTCATCACAAGATGTACTTACTTCATACTATCATTTATCTTTGGTATTGTAGATATAAGTAATTGCTTTATAAACTTGTTCAAAGTTTCAAAAGTTTGACTTAAAAAAATGTTGGAACTACATTATAAATCGAGGAGGAGTAGCTCTTTCTCTCTCTCTGCTATCTCTCACGGGCCTCCTCTCACTCGAACTCTCTATCTTGACGGATTATACGCTCACCGTGTCAGCGTATAGCTCCGTATATTGTTTAGTTGACGGTCAACCAATCCACATGCTGCCTTGTCACCGTGTTACAGATCTTCGTGTGCTGGCCCATGTGGCAGTGGGTGAGAATAAGTAAACTAGAGGCCCATCTGACACGTGGTGAAGTAAACAAAGTTGAAAGCACTCGGGGTAGCACCCCGCATGCTAGTAAACTGAGGGTGCATTGAGGACAAGCTTCTTGCGCGCGAAGGACGCACTCGCGCACAATTCACCACTGCGCGGTGGCATGCACAGAAGGACGCACTCGCGCACACCCAGCACACAACACACACCAGCACACATGTACACCGGCGTCGCCGCCGGTTGAGATGGACGGCGAGGCAGCCAACAAGCGGAGGCGGCTCGAGCCAAAACCGCATCCGGCGAGCCTGGACTTCATCAGCAGCCTCCCCGACGACATGCTGCTCATCATCATCGGCCTCCTCCCCACCAAATCTGCCGTGCGGACCGCCCTGCTCTCCCGGCGGTGGCGCCCACTCTAGCGCTGCGTCCCCCTCAACCTCACCGTCGACACCTGCCTCTGCGACGGGGATTGCAAACGCATGGCCGCAGCCTCCAACATCCTTTCATCGCACCCTGGGCCAGCCAGACGCCTTGACATCCGCATGTTCAATACCAACTGCAAGGTCCAACCCAAGTTCGACGAGTGGTTCTTATCCCCCACCCTAGATCAGCTCGAGGAGCTCAGCTTTGAAGCTGGACGATGTCGCTCTCTGCCGCCGTCCGCGCTCCGCCTCACGCCAACGCTGCACCATGCCAGCTTTAGCTCCTGCTATCTTCCCCAGATTAATGCAGTGCCCGCCCTTCTTCTCTCTCAACTCAAGCAACTCGACCTCTTCGACGTTGTCATCTCGAAGAAGGCTATAGAGCACCTGCTCCGCAGCTATACTACGCTCGAGAACCTTCATCTTGAGCAGATCCACGGGTTCATTAGCCTCCACATCGCCTCGACGAATCTCTGATGGATTTATGTGTCTTGGTGGCCCCGCAACAAGACATCAATTGGGAAGAGATCACTCCAGCTGTTCCATGTTATGGTCATTGATAATGCGCCTTTCCTTGAGAGATTGCTTGTATCGGATCTAGAAGGTCCAACAAAAATCAGGGTCATTGGCCTTTTGAAATTGACAGTGTTGGTGTACTCGTCTGCCAAATTCTCCGAACTCTTTATTGGATCCGTAATCGTTCAGGTACAACACTCATCTTCTTCTCCGTCTTATTTAAATTCACATTTTTAAATTTCTTCTTGATGTATATACGACCGTCTTCCAGAAAATGATTCCCACAAGCTTGACCCAGTCCATGCGCACAGTGAAGATCTTAGCACTAAAATCTATCGGCCCCAATCTGGATCAAGTTGTTGGATTCTTTACATGCTTTCCGTGCACGGAGAAGCTACTCATCTAGGTGAAACTTCTTTCCTATAAGTAAACGGTAATCATAACGTAGCTCAATTTATTCGTAATTTTCCCAAATTACGATGACAAGTGTAGTGTTCAAAACTGCATCTACGCACTGCACCGAAAGAAATGTTTTTAGTATTTTTTCTCACGTGATCACCTGCATCGTTTTTATGTTGTACTACTATAGTAGCCTAGGCTAGTCATAGTGGAAAGTAACTTAGACTACTCCAGTAACTCTATGGTTACCCTAAGAGCAAGTACGACCTCGGTCCTGGTTTACTCTTCCAATTTTGTAGTATCAAAATTTGACCATAGATTTAACTGACAAAATGTTAATGCATGTCACTAAGAACTATATAGTTGGATTCGTATTTGAACATAAGTTCAAATGGTGTAATTTTTAGTGACATGCATTGGCATTTTCTTAGGTAATTCTATGGTCAAAATTTTATACTAAATACGAGGTAGTATTCCCGTCGTCCCAAAATTCTTGTCTTACATTTGTTTAGATACGGATGTATCTAACTAGATACATCCGTATTTAAACAAATGTAAGACAAGAATTTTGGGACGGAGGGAGTACAAAAGTGGGCTATGTAGGCCAAAACATGTACCAATTTCACTTGTGATGCATTTGGCATCGATGCCCCTCCACTCACCTGGTGCCCCAATCTGGATCACCTACTTTGCTCCGATGCCAAATTAACTCACGCAATGAAAAAACACTGCATGGGAGAGAGAGAGGACTGAGGCAATAAAAAAACACTTGTTTGGGAGAGTGTGAGGCTGGTGTAGTTGGTTTGATTGATTTGTTTATACATGTGGGTCTGTGTGCACATCGGTGCCAACTCTCTCACATCGCGAGAGCGGTACCAAAATCTTTTGAGTTAACATCGATGAGTATTATGTGGCATACTTTTGCGAAACATGGCATCGGCCACATAGTGGAAGGCAACAAATGCCCAAGATCTTCACGTGCTCCTAGTAAAATCAGAGGAAACAGAAAGAGAGAGAGAGAGAGAGAGAGAGAGAGAGAGAGTGAAAAAATATCACTAGCCAGCCAACCCTATCGTATGAGCGGATGATATTGGTACCTCTTGATGACACGTCAATCTTATGCAGCCAGCTGCTCTAATATGTTCTCTTCTTTTGCAGATAAAAAAAGTTTCCGAAAGTGAAAAATGTGCTGCACTATGACAATCTCATCGAATGCCTTGATCTCCATCTTACAGAAATTGATTTGATCGACTACCGAGGCTGCACATCTGTGATTAAATTGGCCAGGTTCTTTGTTCTGGAGGCAAGTGTGCTCAAGGTAATGAGGTTTGGTGTTCTCTGGCGCAACAATGAATGGCGTGCTGATCACTGCAAGCGTCTAAGACTAAATGACAAAGTCTCCGTAGAAGCTGAATTTTTTTATGAAACATCAAGTGGCTAGAGACTCGAAAACTTATTTGCCCATTAGTGACTTGTCAGGGCGGTGGATTTTAGTTTGTACTATAATGCTGCATCCACCTAAAGTAACGAAAGTTCTTACGTAAACTTCCTAGTAATTCCCTCTTCGTAGGTGCAGCATTACTCCTAACATTTGTAATATCGGTTTGAAACTTGTAATATTGCCATGTCCTATTCCTGCGTTTTCAAAATCCCGCGAATCAAACAGGTCCTGAGTTGGTCATGATGTTGTGCCTCCCATCTTTCACCAATAGCCGCCGGATCTAGATCTGACGCATACAAACCAAGCTTCTCCATTTTTGCAAAACGATGCCCGCACTTGTTCACTATTTACAAACAACTCCTTGTCTCTCACAATCAGCCTTATCTCCTCCCCACCACATCTAGAAGGCCGTGGAAAAATCTTGCGCGATGGCCGCTGCCGGAGCCGTCCACCCCCAATCTTGGTGTTCCGTGCAATGCACGGGCATCTACGCACGGGAAATTATGTCGAACAGGGCTAGTTGTAAGCAGGCTAGCTCTACAGCCATGATGATAGTGACTGCAGACGGTGAGGCTGACTATGGTATGTCGAACACGGCGCCTATACTCAAGTGTCATCTCCGGCGTAGGGTCTTGTCACTTCACTGTGAGGAGCAACACGTAATAATTTGACCAACGGGTAGTATAGTGCTAGTACTCCTACTACTACATTGGTAGTACTACTACTAGTACAAGTAGCACTACCGTCTGGATTTAGGAGTACTACCACGTCTATCTGGATTTTAGTATTTGACTAGCAATATCTAGTAATGCATGTCACAAAAAATGTACTACTCCATCTGTAAATAAATACATGGTGTTTTATTCCTATCGGCGAGAGAACTTAATGTTTTTTTTGCTAACTAGAGTACTAATAGGATTACGTGCAATGAACTAAACACTGCATGTCATGTTTGGTAGTCTCAAGTCATTGAAAGCAAGCACAGCCCACATCTCTCATTGGTTGATATTTCACGAAATAAGAAACAAGGAGGGAGTTAATGCACCGTCCCTAAGTATTTTGGGATTATTTGGTTTTCGTAAGGTGACTTACACAACATTTTTTGTTTACATGCATTAAAATTTTATTAGTTAAATCAAAGGTCAAAACTTGGCGCAAAATGCAAAGGGGACCAATAAACCAGTAAACATCAAACTTCTCTCGTTTGGCCCCAACTAGAGGTCCGGTGAGATGACTATACTGCATCGGCACGAAGGGGGACGCAACTTCATTGACTTATGACAACTGCCTTTGGGTGAATGACATGTGGACCCAGGGAGTGGCTGGCCCACCTATCATACAGCCAAAGGCAGGTGCAGTAGAGGGCCGAGGAGTAGTACGAAATCCTACGCACCTACGCATGCTAACCAAGGGCGAGAGTGATCACTCGAATCGCAAGATCAGTTGACTAGAAGCTAAGCTAGACCCTTGGAGGCAATGAGCGCAAGCATCAGCCGGCTGTGCCAGATGGTCCACGACGTCGGCCTACGGCCGGGCACCGAGGAACGTCTACAGGTAGTATTTCTTGAGGCCACCAAGGCGAGGGGCCGCTTGGAAAACAACTTCGTCTCCTTGTTCGACGAGGTCCTCGTCGGTTTCCTCGACAAGTTCACCGTCGTCCAGAAGCTTGCGGACAACTTTGACGTAAGCCTCCAGCCGACGCGCCCAGGCTCTGCGATGCCCGCCACCCTCAACGGCCACTATGGTGAAAACCTCTTCGACGCACTGGTGGCCCTGCGATTGCCCGCCGTCGTGCCGGAGAATGTCCACCTCGAGGTCGCGCTCGTCGCGTAGTGTCTGGCGCAGCAAGACACCATCAACATAATCACCCACGTCTACGCACAAATCGTCCACAAGGACTACTAAATGCAAGAGGAGGATGATAGGACACTGGCCTTTTTGGACCACAGGGCAACCTTGGACGGCACTGTTCAGAAGCACGTTGAGCTCGCCGCCAACGCTGCTGCTCCTCACACGTCGGTTGGTGACCCGGTGCACTAGGGCGTGAGGATGTCGTTGATGGATCCATATGTATTTTTATCTTTCCGTCAAATCCATGTAGTAGTATATGATACTACAGTAATTATCTTACCTTTCGCATCAACTTCATAATTTTTGTACGTACTCCATGCATGAACAACGCCAGAACCAAACTTCTCATTACTCTAGGCAAAATCGTTATTTTCTATCTATTGGTCGCGCCATGGAGCAGAACCAAATTTTACAAGTTACGAGTACAAAAGGAAAAGCCTGTCATGTTCGCTTCGCACCCCCACACGGTTGGTCCGGCATGCCGCTCAAGCGGGAATGCGTGCGGTGTTGCATTTTCACTTACAAGTGGGACCGCAGTTGAGCAAACTGACTATCGGCAAACCCCCACCCCGCCCACCGCGTGATGGCTGAGAAAACAGGAGGGAGAAGAGATGGTTGTAGCACGGACTCCAAGAAAATTGGTGTCGGATGGGACTCGTGTGGGTGGCGTCACTAGTGCAGAACCGGGCAATAGCACCGGTTCGTAAGGCCCTTTAGTGCCGGTTCCATAACCGGCACTAAAGTGTGGGCACTAAAGCCCCCCCCCTTTAGTACCGGTTCAGCACGAACCGGTGCTAAAGGGCAACCACGTGGCACGAGCCAGCTCCGGGGGCCTGGAGCCCTTTAGTACCGGTTGGTAAGACCAACCGGTACTATAAGGTTTGGGTTTTTAGTTTTATGATTTCTTTTCATTTAATTTTGTGTTTCCATTTTAATTCTTTTTCGTTTGCTCGTATTTTACGATACTACACATTGTACACGTTATGCATATATATATATATATATACATACATATATATATATATATGTAAATAGAATTTCTAGTAGAACCAATCATGCATATATAAATCATCAATGTCTCACAAACTACCATATTAATTAATTCACACATACACACATGTATAGCTATATACAATTTCTCCTACATATGCATGTTGCCTTGAGCCAGTGGCATTAGCCTAATTGGTGCCTTGAACACGATGACAATCGGAAGTGGTTCATGGGGGCGGTAGCGGGTAATAGTATTCTCCCTTGGATTTATGACCTCGTCGAGCAAAAATCCGCTATTTCCTCTTGAAGTGCTTCTGGCGCTCCGCTTTCTAGGAGCTTGTCCCTTTTGTGTGAACTGTTAAGAAGGAGATCAATATGCATGTGTATTAGTTGTGTGACTAGATAACGATAATGGTGTAAAAATTGTGAATAGTGTTCTGACAAGCATACCCATTCCTGTCTTTGAGATCTGCTCCTTTCGGACGCCATCATGCGAATGTTCTCGGAAACGCAGAATGCACACAGATCAGTCCCTACTCGCGCTTCAGGGCCTTTACGAGAATGGAATTTGATCAGATAATAATTAATCAAGCATGATAATTAAAGAGATGGCAGCTAGCTAGCTAGCTAGTACTATAATTACTTACCTTGGGTCGAAACCATTTAAGCTTTTTTCCATTCGCCTTCCGTGATGCTGATGAACCTTGCCCAATCCACCTGCCCGACAAAGAAAATGAATAAAGGGGTTATTAAATAGTTCATATCATGAAATGACGAACTAAATAGGCCGAGATATATAGTTAATAATGATTGAAATTACCTGTTGACTATCCCAAACAAGATGTTATAGTCAATATTTGCTTTGAGTAGTGAGTCCAGTATTTCAACTGTTCCGGCGTCAACTTTAATGATACACAAGATACAGTGAAATCTGCATGCACACACGTTTGCATGTCTTAATTAAGCGGGCATATGTAAGCAAAAACATGTAGCTAGCTAGTAGGCAAAAACAGAGAATTTGTAGTACAAGACAGTGTGACTCACTGGAAGTTGTAAGGAAGTAGTATATCTTCATTGTATTTGAGGCACTTCAAGAACTCTAGCAAGTTGTCCTCTACGGCCTTTTCATGATGTGGATTTATTTTCCATGTGTATTCATTAACGGTGTTTAGGTCAATGAACCCAATGCCAAAGCGTCCACCTTTTCTCATTTCATACATCTTCATCCTGCATAATACCACAGAAAAGAATATAGTGAGGATAATTACAGGTAATGATTGATCAAAAGGATCACTACAGCTAGCTTGAGACTTAAATTACAGAAAGAAATCACTTACGTACAATAGCAACTGACGATAGATTTGTCAAGTCGTCTTGATTGTATAACTGAAACGATAAAGAATACTCAATGCATGAGCTTTCTCATGGAAGTAATGCTCCTCCTTGACATTCACCATGAGGGACGCCGATTGGAAATATTGGTAATGTTCATGTACCATTGATGCAATTCATACATTCTCGTTGGGAGGTTCTTGACCTTATGCAGCTCGACCAAAGGTTGGCCCCGGACATATTTCCGTTTTATTTCATCCTCTGTAAGCACAGGCATGGGCTCGATCTCGAGGAGTTGTCCAACGGTGATGTTGAGAACTTCAGCCTGCATTATATGGTCCTTGGTTATTACCACATTGCCCACCTCGGGAACGTAAACTGTTTGCCCATAATAATATTGGGTGCGCGTACTGTCACGTGTTGTTGGCACAACAAGCGAGGGGATCGATTGCGCCGCCTGTTCTCCCAGCTGGGGAATGGTTTTCCCGCATTTTTTGGCAGTTGCTTGTTGTTTGCTCGATCCCGAGCTCACCTCCTTACGTAGACGTGCTCGATTTAACTTCCTGATGTGGCGCTCATAGTCTGTGTCAACAGGCTTGGGAGCTGGTGGTTGAGCCATACGAATGAAGTGGTCAATCGTTTCCTCAGGCACTTTCTCCCTTGGCGGCGTTGGCGGTTTCTGTGCAAAATGGGCTTCCACCTCGGCCTTCGATATGGCTGCGTTTTCCTCCTCGGACTTGTCATAAGGCCTCTGCGGAAGAGGCATGAGGCTTGGACCATATTTATATCGCTTTCCTCCGCATGTACTTCCTGTACTACCTCGACTCGTACCGCTACGCACCATAGCTGCGGGGTGTCTCTTTTGCGATTGGTTGGCGGAGGCGGAGACGGCCAGACGGGCTGAGTTGGACGAGGAGGAGTGGCCTGAAGTTGTGCCGGACTTGGAGGAGGAGTGGCCTGAGGTTGTGCGGACTTGGAGGAGGTGGACGTCTAACGTTGTGGTGGACTTGGAGGAGGAGGAGTAGCGACACTTTGCGGACTTGGAGGAGGAGTGGCTGACACTTTGCGGACTTGGTGGACTTGCGGGGCGGGAGTCTGCTGAATCGGTGGCGGACTTGACGAGGAGTCGGCCGACGCGGTGTCGGTGGCCTTGAAAGATGATGCAATCCTTTTTCCATAGGATGATACGATGTTTGGCCTCTCCGAGAAAGTGCTCGTCGTCACCTCCAGGATGGTCAAGCTGTAGCTCCGAATATGGGTCCACCACCTCATCAACCAAGATACGAGCATAGCCCGCTGGAATCGGGTTGCAATGGAAGGTTGCCTCGGGGGGATTTGTAAAAGCAACGGCGTCCGCCACCTTCATGGATATGTTCTTCATTTTGACATGTAGCTCGCAGTTAGTGTTCTCCGTGATATCATCCACGGGGTATCTATCCAGCATTGCGTCGTCCGGGGCGGAACCCACACAGCTTCTCGGCATGGATGGGGCGGTGCTATCCAATGCTGGATCATCCGCTAGCTGCTGCAGCTGCTGAGACCCCCTTTGCTGGGTAAGTGAGTCGATCTGCTCCTGGTGCCACTGGAATTTGGCTCCCAATTCCGCTTGGCCTGCTTCTAGGCCTTGAATGCGTTCATAGTCCCGCTTCCTCTGCTCCTCCTCCATCTTCCTCTTCTTCTCCTCCGCAATCTTCTTTCTCGCACGGGTTCTGTAGTCGGTGTTCCTGTCTGAAAACCCCTCATACCACGGAATAGCGCCCTTGCCTCGTGTTCTTCCGGGTGTTCAGGATTTCCCAGAGACGCGCATAAGCTCGTCGTTCTCTCTGTTGGACTGGGACACCCCGATCGTGCCTCTTCTATTGCAACAAGTATCGCATCGTCGGCTCCCTTCAGACTTGCCTTCGTCAAACATTGCACTGTCTTGGGTCCAACTCCCCGTGCGCATAGAACCAAGTCCTGCACTGGGGGCCAGCTCTTAGTAACCGGAGTGACACCTGCATCCTCCATCTCTTTCTCGGACTTATCCCACTTAGGCATTGCCACCGCATAGCCACAGCCCCGACTTATGGAACTTATCCTTTTTTTCGGCATTCTTCTTGTTTATTCTCGACCGTTCCTTAGCTAATTCCGAATCCTTGAATTTCACGAAATCGTCCCAATGAGCACGTTGGTTCTCTAGTGTTCCCTCGAATAATGGAGTCTTCATTCCTCCCTTGACGTACTTGTCCCATTCACGATTCTTGTGGTTCTTGAACGCAACTGCCATCTTCATAACAGCAGCGTCCTTGACTTTACGCACATACATACGTGAAATGATCTGGTAGGGTGAAATGTTCCATGAGAGTATCCCAAAGCAGCTTTTTTTGTTGTTTGTCGACAAAAGTAACATCTGGACGTGGCTTTGCTGGCTCTCTCCATTCTTGAAGGGATATCAGGAGTTGGTCCTTCACAAGAACTCCGCACTGACGAACGAACTTGTCCGCAATCTTCATAGGCGCTAATAGTTCGCCATTAGGTCTGATTGCCTCGATATTGTACTTTACGCCCTCCTTCAACTTTTTGTGCGGGCCTCGTTTCGTCCTTTTGCCTGAAGATTTGCTCGATCCGGATGGCTGAAAGAACAAAGATCGATTCGTTAATATATCTTCAAGTCATTTAAAACATGTGATGATCACCGGATGCACTGCTTATATAAATATATATACCTCGCCGGTCTTTGTTATTTCAAGATCAACATTTTCTTCGTCATCATCATAATCATAGTTCATGACTTCATCAATTCGGTCGTCATGATCGAATATCATATCACCCACTCCGGTGTTGTTTAGAAATTGGAGCCGTCATAATCTTCTTCATTCGATCATCATCGGCCCATGAGGATGGCGTATCATATAGAACATGGCCTGTTCTCCCCCTCTGCCGGTATTGTCCGCCATAGCTTTTATTTAACTAATCCAAAAGAAATATAAAACAATTTAGTATTCAAATTACATCGTCTTGAATAATAGATATAATCTCGAATACATCATCTCGAACAATAGATATAATCTCGAAAAGATCATCTCGAATAATAGATATAATCTTGAATACATCGTCTCGAATAATAGATATAATCTCGAATACATCGTCTTGAATAATAGATATAATATCGAATACATCACTGGCTAGGAAGCTAATAAAGATCGAATACTACAGAAGAATCTAGGACACTCGCGATTCCTGCGGCGCGGGCGGTGGACACCCAAAGAGAAGGAACCCTCACAGGATCATAGCTGAAGTGAGATCCACAGAAGAAGCTGCCGGTATTGGAGAACCTGCCGCCCTCTAACGCAACCATATAGCGATGGGCGTGCTCGTCCTCCTCCCCGACAATGACGTACCACCTCCGGCTGGGCAGCCTCCTCAGCCTTGGCTGGCCCATAACGCCACCAAAGCGAGATCGAGGGTCGGACGATGGGACCGGGGCGGGTTCCTCATCAAGCGGCGCGCCCCTCCGAGCAGCACCTCCAGTGCCGGCCAGCGAGCCAGTCCGGACATGGGTCAGCCGGACGTCGTCACAGACGTGTCGGCGGCGAGGATCTTGGTCGGGCATCGTCGAGAACAAATACTAGCTATATGCCATAAAAAGTAACATTTTTTAATGATTGGATTTTGATAACTAAAATTTCTAACATTTCTATATAACTAACATTTCTATAACATTCTAACAATGCTATATATAACTAACATTTCTATAACATTTCTAATATTTCTTTAACTAAAAAATAGAAAAAAAATTATAACATTTCTATATATATAACTAACATTTTTATAACTATTTCTATAACTAAAAAACAGAAAAATTTCTAACAATTCTAACTTTTTTATAACTATTTCTATAACTAAAAAACAGAAAAATTTCTAACAATTCTAACATTTCTAACTATTCTAACAATCCTAACATTTCTAACTATTCTAACATTTCTAACTATTTCTGAAAAACAAAAAAAATTTCTAACAATTTCTAAAAAACAGAAAAATTTCAAACTATTTGTATAACTAAAAAACAAAAAATGTATGTGTGTGTGTGCGCTCACCAGCGAGGGGCAGCGGCGTCGGGGAGGCGGCGAGGCCTTGATGGGCGCGGCAGCAGGGATAGCGAAAGGCAGGGGCAGGGGCAGGCGGCGGCAGCGAGGGCAGGGGCCAGACGGGCAGGCGGCGAGCAGCGACGAGGGCGTCTGGTGGCGCCCGGCAGCAGGGGCAGGGGCAGCCAGGGCAGGCAGGGCAGGCGGCGGTGACGAGGGGCAGGGGCAGCAGCAGGCGGCGGCAGCAGGGGCAGAAGCGGCGGCAGGGGATGGAGACGTCTGAGGGGCAGCGGGCGGCAGTGCGAGAGGAGAAGAAGCCGGATGAGAAACTGAAATTTTCGTAAGTGTTGTTTATATAGGAGGGCCTTTAGTACCGGTTTGTGCCACCAACCGGTACTAAAAAGGCCAGTTCTAACCAGCCCAAGTGGCGGGAAGGGACCCCTTTAATACCCGGTGGTGGCACAAACCGGTACTAAAGGCCCCCTTTAGTACCGGTTTGTGCCACGACCCAATACTAAAACTTCTTATTTAGCCTTGAGTGCAGTCTTGACAAGTTTAGTCCCACCTCGCTAGCCGAGGGGCAACCGCACTGGTTTATAAACCCCCGTGCGGTCGCTCTCTCGAGCTCCTCTCCAAAGCAGGCCTACTGGGCCTATGTGTTCTTTGCTGCCCTATGGGCCCACTTGGCCGGGCCTGCATCCTGGCCCAACAACAGGTTGGGTTTCTAGTCGTATGCAGGCCGATCTGGCCTAGTAGGCGGGCTTTTTTTATTTTTTTTTGCTTTATTTTTTTGTGTTGTTTTTTTGTGTATTTAGAGTTTCTTTGTGAATATTTTTGCTTTAGGTACAAAAAATTACAAACTTTCTGTTAGTGCCCGTAGTTTTCAAATTTGAATAGTTTAAATTTTGAATTATTTGAAATTAGTGTGAATCACTAGTTTGTGAATAACTTAACTTTAAAAATCAGTAAAGGCATGAAAGAATTTGTTTGCACATAAAATTTCTTCGCGTTTCAAATGCCAAAACAAATAACTACCCTAACTATTACAGAGATTCCCCTCTGGGTGTGAAACAGAGAAGAAAGTGATGATAGTGAAGCCGATCACATCCCAGATCTTTTGGTGTGAAACTTTTTCTTCGCATGTGTCCCTTTGCGCCGTAACCATGGAAAATCTTCATCATTTAACGGGATGCTCGGGTCAATATTCACTGTGAATGGAGCAATTCCATCAAAATTTTCATAATCTTCTGACTTGTCTGTCTTGTCATCCACTCCCACGATGTTTCTCTTTCCAGAAAGAACTATGTGCCACTTTGGCTCATCGTACGATGCATTCGCTTCCTTATCTTTTCTTTTTCTTGGCTTTGTAGACATGTCCTTCACATAGAAAACCTGTGCCACATCATTGGCTAGGACGAATGGTTCGTCTGCATACGCAAGATTGTTGAGATCCGCTGTTGTCATTCCGTACTGCGGGTCTTCCTTTACCCCGCCTCGTATCATATTGACCCATTTGCACCGAAACAAAGGGACCTTTAAACCACGTCGATAGTCAAGTTCCCATATATCCTGTATATAACCATAATATGTTTCCTTTCCGTCTTGGTTTTACGCATCAAAGCGGACACCACTGTTTTGGTTGGTGCTCTTCTTATCTTGGGCGATCGTGTAAAATGTATTACCATTTATCTCGTGCGCTTTGAAAGTCATTATATTCAAGATGGTAACTGGGACAGCAGGTACAGGTCATCTTCAATAGAGGTGTCATGCATGGTACGTGCGTGCGCAACCAGTGGCGAAACTCTGGTCAGTGCATTCACGTGTAATCCGGTCATCGAGCCGCTCGGGTGTTTGGAGCGTAGCAAATTCTTGTGTTCATCCATATCACGGAGCCACCAAGGCGGAATTCTTTAGAAGCTGTGTAGTGTGCTTGATTGAGAGAATGTCCGTCCATACATATTATTTGTTCCCTCCTAGCGTGCCTTTTCCATCCAATCTGCCCTTATGCCGCGATTCAGAACACCAATCGGCTTAAGGACAGGAATAAAGTCAATACAAAACTCAATGACCTCCTCATTTTGATGGCCCTTGGAGATGCTTCCTTCTGGCCTAGCACGGTTATGAACATATTTCTTTAAGACTCCCATGAACCTCTCAAAGGGGAACATATTGTGTAGAAATATAGGACCCAAAACGTTAATCTCTTCGCATAGGTGAACTAGGACGTGCGTCATGATGTTGAGGAAGGATGGTGGGAACACCAACTCGAAATTGATAAGACATTGCACCAAATCATTCTGTAACCTTGGTATGATTTCTGGATCGATTACCTTCTGAGAGATTGCATTGAGAAATGCACATAGCTTCACAATGGCTAATCGAACGTTTTCGGTAGAAGCCCCTCAATGCAAGCTGGAAGCGATTGCGTCATAATCACGTGGCAGTCATGAGACTTTAGGTTCTGGAACTTTTCTCTGCCATGTTTATTATTCCCTTTATATTCGACGAGAAGCGGACGGTACCTTATCATCGAGCGGGCATTCAAAGAAGATTTCCTTCTCTTCTTTGGTAAGGCGTAGCTTGCATGACCACGATGTATGCCGTCTTCTCCATGCATACGTTGATGGTCCTCCGTGCCTCGTGTGTATCTTTTGTCTTCCCATACACGCCCAAGAAGCCAAGCAGGGTCACGCAAAGATTCTTCGTCACGTGCATCACGTTGATTGCGGAGCGGACCTCAAGGTCTTTCCAATATGGCAGGTCCCAAAATATAGATTTCTTCTTCAACATGGGTGCGCGTCCGTCAGCGTCCTTCGGAACAGGTTGTTCGCCAGGACACTTTACAAATATCTCCTTCAAATCCTTGACCATATCATGTACATCATCTCCAGTACGGTGGCGAGGCTTCGTCTGGTGATCCGCCTCACCTTTGAAATGCTTGCCTTTCTTTCTTACGGGATGCCGGCTCGGAAGAAATGGGCGATGTCCTGTACACATTCTTCTTACAACTATTCAAATATATACCGCTTGTATCATCCAAACAGTGCGTGCATCCGCGGTATCCCTTGTTTGTCTGTCACGAAAGGTTCTTGAGAGCAGGCCAATCATTGATGGTCACGAACAGCAACGCCTTTAGGTCAAATTCTTCCCCCATGTGCTCATCCCACGCACGTACACCTGTTCCATTCCACAGTTGTAATAGTTCTTCAACTAATGGCCTTAGGTACACATCAATGTCGTTGCCGGGTTGCTTAGGGCCTTGGATGAGCACTGGCATCATAATGAACTTCCGCTTCATGCACAAACAAGGAGGAAGGTTATACAAACATAGAGTCACAGGCCAGGTGCTATGGTTGCTGCTCTACTCCCCAAAAGGATTAATGCCATCTGTGCTTAGACCAAACCATACGCTCCTTGCGTCATCTGCAAACTCCTTCCCGTACTTTCTTTCGATTTTTCTCCACTGCGACCCGTCAGCGGGTACTCTCAACTTTCCGTCTTTCTTACGGTCTTCTCTATGCCATCGCATCGCTTTGGCATGCTCTTTGTTTTGGAACAAACGTTTCAACCATGGTATTATAGGAGAATACCACATCACCTTGGCAGGAATCTTCTTCCTGGGGCGCTCGCCTCGACATCACCAGGGTCATCGCGGCTGATCTTATAGCGCAATGCACCACATACCGGGCAAGCGTTCAAATCCTCGTACTCACCGCGGTAGAGGATGCAATCATTAGGGCATGCATGTATCTTCTGCACCTCTAACCCTAGAGGGCGGACAACCTTCTTTAACCCGTGCGTACTCTCGGGCAATTCGTTGTCCTTTTGAAGCATATCCTTTATCATTACCAAGCAACTTTCCAAATCCCTTGTCGATATACCATTCTCTGCCTTTCATTGCAGCAATTCGGTGTGGTGCCCAGCTTTTTCTTGTCACCCTCGCAATTCGGGTAGAACAATTAATTGTGATCCTCTAACATGCGCTGCAACTTCTTCTTCTCCAAATCACTTGCGCAGTTTCTCTTTGCATCGGCAATGGCCCGACCTAGATCATCAACGGGCTCATCTGATGCCTCTTCTTCAGCTTCTTCCAGCATTGCCGGCTCAGCTTCTTCCCGCATTACCGGCTCAGCTTCTTCCCCCATTGTTGTATCATCGTATTCAGGGAACCCATGGCCGGGATAGCTGTCGTCGTCCTCTTCTTCTTCATTGTCTTCCATCATAACCCCTCTTTCTCCGTGCTTGGTCCAAACATTATAGTGGGGCATGAAACCGGACTCAAACAGGTGGACGTGAATGGTTCTTGACGTAGAGTAATTGTGACCATTCTTACAGCCAGCACATGGACAAGGCATAAAACCATCCGCCCGCTTGTTTGCCTCGGTAAGCGAGAAAAGTATGCATGCCCTCAACGAACTGGGGAGAGCATTGGTCATCGTACATCCATTGCCGGCTCATCTTCATTACACAACACCGAATAGACCAAATTAATACAAGTTCATACATAAAGTTCATACAACACTTAAATGCAACAAACAAATAACTCTCTAGCTAAAGCATTTAAATGCAACAACAAATGCGATCAAGATCGCAACTAAGGTAACAATTGATCCAACAAAGATAATGATACCAAGCCTCACTATCGATGGCATATTTTCTAATCTTTCTAATCTTCAAGCGCATTTTCTCCATCTTGATCTTGTGATCATCAACGACATCGGCAACATGCAACTCCAATTCCATCTTCTCCCCCTCAATTCTTTTCAATTTTTCTTTCAAGTACTCGTTTTCTCTTTCAACTAAATTTAACCTCTCGACAATAGGGTCGGTTGGAATTTCCGGTTCACATACCTCCTAGAAAAAATTTCTATGTCAACTTTATGGGAATAATTTGTCATAAACACGAAATGCAACTAGTTTTAAAAGAGAATATATATACCACATCCGAATCATAACAAGGACGAGGGCCGACGGGGACGGATATCAAAACCATGGCACTATATGTATAAGAAACAACGTACGGGTAAGATAATTATACGAGTAACTACATATCCAAATCACACAAACATCAATTTTTATATAAAATTTCATGAACAAGAGGCTCACCACAAGGTGGTGCCGGCGACGGGACGGTGCGGGCGATCGACGGTGGTTATTCTGACGGAGATTTAGAAGGCACTAAGTAAACCACACCTACATATGCAAACTAAGTGTTATTTTTGACCTCAAATTGCATATAAATCAAATACTAGCACATATATATATTTCCTCCCAAATTACTAAACTCACAAATTAATCACTATATAAAGCATTGCAAGAGCTAATCTAGCAATGAGAGATGAAAGGACAAAGTTGCTAACCTTTGTGATCATTTGAATGGATGGGGGCCTTCAAATCTTGACAAATTTTGGGCAAAATGTGTGATGAGCTCGAGAGGAAGAGGGGAAGAACAGAGAGGAGAGGGGAAATGGGAAGAACAGAGCGAGCTCGGGTGGACGAAGGGTTTATGTAGGAAGACCTTTAGTACCGGTTCGTGCCAAGAACTGGTACTGAAGGGCCTGGACGGGCCCAAGTCTGACAACATCCTGCCACCACTCTCATTAGTACCGGTTTGTGGCACGAACCGGTCTGAAGGTTCGCCACTTAAACGGTACTAATGAAAGCGGCCCGGCTAGCCGTTGGAACCGGCACTAATGTATACATTAGTGCCGGCTCAAATTCAAACCGGCACTAATGTGCTTCACGTTTGACCCTTTTTCTACTAGTGCGTGTGCCGTACTGCTAGACGTGAATGCTAGTTATGGCCCATGCCACCCCACTATATCGAGCCTATATCGAGGTACGTAGAACAAATTTCCTGCAGTCCGTGCTCAACCCTCCTCTATCTCTCTTCTCAGCCAGCCAGCGGACGCGCGGAGCCCATCGTCTGTTTGCTCACATGCGGCCCCACATGTCAGTGAAAACGCAAGAGGACCCACTGAACCTGCACATCTTTCACCTCGACATGCTGGTGATGAAAAACAAATCCAATAAAGATCTTCGGTGGCCGCTTTTGGAGTTACTCAAGAGTAGTAAGATTCTACTTACAGTTTAACCCAGGATGCACATCTCGTGGCTTCAACTACCACTCTATTTTCTTTCATGACACGACCTGGATGCTGGATGTCCCACGTGTCGGCAGAAGGAGGAAGAACCCGACCAGATCTTCGGTTGTGCTCTCGGATTAGACTAGTTGTGCTAACTTAAAAAATTTATTGTGTACTCCCTCCGTTCCAAAATACTTGACTTCCATTTGTCAAAAAATGGATGTACCTATATACTAAAACATGTCTAGATACATATATATATATTTTGACAAATAGAAGGCATGTATTGTGAAATGGAGGGAGTAGAATGGATGCAAGTTTTTGTATTGGGAAGAAGAGTACATCCATATATTGATAGAGCGCAATTTAGTAGATGTTCTAACACTTTTAGCTAGCACAGAGGCTAGAGATGAGATTAGTGCACTTGTTGATACTCCTACTAGAATAGAGGCTAGACATGAGACTAGATGCGAGGAAGCAACGTCTACTTCTTTACATTCGAAGAAGAAAGAAGCACGCAAGATCGAGCCTCCGCAGATCAACAATGAATGCATCGAGAAGGCACTAATCCAACTTATAGGAGTAGTAAAATGTATTCTTGTGGTTCTTGTTTTCTTTGGTCTTGCTTTTCTAGTCAAAATTATCGTTGGAGTTCGTGCAAAATGGAGGCCCGTTTGGGGTCGTGCGTTGGAGTTGGCCTTACAAGTGGGACCGCAGTTAAGGAAACAGACTATCGGCAAATTCCCACCTCGCCCGCCACGCGATGGCTAAAGTTAGAGAAACGACGAGGTTGAAGAGATTGCTCTAGCACGAACTCCAAGAAATAATATGGTGTCAGATGGATGTCATGGTGGTGGCCTATCCCGTACTCCTGGACGTGAATGCTTGTTCTAGCCCATGCCACCCTACTACTCCTACTACTTACTCCTACTATATAGTACTAGTATCGAGGATTTGAGGTGCTGGTTACATACAGCGAACACATTAACATATGGCTACGCTAAAAACACCCGCCCGACGCGCGAAGCATGTGAAGCTAGTACAAATAGTGTACTACTATTGTTGATTGGCCTCATCCGATAACCTATTGCAATGCACGTACAATTATGTATTCGGAAAATATTTTTTTGCCTCGTCGCACCACTCACTCAGAGAAGCGACTCGAAAGCCATTCACAAATTCATTAAGTTTATCACAGGCATATCATTTTATTACATACAACAGGTCATCAACCCACATCGACAACGAGGATACATTATAAATACTAAAGTTTTCACCACACAACAAATAACAAGCAATGAAATGAACTTCTACTCAACCATTCCTCGGCGTTGGAAACGCTTGCTTTGTACCACAAGTGATTCTCTGGGACGGGCCATCCATTGTCGATGTGGAGACCAATGCAGGACTGTTCATCCAGGCTGAAGCGGCCTACTATATCAGTACTAGGGTAGGGAACCACCCAAATGTCTGAGGTATAGACACAATTGCTTCTCATAAATGGTACTAGTAACGTTGTGTCAACAGCAGTTGGATCGCCTTTCACCACCATCGGATAGTTTTGTCCAAGGAAGAGCGAGTTTTCTCCAAGACTATCAATTACATGCCAGGAGAAGGAGTTGGCGCTAGCACACTAGTATCCATCCCGAATACCATGCAACAGGTGTTGGAATAGGTCCGGAGAGTGCGACCATGGGAGACTACACCTGCTTCCTTAGCAAGAACATCATCGATGGGTTGTATACACACAAGAAGAGGTGATCCATCATAATTAGTTGCCAGGCGCCACAGAGTATATGGGTGCTGCTCGTCCTCATGCTCGTGATCATCACCATCGTCATCTCCCCCTTGGTTATAAAAATTTTTCAAGTATAGGCGGTGGGATGTTTACAGGACCTTGGAAACAGAAGAAGTAGGTTAACTAGTAAAGGGAAACTTGCTAACCGGCATGCATGTGGATGAAACAATTATAATTACGGTGGAAGACAAACGTACCGAAACTATGAGGATCCCGTGAAAAAATAGTGCCACGAGTGGTGGCAGCAAACACAAGGCCCTCGTATTGAATTGCATCACAGTACTCATCCGTGTACAGAAACTGATTTTTCAGCAATATCTATCGAGTCAAACCACCAAGGACGGCAACAAGCTTGTCGAAGATAGCAACAACTTCATAGTTGTTGTAATTCCAAGAGCGGTTGGGAACTCGACAAATTGCTATCTTCCGTAGAAGACAGTCACCATGATCGTATTTGAATGTGCGTACAATACCGGTGTGCTCAACCTCTGGGCAGTCTGCTGAGATTTTTGGAAGTGGAACCCGGTCACGAGTTTACACATTCACAAGTTCCCACTCGCAGTTGGACCCAATGTAAACAACCCAATCTCCATTTGCGCCCGCCCAAGCCTTGCCCTCAAGCGATGGCATCTTAACATCATACGTGTCATTATCAAGCGGCATCAACTTGCACAGGGTGAGGCCTCTGTCGTGTCGGCGCCAGTCATTAGGGTCACGGTGAAGAAGATAGGGGAGATCAAACCGCTCCTTGACTCTTGGGTTCCTTGTAATGATGTTATTAGTTGAGTCGAGAATGGGCTCGAACGAACCTGCCATGCTAGCCGAGGTGATGACGTCGCACCGATCAATGAGTTCCTCCACCACGTCATCTTTCAGATCGGGGCAAGAATAATGGGGTCGTTTCCGGCCTGTTCCCTCCATGGAGAAGACGATCGAACAATGGAAGAAGAAAGGGTGAAGGGCTGAAGGAAAATGGAGGAGGGAGAGGAAGAGCGTGCGACAACAGTTCCAAATTGAGAGGGAAAGGTGAAGAGTCGGTGGACGGTTGCGAGTTTGCCACGGTTCATGAAGAGGCGCCCCGGCCTACACGTCCGTTCGGAAATACTCCTACTACTCGCCGTCGTCTCACTGATATGTTGGAACGTGACCACATGTGAACGAAACATGGTGTGTAATTTCTCGTGCAAAATGCGATCTGGCCGCGTTGGCCCGAGGTGCCGCATTATTTATCGACCTTTATTTTTTTAATGGCGTGCCGATCAGTTTTGAAGCACAACTAACTGTAATCAGACGCAGAGAAAATATAAACTACTCTACCACTACTCCACCTCCGATTACTAGTAGTATAAAAAGATATATAGGCTGGAGCTTGGTAACTTTCTTGCTAAGGGCTGCCCACTTGCTTCTCACACTACCACCCTCTCTCCAGATCTAAAAAAGACGGCCCCTCTCTCCCTCCTCACCGGTGGTCATAGATCCGCCGGGTAAGAAAAGGACGTGCAGCATTGACGCACTCGTCGTCGGCGAGCGAGGTCATGCACTGACGACAAGGCCGTCCTCTCAGACCTAGCGCCCGCGCGGGATGGCCTCCATCCCCAAGCTCGTTGCCGTAGTATGTGCGGAGGACGACGACCATGAGCGAAGCCACTTCCCGCCGACCCTCAGGTATGGTACCTCTTTTCGAACCATAACCTTGTTCTATTGCCCCATCTGCCACGTCGTTGCATGTGGATCTTTTTCCACTCCACCATCTTCCCAATTTGCTATCCTCTGCTCTGCTGGCCACGCAGACGAAAACCATAGTTTGCACTATTAAAGGAAACCCTACTTCATGCAGACTAATCAATGTCTGGATTGAATAAGGAAAGGAAGGGAGACTGTACTGTCCAAGAGAGTAGGCATCGAACCCGCATCTAGGTTGAAAAGGGGAAAATCAGTAGCTAAGGAACGAGTCTCGTGTCTCTTAGTTGAAGAAGGGTAGAAAGGCATGACAACGCAATAGAGAATGACCAGGTTGATCGGTTTGTTCTCCTCGCATAGGAAAAAGGTGGCTAAAGAGAACAAAAATGGGACGTAATCCACATATGCTGCCTGGATATTTGTTGCTCTGGGCAACCATACCTCCCTCACCACTCTGCGTTCGTGGAGGTACATCGTACTGGTGCGCTCACTGTCCGAATGGGCCTCCCATGCTCTTATTGCCACTTTTTTGTTGTTAGTATAACGCCAGTAGTCAAGTCAAGCAATGCTACTGTTAAAGTGATGCCACATTTAACTAATGCCGCTCTCAGTCTAATGCCACCGATAAATTTAAGCAATGCCATTTAATGTCACTGGATTATTCCAGGGTTAGCTGTTGATTGTGGATGTATTAAAGATTTTTTAGCTAAGGCATTGTAATGCTGTTGTACAGCCAGTATACCAATGGTGAAACTTGTTACTACCTTCAGATTTTTGCACTGTTAATGCTTATAGATTACATACCTCACTTTCATGAGATAAGTTAATTTTTTTGTACAGTGTCACCAAAATGCCAAGGCGCTGATGTCATTTTATTTTGGTTAAACTGCATAGACAATTATGAAGACAAGAGGAAAGGTCAAGAGTGGGCACCTCCTCCTCCGGCTGTTCTCTTGATTCGTTCGATCAAGTTTTTATGTTTGATCGATTATCAAGATTGGGATAGAAATTTTTAAGGTCCCCCGAGTTCAAAATGATATTTACCTTGGAGGTACATGGTTTGCAATTTTTTTATACTCTCATTAGTTAATAATGCTAGTTATTTTCGGAATTTTGTATTTGGTTTAATGCTCATGCACAACTAGTATACCAATGCTGAAACGTGTTACCTTTACATATTGTATTGTTAATTCTTATAGAAACCTTCCAGGGCTAGAGTTTATTGAAATCTGTTCAGTAAAACCATTGTACTGTACCCTGTAAAAAACTAACTACTCTACTGTTGCACTAGCCATGGGATTAGTGTATATTTGTAGTATTCGAATGGTGTTGCATTAGCCTATGGACATAAATAAAGTGTGGCAAGCTTTCCCAGATATGTGCTCAAGGAAACTACTACCTGTTTTTCTAAATACTAGACGTTTGGGTACTTTAAATTGAACCGCGAAATCGTCTTATATTAAGGAACAAAGGGTGTAGAGTTCACTCAAATTATCCCGGTAAAGCTAGTCACACCTTTGTTAAAATTAATGTTCATTATGTTATCGGAGGAGGTCTGTATGTTTGTCTCTAATGCCTGTCGACTACATATACCCGACATCATGATGTAATGTTAAGTCATTTCCTTTTGTACAGTGTCACTGAATTGTCAAGGCGGTGATGGCATTTTATTTTAGTAGAACTGCACAAAATTTGCTTAAAAGAAGAGGAAAGGTCAGGAATGGCTCAGTTTTCAGAAAAAACTATGTATGCCTTCCTGACATCAGCCGTTGTTGCTTAATTTATTAATTCAAACAGGTGGTTAGAAACAGTCTTGCTACCTTTTCCCATTAAGAAATTGGAATGCAATTTGTGAGTCTATGCTTCAACTAGTGCCAATTTTAGAGTAATCACACTTCCAATATCTATGCAAACAGGGATGCTCGATTTTAGTGGAACTGCACAAAAAGTCCAACTGGTTCAACATTAGGAGCATGTTACTTTCCAAACCTTTATATCCAATTGGTGGCACTATGAGCTGTTCATTATGAAGGTACACGGTTTGCTACTATCTTTCTACTCTTTTTGTACTGTCATTAGATAGTAATACTAGTGGTTTGCATGTGAATTTATTGGCAGGGTGGACCTACATTGGAGGTGCAGGACATGATTGAATGATTGGATGCTCAATTTTGGTTGTATCGATTTCACCTCTTCCATCACTGCGAACATGGATATCCTTGGTCTGATGAAGAATAGGCGCTATATTTCTGCTCTGAACCAGCAAATCAATTTAGTATGAAATTGTCCAGGGCAAAACATAACTGTATCAGATTGTCCAGTGCAGAATATGACAGATGCGAAGCGGAAGAGACATGTTTAAACCGAAAATACAATGGTATATGTTCACTAGCTGCTTGATATTTGTGCAGACAGAGATGTCTGCCCGTTGCTATTTGGGAAACAAACAAAGTGTCCGCAATTTTGGTGGAACTGCACAAGAGAATAGTATAGTCACTGCATGCAGTGCCGTTTGAAAATAGACACAGAAAGATTGGATAGTCACTTCATGGACTGCAGAAAAGTAGTATTGTACTATTTATTGGCCAACACTAGGTGCTTCATTGCTTTGGTCTGATTATACAATGGGCATCATTTTGCCTAAGTTAAAGTTTGTATTCCGAAAATAGTCTCGCGGTGTGATCGAGAGAAGACCAAATCATATTTTAATGGATGTTCCCCCATCATATTTGGTTCATTCTCATGGTTCCAGCTGTTGGTGAAACCACTTATGTTTGCAAGAGGAATTGTAGACTTCACAAAAAAAATTGTCTTTCGATGCATCTTGAATGTTGGCCAAGAGAAGCATCCATGTTAGTAGGAAGAACAGATGTTTTTTCTAGATCTTTGCTTTTTGAGCTACATATTTGTATACGATCTGTGAATCATTGAGATGCATTAACATGTTGATCTTATGTATGGGAATCATACTAGTTAGTTTTAGTTGCGACGCAAGATCCGAAGTGGCTGATCTTTGCTTTTGGAGCTACATATTTGTATATGATCTGTGAATCATGCATTAACAGTTACTTATTTCTGTTCGCTCAGTGTTTACAAGTTACTGATCGATCACTAGCTAGCCTACAAATGCACTCCTGGAAGTTTTATTTGCGATGCAAGATGCGAAGTGGCAGTTTGTTGAATAAAAATGCGTACCTCTGAAGAAACTGACAAGCTACACTATCGATCCTACACGGATTCCTACCTCTGAAGAAACTGACAAGCTACACTATCGATCCTACACGGATAAATAGCGGATCACGCACGTACTACCTCCTTTCCGGTTTGTAGGGCTCAATTCAAGAAACGACCTACTCGATCCTACACGAATAAATAGCGGATCACGCACGTACTAGTACCTCCTTTACGGTTTGGAGGGCTTAATTCAAACCTCTCACCAACCAAGGTACTCCCTCCGTCCGGGTTTATTAGTTCCGTGAGCAAAGTAGTAAGACCAAGGCATGGAAATAATTAACGGCATGCAGAAGTTTAAGCCTAATTAATTCCAGCGATTTAAGTGGCTGCATGCCTGCCCTCGGCTGTGACTCGTTGCATCTTTGCTTCGCGTCTTGCCTGCGAGCGATTCTGAGTGCCTGCATGCAGCCGGCCGTAATTAATGCAGCTAACCGATGCGAAAAAAGATACGCTTTAATTGTTGCGGGCTTTTTAAATCCGTGGAATCATTACTGACAAGGAGGGAGATGATTCAAGTGTGTGCGATCCAGACGGGACGGGACGACACAGTCATAGTTCAAGTTTCTCTAGTTTTCCACGGCAAGCTGGCGCGCTAAGCCTTTATGGATTGAATTCTGATGACCGTCGCGCTACCTTCCGCCTATAAGTACTGTTTCCTGGCCTTTTCCGGTGCCACCGTGACCCAACTCGCCATATACTCATAAGCCCCCACCGGTCCGACATCGCTCGCCACATCTGCCATGCCCCCGCCCGTCCGCGGTAGGCGACGCCGGAGGCGGTCACCGCCGGAACTAGTGTTCGGGTTTTCACCTGAAGGCGGACGGAGGGAGGAGGCATTCTATCTGTCTTTAGATGGCAATGCGGAGATCGAGGAGTTGTTCGAGCGCGACCGCATGGTGGAGGAGCAGGAGTTGTTGGAGCGTGACCGCCTGGCGGAGGAGCAGCGTATCGCCGATTTGCGCCGGCAGCGGGACATGGAGCAGCATCGCACCGACGCTCTGAGTCCCGAGCAGAGCACCCGCAACTGGGCCGACTACGTGGAGGTCGGTGTCCAGCAAATAGCCCTGGAGGCTGTCGGGCACGCACGCGTTCGCGACGCCAATTTTTACTACCAGCTCGTCAAGTGTGTTTCTCGCTTGGAAGCCGAAGCTTCGGTGGACCACGCCGGCATGGAAAGGGCCAACGCGCGCGAGCAATGCGCCCTATCGCACCTCTTGCAAGTCCGAGGCGAGGCGCACGATGCCGGTGCCGGTGTTTAGCGTGTACCACAGATGGCCGCCGGCATCGTCTAGTTAGCTAAGAGAAAGTTAGTACTTGTACGCTACTAGAGTATTAGTGGGAGTAGATAGTTAACTTGGCTATGATGGTTGTCAACTTGGAAGTTCAGTACTCTATAAGTGGATCAGACCTGTTACTTTGCTCTGAATGTTGAAATTTCCGTTTGAACGTATGGAATGGGCTGCTATTTCTTTTAAATGGGTTGTAATTGTCCTCCACGGGTTTAGAGGCTGATGTCGGTGTCAAAACCGACGGATCTCGGGTAGGGGGTCCCGAATTGTGCGTCTAGGCGGATGGTAACAGGAGACAAGGGACACGATGTTTTTACCCAGGTTCGGGCCCTCTCGGTGGAGGTAATACCCTACTCCTGCTTGATTAATATTGATGATATGGGTAGTACAAGAGTAGATATACCATGAGATCGGAGAGGCTAAACCCTAGAAGCTAGCCTATGGTATGATTGTTGTTCGTCCTACGGACTAAAACCCTCCGGTTTATATAGACACCGAAGAGGGTTAGGGTTACACAGAGTCGGTTACAATGGTAGGAGATCTACATATCTGTATCGCCAAGCTTGCCTTCCACGCCAAGGAAAGTCCCATCCGGACACGGAAGAAGTCTTCAATCTTGTATCTTCATAGTCCAGGAGTCCGGCCAAAGGTGATAGTTCGGCTATCCGGACACCCCCTAATCCGGGACTCCCTCAGTAGCCCCCGAACCAGGCTTCAATGATGACGAGTCCGGCGCGTTGATTGTCTTCGGCATTGCAAGGCGGGTTCTTCTCCAAATCATGTGTACCTGTTGAATAGTGTCCGGCTTCTCGTAAATATCGTGCTCCTCGGCTTCCACGCCCAATAATGGCCATCTTCCACGTGTTGAATGAATGTGAAAAGCCAGGGTATTTTTACATTTACCCCCCTAGCTGCGCAAATGAGCCGCCTATAAAAGAGACAAGGATCTAGATCCGAATCACACCATCCTCCCTCCGCGAGCATTCATCGGAGCGCCTCTGACAAAAATCCATTCCATCATGGACAGTCGACGCGGCTCCTCCTCTCGCGCTCCCAGCCCTCAGCCTGGAGATTGGGAGAGATGCTCAGTCCCGCATAGCGAGCTAGTGACGCTCCAAACCAAGGGATTTCTTCCCCCAGCCTTCATGGTTCCGGTTCGAGCCGGCCTCGCCACCTATAAGGGCGGAAAGCAGGCGGAGAGCATCCCCGATCCCTCCAAAGGAGAGCGGTTATGCTTCGTATCTTATCTTATAAGAGGGCTCGGATTTCCAATTCATCCACTTCTCCGGGGGCTCCTGGAGTTCTACGGCCTCCAGTTGCACAACCTTACGCCTGCCTCCATTTTGCATATTGCGGGCTTCGTGGCCCTTTGCGAGCTGTTTTTGGGCATCGAGGCTCATTTCGCGCTGTGGAAGAGATTGTTCTGCCTTGTACCCCGTTCTCATGACGGGTCAATATATCAAGTGGGCGGAGCCGAACTATGGCGCATCGCCAGGACCGGATATCTATCCGGAACCCCGAAGAAGGCGTCAAGACCGGCCTTGAATGGTTTTATATGGAAGATGTCCGCTGCGGATCCTGTTGGATCGGCCTCCGGAGTTCAGTAATGCTCCCCTGAAGAAACGCCTAAGTTGGCGTCCACGGAGCCCTCAGAGGGAAAATGACAGGGACGTCCTTTACCTGATGAGCCGAATAAGGTTGTTGGCTCATTCCGGGGTCATGGCCACATGCATTATGCGGGGGGTGCAGCCGCTCCAGTATAGGGGCCACCCCATGTGGGATTTCAACGGGGAGGATGATGCCACCCGTCATGGCCGTAAGGGGCCGTGATCAGTCGCCGATCTGGTGAAGATCTTGTCTGCTTTGTACAAAGGGGAAGAGGAGGATTTTCTCCATGTCAGTCCATTGAACGGATTTTCTATGAACAATCCTCGAAGCTGGGTAAGCGGACATTTCTTTTTGCCCATCCGATCCACATTCCCATGGTTAAGTATCTCATTCTGTGATTTCGACGCAGGAACTGCGCCGGGCCGTAAAAGATATAAACAGCCCGCCTCCACAACCCGAGGATCCGGAACGGTCCCTCGATCCAGCTTCCCAAGAGGATCCAGACATAAAGGTGGAGCTGATCGATGGGGTATTTCACCAACTTAGCATCGACAATGCTTTGGTCGCCATTACGGTCGATTACCCCAGAATATTTCCAGCCTCACAGGTAACTGCGACCGAAGTCCCAATACCATGACCCATCCGTTCTTATTTCCGATCACCGTATACCAATGGTGTTTCGCAGGGGGTGCCTTTGAGGCGGGAAGCCGAGCCCGCGGCGGCTGGCCAACAAAGGGCAGCACGGCCCAGCGGGCTAAAAAGAAGTGCGGTCCGGATCAAAACACCGCTGCAACAGTATGGCGTGCCACCGTGTTTCATGGTTTGATTCCTGGAAGGCATACTAACGCTTGTGATCTTTTCAGGAAAAAGAGCGCTCAACGGACTGTGTCCGGGGAGGTTGCCAATTGAGCCTCTGCCAGCCAGGCTCCAAAGCCAGGTCCGGAAGCGGAGGCGAACACGAGGCGTGCGTCGGATACTCCTCCAACGGATGATGCCGACAGATTGTCCACCACCAACTCTGAGGTGGAGAGTGCCATGAATCATAGGCGCCGCCGAACAGTTCTTCATGACGCATGTTTCTCCCACGAGTCATTGAATGCCTTTAATTCGGGAGATGCGCACCTCCGTGCCGCTCAAGATGGTCTAGCCAGAGCCACGGAGCAGTATGTAAAAGACATACGGGTGAGGAATTTTGACAGTTATATGTGCCAGTAGCCCCCGAGACTTAAAATAGTTAGAATAACTGATTTAAGCATCATTTTTTATGCAGGATCTTACAGAAAAGAATACCCGACTATCCCAGGAGCTTCAGGAGTGCAAGGCCCAACTTGAGGCCGCACTAGCCGTGGCTCGGAATTAGATCATAAGGGAATTTCTATCTACACTGGCACTATAATATCAGATTGGGGAGCTGGGCAGAAGGAAAAGAGGCTCCTAGCTAAAGTTGTCTCGCCCTGCTTCAAAACTACAGGGCGCACGGGAAGCCACAGAGACCCCCTCTGGTAATATATGCTTCAAAACATAAGTAGTTTGTGAAGTGCGGCGTGTGTATAAGTCTGACAATAATATTGCAGATGGCGCTGGGATAGATCCGGACAAGCAACAGCGCCTGCGCCGGTTAAAGGCCGGCGAGAATGTGCTTACAAGGGTGGGGCAAGAGAAAAATAATCTCCAAGATGCCAACACCCAGCTGGGTGAGGAAGTAAAGGATGTTCGTGCCTAGCTGTCTGACTCCATTAAGAAGAATCGGCGGCTTTGTCGCGGCATTTTTAGTAAGTGCTTGAACGAACTTTGAAAAATAGTTCGGCGAGGAAGTCGACTAACAGAGATATGTCTGTAGCTATGCTCACAGGTCGTCCTGCAGAGGAAATGCCCGGTTCTATGGGTGACCTTCTTCCCGAGCTGCTACAACTGCACGAACGAATTCGGCAGGTGATGAAAGGCGTCGCCCAGGCCTTATGGCCATCTATCTCCCTGCTCGAAGGTCTTGGAGAGCTTGTAGAGAGGCTTCAGGGAGCACGGCGGCGCTTCCGATTATGGAAGATATTGGCCTGCCGTCAAGGCGCCAGGGAGGCTTGGGCCATGGTGAAGACGCGGTACACGAAGGCTGACCCAAACCACATGGCCGAGGTCGGACCTGTGGGGCTCGATGGGAAGGAGATCCCTGTGAGCTTAGTGTACGGCCAAGTAGAATTAGCCGCAAAGTATTCCCAGCAAGACTGTAAACTAGACAGCTTATTAGATGGCATTGAAGAGGAATACAATCAGTCAAGTTGACTATGTAATTTAAGATGACATGTAAAATGCCTTCTAGCCGGATTGTAGATCGTTTGTCATAGCGGACCTTTTCGCTTCGACCTCGGGACCCAATAGTCCGGAGTGTGTCCGAATACCCTCGCGGTTATATAAAAACCGGGGCATGCGTGGAGACCAGGCGTAGGGGTCATTAGTGTTGTATCATACAAGTGCCCAACTAGTTATGTTATATTACATGGTTAGTAAGAAACGTCTTCCGGGGAGAATAGTTCCGTTAGGGGTTCCTTTCCCTGGGAGGCATGCCCTAAAGTGCATGTCCTGGACCAAGAAAAAGCAGTAAAAGCATCACGGGGCAGATAAATAGATAGGTAAGAAATCGTCTTTTAGTTCACCGACCGAATATTCCCTTAAGAACGCTTAGCTTTCGGCTTCACCCGGTTGATGTACACATCCGGTGACCCAGCGAGAACAATCGCAGAGGTGCTCCCTTTACCACCTAGCCGAACAATCGGGAACGTAGGGGTAAGCACAGGAGCCAGGCAACCGAGCTTGGCCAAAACTTAAGTCATATTGATGCATATAATGGTGAGTAAAAGGTACATGCAGAAGTGTGACACATGTGTTGGGTATAAAGCCCGTATAAATAAGCTTCTGTTAAGGAAGCCCCCAGGTATAATGAGCGCGGGTAGCGCGTCAAGTGTAAAGTAACAATGCATAAACGAGCCTCCAAGGGCTTCAAGAAAAAGGAGGGAGAAGGAGAGAAATAAAAGACAGCTAAAGTATAAAATGTAGACGGAGGAAGGAGATGAACTCAGAATCCGGCGCTAGGCGTAGAATCTTCGGAGACGGGCTACATTCCATGGGTTCGGCTCGAGTCGGTTATCCGATGTGCTTCGTAGACGGTATACTCCACCGCAGGACTTGGTCGATGATGAAGGGGCCTTCCCATTTGGGCTTGAGTTTTTCCTTTTTCTTGTCCAGCAGGCGTAGAACTAATTCGCCAACATTGTAAGCTTTGGCCCGTACTTCTTTGCTTTGATATCTTTGAGCCTGCTGTTGATAGAATGCGGAACGAGCTTTTGCCACGTCGCGCTCCTCCTCCAAGGCGTCCAAACTGTCCTGCCGATCGAGCTCGGCTTCTCTTTCTTCATTACATGCGCACGCCGAGGTGAGTCGTCGCAGGGCAAAACTGCCTCTGCACCGTATCCATAAAAATGGTGTGAATCCGGTAGTGCGATTCGGCGTGGTCCGCAGCCCCCAAAGTCGGAGTCGAAGCTCCTCTACCCAAAGGCGTGTTAGATTCCTTGAGGGACCGCACTAGTCTGGGTTTAATGCCGCTCATGATTAGATCATTTGCTCGCTCGACTTGACCGTTAGTTTGAGGGTGATAGAATGAAGCGTAGTCGAGCTTGATGCCCATGCTTTTGCACCAGAGTTTGACCTCGTCGGCCATGAAGTTTGTGCCGTTATCAGTGATGATGCTATGGGGGACGCCGTAACGGTGTACTACCCCTGATATGAAGTCTATCACCGGTCCGGATTCGGCCGTCTTAATAGGCTTGGCCTCTATCCATTTGGTGAATTTGTCCACCATGACCAATAGGGATTTTTGCTTGTGGGTTCCTCCTTTAAAGGGTCCAACCATGTCAAGCCCCCAGACCGCGAACGGCCAGGTGATGGGTATAGGTTTGAGGGCGGTCGGTGGCATGTGGCTTTGATTAGCAAAGACCTGGCAACCGACGCATCGTTGGACAAAGTCCTGAGCATCTGCCCGGGCCGTCGGCCAATAAAATCCTGTACGGAAGGCCTTGCCTACAAGGGCCTGGGCTGCTGCGTGGTGCCCACCGAGTCCGGCATGAATTTCAGCCAGAAGATTTCGCCCTTCCTCTTCGGAGATACAGCTTTGAAGGACTCTGGTTGTGCTTTTCTTATAAAGCTCTCCCTCATGGACCTTATAGGCTTTAGATCGCCATACTATGCAGCGGGCCTCGTTTTGGTCCTCGGGAAGTTCCTGCCTAGTTAGGTAGGCTAGGAATGGTTCCGTCCACGGGGCAATGACTGCCATTATTACGTGGGCTGAAGATGTTACTTCGTTGGCAGAACCACCGATTGTGTCGGAATGTTCGGTGTCGGGCAGTGCGGTTGGGTCCGAGTTGTTATTTCCGGATTTTCCCTCCCATAGTACGGATGGCTTGAACAGCCTCTCTAGGAAGATGTTGGGAGGGACGGCATCGCGCTTTGCGCCAATGCGTGCCAATACGTCTGTTGCCTGGTTATTATCCCGAGCTATATGGTGAAATTCGAGCCCTTCAAACCGAGCTGACATTTTTAGGACGGTGTTGCGATAAGCTGCCATTTTCGGATCCTTGGCATCGAAGTCTCCATTTATTTGGGATATCGCGAGGTTCGAATCCCCGTGCACCTCTAGGCGTTGAATACCCATGGAGACTGCCATCCGAAGACCATGTAGAAGGGCCTCGTATTCGGCTGCGTTGTTGGAGTCCGTATACATTATCTGGAGTACGTATTGAACTGTATCTCTGGTTGGGGACGTCAGAACGACGCCAGCCCCCAGGCCATCCAACATCTTCGAGCCGTCGAAGTGCATAATCCAGTTGGAAAACGCGTCATACTCTTTAGGGAGTTCGGCTTCAGTCCATTCGGTGATGAAGTCGGCCAGAACCTGCGACTTAATAGCTCACCGTGGCTTATAGGTTATGTCAAACAGGAGGAGCTCAATGGCCCATTTGGCAATCCGGCCCATCGTGTCGCGGTTGTTTATAATGTCATTAAGAGGTACTTCGGAGGCTACTGTTATCGAACACTCTTGGAAGTCGTGTCGCAGCTTCCGAGATGCCATGAACACCACGTACACTATCTTTTGATAATGCGGATACCGTGACTTGCATGGAGTTAGGACAATGGACACGTAGTAAACTGGTTTTTGAAGGGGGAACTTGTGTCCGTCCGTTTCTCGTTCAACAACGAGTACCGCGCTTACAACTTGATGGGTTGCCGCGATATATAATAGCATTGGTTCACCCATGTTGGGCACGGCCAGGACCGGATTTGTTGCCAATATGGCTTTTATTTCTTCGAGTCCGGCCGTGGCGGCATCCGTTCACTCGAAGTGTTCGTCTTGTGGGAGGAGGCGATAAAGGGGTAATGCCTTTTCTCCCAAACGGGAGATAAAGCGGCTTAGAGCCGCCATGCATCCAGTCAATTTTTGTATTTGTTTGAGGTATTTTGGGATATCCAATTGTGACAGAGCTCGGATCTTGGCTGGGTTTGCCTCAAGTCCTCTACCGGATACAATGAAGCCCAAGAGCTTTCCGGCTGGTACGCCAAAAACGAATTTTTCTGGGTTGAGCTTAATGTCATATGTTCGGAGATTATCGAACGTGTGCCTCAAGTCATGTACTAGAGTTTTGACATGCTTGGATTTGACGACCACATCGTCTACGTATGCCTCCACTGTTTTGCTGATCTGGTTTGCCAGACATGTCTGAATCATGCGTTGATATGTTGCGCCGGCGTTTTTGAGCCCGAACCGCATTGTGTTGAAGCAGAATGGGTCGTATGGAGTGATGAATGACGTTGCGGCTTGGTATGGCTCTGCCATCTTAATTTGGTGGTAGCCAGAGTATGCGTCGAGGAAGCACAATGAATCGTGTCCTGCGGTAGCGTCGATAATTTGATCGATGCGCGGTCGGTGGAAGGGATCCCTTGGGCAAGCCTTGTTAAGGTCCTTGAAATAGACACATAGGCGCCAGGATTTGTCCTTCTTTGGTACCATCACCAGGTTTGCTAGCCAGTCCGGATGTTTTATATCTCTGATGAATCCGGCCTCCAATAGTTTGGCTAGCTCCTCTCCCATGGTCTGTCTCTTGGGTTCGGAGAAACGCTGAAGAGCCTGTTTGACTGGCTTGAATCCTTTTAGGATATTTAGGCTGTGCTCGGCCAGCCGGCGTGGCATTCCTGGCATGTCTGAAGGGTGCCAGGCAAAAATGTCCCAATTTTCGCGTAGGAATTCTCGTAGTGCGGCGTCTACATCAGGGTTTAATTGTGCCTCGATGGAGGCCATTTATGTAGGGACCGTTGGATGGACTTGCAATTTGACTATTTCGTCCGCCGGTTTAAAAGAGGTGGACTTGGATCTCTTATCGAGTATCACATCATCCCTGTTCACCGTGGAGCGCAGCGCAGTGAGTTCCTCGGCCGCTAGGGCTTCGGATAGTGCCTCAAGGGCCGTCTGGCTGTCTTATTTTTCGGCGCCGGAGTGCTATGTCCGGTCCTTTGGCGAGAGTGATGATTCCGTTGGGCCCGGGCATTTTGAGCTTCATGTACTCGTAATGGGGTATAGCTTGAAAAATTATGAATGCCTCTCGCCCTAATAAAGCGTGATATCCGCTGCTGAATGGGGCCACTTGGAACGTGACCTCCTCGGACCTGTAATTATCCAGCGAGCCGAACACCACATCCAGTGTGATTTTTCCTCAGACAAAGATGCTTCCCGACCGGGTATTATTCCTCTAAAGGTTGTGTTGCTTCGCTCAATGCGGCTCCAGTCTATTTCCATTTTTCGAGGGTTTCCTCGTAAATGAGGTTCAATCATTGCCGCCGTCCATGAGTACCTTGGTAAGGCGGCAAATCCACTATTGGACCGAGGACCAATGCGGTTGGTGCTCGGGCTGTTCGAATTTAGGTTCGCCACTGGCATTAAAGGTAATAGCCATGTCACTCCATGGGTTTATTGTTGCTACCGTAGACTTTCGGCAAGGTCATGGAGTGTTTGTTTCCGCATATTATTTGATGCGAAAGTCTCAAGATTGTTAATACCGTCTTTGGTATTGCTGGCTGGTGCTCTGGAGCTAGAAGCTCTTCGCCACATTTGGCCACCTGTCGTAGTATCCAACATGCTCTAAGGCTATGAGTTGGAGTGGCGCCCTCTGTACTATGAATTTTGCAGGGTCCATTGAGCCATCCCTCCAGTACGGTTCCATGCCCTTTAGAGGGTTTTTGCTTTTTTGTATTTAACCCAAGTGCCTGGTGATGATGCACCCTTTTATTTCGGACTAGGGTTGTATTCAGGGCCGGATTATCCCAAAATTTAATTTCGGTTTTCCAGGCGCTCTCCATCGCGCAGTACTTTCGTACTATGGACGCCAAGTCAGCAAAGCGTGTAATTTCATGACGACTTATGGCGTTTAGGATTCCCTTGTCCATGCAATTATTGCAGAAGTATGAAATTGCGTCCTCCTTGCGGCAATCCTTTATCCTGTCCAGAACCAGGAGGAATCTGGCCCAGTAATGGTGTACAGTTTCAGCGGGCTCTTGCCGGATTTGGGATAGATCGCTTGTGTTTGGGTGGGCGGGTGGAATTAAATTCGGAACCCCGGCCAATCTAAGACTCAGGGGTCAAGAAGTTTCCGAACTTGGAAGCTTGGGTTTTTGGATGTTGTCCAATGAATCTAGGCCGCTGCCTGACTTTAGGTTCAGGGCTTGAGTGACGTCCGTCCCTCCACGGGAATCAGGCATGGAGGGGTCGGGAATCCGGACATAGCTAGTCCTTAAGATAGAAGAAGGGTCGCCGTATTGTTCCTCTACCACAGCAACGTGGTGGGTAACCTGGGGAAAGTTGATCTCCATCAGATCGGTTTTAGGCCCAATCTGATCGTAGTCCGTAGCGACTCCCAGGGCGTCGATGCGATCCAATAGCTCGTTTAAGGAGGAGAGCTCCATCGGATCTAGCTGCTCGGCGAGTTCCGAGTTAACGTCAAGATTGCTTTCCATGACCCAAGAAGTCATCGTCGGCGCGGCGGCCGAACAGGCGGTCATAAGAAAATCGCCTAGCCGGAGAGTTTGGCCGGTGGCCAAAGCTCCTTTAGCAACGGTGCCGTCTTTAAAGACGGGATGAGGCATCCTTCCTGACGGCGACAGCACAGAGGAACTCTCAATGAAAGCACCAATGTCGGTGTCAAAACCGGCGGATCTCGGGTAAGGGTCCCGAACTGTGCGTCTAGGCGGATGGTAACAGGAGACAAGGGACACGATGTTTTTACCCAGGTTCGGGCCCTCTCGATGGAGGTAAAACCCTACTCCTGCTTGATTAATATTGATGATATGGGTAGTACAAGAGTAGATCTACCACGAGATCGTAGAGGCTAAACCCTAGAAGCTAGCCTATGGTATGATTTTTGTTCGTCCCACGGACTAAAACCCTCCGGTTTATATAGACACCGAAGAGGGTCCGGTTACCTGAGTCGGTTACAATGGTAGGACATCTACATATCCGTATCGCCAAGCTTGCCTTCCACGCCAAGGAAAGTCCCATCCGGACACGGGACGAAGTCTTCAGTCTTGTATCTTCATAGTCGAGGAGTCCGGCCAAAGGTGATAGTTTGGCTATCCGGACACCCCCTAATCCGGTACTCCCTCAGCTGACTTGTGGGCCTAGCAAGTTGACGCGTACACAATCAGGAGATGATTGTACATGGAGAGGATGATAGCAGGGACCCGCCAAGGTCATGGCAGTACGCAAGCAAGTGCCTCATTATTTCAAGCCAATAAAAAAATGGCTCCTCCTAGTGGATTTCTGACATTTGGGTCCCATGCCATTGTCAACATAGTCAATAAACGAGAGAATTGCACAACGAGCGGTGACACGAGGACCCAAAGAGCTCGCCCAGTTATTTTTGTTTTGGGTTAATTTGATAAATGCCACTCCAAACCTGGTGTATCCGAGTCTGGAGTGGCATTTTTCAAAGTTTGCAAACTGCAGTGGCGTTTTTCAAAGTTTGCCAAAATTGCAGTGGCATTTTTCAAAGTTTGGAAATTGCAGTGGCATTTTTATGAACCGCCATAATTGGAGTGGCATTTATCTAATTTGTTTTTGAGACGGAAGCAGGGTGTCAACTAGGCTGTGCGGGACACTCTGGCCTGTCTAGACAGCCTTTTCTTTTATGTTTACCACATACCAGCCCAGTAGTTTTTTCTTTCTAAAAATGGCTAGCCCAGTTTTTTTGTGATCTGTCAAGTAAGTCGCTTTATCAGGCCAGTTGGGCCGCAAATCTTTCAAGACGAGGAGAGCTTCATTCGGCTGGCCGAGAAAATGGCCTATGAGTAATGAGAAATGGGTTGTACATTTTTAAAGCACATCAAACCGGCAATTAGTTTCAAATATCTTTTTTTCATTTCGAGATTTTAAATTGCCTTGATTTTTATGCGTGGACAATTTATTGGATTTTATACTGATATGCATTTATTTTTAAAATCAGTCTGAATGTGACTCGAAATTTCGGGATTAAAAACAGTTCAGACCGCACCGACATATGCAAAATTTTGTATAATTTTTTTACCGTGGCCACAATATCGACTGTAATGCTAACAAAAAGAATATGGGCTCCAAACACTACAAGAAATATGTCAACTAGTGACCTTCTGTCAGTGACCCTGGAAGAATTGGTCATAGATCTATGACCATTTGAGACCAATTGGTCAAAAGCTGTTCGGGGGGCTCCAAACCCTAAACCATTGCGACCATTTTGGTCAGAAAGGTCATAATGTCCTTACACGAAATGGTCAAAAAGCAAACAGTGCTGGTCCGCTGCCTTATTTCTAGTTGTTAACGACCAATATAGATGGTCATAGCCTTGTAGATTGTGGTGGGTTGTGATGACTAGGCGCCATCTCATCAGTTTTGCCTATGTGTCATGTCCATGTGTCAATTTTTGCCCTAGGTTGTGAAGCAACCTATATTTTTGTTATTCCGAAAATTCCCAAAAAATTCTCATAAATTGTTTGGATCATATCTTCATCAAATATGTCAAAAACCTTCCTTTCCTAGTTCAAAAATAACTCAACAATATTCATTTTCCTATTCTGTTCAAAGCAGCACTTTGTGAAGGAAGTACCATTTTGGCATGTCCAAATGGTATCCATTTTCTACAGTGCTTTCCTCTACCCAAATAACCATCCTCCACCAATTGCTAGCTCAATCCATTCATTATTTTGAGCCCAGCTTCAACATTCGTATTTATGTCCAGTGTGGTACTTTGCAAAGCAAGTACCACCTAGGCTCCTCCTTTTGAGCTGAAAATTTGTGAAGACAGTCTTCTTAGTAACTGATCATCCACAGCCAAAACTCATGCCCATTATACATGTGCATTTCCCGTACCGCTAATCAAACACTTGGCTGCTTATTCATGTTTGAGCATCGATCGGTCTCCTCGTGAGAATCTTATGTTGTGATTTTCTTCCTAGCACCTACCTGGGGAGTTCCCAACCCACTAGACATGCCTAGGCTACCCAGAACACATGGCAACGCCACGGTCACGCGGTTACCACGCGGCGGGCATGCTAGTTTCCGCGCTCTAGAGTTGGAGCCCTCGGCCATCGTCCAAACCTCGACGTATCGCCACCAAACCATGTATTTATGATTAAATAGGTACTTATGTAACTAGAAATAATTTTTGGAAAAAATAAATAGCAAACTATGAGGCGGCTGCAGTTCAAATTTGACCCGCTTCGGTAGAATCGTGGAATTAGTCTTTTTCACCAGAGGTGGATCAAAACTTTGACACCCAACCATTTTGTCAATTGTGCATTATATATGGCCTGGTATTTTATAAAATTGATTAGGTCCAATTTTGCAACAAATATATGGTAGGTCCTTCACAAAAAAACTCATTTCAGGCACTCAGAAATTGGAAAATGAATTTTCCATGCAAAGAAAATGAAAACTTCCTTAGGCAACATTGTTTGTCATTCCAAGATGCACCCTTGTGCACAATTTGATATTATTTGAACAAACTATGCCATGAATGTGGCCATAAGATTGATCATTTGGCTTGAAAGCCATGAATCTTCACGCATGATAGCTCATTTTTTAGAACACTTTTTAAAAATAATTTCCGTATTACAAGTTTATTATTTTTCCTGGAAACTTGGTCACATATAATGACACAATGTGAAGGTTTTCCAATTTTTTGATTTTTTTGAATTTTTTATGCCCGTTTCAAAATGCGGTCAAAACGGCGGGCTTGACCGTTCCTAGCTAGTGGTTGAATCTTGGAAAAATTTTGATGTTTCAATGATTAAATAGATAGTTATGTACCTAGAAATGATTTTTGGAAAAAATAAAGAGCAAACTATGAGGCAGCTGTAGTTCAAATTTGACCAGCTTCCAACTGAATCGGCGGGAATTTGTCTTTTTCACCAAAGGTGGATCAAAACTTTTTACACCCAACCATTTGTTAAATTGTGCATTAAATATGGCCTAGTATTTTAGAAAAATGATTTGGTCCAATTTTGCAATAATTATTTGGTAGGTCCTTCACAAAAAAACCTCACTTGGGGCACTCGAAAAATGGAAAATGGCTCTTTTGTGCAATGAAAGTGAAAACTCCCCAAATCAACATTGTTTGCCATTCCAATATGCACCCTTGTGCACAATATGAGATCATTTTAACAAACTATGCCATGAATGTGGCCATAAGATTGATCATTCGGCTTGAAAGCCATGAATCTCCACGCATAATAGCTCATTTTTTAGAACACTTTTTTAAAATAATTTCCGTATTACAAGTTTATTATTTTTCCTAGAAACTTGGTCACATATAATGACACAATGCGAAGGTTTTCCATTTTTTTTGATTTTTTTGAATTTTTTATGCCCGTTTCAAAATGCGGTCAAAATGGCGGGCTTGACCGTTCCTAGCTAGTGGTTGAATCTTGGAAAACTTTTGATTTTTCTCTTATTAAATAGATACTTATGTACCTACAAATTATTTTTGGAAAAAATAAAGAGCAAACTATGAGGCAGTTGCAGTTCAAATTTGACCCGCTTCAAATTGAATCAAGGGAATTTGTGTTTTTCACCAGCAGGTGGATCAAAACTTTTACACCCAACCATTTGGTCAATTGTGCATTAAATATGGCCTAGTATTTTAGAAAAATGATTTGGTCCTATTTTGCAATAATTATTTGGTAGGTTCTTCACAAAAAAACCTCATTTCGGGCACTCGAAAAATGACTCAAAATAGATAGAAAGATCATAAATGCATACAAATTGGTGCTCATCCCTAAAATGTGGTCTAAGTTGAGTGAAAATTTGTGTGATGCCCTTTTGCAAAATATTGTTGATAGCTGCTTCACAAAATAATTCTATCTTTAGCACTTGGAAACTATTTGAAATCACTGATTTTCCGAACCAATCAGAACTCTTCCCATGGATCGATGACGTGGCGCCCATCCATCCATCCATGTCTCCATCCCACATCCATCCATCCATCTATTTACAGATAAAACAAATTAAAAATAAAAAGAGATACCCCACCTGCAGCCCAAACCCTAGCTTAGATCCCCCCCTATCGCACCCCTCGTCCCCATCTCCCCTCATCTCCCACATCTCCCCTCGTCTCCCACATCGCCGCCACCACCCACCCGCCGTCCCTCCCCAACCGCGCCTCCGTACCTTGCACCTCCAGCGGATCCCCCACCTCCTCTCCTCCGTGCTTACCTCCCACCTCAAGCAGAGCCCTCTCCAGCGACCCCTCTCTCCCAGGACACATCTGCGCCGCTAGAGATGCCGAACGATTCTGGCGATCTCCGGCGGCTCTCGCCACCGCGCGGCAAAACACGAGCTCGTCTCGCTCTGCTGGGTCTTCCCCCCGGCGGGATTTGCCTCTCCCAGCCTCAAACGCTCTCACCCGTAGTGAAGGAAATATACCCTAGAGGCAATAATAAAGTTATTATTTATTTCCAGATATCATGATAAATTTTTATTATTCATGCTAGAATTGTATTAACCCGAAACATGATACATGTGTGAATACGTAGACAAACATAAACGTCACTAGTATGCCTCTACTTGACTAGCTCATTAATCAAAGATGGTTATGTTTCCTAACCATAGACATGTGTTGTCATTTGCTTAATGGGATCACATCATTAGGATAATGATGTGATTGACATGACCCATTCCGTTAGCTTTGCACTTGATCGTTTAGTATATTGCTATTGCTTTCTTATGACTTATACATGTTCCTATAACTATGAGATTATGCAACTCCCGTTTATCGGAGGAACACTTTGGGTGCTACCAAACGTCACAACGTAACTGGGTGATTATAAAGGAGTACTACAGGTGTCTCGAAAGGTACATGTTGGGTTGGCATATTTCGAGATTAGGTTTTGTCACTCCGATTGTCGGAGAGGTATCTCTGGGCCCTCTCGGTAATGCACATCACTATAAGCCTTGCAAGTAATGTAGCTAATGAGTTAGTTACGGAATGATGCATTACGTAGCGAGTAAAGAGACTTGCCGGTAACGAGATTGAACTAGGTATTGGATACCGACGATCGAATCTCGGGAAAGTAACATACCGATGACAAAGGGAACAACGTATGTTGTTATGCGGTTTGACCGATAAAGATCTTCGTAGAATATGTAGGAGACAATATGGGCATCCAGGTTCCGCTATTGGTTATTGACCGAGAATAGTTCTAGGTCATGTCTACATAGTTCTCGAACCCGTAGGGTCCGCACGCTTTAGGTTACGATGGCGGTTTTATTATGAGTTTATAAGTTTTGATGTACCAAGTTTGTTCGAGTCCCGGATGTGATCACGGACATGACGAGGAGTCTCGAAATGGTCGAGACATAAAGATTGATATATTGGAAGCCTATGTTTGGACATCGGAAGTGTTCCGGGTGAAATCGGCATTTTACCGAGTACCGGAGATTACCGAACCCCGGTGACCTAATGGGCCTTAGTGGGCCTAGTGGAGGAAGAGGAGAAGGGACCAAGGGCAGCCGCCCTCCCCCAAGTCCGAATAGGACAAGGAGGGGGGGGGGCGGCGCCCCCCCCTTCCTTTCCCCCCTCTCCTCCTTCCCCCCCAAGTCCTAGTCCAACTAGGGAAGGGGTGGGAGTAGGACTCCTCCGGTGCGCCTCCTCCTAGGGCCGGCCAGACCCCCCTCTCCCTTGCTCCTTTATATACGGGGGCAGGGGGGCACCCTAGAGACACACAAGTTGATCTAGAGATCGTTCCTTAGCGGTGTGCGGTGCCCCCCTCCACCATATTCCACCTCGGTCATATCGTCGCGGGTTTTAGGCGAAGCCCTGCCGTAGAACATCATCATCATCGCCACCACGCCGTCAGGCCGACGGAACTCATCCCGACACTTTACTGGATTGGAGTCCAAGATGCGCCATCGAGCTGAACGTGTGCTGAACTCGGAGGTGCCGTACGTTCGGTACTTGGATCGGTCGGATCGTGAAGACGTACGACTACATCAACCGCGTTGTCATAACGCTTCCTCTTACGGTCTACGAGGGTACGTGGACAACACTCTCCCCTATGGTTGCTATGCCATCACCATGATCTTGCGTGTGCGTAGGAAATTTTTTGAAATTACTACGTTCCCCAACATGTAGCCCTCCCCGTGGCTAGGGTTTCGCGAGCGGCAGCGCCTCAGCACGGCTCCGGCGACTTTTTCGGCTCCTCCCCGACATCTGTCGCGCCTTCACACGTGGCTTAGCCCCTGGATGGTGATATTCCGCCCGGTGGCCATGGGGTACTCGAGCTCTCCTCCAGTGACTTCAACCCCTCCTCTTTCTCTCCCTCTCTCTCTCTCTCTCTCTCTCTCTGACCATGCTCTGTTCTTTGATTGTAGGTATGCAGGAGGAAGGATGGATTGTAGATAGACTGGACAACAAGGATGGATGGCGCCTGGGGAGGGAGTGCTCGGCCATGGCTGCTGCTCGGGATGCATCAGCCATGGATCTTACTCTGGCTGTAGGTGAGCCCGTCCTCTCCTCCTCTCTACTCGATTGAATATCTGGTACTAGGATTCGGGGTTCAGATGGGTTGAGGCAGTAGACTGTTTTGTGCATCTCAGTTAGAACTTGTTTATTTCGTCCCCGTGCCGTGTCATGTTAATTTTGTTGCATCCTACTGTCATAACCAGCGTTTTTATTTTCTGTTGCTGAACTTGAATTACATAGCTAGGATGGAGTTACTGTCAAGTGTTTGCATCCTTTTAAGTTGGAGGATGCAGCGATTTGGGAGTGGGAAATGCCCCGGATTTTGGGCTCTAGATGGTCTGGGGTAGCTGAATGCCATGTTACCCTGTCATGTTAGTTTTGTTGCATCCTTATGTCATATTCAGTTGTTTCCTATTATCGAACCCGGTCTACACGCTTAGCGCGGCGAGGGCAACCCCGGTCTCCTTCTTTGTCGTTGTTATGCGCAATAGCTGTTTTGTATTGGTTCTGCGGTATTTTCAGTTCAACAACAGTTCCTTCGTTGTACTATGAATCTGCAGTAGTTCTTTCTTTCCAACACAAGATCAAAAGATTAAGATTATAGATGTATGTTGATGAATGGTCCATTACAGTAGTTCTTTCTGCAGTAATTTCATAGATTAAGATTACAGATGTATGTTCATGAATGATGAGTAGTTTCAGTTATTTCCCAACTTGAAAGAAACCGGAATAGGCAGTAGGACAATGAGTCATCCTGCACTAGTACAAGTACATGAACAAGTAGTATTATACGAGTCAGTGTAATACATATGGTGTTGATTTTGAAATTTGATGCTCTCTAATGTTCCTATATATCCATTGACCAGAATCCTTTGCTATAGGTTTCTATAAGTTTCTCTGAATTAAGCGCTTCTCCATTCTCAGTACACCAGTAGAAACATGTAATAGTTTTCATGATTGCTCATGTGTCCTCTGAAATGTATTATTCCATTTTAATCATGAGGATGACAACAAGTCTTCTTCCCCTTCAGTTTTATCAATAGTCAGTTCAATGGAAACATGTTATTATTACATCTTATATTAAAAAGTACTGTCCTTTTAACATGTTTATTATTTCTTGTAGCCGCTGGCCTTGTCCTCCTCGAGGAGGAGGAGCAGGAGGGGCGCACCCAGCCACAACGGTCGCCGCCATTAAGTGCTTCTTCCACCTGGAGCTCGAAATCCACGACGCCGTCGTCCAGCCATCCAAGGTGAAGGTGACCCCAACTCCCCTCCGCCCCCTCTCCCCTCCTTGTTTCATTCGATCTAGCAGCCATGGTTTTGGGTTCCTCAAGGTTGCCTAATTACTTTACTTTGTATGGATCCAACAATTTTGTTTGCTACAGAATAGCACCAACCTAGTTAGTCTACAATTTTGTTTACGTTGATGCCCCTGCATAGGATGTGCAGCAAGCCTTCCAATCTGCTTGTTTTGTTTCTGTTGGTGTGTGTATGTGCAAAATGATAGGTGACTGCCCTGTGGTTTATAAACACACAGTTATAACAGTAAGATGATATTTAGGCCCTATTTGGAGTCACTTGAGCTCCTAAAAATATAAGGAGTAGGGGAGCATCTGTTTCCCAGCTCTGAACAGGGCCTCAAATTTCTTAAGATGTGCTTTCTGTCCTAACTAGATAATTTCTTTATTGACTAGCAGCACTCACATTTCTTAAGATGTGCTGAAATTAAGTGGCAGCATTAGATGCAAATCTATTAGTGTTGTTAAACTACTGGTAGGCTAGCTACAAGCTAGAGGGAGAGCAAGGGACTGAAACCTGGCAACAGAACTACTAATGTAATATGCAAAGAACAAATTGAAACCATGTTCTTCAGAATTAAAGGGTCTGATTGATATCGGTCCTTCTTTTGACAGATATAATATGTATCCTGGCTTGTTGTTTTCCTCTTTAGCAAATTGTAGACATGAATCTCTAGTTGACCTTTTGCTTCATACACCTATATCGGTCCTATTACATATTTTTGAACTTGCTGCAAATTCTATTAAAGGTCCTTCTGTTCCTGCAAGCATTGACACAATATGCCATGTGCAGGGATCTCTACATCCGAGTCCCAGCCGTCCTCCGCAGCAAGGAGCTGGGCCAAGTGAGCAAGTAGTGCTGCTGGTTCCTTCGAGGATACGTGTTGCTGGTAGAAGCAAGGCGAATCGGGCATCATCTCACTTGTTTCGTTGTGGTAAGACTAGAACGCCATCATATCTAGCTATTTGAAGTTGTTTGAATCTGTTACTTTATCATACATTCGATCCATAAATCTGCATTTCTGTGAAATTTTGTTCAATATATATTTTCTTGATTGTCTATACACTAAACCTGGAGGTTTGAATATCTACTCCAGTAATGAAAATGGTACTCTAATGCCTTTGTGTTCACCCTTTTACAGGAGCTCCAGGCCTAGGAAATTTCAAGTTCGAAGCTGCATGTAGCCCTATGCAAAGAAAGATTAGTTCTGTTTGAATGTAATAAACTGTAAATATTATAGTACTGTAATAGTAGGCATATCTGGGTTGTAATAGACTATGCAGAGATTGTAATAGACTATGTACAGGAGCTCCATGCCTACGAAATTCTACATTTGTTCTGCTCTATTTAAAATATTGATTATTTGTGTGATTTGAAGACGTGTGAAATGGAAACCTGATTAGTGGGACCCATTTGTGAAAATAATCTAAACAATGCTCACATTGTTGACAAGTGGGACCAATATAGGAGATTACGACATGTGGGACCCATCTGACTTGTGGGACCAGATTGAAAAATATAGACTGAAAAACTAAAAAGGCCATGGCCCAAAATAAATAAAAGGCTAAATTGTTGGGCCAGGCCCATGTAGCTAGAGAAAATTCACAGAAAAAATATACAGTTAAAAGGCTGAATTAATGGGCTCGGCCCATGTGTAATGCCGAATCGGACCGTGCTGATTCTTGTGACACATCAGCTTGCCACGCTGGATGCCTACGTGGTCTGGGGAGGTTGCTAGTGACCAAAACGACACCGTAGACATATTTTGGTCATAAACGTCTACGACCATTCCAGAAGAAAGGTCGCTATAGTCAGTTAACGACGGCCAGCTTTTGACCTTATGTTTTTGGTCATAAAATGGTCACAAATTGAAAACAGTGACCATTCAGTGACCAATAGTGGTGGTCACAAGTTGACATATTTCTTGTAGTGAAAAAAACCCGTAAGAATTAGCAAATGGGCTGTAAATTATTTGAAATAATGGCAGATGGGCTGTATGCTGTTTTCCACAGATTTGAGGCTTTCCACAGATGGCACAGATAATCGTTGGATGTCCATCCAACGGCCGTCGTCTTCTTCAATCTCTTCTCTTCCTGCTCCAGCCGCTCAAACAAGCGCGCCGGCAGGATCGTTTAATCCTCCTCCTCATGCCGGTCTTTGTATGCCAAGCAGCCTCACCACCCCACCGTACTCCCATCGCTGTCCTAGCCATCCGCCTACTCACCCACACTGCCGTTATTCTCCGTGACGGCAGACAAACCATGAAACCTCAGACAACAGATTCTCCGCGTGGGAAACAAAAACAACTGCCGAGGCTTCCCACGCCTCGTGTCGCTCCCTTCCTAGGCCTCGCCCGTCGTCCACCGCCCGGTGCTCTCGGCGTGGCGTGGTCAACATGGTCAACGACCGACATGCATCGATGTGGATCAGATGGAGAGGCCGATATGGGTCCACGGCCGCATGCAAGGAACCGCCTCCTTATTACGCTGCAAAATAATGATTCCTCCAAGCGACATCCGGGACCCACCGAAAGGGCCTCAGATTTCGTGAAAAAAACGTTATACCAGAAAAGCTCGGACCCACCAGCTATATCTTCGCACGCAAGGAAGTGCCTCCTTATTACGCACAAAAAAAATGAATACTTCCTCTGCTAGCTGGGACCCAGTATAGTGGGCCTACTAAGTTGACGGGGACGAAGGGCTTTGTCAACTTAGTAAATATGCACGATTCTAGCTCGACTGACCGTACGATGTCCATCCAACGGCCGTAGTGCTTCTTCAACCTCTGGTCTTCTTGGTCCAGCCGCCCGAAGCAGCGCCGGTCATGCCGCCGCTTCCTGCCTCCCGTGGCCGGTCTTGCCGGAGGCCTCACCGCCCCCATACTACTCCCACCGCTGGCTAGGCCATCCCTCCACTCCACTCACCCACACCCCCTGTTATTCTGCGGCGACGGCAGCGCAGCCGAACCAGTGAACCCTCACACTCCTCTCCGCATGGGCATCCACTGCCGCGTCTTCCCCGGCTCCGCGTCGTCCCCTTCCTAGGCCTCGCCGTCGTCCACCGCTGTGGTGCTCTCGGCGCGGCGTGGTCAATGTGGTCAACGACCGAATTCCATCAGTAGAATATTGTATGTGGAGAGGCTAACAGTTGGGTCCACGACAGCTGCAAGGAAGTGCCTCCTTATTACGCGGAAAATAATTATTCCTCCACCTGACAGCAGGGACCCACCGGATGCCCACCAGTATTTCGTGAAAAAAATGTTTGCCCCTGACTGCTGGGACCCATCCGACGGGCCACTGTATTTCGCGAAAAAAACATTCCCCTTGCTGTCAGCTCGGACCCACCAGAAGTGCCTCCTTATTACGCACAAAAAAAGAATACCCCTGCTAGCTGGGACCCATGTTGGTGGGAGGCTGACTTGTGGGCCTACTAAGTTGACGGGGACGGAGGGCTTTGTCAACTTAGTCAATATAAACGATTCTAGCTCCAGTGACCGTACGATGTCCATCCAACGGCCGTAGTGCTTCTTCAACCTCTGGTCTTCTTGCTCCAGCCGCCCAAAGCAGCGCCGGTCATGCCGCATGCTCCTGCCTCCCGTGGCCGGATGTGCTCCCGCGGAGGCCTCATCGCCCCCTACTATTCCCACCACTGGCCAAGCCCTGCAGCGACGGCGGCCTCACACCGTAGCCGAACCAGTGAACCCTCGTACTCCTCTCTGCGCGGGCTTCCACTGCCGCGTCTTCCCCGGCTCCGCGTCGTCCCCTTCCTAGGCCTCGTCGTCGTCCACCGCCCTGGTGCTCTCGGCGCGGCGTGGTCAATGTGGTCAAGGAACGACTTCCATCGGACGTGGATCAGACGTGGAGAGGCCGATACCGGGTCCACGGCCGTAGCAAGGAAGTGCCTCCTTATTATGCGGAAAATAATGATTCCTCCACCAGACGGCTGGGACCCACCGGACGGGCAACTATATTTCGCAAAAAAAAATGTTTCCCCCTGACTGCTGAGACCCACCAGCTACATCTTTGCACGCAAGGAAGTGCGTCCGGGCAAAAAAACGATTCGCCCCCTGACTGCTGGGACCCACCAGCTACATCTTCGCACACAAGGAAGTGCGTCCGGGCAAACGACTCGCCCCCTGACTGCTGGGACCCACCAGCTACATCTTCGCACACAAGGAAGTGCCTGACAGTCGGGACCCATGTAACGCCCTCGATGCGGCTATATCTCCCACGTGTCGAGGCACGACTTAGAGGCATAACCGCATTGAAAGCAATGTCGCAAGTGAGGTAATCTTCACACAACCCATGTAATAAATAAGGGAAATAGATACATAGTTGGCTTACAATGCCACTTCACACAATACATAAATAAACATCCATCATTCAGTAGTACACTCAAGGTCCGACTACGGAACCAAAATAAAGAATATACCCCAAAATGCTACACAGATCCCCGAATCGTCCCAACTGGGCACCACTACTGATCATCTGGAAAAGACACATAGTAACGACCACGTTCCTCGTCGAACTCCCACTTGAGTTCGGTTGAGTCACCTGCACCGCATCATCGGCACCTGCAATCGTGTTGGAAGTATCTCGTGAGTCACGGGACTCAGCAATCTCACACCATGAGATCAAGACTATTTAAGCTTATAGGAAGGATGAGTAGTATAGTGGAGCTGCAGCAAGCGACTAGCATATATGGTGGCTACTTCGCAAAGAGAGCGAGAAGAGAAGCAAAGCGCCGGACGTGAAGCTAGTAGCGATCAAGAAGTGATCCTGAACTACTTACGTCGTAAATAACTCCAACACCGTCTTCACTTCCCGGACTCCGAGAAGAGACCATCACGGTTACACACGCGGTTGATGTGTATTTTATTTGAGGTCAAACTTCGGGTTTTCTACAACCGGACATTAACAAATTCCCATCTGCCTCATAACCGCAGCACGGCTTTGAAAGATATTACCCTGCGGTGTCCCAACTTAGCCCATTATAAGCTCTCACGGTCAACGAAGGATATTCCTTCTACCGGAAGACCCGATCAATCTCGGAATCCCGGACTACAAGACAATTCGACAGAATAAAACAAGACTAGCAAAGCCGCCCGACAGCCGTCAAATCCCGATAGGAGCTGCACATATCTCGTTCTCGGGGCACATCCGGATGAACACTACGTACGGCAACCGAAGATGCCCCAAGTTGCCTCAGGGTGGCACCGCAAGTGGCTCTAGTTTGGACCAACACTCAGAGGAGCATTGGCCCGAGGGTTAAATAAAGATGACCCTCGGGCTCGCGAAAACCCGGGGGAAAAGGCTTAGGTGGCAAATGGTAAAACCAAGTTGGGCCTTGCTGGAGGAGTCTTATTCAAAGCGAACTGTCAAGGGGGTCCCATAAATCACCCAACCGTAAGGAACGCGAAATCAAGGAACATAACACCGGTATGACGGAAACTAGGGTGGCAAGAGTGGAACAAAACACCGGGCATAAGGCCGAGCCTTCCACCCTTTACCAAGTATATAGATGTATTAATTATAGCAGATATATATTGTGATATCCCCAACAAGTAAACATGTTCCGATAAGGAACAACATCTCCATGTTCCAACAAGGAACAAACTTAAACTTCACCTGCAACTAGCAACGCTATAAGAGGGGCTGAGCAAAGCGGTAACATGGCCAATCAACGGTTTGCTAGGAAAAGGATGGTTAGGGGCTGACATGGCAATATGGGTGGCATGATATAGCAAGTGGTAGGCATCGCAGCATAGGCATAGCAAAAGAGCGAGCATCTAGCATAGCAAAGATAGAAGTGATTTCGAGGGTATGGTCATCTTGCTCGCAATGTTCTCAGAGTTGTCGAAAGCTTGATCCTCGTAAGCGTTCTCGACAGGTTCCTCGTTCATGTACTCATCTCCCGGCTCTACCCAAAGCAACAACACAAACAAAGGAACCACAATAAATCACGGTGCAATGCACAATCAACATGATGCAAAACATGGCATGATATGCGGGATGTGATATGCAATGCGTATGTGCGCTCCGGAAGGAAAATGATGAACCAGGCATCAACTTGGCAAACCAAGTATGCCACTGGAAAGATGAGATGATTTCGGTTGAAATCGATATAAAGATCACCCGAATCGGATGCACGGTTTGGAAATGACAAGCACAACAAGAATGGCACAAATCTGCCATTAACAGCATGATGCCACTTAGCAAGCAACAAATAATTAACCTACTGCACCCAAACGTATCAACAAAGTACATGGCAGTGATCTACACAATATGCTTGACAAAAGATGAGCACTACGCTTCGGCTAAATCACATCATAACAGGTTCAAACAAGAATGGCAAAACTGCACAAAATATCAGGCTGGGCATGTCAAAAACAGCATCAGGTTGCAATGTTCAGAGCAACAAAACTACATGCTACAGGAACTTATAATAGCAAAACAAGGCATGGAATGAATCTACTCAAAGCATAGAACAAAAGTCCCTTACTGACCATAAGCCAAAAAGGATCCGAAAATATAGTAACACCCATGTCAATATTGAAAGTTTCGTTAACAGATTCAGCAACATGGCATGTCAAAAACTGATAACAAGTAGGCATGTTTACAAGCTCAATGCACTCACTACAGAGCCTTAAATGATAAACTAGGCATAGATTCAGCAAGAAGACATGTCATAGAAGACATACATGTCAAGGACAATAACATAGCATAAATGGATCAACCACAACAACCTTGGCAAAATTGAATAACATGTAAACAATCTGCCAGGAAACATTTTATAGCAAAAGTAGAGCTCGATTGACTCAAGCTAAGGTACTCCATAATTGCAAACAAGGGCATGGACGGATAGAGCAAGACATGTTTAACATTCAAGATGAGCTCAAATGAAAATGATGCAATGAGATGAAATGATCTACTCTTCGAGGCGAACATTTTGACATATTATAAGCGCAAAATGGATCTATAGATGCAAAGTTAAACTCGGTTGGAAATGCAACAAAACATTGGATGCAAAAATAACTTGGAGAAATATTAGGAGGGGGAGAAGTCAACGGCGCGATTCCTGAGGCCGGATCGGGCCGGATCGGGCGACGGGCGCCGGCGGGGAGGAAGGAGCTCACGGCCGGGCGGCGGCCGAGGCGCCGAGGGCGGCGGGCCGAGCGCCGGGCGGCGGCGGCGGGCCATGCTGCGCGGCGGAGGAGCGCGCGGCACTGGGAGGAGCGCGGCGGCGGTGGCGGCGCGCCGGGCGGGCGCCTGGCCGGCGCGGGCGCCGGGAGCGGCGCGCTGGGCGGCCAGGCGGCCTGGCCTCTGGCCGGGCGCGAAGGGCGGCGGCGGGCGCCCGGGTGGCGGCGTGGCGCCTGCGATTGGCACGGCGGCGACGGACGCGTCCGGCTCGCCCGGACGTGTCCGGCGGCGCGGAGGGGGAAAGAGCTAGGGTTTCGGGGGAATGATCCGAGATTTGGAGGGGGGTTTGCTTAAATAGGCATAGAGGGAGCTAGGAGAGTCCAAATGAGGTGTAGTTTTCGCCCACACGATCGTGATCGAACGACTGAGAGCATGGAAGTGACTTAGATGGGTTATTGGGCTATATTGGAGGGGTGTTGGGCTGCAACTTAAAAGAGGCCTTTGCGAGAGTGCGGTTAACCGTTGGAGTACCAAACGAGCTCCAAATGACCCGAAACTTGACCGGTGGTCTACGGGTGGTATACCAAGGCCACTAGACAAACCTCGGTCCATTCCGAGAAGGTTTAGTACCCGCACACGGAAAAACGTAAAAGGGACCGCCGGGGGAGATAGGAGTGCCGGATTGCAAAACGGACAACGGGAAAAATGCTCGGAATCATGAGACGAACACGTAAGCAAATGCGATGCACATGATGACATGATATAAAATGCATGACATGGACAAAATGCAAAATGAAGAAAATCCAACCACGGAGGGAATATCATATCACAATGCTGAAAATGGCAAGAGTTGGAGTTACAAATATGGAAAGTTACATCCGGGGTGTTACAACACTCCACCACTACAAGACGATCTCGTCCCGAGATCTAGGACTGAAAGAACTCCGGATATTCGAACGGAGGTGATCCTCGCGCTCCCGGTAGCTTCTCGGTCGGAATGGTGTGACCACTTCACTTTCGTGAATTTGATTGACTTGTTGCGAGTCTTGCGCTCGGTTTCTTCGAGAATAGCAACGGGTGCTCATGATAAGAGAGATCTTCTTGAAGGTCAATCTCTTCAAGTTGATAGTGCGTCAGGAGTCTTGAAGCACTTGCGGAAGCTGTGACACGTGAAACACATCGTGCACGCTTGCAAAGTTAGATGGAAGCTCAAGTTGATAGGCGAGATCGCCTCTTTTCCCAATGATCTTGAAAGGACCCATGTATCTAGGGGCAAGCTTCCCTTTGATACCGGGTTGACGAGTGCCTTTCATTGGAGAGACGCGGAGGTAGACATGGTCTCCGATTTCAAAAGCCACATCACGGTGCTTATCATCATAATAGCTCTTCTGGGCGCGATTGCGCGGCTTTGAGATTCTCACGAATGACTTGGCACATTTCTTCCGCTTCGTGATCAAGTCATTGCCAAGAAGTTGGCGTTCACCTGTCTCGCACCAATTGAGAGGAGTACGGCACTTTCTCGCCATAGAGAATTTCGAATGGGGCCTTGCCGAACTCGCTTGGAAGCTGTTGTTGTAGGAGAACTCGGCATATGGAAGACAATCTTCCCACTTCATACCGAAGAAATGACACAAGCCCGAGCATATCTTCAAGGATTTGATTAACTCGCCGACTTGGCCACTTGTTTGAGGATGGAAAGCTGTCTTTGAAACGAATGTTGGTGCCCATGGCCTTCTGAAAGAATCCCAAAACTTGGATGTAAAGATGCTGCCACGGTCTGAAGAGATCAATTGTGGAATGCCGTGCAAGGAGACAATCCTCGAGGTGTATAGCTCGCCAACCGAAATGATGTGATGGATTCTTTGATAGGAAGAAAATGAGCCACTTTAGTAAGCTTGTCAATGACAATGAAGATAGCATCATTTCCACGCTTGGACTTTGGAAATCCAACACGAAGTCCATTTCGATATGATCAAACTTCCATTCAGGAATAGCAAGAGGTTGGAGGAGACCAGCTGGTCTTTGGTGTTCTCGCTTTCACTCTTCTCGCAGACATCACATTCATTCACGAATTGAGCAATTTCTCGCTTCATTCGAGTCCACCAATATGACTGCTTGAGATCATGGTACATCTTCGTACTTCCAGGATGAATGGATAGAAGCGAATTGTGAGCCTCGTTCATAATGACTTTTCATAGATCACCCTTAGGAACCACAATCCGGTCCTCAAAGAAAAGAGTATCTTTGTCATCAACATGGAAGCACTTGCACTTGGAAATGCCCTTGTCGATACCACGTTTCACCTTTTTCACCATGGTATCCAGAAGTTGAGCCTCACGAATCTGATCTTCCAAAGTAGGAGAGACTATGAGGTTGGCAAGAAAGCCTTGAGGAACAACTTGAAGATTCAGCTTATGGAAAGCTTCACAGAGATCCGGTTGGAAGGGCTTGAGGATTAGACTGCTGCAGTAAGCCTTCCCGCTCAAAGCATCTGCAATGACATTGGCCTTGCCGGAGTATATTCAATACTTGGGTTGTACTCTTGAATCATTTCGACCCATCGAAGTCTGCCTCGAGGTTGAGGTTGGGCTGAGTGAAGATGTACTTGAGACTCTTGTGATCGGTGAAAATGTCCACTTTCCTTCCCAACAAGAGATGTCTCCACGTTATCAATGCATGGACAATCTGCCGCCAACCGGAGATCGTGGTGGGGTAGTTCTTCTCGTTGGGCTTCAATCAAGTAGAGGTATAAGCCACAACTCTCTTCTCTTGCATTAACACAAGACCGAGACCTTGAAGAGAAGCATCACGAGAAAACTTCGAATGGCTTGGATTCATCAGAGGAGTCAAGACAGAGCTGTGACGAGTTTCTCTTTGAGGGTATTGAAAGCAACGTCACACTCGGGAGACCGGACATACTTCACATGCTTACGGAGGAGGTTGGGGAGAGGCTTTGCAATCTTGGAGAAGTTCTCAACGAATCTTCGCAATAGCTTGCAAGACCAAGAAAGGCTGGAGCTGCTTGACATTCTGAGGAGGTTCCCAATTCACAATTGCGGACACCTTCTCGATTAACAGCGATGCCCTTGGCGGAGATGATATGACCAAGATAAAGCACTTCATCAAGCCAAAATTCACATTTGGAGAACTTTAGCATAGAATTGATACTCTCTCGGCTTGTCTAGCACCAATCGCAAATGTTTGGCATGATCCTTCTTATTCTTGGAGAAGACCAAAATATCATCAAGATAGACCAAGACGAATTCATTGGTGTAGGGGTTGAAAATGAAGTTCATCATCCGAGAGAAAGTTGGAGGAGCATTGACAAGGCCGAAAGACATGACAGTATATTCATAAGAACCAAAGCTTGTTCAATCTTTGTCTTGGGAATATCTTGTTCACGAATGCGAATCTGATGATAACCCATACGAAGGTCAAGCTTGGAGAACATCAGAGCACCTTTGAGTTGCTCGAAAAGCTCATTGATGTTGGGAAGTGGATACTTGTTCTTGATTGTCTTCTTATTCAATGGACGGTAATCGACGCAAAGTCGGTCCGTGCCATCCTTCTTCCGGACAAAAGAACACCACAACCCCAAGGAGATGAACTCGGTCCGATCAAACCAGACGCTCTTGTTCATCGAAATGCTTCTTCAATTCCCTCAGCTCATTAGGTCCAAGCTTGTATGGACGCTTGCAAACGGGTTCGCCGTGCTCAAGATCGATGACGAACTCAATCGCCGATGAGGAGGCATACCGGAAGCTCTTTTGGAAAGACATCTTGGTACTCACAAACGACCGAATCGAGAGATAGCATCCAATTACCTTCTCATTGAGAGAAAACAACCGAATGGTTTCATCATGAGCGGCATAGATGATCACATCATTAGAAGAGTGAGTCAATTGAATTTCCACAGCAGCACAATCAAGCTGAGCTTTGTGCTGATAAAGCCAGTCCATCCCGAGAATAAGATCAATATCCGAGTCACCAAGAACAATTGGTTTAGCCAGAAATCTATAATCGCCCATCTTGATAGAAACATCCGGGACATAATTATTAGCTGTCATTTGCTTACCCGGGGACACAATCTTCAACGGAATAGGAATCTTTTCCGTCACAAACTCATGCTTGGCAACAAAAGGTCTCGAAATGAAAGAAAGCGATGCACCAAAGATCAAATAAGACTTTTGCAGAATATCATTAATCGAGAGATTACCCATTATCACATCAAGATTCCTCCGCTTGAGCTGCATTCATCATATTCACCTTGGCATGCTTTGGATTATGCTTGACCACCGCATTGCCGGAAGATTTCACAGAGGAGGAGGCGGAAGACGCCTCTGGTTGAAGCATTTGTTCGCATAGTGACCTTTCACGACATTTGTTGCAAGTCACCTCGCATACGGACGGTGGTAAGGAGCACTTGACCTTGGAGCTTGAGAATTAGACTTGTTCTCGATAGCTGTGGTTGGGTGGGTGGGAAGATCCACGGCCACCTGAGTTCTTCTGCTGATAAGGCCGACGGAACGGAGGAGGAGGAAGGTAAAACTTCTGCTGCTTAGCTGCTACTTGAGAGGAAGAAGAAGACTGAACTGCATCCCTGATTCTCTTCTTAGAAGCCTCACATTTGAGCTGGGCAGCTTCTTGCTTCAGTGCCATGTTGTAGAAATCATCATACTTAATCGCTCCAAAAGCACAAGAGCTAATTGCAGATCTTCTCTCGCACCACCTCTGAATTGATAGATCATACTCTTCTCATCGTGCACGCCTTGCTTAGCAAAACGAGCGAAGCTTCGAACTGGATATTGTATTGATAGATGCACATGTTGCCCTGCTTGAGATTGCGGAACTCCTCACGCTTGCTCTCAACAACACTTTTCGGAATGTGGTGAGCTCTGAAATCACGGCGGAACTCATCCTGTGTAATGACACGACCTCCTCTGGAATCTTTGTATTGTCGGGTACCACTCAAAGCACTGATCCTTGAGTTGAAACGATGCAAACTTGACAAAATCCTCGTGTCCGACATTGCTACAATCAAAATGCTTGCAGATGTCCACAAGCCAATCGTCAGCGTCTGTGGCCTCGGCTACGTAAACCGAAAGACTTCGGCTGATTAGCGAGGAACCGATCGAGAGTAGCAAAATGCGGCTGATTGTTGCCTTGACCTTGATTTCCTTGATTGCCTTGCCCCGAGTACGTTCTTGCAAGAGCTGCAAAATCATCTCGAGCATTGGCATTGGTGGCTGCCATGATAGCTTGCCGTGCCTCTGGAGGCGGAGGTGGAGGTGGAGGTGGAGGTTCGACCGATCCCCATCATTGCGATCCGGATTCGTACGCTGGCGGAGCCATCCTCAAGAGGGTGACATCCGTTAGTCCTTTGGTAGACAAAAGATAAGTAGAATCAACGGATAGAAATTGCAACATATAGTCTTCACAATAAACATTCGAACAAGAATGAACGAATGAATTCCAAAGTTAATCATCACACGTCCATTAAGGTGAGAAGCCACTTAGATAAAGATATGGAAACAACATCTGCCTTAGAAACAAATCGAGTATCACAACCGAAAACAAAAGGTTGGCTTCTAGAATGAGCCGAACAAACACATGATAGAGATTTCGCCCAAAGTGTTCGTGGTGGGGCCCACACGGACACGACGATAGCGGTCATGAATGACAAACAAGACGTCCCCGAATCAAGATAGCCAAGGATTCTTTAAGACGCCTCGCGACCATCGTGAATCGACCGTGAATGGGCGGACCACTAGACGTTGAACCCCAATCTCAAATCATACATCTGTCGGAAAGAAATCCTGTAAGCTACTAGAATTCCCACCTATAAACTCCCGAAACTTTCTGGTTATGCAATCTGGTGTTGGGGATATAGGGGACACAAAATATATCACCCAAACTAACAATACCTAGATCCAGCTGTATCCATCCGTCAACACATAACCAAGAAATCCTCGGAAATCGTGTACCTCGACCTTCAAAAACATCCGTTATACAAGTCATGGCAATATTCGCCCAAGACTCTCAAGATCGGGCTATCGTGGTTATCTCACCAACAACTGCACAAAAGAGATTTCGATGTCGGCAAAACTCGTATTCCAGAATCGCAACGATAAAATTGTGACGACAACACCTCGGAGCTCAACTCCCCGGGACACTGCCACAACCCCTAAATGTCAGGAGGCACCAAGAACAATGTTCTCGTCACAAAACCATCGTAACGATTCCAAGATACCCACGTGATCCTAAAAAAAATTTAGTGAAAAATAAGAAGAGAAGAGTCAAAACACTACGTCGGGATACCTCACAGAGCTATTTAAGGGACCTGGAAGTAAAAAGAATCCTACTCTCCGATATATATAATCCTAAGACTCAAAACATTTTTCCATTCTAGACTCAACAACGCCAAAGAACAATCAAGTAGGGGCTCCTAAGTCGGAAGGCTCGATTACCAACTTGTAGCGCCCTCGATGCGGCTATATCTCCCACGTGTCGAGGCACGACTTAGAGGCATAACCGCATTGAAAGCAATGTCGCAAGTGAGGTAATCTTCACACAACCCATGTAATAAATAAGGAAAGAGATACATAGTTGGCTTACGATGCCACTTCACACAATACATAAATAAACATCCATCATTCGTAGTACACTCAAGGTCCGACTACGGAACCAAAATAAAGAAGATACCCCAAATGCTACACGGATCCCAGAATCGTCCCAACTGGGCACCACTATCGATCATCAGGAAAAGACACATAGTAACGACCACGTTCCTCGCCGAACTCCCACTTGAGCTCGGTTGAGTCACCTGACCGCATCATCGGCACCTGCAATCGCTTTTGAAGTATCTCGTGAGTCACGGGACTCCGAATCTCACACCCGCGAGATCAAGACTATTTAAGCTTATAGGAAGGACGGTAGTATAGTGGAGCTGCAGCAAGTTTACTAGCATATATGGTGGCTACTTCAAGCAAAAGAGCGAGAAGAGAAGCAAAGCGCGGACGTGAAGCTAGTAGCGATCAAGAAGTGATCCTGAACTACTTACGTCGAATAACTCCAACATCAGTGTTCACTTCCCGGACTCACGAGAAGAGACCATCACGGTTACACACGCCGTTGATGTGTATTTTATTTGAGGTCAACTTCGGGTTTTCTACAACCGGATATTAACAAATTCCCATCTGCCTCATAAACCGCAGGCACGACTTTGAAAGATATTACCCTGCAGGGTGTCCCAACTTAGCCCATTATAAGCTATCACGGTCAACGAAGGATATTCCTTCTACCGAAGACCCGATCAATCTCGGAATCCGGACTACAAGACAATTCGACAAAGAATAAAACAAGACTAGCAAAGCCGCCCGATTGTGCCGTCAAATCCAGATAGGAGCTGCACATATCTCGTTCTCATGGCACATCCGGATGAACACTACGTACGGCAACCGAAGATGCCCCAAGTTGCCTCAGGGTGGCACCGCAAGTGGCTCTAGTTTGGACCAACACTCAGAGGAGCATTGGCCCGGGGGGTTAAATAAAGATGACCCTCGGGCTCGCGAAAACCCGGGGGAAAAGGCTTAGGTGGCAAATGGTAAAACCAAAGTTGGGCCTTGCTGGAGGAGTCTTATTCAAAGCGAACTGTCAAGGGGGTCCCATAAATCACCCAACCGTGTAAGGAACACGAAATCAAGGAACATAACACCGGTATGACGGAAACTAGGGTGGCAAGAGTGGAACAAAACACCAGGCATAAGGCCGAGCCTTCCACCCTTTACCAAGTATATAGATGTATTAATTATAGCAGATATATATTGTGATATCCCCAACAAGTAAACATGTTCCGATAAGGAACAACATCTCCATGTTCCAACAAGGAACAAACTTAAACTTCACTGCAACTAGCAACGCTATAAGAGGGGCTGAGCAAAGCGGTAACATGGCCAATCAACGGTTTGCTAGGAAAAGGATGGTTAGGGGCTGACATGGCAATATGGGTGGCATGATATAGCAAGTGGTAGGCATCGCAGCATAGGCATAGCAAAGATAGAAGTGATTTCGAGGGTATGGTCATCTTGCCTGCAATGTTCTCAGAGTTGTCGAAAGCTTGATCCTCGTAAGCGTTCTCGACAGGTTCCTCGTTCACGTACTCATCTCCCGGCTCTACCCAAAGCAACAACACAAACAAAGGAACCACAATAAATCACGGTGCAATGCACAATCAACATGATGCAAAACATGGCATGATATGCGGGATGTGATATGCAATGCGTATGTGCGCCCGAAGGAAAATGATGAACCAGGCATCAACTTGGCAAACCAAGTATGCCACTGGAAAGATGAGATGATTTCGTTGAAATCGATATAAAGATCACCGGAATCGGATGCACGGTTTGGAAATGACAAGCACAACAAGAATGGCACAAATCTGCCATTAACAGCATGATGCCACTTAGCAAGCAACAAATAATTAAGCTACTGCATCCAAACGTATCAACAAAGTACATGGCAGTGATCTACACAAGATGCTTGACTAAAGATGAGTACTACGCTTCGGCTAAATCACATCATAACAGGTTCAAACAAGCATGGCAAAAGTGCACAAAATATCAGGCTGGGCATGTCAAAAACAGCATCAGGTTGCAATGTTCAGAGCAACAGAACTACATGCTGCAGGAACTTATAATAGCAAAACAAGGCATGGCATGAATCTACTCAAAGCATAGAACAAAAGTCCCTTACTGACCATAAGCAAAAAAGGATCCGAAAATATAGTAACACCCATGTCAATATTGAAAGTTTCGTTAACAGATTCAGCAACATGTCATGTCAAATACTGATAACAAGTAGGCATGTTTACAAGCTCAATGCACTCACTACAGAGCCTTAAATGATAAACTAAGCATACATTCATCAAGAAGACATGTCATAGAAGACATACATAGCAAGGACAATAACATAGCATAAATGGATCAACCACAACAACCTTGGCAAAATTGAATAACATGTAAACAATCTGCCAGGAAACATTTTATAGCAAAAGTAGAGCTCGATTTACTCAAGCTATGGTACCCCATAATTGCAAACAAGGGCATGGATGGATAGAGCAAGACATGTTTAACAAAACATCCTTACTGAAGTATCTCAAAATATGCATGGATCTCTCGGTACCATCAAGTTAACATGGCATCAAAATATCAGCTAAACAGGGCTGAAAACAGCAACATCAGGACACCTACTTTGCATGCTTGTGCTAGTCACCACATAGATCACACAACTACATGGCATACACCCCTGGAAAGATGGCATGGCATATTACAAAGCACATGTAGGACTCCAATTCATAGGGTGCACACAACAATCATGGCAAAAATAACAAAAGTGCAAGTTCTGTTAAGAAACAGAAACTAACATCACATAGCACTCTTCCAACAGCATTTCGTGCATCAAGATGAGCTCAAATGAAAATGATTCAATGCGATGAAATGATCTACTCTTCGAGGCGAACATTTTGACATATTATACGCGCAAAATGGATCTATAGATGCAAAGTTACACTTGGTTGGAAATGCAACAAAACATTGGATGCAAAAATAACTTAGAGAAATATTAGGAGGGGGAGAAGTCAACGGCGCGATTCCCGAGGCCGGATCGGGCCAGATCGGGCGACGGGCGCCGGCGGGGAGGAAGGAGCTCGCTGGGCCGGGCGGGCGGCGGCAGGGCGCCGAGGGCGGCGGGGCGAGCGCCGAAGGGCGGCGGCCAAGGCCGGGCGGCATGGAGAGCGCGGCACTCGGAGGAGCGCGGCGGCGGGCGGGCGCCTGCGGCGGCGGCGGCGCCGTCGGCGCGGGCACCGGGAGCCGGGCGGCGGCGGCGGAGCCAAGGGCTGCCTGGCCTCGCTGGCCGGCGCGGGCGGCGGCGGGCGCCCGGTGGCGACGTGGCGCCCGCGATTGGCGGCGGCGACATGACGCTGCTCGCCGGACGTGTCCGCGGCGCGGAGGGGAAAGAGCTAGGGTTTCGGGGAATGATCCGGATTTGGAGGGGTTTGCTTAAATAGGCATAGAGGAGCTAGGAGAGTCCAAATGAGGTGTAGTTTTCGCCCACACGATCGTGATCGAACGACGGAGAGCATGGAAGTGACTTAGATGGGTTATTGGGCTATATTGGAGGGTGTTGGGCTGCAACTTAAAAGAGGCCTTTATGTAGAGTGCGGTTAACTGTTGGAGTACCAAACGAGCTCCAAATGACCAAACTTGACCCGGTGGTCTACGGGTGGTATACCAAGGCCACTAGACAAACCTCGGTCCATTCCGAGAAGGTTTAGCACCCGTACACTGAAAAACGTAATAGGGACCGCCGGTGGGGATAGGAGCGCAGGATTGCAAAACGGACAAAGGGAAAAAAGCTCGGAATCATGAGAATAACACGTAAGCAAATGCGATGCACATGATGACATGATATAAAATGCATGACATGGACAAAATGCAAAATGAAGAAAACCCAACCACGGAGGGAATATCATATCACAATGCCGAAAATGGCAAGAGTTGGAGTTACAAATATGGAAAGTTACATCCGGGGTGTTACAACCCACCTGGTCAAAGCGTACGTAGTGTTGTCATTCTGGTCGCGAACGTGTATGTACATATATACTGGTGGATATAGAGGCGCGCACGTGCCGCATGTAGCATGCACACGTACGTACAGCGGCCAGGGTGCAAGAAAGAAAATACGGCCATGTATGTGTACATACAGGTGGGGTGTCAAATGCCTACTCGCGCATACGTACGGCGAGGGCTCGTGTACATGGCTGGGTCGGAATGGAGAAACAACGTCGTCGTCGTGTTCATGGGGAGGCAACGGAATGCGTCGTGTTCATGGGGAGGCAACGGAATGCGTCGTGTTCATCGGGAGGCAACGGAATTCGTCCTGTTCATCGGGAGGCAACAGAACGCGTGGCAGCCAATCGGCTGGGTCGGAACGAAATGCGTGGTCGTGTTCATCGGAAGGGCTTGGACGGAACAGGCGATGGAAACGAGGCCTACTACGTCTCGAGCTTGCGTTGGTTTTCCCCAAAGAGGAGGGGGTGATGCAGCACAGTAGCGTAAGTATTTCCCTTAGTTTTTGAGAACCAAGGTATCAATCCAGTAGGAGGTCACGCGCAAGTCACTCGTACCTGCAGAAAACGATAGCAACTCGCAACCAACGCTTAGGGGTTGTCAATCCCTTCACAGTCACTTACGAGAGTGAGATCTCATAGAGATAATATTTTTGGTATTTTTGGTATTAAGATGCAAAGTAAAAAGTAAAAGCAAAGCAAGTAAAATAAAGTAATGAAGATTGATATGATGAGAATAGACCCGGGGGCCATAGATTTCACTAGTGGCTTCTCTCAAGAGCATAGATATTCTACGGCGGGTGAACAAATTACTGTTGAGCAATTGATAGAATTGAGCATAGTTATGAGGTTATCTAGGTATGATCATGTATATAGGCATCACGTCCGTGACAAGTAGATCGAAACGATTCTGCATCTACTACTATTAGTCCACTCATCGACCGCTATCCAGCATTGATCTAGAATATTAAGTTAAAAACAGAGTAACGCCTTAAGCAAGATGACATGATGTAGAGGAATAAATTCATGCAATATGATAAATACCCCATCTTGTTATCCTCGATGGCAACAATACAATACGTGCCTTGCAACTCTTTACATCCTTTGAGTAAGGACACCGCAAGATTGAACCCAAAGCTAAGCACTTCTCCCATTGCAAGAACTACCAATCTAGTTGGCCAAACCAAACGGATAATTCAAAGAGACTTGCAAATATAACTCAATCATACATAAAAGAATTCAGAGAAGATTCAAATATTATTCATAGATAAGCTGAATCATAAACCCACAATTCATCGGTCTCAACAAACACACCGCAAAAAGAAGATTACATCGAATAGATCTCCACGAGAGAGGGGGAGAACATTGTATTGAGATCCAAAAAGAGAGAAGAAGCCATCTAGCTACTAGCTATGGACCCGAATGTCTGAAGTAAACTACTCACACTTCATCGGAAGGGCTATGGTGTTGATGTAGAAGCCCTCCGTGGTGGATGCCCTCTCAGGCGGAGCTCCGGAAGAGGCCCCAAGATGGGATTTTTGGCTCCGTATCTGGTCTATTGGGGGTACGTAGGTATATATAGGAGGAAGGAGTACGTCGGTGGAGCTCCGAGGGGCCCACGAGGTGGGGCGCGCCTGTGGGCGCCTCCACCTCGTGACCTCCTAGGAAACTTCTTGGAGTAGGGTCCAAGTCTCCTGGATCACGTTTGGTGAGAAGATCACGTTCCCGAAGGTTTCATTCCGTTTGGACTCCGTTTGATATTCTGTTTCCTCAAAACACTGAAATAGGCAAAAAACAGCAATTCTGGGCTGGGCCTCCGGTTAATAGGTTAGTCCCAAAATAATATAAAAGTGGAAAATAAAGCCCAATATAGTCCAAAGCAGTAGATAAAGTAGCATGGAGCAATAAAAAATTATAGATACGTTGGAGACGTATCGTGCATCCCCAAGCTTAATTCACCTTTCGTCCTCGAGTAGGTAAATGATAAAAAGAGAATTTTTGATGCGGAGTGATACTTTGGCATAATTTCAATGTAAATATTCTTTATCATGGTATGAATATTCAGATCCGAAAGATTCAAGACAAAAGTTCATATTGACATAAAAATAATAATACTTCAAGCATACTAATCAAAGCAATCATGTCTTCTCAAAATATCATGGCAAAAGAAAGTTCATCCCTACAAAATCATATAGTTAGGCTATGCTTCATTTTCGTCACACAAAGATGTTCCCAACTTCTATACCCCCGATGACAAGCCAAGAAATTGTTTCATACTCAAATAATCTCAATAAATTTCAACCTTCACGCAATACATGAGCGTGAGCCATGGATATAGCACTATGGGTGGAATAGAATATGATGATGGGGATTGTGTGAAGAAGACAAAAAAAGGAAGAAAGTCTCACATCAACGAGGCTAATCAATGAGCTATGGACATGCCCATCGATTGATGTTAACATGAGGAGTAGGGATTGCCATGCAACATATGCACTAGAGCTAAGAATGCTCAACAAAATAAAACTAGTGGGTGTGCATCCAACTTGCTTTCTCATGAAGACCTAGGGCATTTTGAGGAAGCCGATCGTTGGAATATACAAGCCAAGTTATATAATGAAAAATTCCCACTAGTATGAACAAGACAACTCACTAAAAAACATGGTGCTACTTTGAAGCACAATATATGAGACTCACTACATGAAGAACAAGGTGGTACTTTGAAGCACAAGTGTGGAAAAAGAGATAGTAGCATTGCCCTTTTTATTTATATTTTTTTGGGCCTTTCTTTTTTTGGCCTTTCTATTTTTTATGGGCAATGCTCTAATGATGATCATCACATTCATTACAACATAAGGATTACAACTCGATACTAGAACAAGATATGACTCTATATGAATGCCTCCGGCGGTGTACCGGGATGGTGCAATGAATCAAGAGTGACATGTATGAAAAAATAATTTAAGGTGGCTTTGCCACAAATACGATGTCAACTACATGATCATGAAATGGCAATATGACAAAAGTAAAGTATGTCATGATGAAGATGGTGGAAGTTGCATGGCAATATATCTCGGAATGGCTATGGAAATGCCATAATAGGTAGGTATGGTGGCTGTTTTGAGGAAGATATAAGGAGGTTTATGTGTGAAAGAGCGTATCATATCACGGGGTTTGGATGCACCGGAGAAGTTTGCACCAACGCTCAATGTGAGAAAGGGCAATGCACGGTACCGAAGAGGCTAGCAAATGGCGGAAAGGTAAGAGTGCGTATAATCCATGGACTCAACATTAGTCAAAAGAACTCATATACTTATTGCAAAAATTTAGAAGTCGTCAAAATCAAGTACTACGCGCATGCTCCTAGGGGATAGATTGGTAGGAAAAGACCATCGCTCGTCCCCGACCGCCACTCATAAGGATGCACAAGCCAGGTAAACTTCATGCTTCAAATTTGTTACACAACTTTAACCATACGTGCATGCTACGGGACTTGCTAACTTCAACAAAAGTATTTCTCAAATTCTTTCAACTACTCAACTAGCACAACTTTGATATTATTACCTCCATATCTCAAAACAATTATCAAGCATCAAACTTATATTAGTATTCAACGCACTTAAAAGAAAGTTTCACATATCTTGAATACCAAGTACATTAACATTAAGCAAATTACCATGCTATTAACGACTCTCAAAATAATCTAAGTGAAACATGAGAGATCAAGTTTCTTTAAAACAATCCACCACCATGCTCTAAAAGATCTAAGTGAAGCACTAGAGCAAAAATTATCACGCTAAAAAAGATATAAGTGAAGCACTATGAGCAAAACTATCAAGATCAAAAGATATAAGTGAAGCACATAGAGTATTCTAACAAATTCCAAATCATATATGGCTCTCTCAAAAGGTGTGTACAGAAAGCATTATTGTGGTAGACTAACAAGCAAATACACAAATAATACAAGACGCTCCAAGCAAAACACATATCATGTTGGTGAACAAAAATATAGCTCCAAGTAAATTACCGATGGAAGTGGACGAAAGAGGGGATGCCTTCCGGGGCATCCCCAAGCTTTGAATTTTTGGTATCCTTGGATTATCTTGGGGGTTCCATGGGCATCCCCAAGCTTAGGCTCTTGCCACTCCTTGTTCCATAATCCATCAAAATAATTCACCCAAAACTTGAAAAGTTCACAATACAAAACTCAATAGAAATCTCGTGAGCTCCGTTAGAGAAAGAAAACAAAAGACTACTTTAAGGTACTGTAATGAACTCATTCTTTATTTGTATTGGTGTTAAACCTACTGTATTCCAACTTCTCTATGGATCATAAACTATTTTACTAGCCATAGATCCATCAAAATAAGCAAACAACACACGCAAAACAGAATCTGTCAAAAACAGAACAGTCTGTAGTAATCTGTAACTAACACAAACTTCTGGAACCCAACAAATTATACCAAAATTAGACAACCTGGAAAATTTGTTTATTGATCAGCAGCAATTGGAAGAACTATTTTATCACGTTCTGGTGATTTTTAACAATTCGGGCACTGAGCACAAAGATTCTGGAAATTACAGCAAGATCATATAACTATCTTCCAAGAAGATCTAATAGGTTTAACTTGGCACAAACACTAATTAAAAGATAAAACCACATCTAAACAGAATCTAGATGGATTATTTATTCCTATACAGAAGCAAAAACAAAAAACACAAAATAAAATTGGGTTGCCTCCCAACAAGCGCTATCGTTTAACGCCCCTAGCTAGGCATTGAGATTTTGATGATGCTCACATGAAAGACAAGAATTGAAGCACAAATAGAGCATCATATAGCATGTGACAAACACATCTAAGTCTAACATACTTCCTATGCATAGGCATATTATAGGCAAACAAATTTGCAAGGCAAGCAAAAACTAGCATATGCAAGGAAGAAGAAGGTGACAATAGCAATCTCAACATAACGAGAGGTAATTTAGTAACATGAAAATTTCTATAACCATATTTTCCTGTCTCATAATAATTACATGTAGGATCATAAGAGAATTCAACATAATAGCTATCACATAACATATTCTCAACATGATCCACATGCATGCGAAGTTGACACTCTTCCGAAATAGTGGGATTAACATTAACTAAAGTCATGACGTCTCCAAACCCACTTTTATCAAGAACTTCATAAGATTGAACATTATCCAAATATGTGGGATCTAAAGTTGACACTCTTCCAAACCCACTTTCAATATTATTGCAAAAAATATTATCAATCTCATATTCATCATGGGACTTAAATAAAATTTTAAGATCAAAAGAAGAATCACCCCAATCATGATCATTGCAACAAGTAATAGACATAGCAAAACTAGCATCCCCAAGCTTAGGGTTTTGAATATTATTAGCACAATTGTGATCAAGAGAATTTATAGTAAAATCATTGCAATCATGCTTTTTATCAAAGGAACTAGCAAGTATGGGTGCAATAGCAACGATCTCATGTTTATCATATGGAACTATAGCAAATTCGTCTTCATAAATATTGGCATCATGGCCACAAGCATCATGTTCATCAAGAGATATTTCAAACAATTCATCGGAATCATCATTATCTATAGATTCATGCATATCATTATTTTCTTCCAAAGCAGCGGCCATTCTCTCAATAAATTCTTTGACACAGACATTATGAGCATTCATAGCAATATTTAAGTATGTCAAAATTTTCAGATTCGTAGAGAGTAATATCATACTTTTCAATCAAAGAAGCAACTTCATAAGCACCCTTAAAAGCAACAAATTCTTCAATTTGTTCGATATCATAGTAACTATAAACACCCTTCGCATAAGAAGATAAGATTTCATTTTCATTAAACTCACATTGGTAGGGAAGGTGTTTTTAGGGTTTTTAGAACAACAAGTAAAATCATATTCCCAACATAAATTCCAAGCATAGTATTGCAAAAATTGAATTTGACTCCATAATAGTTTCCCTTTTTCAGATATACAGTGTCGCACATAACAAGCATGCTCATCTAAAGATCTGCCCTCAACTAAGCTAGTTGGGGTTTCAGCACGAGCACATAGAGATCGAAGATGATCCAAGTAGAACACTTTAAGTGGACCCATATCAATAGATTTTCAGCGAGCGAAGATGCAAGCATATAGAAGGCACAAGGAAAAACAAACAAAGATACATACGGGAAGAAGGCGAACGAAAAAGAGAGGGCGAATAAAACGGCAAGGGTGAAGTTGGGGAGAGGAAAACGAGAGGCAAATGGCAAATAATGTAATGCGAGAGATAGGGATTGTGATGGGTAATTGGTATGTTGACTTTTGCGTAGGCCTCCCCGGCAACGGCGCCAAAAATGGCTCGTTGACGGGAGCTCAAATCTTGACTTGATTTGGCGTAAGCCTCCCCGGCAACGGCGCCAGAAATCCTTCTTGCTACGTCTCGAGCTTGCGTTGGTTTTCCCCGAAGAGGAGGGGGTGATGCAGCACAAGATGGCGTAAGTATTTCCCTCAGTTTTTGAGAACCAAGGTATCAATCCAAGAGGAGGTCACGCTCAAGTCCCTCGTACCTGCACAAAACGATAGCAACTCGCAACCAACGCTTAGGGGTTGTCAATCCCTTCACGGTCACTTACGAGAGTGAGATCTGATAGAGATAATATTTTTGGTATTTTTGGTATAAAGATGCAAAGTAAAAAGTAAAACCAAAGCAAGTAAAAAAGTAATGAAGATTGATATGACGAGAATAGACCCGGGGGCCATAGGTTTCACTAGTGGCTTCTCTCAAGAGCATAGATATTCTACGGTGGGTGAACAAATTACTGTTGAGCAATTGATAGAATTGAGCATAGTTATGAGGTTATCTAGGTATCATCATGTATATAGGCATCACGTCCGTGACAAGTAGATCGAAACGATTCTGCATCTACTACTATTACTCCACTCATCGACCGCTATCCAGCATGCATCTAGAGTATTAAGTTAAAAACAGAGTAACGCCTTAAGCAAGATGACATGATGTAGAGGAATAAATTCATGCAATATGATAAATACCCCATCTTGTTATCCTCGATGGCAACAATACAATACGTGCCTTTCAACTCTTTCTGTCACTGAGTAAGGGCACCGCAAGATTGAACCCAAAGCTAAGCACTTCTCCCATTGCAAGAACTACCAATCTAGTTGGCCAAACCAACCGGATAATTTGAAGAGACTTGCAAAGATAACTCAATCATACATAAAAGAATTCAGAGAAGATTCAAATATTATTCATAGATAAGCTGGATCATAAACCCACAATTCATCGGTCTCAACAAACACACTGCAAAAAGAAGATTACATCGAATAGATCTCCACGAGAGGGGGGAGAACATTGTATTGAGATCCAAAAAGAGAGAAGAAGCCATCTAGCTACTAGCTATGGACCCAAGGTCCAAGTAAACTACTCACACTTCATCGAAAGGGCTATGGTGTTGATGTAGAAGCCCTCCGTGGTGGATGCCCTCTCCGTGAGCTCTAATAGGCCCCAAGATGGGATCTCGTGGATACTGAGGAAGGTGCACGGTGGAATTAGGTTTTTGGCTCCGTATCTGGTCTATTGGGGGTACGTAGGTATATATAGGAGGAAGGAGTACGTCGGTGGAGCTCCGAGGGGCCCACGAGGCAGGGGGCACGCCCAGGGGGGCGCCCTCCACCCTCGTGACCTCCCGGAAAACTTCTTGGAGTAGGGTCCAAGTCTCCTGGATCACGTTCGGTGAGAAGATCACGTTCCCGAAGGTTTCATTCCGTTTGGACTCCGTTTGATATTCTGTTTCCTCGAAACACTAAAATAGGCAAAAAACAGCAATTCTAGGCTGGGCCTCCCGTTAATAGGTTAGTCCCAAAAATAATATAAAAGTGTAAAATAAAGCCCAATATAGTCGAAAACAGTAGATAGAGTAGAATGGAGCAATAAAAAATTATAGATATGTTGGAGGCGTATCATGGCCTGGCGTACCGCAGAACGGAGGAAACGGACCTCCTACGGTCGAAACGGGGGTCCTGTTGATCGGGAGGGGTATGGCGTACTGCAAAACGGAGGAAACTACCTCCTACGGTTGAAACGGGGGTCCTGTTGATCGGGAGGGGTGTGGCGTACCGCAAAACGGACGAAACGGACCTCCTACGGTCGAAACGGGGGTCTTGTTCATCAGGAGGGGTGTGGCGTGCCGCAAAACGGGGCTCCACGGGATACTGTTCATCTCCACCGTCGACCTCCTCCAGCCTCCACGGGCTACCGTCGACCTCCTCCAGCCTCCGTGGGCTCCTGTTCATCCAGCCTCCACCGCGCGGTACACCACCGGCTACTGTTCAACCACCCCTCCAGCGTCTACTATACATCCAGCCATCCACACCACGGGTTCCTATTCAACCACCCCTCCACGGGCACCCCTCCACCGTCTACTGTTCATCCAGCCCTCCACACCACGGGGTCCTGTTCATCCAGAGGCAACGCCACCGCTCACTGTTCATCCAACCCCCCACCCCCACCCCCCGCAACGCTCACTGTTCATCCAATCGATCGGCTTCAGTTAGCAGCGATGGCGAAGAATCGCCGATCGGGTTCGATTAACAACCATCGATCGATCGCTCGGGTTCGATGTAGCGTAACTGCGGTCTGTCGCTTTCGGTTCAGTTAGAGCCCAACGCCTCGCTCGGTTCAGTTAGAGCCAACTCCTCGCACACATGCGCTTACGTGTATGAGAGAAACGCGCATCGCTCGGCCCTTGACCTCCCACCATAACCGGGAACTCCCGAAATTTTCCTCCCCCTCGCTTGTACCACAGTTTTTTCCGTCATGGATGGCCCAAATTATGTCATGCAGCTGCGTCTCCGCCCGCCCAGAACGAAAAGCCCATTTTCTGTCATGATTTTTTGTCATAGAACTAGGAGCCCACCACATCTATGATGATACCGGGTTTTGTCACAATTATCGTCATAGAAGTGTCATATGTATGACAGGAAAAAAATTTCGTTCGGCCCAAAATGTCACGGATGTGTCTTTTTTTGTAGTGACATGAGCATGCCTTGCGAATTTCTGGCAGCCATCACATCTTTTGACCAAGTCCTTGGCATCAGCTGTTGGGTTCTACGGTAGGGTGCGTCGACTGCAAATTAAAATTCCTACGCGCAGAACATCTAGGAACATGCTACGGGAGATGGATCACAAATCGTTTCCACTAGACGCGCAGTGCCGTGCAGCGAAAGAAGAGTTGGGGCAGCGCGTCCGCGTGGATCGTCTCCTCCTCGTTCGATCTCCCTTGAGCGGCCTGTCATCCGATCCCACGTACGAGTTCGCCGGAGCGGCGCAAGTGCACCGCCTCTAACGGTATCGGCGCGTGCGGGAGGAACGTCGTGCGGCGGACTGCTAGGTCCGATCACACAGTCGGCGGCAAGTGGAGGTGGCTCCTGAGGCCGAAGCGATCAACCTCCTGAGGCCGAAGTGATCTGCCTCCTGAGGCCAAAGCGTTCTATTTCTACTGATTGGTGTGCCTCACCTCCACTTTATATAGGCGTCCGTCGCGAGCTCAACACTTGGGCCTCGCACGGACCCTAAAGCCCAAAGTCTACTCGGTCACGTTCCTAGTCCAGTTCAGATCACATCCGACCAAAGGTCTCACGAACCGACCTTGTAGGTTCCTTCCCTTAAGCGCGCGACCCCTTAGGTTCAAGCCGGCTTGGTCGTAGTTCGGATCACCTCCGGACTACATGGCTGGTAGCGGCCTCTAGCAAGGCGTGCCGACCACCAAGCAGACGATGAAGCTGGTTAGGCGAACCTGTACATCATACTTCCATTCCTTTTGCCACACGATATATGTTGTCGGGCTCAAGGCGAGACTGTCATCCTTGTGCTAGCCCGATCTCTTCTCGTTCGGTGATACCGACCACTATCCGGATTATCTCATAATCCTTGTCGCATGGCCATGCTGTTCTGGTCGGATCACACGAGGGGCCCAGAGTATATCTCTCCTGATCGGAGGGGCAATCCCATCTTGCTCGACCATGTCTCGCAGCATGGGATTGGACAAACCGAAACCTACCATTGTAACTACCCATCCACGGAGTAGCGTTTGGTCGGCCCAGAGCAAGTCTATCAAGATCTCGAGTACATGCGTCTCAGGTCTTAGGACATAGAACGTATGTTGTACTAGAGACTCACAGATGACATATCGCTGCGTCTCATAGTTGGGTCTGTCCGACTCGGACCTTATCTCAACTCGGATCCGACTATGTCGAATCCGACCAGACCTTTCCAAGTCCATATTATCCGGTTAGCATCCAATGCTCCATGGCTAGTGAGACCGAGCCATCGACCGTGTCATATGCTAGTCTAGTCGGCTGCGCGTCCACACAGCCCTTTCGACTAGGGACCTTTTAGGAAAGTCATCATACAATGTATAGTCCCACAAACAAGTCGCGTACTTGCTGATACACATCATTGATAATGTCCAAGGACTATCTTTATTCATAAACACATAGGAAATATCATCATACATGATTGCCTCTAGGGCATATCTCCAACAGTCTCCCACTTGCACTAGAGTCAATCAAATAGACATCGAATGCCCATAGCTCTAACGTGCCCCTCATGCTTGGGTTGTGGAAGCGGCTTAGTCAACGGATCTGCAACATTTACATCACCATTCTTTACGATCTTTCGTATCAGGTGATATTTCCGGTCTATGTGTCTGACCTTGTGGTGATTCCTCGGCTCCTTGGCTTGTGCGATGGCACCAGAATTATCACAATCAAGGTCCAACGGTTTCACCGAGGCTGGGAAAATACCAAGATCATCCAGAAAATGCCGGATCCAAACACCTTCCTTTGCAGCTTCACAAGCCGCAATGTATTCGGCTTCGTGGTAGAATCGCCACCGTATCCCTGCTTGGAACTCATCCGATTACCTTTGCTCCTCCGCTCGTGACGCATACCACGAATCCGCATCGTGATCGACAATCATCTCTGTCGGTTTGGAAACTAGCATCGACGTAACCCCTTACGACGAGCTCTTCCTCACCTCCATAAACTAGGAACATCTCTTTAGTCCTTTTCAGGTACTTCAAAATAGTCTTTACCGCTGCCCAGTGACTCTCACCTGGATTGGCCTGGTATCTACTTGTTAGGCTTATTGCAAAAGCAACATCAGGCCTTGTACATATCATGGCATACATGATGGATCCGATTGCTGAGGCATACGGAATCCTACTCATCCTGCTTCGCTCATCAGATGTCGAAGGACTCCGAGTCTCGCTTAGCCTTATACCATGTGAGAGTGGCAAGAACCCTTTCTTCGCCTCACTCATGTTGAACCGCTTCAACACTTTATCTATGTACGTGCTCTGGCTTAAGCCGAGCAACCTCCTCGATCTATCTCTATAGATTTTAATGCCTAAAATATAGACTGCCAAGGTCCTTCATCGAAAACTTGCCATTCAATGATCCCTTGACCGAGTTTAGCATCGAAACAATATTCCGATCAGTAGTATGTCGTCCACATACAAGATCAAAAACACTATCAAGCTCCCACTTAACTTCTTGTATAAACAAGAGTCCTCTTCGCTTTTGATGAAACCGAGATCAGTGAAAACTTCATCAAAACGAATGTTCCAACTCCGAGATGCTTGCTTCAACCCATAAATGGATCTCTTGAGCTTGCATACCTTACTAGTGCTAGTCGGATCGACAAAACCCTCGGGCTGTATCATATACACATCCTCGGTTAAATTTCCGTGAAGGAAAGCCGTCTTGACATCCATCTGCCATATCTCGTAATCGAAATATGCAGCTATAGCTAGTATGATCCTCACCGATTTTAGCATCGCTACCGGCGAGTAAGTCTCGTCGTAGTCAACTCCTGGAACTTGTCCATAACCTTTAGCGACAAGCCGAGCTTTGTAGATCTGAACATTTCCATCCACATCGGTTTTCTTCTTAAAGACCCATTTGCAACCAATGGCGATTCGCCGGTGGCGGATCAACCAAGTCCTGCACTTGATTCTCATCCATGGACTTTAACTTTCGGATCTCATGGCCTCCACCATGCCTCGAATCTGGGCTCACCATCGCTTCGCATACGTGGACCGGCTCATCGCTTTCTAGCAACAATACATCACGCACTCTGCGCAATCTCTCCGATCTTCGTGGTTCCGTGCCGCTTCCACTACATGTTCCCCGACCGACTCGGTATGATCTCATCACCACCGAGCCGTCCCCGAGTGGTCCTCGAATTTCTTCGAGTCGAACCGTCCTCCCACTGGCCTCCCGACTGAGAAACTCTTTCTCAAGGAAAACCCCGTTCCGAGCAACAAACACTTTGTTCTCTTCCCGGTTGTAGAAGCTATATCTCAAGGTTTCCCTCGGATATCCCACGAATATGCATTTATCCGACTTGGGTGTAAGCTTGTCTGACATAAGTCGCTTGACAAATGCTTCACAACCCCAAATCTTTAGAAAAGACAAACTGGGACTCTTCCCACCCACATCTCATGCGGTGTCTTGTCTACGGATTTTGATGGTACCCTATTAAGTGTCAAAGCTGCAGTTTCTAGAGCGTATCCCCAAAATGACAAGGGTAAATCCGATTTGCTCATCATAGACCGGACCATGTCCAACAAGGTCCTATTCCTCCGCTCGACACGCCCGTTTCTCTATGGCGCATCTTGAGGTGTGAGCCGAGGTACTATACCTCGACTTTTCAGATGATCATCGAACTCCTGGCTCATGTACTCACCTCCACGATCAGATCGCAGAAGCTTTATAGTCTTGCCGAGCTGATTCTCAACCTCGCTCGTAAACTCTTTGAATTTTTCAAAAGTCTCCGACTTGTGCCTCATCAAATAGATATATCCATATCTACTCAAGTCGCCGGTAAAAGTCAATGGCATCTGATAGCCACCTTCGGTAAGTTGTGCTCATTGGACCACACACATCACCGTATAAGCTCCAATAGCACGGACGCCTCTCGCAACTCTTTGCGAAAGGAGACTTAGTCATCTTGCCGAGCAAGCATGATTCACATGTCTCGAACGACCAAGTCGGACGAAGTTAGGAGCCCATCATCATGGAGCTTCTTCATGCGTTTCAGACTAATGTGTCCAAGCCGGCAATGCCAGAAGTATGTCGGATTTATCTCATTTGGCTTATGCCTCTTGACATTTACGTTATAGACCGGTTCCTGTTCTAGGTTCAATATAAGTAGCCCATCAACAATGGGTGCATAGCCGTGGAACATACCATTCAAAAATATCGAACAACCATTGTCCTTTAAATTGAATTCATAAGCTTGACTCATCAAACATGAGGCAGAAATAATGTTCCGACTAAGTGCAGGAATGTAATAACAATTATTCAATTCCATTATGAAACCGGAAGGAAGCTGGAGTTGCATCGTGCCGACCTCCAACGCAGCAACTCTTGCTTAGTAGCCGACCCTGATGTCAATCTCCCCTTGTGCCACACGCCTAGTTCTTACCAGCCCCTGCATCGAGTTGCAAATATGAACAACCGATCCAGTATCAAATACCCAAGAGCTACTAGGTATGTCAGCAAGGTAAATGTCTATAACATATGCAACAAGTGTACCATTGCCTGAAGAAGCATTTCTGGCCTTCTTGCCATGCTCGCAAGCCACTTGCTACAGTTCCTCTTCCAAAGACCGGTATCCTTGCGGTGAAAGCAAGCGGTCTTGAGTCCGTCCAGACTTGATTGCAGCGGCAGAGGTTACCATCTCCGTGCCCTTTGCCTTAGCCTTTTCTTGGACCAACTCTTCTTGAACTTAGTTTATTTCTGCACCACCAACACTTGATGCGTGCCTTTCTTAATATCCTGCTCTGCCACCTTGAGCATCCCATGCAATTCAGTGAGTTTCTTATCCATGCCATGCATATGATAGTTCGAGATGAACGTCCCATAGCTGGGCGGAAGAGAACCCAGAAGAGCATCAATAGCCAGCTCATCCAAGAGCGGGAAGCCCAAACAATCCAAAGCTTGCACATATCCGATCATCTTGATCACATGTGGGCTCAGTGGATCACCTTCCTTCAGCCTGCAATCCATCAAGGATCGCCAGTCGTTGAACCTTTCGGTCCTAGCCTGTGTCTGAAACATGCTCTTGAGACTCCCGATCATATCGTATGCCTCAACGTTTTTGAAATGCTGTTGCAAATCGGGCTCCATACAAGCCAGCATCAGACAACTGATCTCCGTTGATTCATCAACGAGTTTCTGGTAGGCATTTTTAGCTGTGGCACTAGCATTATCAGCGAGTTCCTCCGAAGTGGATCCTCTAGAACACGTTCCTTTTATCGTGCTTGAGAACAATTCTCAGATTTCTATACCAGGTGGTAAAGTTTGTTCCATTCAGTTTATCCTTTTCCGTAATTGATTTCAATGCAAAGTTTGGTTGAGCAGGTGGTGCCATTGATCTACAATGTAAAATATGCAATCACTAAGCAATGTGTTTATGTAGAGTAATTCTAGCCTTAATGAAATACTCCCACTGAAGTTGGCATCCCTCCGCAAACTCTCGGTGATTCAAGATCCGACTAGCGCATGCGACTAGTGAGCTTTAGCATCACTGCTAGCCAACATACCTATCCGTAAGCAACTCCTTGCTAATCGTATCTCTATACGACTCACAGCCGATTAGGGAAGGTATCTCATACCCGGCTCCCATCCTTCTTTGCCACAAGGCCCAAAACCGTTTTGATAGCCTTGTCAAGTTAACCTGATGCGGTGCATGTCCGTGTCCGACACGAACCCTTCAGTTCAAGGACACCCAGCAGCACCCCAATTTTATGAGCCCACTACTAGACGTACTTGACATGCGAAGGTGCAACATCGGGGATGGCAATTCGCTTGATATTCATGAGGGATCATTCTATCATTTTAACATGCATAGAAACAAAGAAGCATAACAATCACAAATATAACACATATTGTGAAATAGTATGGCTCCTTCATGGACGTTCGTCCAGGTCGGCTCCAACTCCGATGACCATCTACGAACTCCATCTTGGTTGTCACGCCGGGACGCCAAGCCGCCAACCTGATCTCTATTATCCAACTACTACAACTAGTAATGAATTTTACATAGAGTCACAAGTCGACACGCAGGTCGTTATACAATATAATGACAGCACTTTGGCTCCTGTCGGCTGACAAACATGACACGCAGGCCACGTATAAATTACACACATGCATCACATACACATGAGCCATCCTATTCACATCAAACCTGCAGAAGAAAGTTACCCATAGAATCGCATTCTACCGGGTTTGTGTGTGTCGGGTACGAATACACGGCGCTACGCATACGGCGGTCCCGATCACGCTGAATTCTCTGATCTGACCGATCTTATCGATCATCGCGAATCCGATTCGGATTTACGTTTCACTGTTAACCCCGATGGCGGATGACAGGGGTAGATCGTGTCACAACCTCATCGATCCCGATTTACAGAAAACATAGCCTCAACGATCCCCATGTGCAGTTGATCACATCAACCATACACATAGCCGATCTCTTCAAGGACAACAGATCTCATCTGCCGCCTCCACATATCTAATATGCATACGATCTGAATCCAAATCCTATAACAGAGGCTCTGATACCACTGTTGGGTTCTACCGTAGGGTGCGTCGACTGCAAATTAAAATTCCTAAGCGCAGAACATCTAGAAACATGCTACGAGAGATGGATCACAGTTCGTTACCACTAGATGCGCAGTGCCGTGCAGCGGGAGAAGAGTTGGGGCAGCGCGTCCGCGTGGATCGTCTCCTCCTCGTTCGATCTCCCTTGAGCGGCCTGTCGTCCGATCCCACGTACGAGTTCGCCGGAGCGGCGCAAGTGCACCGCCTCTAACGGTATCCGCGCGTGCGGGAGGAACGTCGTGCGGCGGACTGCTAGGTCCGATCACACAGTCGGCGGCAAGTGGAGGTGGCTCCTAAGGCAGAAGCGATCAACCTCCTGAGGCCGAAACGATCTGCCTCCTGAGGCCAAAGCGTTCTATCTCTACTGATTGGTGTGCCTCACCTCCACTTTATATAGGCGTCCGTCGCGAGCTCAACACTTGGGCCTCGCACGGAACCTAAAGCCCAAAGTCTACTCGGTCACGTTCCTAGTCCAGTTCAGATCACATCCGACCAGTGTCCTACGAACCGACCTCGTAGGTTCCTTCCCTTAAGCGCGCGACCCCTTAGGTTCAAGCCGGCTTGGTCGTAGTTCGGATCACCTCCGGACTACATGGCTGGTAGCGGCCTCTAGCAAGGCGTGCCGACCACCAAGCGCATTTATGAAGCTGGTTAGGCGAACCTGTACATCATACTTCCATTCCTTTTGCCACCACGATATATGTTGTCGGGCTCAAGGCGAGACTGTCATCCTTGTGCTAGCCCGACCTCTTTCTCGTTCCAGTGATACCGACCACTATCCGGATTATCTCATAATCCTTGTCGCATGGCCATGCTGTTCCTGGTCGGATCACACGAGGGGCCCAGAGTGTATCTCTCCTGATCGGAGGGGCAAATCCCATTTTGCTCGACCATGTCTCGCAGCATGGGATTGGACAAAACCTGAAACCTACCTTTGTAACTACCCAGTCACGGAGTAGCGTTTGGTCCGCCCAAGGCAAGTCTATCACCATCTCGAGTACATGCGTCAGCTCAGGTCTTAGGACATAGAACGTATGTTGTACTAGAGACTCACAGATGACATATCGATGCGTCTCATAGTTGGGTCTGTCCGACTCGGACCTTATCTCGACTCGGATCCGACTATGTCGAATCTGACCAGACCTTTCCAAGTCCATATTATCCGGTAGCATCCAATGCTCCATGGCTAGTGAGACCGAGCCATCGACCGTGTCATATGCTAGTCTAGTCGGTTGCACGTCCACACAGCCCTTTCGACTAGGGACCTTTTAGGACAGTCATCATACAATGGATAGTCCCACAAACAAGTCACGTACTTGCTGATACACATCATTGATAATGTCCAAGGACTATCTTTATTCATAAACACATAGGAAATATCATCATACATGATTGCCTCTAGGGCATATCTCCAACATCAGCATGAGCTGTCAACCAATAGAAACTGTGACGAAACGCCTTGGCCACCAAAGACTTTGAACTGGCATGGTGACCACAATCTCCTTCGTGGATCTCATGCAAAAAATTTACGGCCTTCCTCAGGAGACACACAGCGTTGAAACGCCCCTGTCACACTGCAATGTTGTAACTCTCCATTGATAATAGTCATGGACTTAGACCACCGGATTATCTGCCTGGCCAAAGTTTCATCCTCTGGTAACTCGCCCCGGTTCATATATGCCAGATATGGAACCGTCCAATCTGGGATAACATGAAGAGCCGCCACCAACTGAGCTTCCGGATCAGGAATAGCCAAATCCTCTTCACCAGGGAGCTTAAAGGACAGATTGTGCAACACATCTAGGAAGACATTAGGTGGAACCGGTTTACGTTGGGAACCTAGACGGCTTAAAGCGTCCGCCGCTTCATTCTTCTGCCGGTCCACATGATCCACCTGATAGCCTTTGAAGTGACCTGCAACAATATCCACCTCTCGACGATATGCCGCCATGAGTGGGTCCTTGGAATCCCAAGTGCCAGACACTTGTTGAGCCACCAGGACCGAGTCATCGAAGCACTTAATGCGGCTTTAGGTTCATCTCCTTAGCCATCCGAAGACCATGGAGTAAGGCCTCGTATTCAGCAGCATTGTTAGTGCAAGGGAACATTAAACGAAGAACATAACAAAACTTATCACCTCATGGGGAAGTTAATACGACTCCAATCCCCGAGACCTCCAATTGCCTGGACCCATCAAAATTAATAGTCCAATAAGTATGATCTGGCTTCTCTTCTGGCGCTTGTAGTTCCGTCCAATCATTGATGAAATCCACAAGTGCCTGAGATTTGATCGCCGTCCGGGTTATGTATTTCAACCCATGAGGCCCGAGCTCGATACCCCACTTAGCAATCCAGCCAGTTTCTTCCCTGTTCTGGATTATATCCCCCAAAGGAGCAGAGCTGACCACCGTGATGGGATGACCTTGGAAATATTTTTTAAGCTTCCGACTTGCCATAAAAACTCCATATACCAACTTTTGCCAATGTGGGTACCTCTGCTTAGACTCAATAAGTACCTCACTAATATACTAAACCGGCCGCTGAACCGGATATTCCATTCCGGCCTCTTTACGCTCTACCAGAATAGCCACACTAACAGCCCAGGCGTTAGCTGCCACATATAGCAACAATGGCTCCTTGTCAACCGAGCAGCAAGAACCAGCGGATTGGCCAACTGCCGCTTTAAATCCTCAAATGCTTCATTAGCGGCGTCACTCCAGACGAAGTTATCTGTTTTCTTCAGCATCTGATATAAAGGTTTGGCCTTCTCGCCAAGGCGACTGATAAACCGGCTCAACACGGCAATCCGGCCCGCCAGACGTTGAACATCATTCATACACTTCGGTTTGGACAAGGAGGTGATGGCTTTGATCTTTTCCGGATTAGCTTCAATGCCCCTGTTAGACACCAGAAAACCCAAGAGCTTGCCTGCCGGTACACCAAAGACGCACTTGGCCAGATTAAGCATCATTTTATAAACCCGCAGGTTATCAAAGGTTTCCTTCAAGTCATCAATCAATGTCTCCTTCTTCCTGGATTTTACCACAGTATCATCCACATAGGCGTGAACATTACGGCCGATCTGTTTATGAAGACAATTCTGCAAACACCGTTGATAAGTCGCCTGGGCACTCTTGAGCCCAAAGGGCGACACATAGCAGAAGGCTCCAAAGGGAGTTATGAAGGCCGTCTTCTCCTGGTCCTTAATTGCCATTTTGATCTGATGATGACCGGAATATGCATCCAAAAATCTTAAACGCTCACAACCCGTCGTAGCATCAATAATTTGATCAATACGGGGGAGGGCAAACGAATCTGCTGAACAAGCCTTGTTGAGATCTGTGTAGTCCACACACATACGCCAAGTGTCATTCTTCTTAAGGACCAGCACCGGATTAGCCAACCACTCAGGATGAAATACTTCAACGATGAATACAGCCGACAAGAGCCTATCAACTTCTTCTCCAATAGCTTTGCGCGATTCTTCATTGAACCGGCGGAGAAACTGCTTGACCGGTTTACACTTGGGATCAACATTGAGAGTTTGCTCAGCGAGTTCTCTCGGTACACGTGGCATGTCAGAAGGCTTCCACGCAAAAATGTCCCGATTCTCACGGATGAACTCGATGAGCGCGCTTTCCTATTTTGGATCCAAGTTAGCGCTGATGCTGAACTGCTTGGACGAATCGCCGGGCACGAAGTCAACAAGCTTAGTCTCATCAGCCGATTTGAACTTTAGGGCCGGATCATGTTCTGTAGTTGGTTTCTTCAATGAAGTCATATCTTCCGGATCAACATTGTCTTTGTAAAACTTCAACTCCTCTGTTGCACAAACCGACTCAGCATAAGCCGCATCACCTTCTTCACACTCTAGAGCGATCTTGCGGCTCCCATGCACTGTTATAGTTCCCTTGTGACCCGGCATCTTGAGTTGCAGATAGACATAACAAGGCCGTGCCATAAACTTAGCATAAGCTGGCCGTCCAAACAGGGCATGATACAGGCTTTCAAAAGTCAAGGTTTCCGATCTCGAGTCATGCTCGTCTCCAAGAGCCACCTCCAGAGCTATTTTACCAATAGGATATGCCGATTTACCAGGCACCACACCATGGAACACCGTATTGGACGGTTTAAGATTTTTATCTGTTAACCCCATGCGATGGAAAGTTTTATAATAAAGGATATTGATACTACTCCCTCCATCCATGAGTACTTTAGTGAACTTATAACCTCTCACCTGAGGTGCCACCACCAGTGCCAGATGACCCGGATTGCCAACCCGGGGCGGATGATCTTCTCTACTCCACACAATCGGCTGATCGGACCAGTGCAAATAACGGGGCACCGCCGGTTCAACGGCATTCACTACCCTTTTATGAAGTTTCTGATCGCGCTTGTCCAGGCTAGTGGTGAAGACATGATAGTGTCCGCTATTCAGCTGCTTCAGGTTGCTCTGGTAACCCGACTGCTGCTGCTGCTGTTGCTGACTCCCCTGATTGTCATAACCACTTCAGTTGCCTGGATTGCCTTGATTGCCATGCCTGCTCTGATTACCGTGAAAACCTGAACCGGAACTACCTCCACCATAACCCGGCCCATGAGACCCGGGGCCTGAAACGCCACCCGGTCCATGATCATACCGGAAAGAATTAGAATTCTTGAACTCTTGCATGAAGTAGCAATCTTTCCAGAGGTGCGTGGACGGATTCTCCTTTGTCCCATGTTGTGGGCAAGGCTGGTTCAACAGATAAGACAAGCGGTCCGGGTTAGGACTTGGTCCTCCACCGCGCTGGGGCGGTTTACCCTTACGCCATTGGCCCTTGTCATGCGTGCTGGTATTAGCCACAAAGTCTAAGCCGTGGTCACCTTTACGCTTGCCGCCGTTTCCATGACCCGTCGTGTTGTGGTGCTGCCCCTTGGCGTTTCCACTCCTTTTTCCCTTCCCTGTCTTATCATCATCAGACTCGGGATCCTCGGTACTATGAGAGTCGGCGTACTTCACCAGAGCAGCCATGAGGGTTCCCATGTCATTACAATGACGTTTGAGCCATCTCAACTTCAACTTCAGTGGTTCAAACCGACAATTGCCTTCCAATGTTAAAACTGCGGTATCAGCGTTGATGCGGTCCGACGAATGCAAAATTTCCGAAACCCGGCGCATCCAACGGGTTGTTGACTCTCCTTCCTCCTGGACACAGGCAGCTAAGTCCACAATTGACATGGGCGGCTTGCATGTATCCTTGAAATTCTGTATAAACCGGGCTCTCAACTCGGCCCATGACCTGGTAGAATTAGCCGGTAAGCTCTTTAGCCAAGTGCAGGCTATCCCTTCTAGCATCATGGTGAAGTATTTCGCACACGTTGTATCATCCACATCCAGCATCTCCATGGCCATCTTATAGCTTTCGACCCATGTCTTAGGGGATAAATCGGCGGTGTAATTCGGCACCTTGCGTGGGCCTTTGAAATCCTTGGGCAGGCGCACATTGCGCAACGCTGGGACGAGACACGACAGTCCCAAAGAACTAGAAGTAACTCCTGGTTCCACCGACGTGGTTGTACGAACCGGAGTAAGCTGACGGGCTTCATGCTGCACCGCTAACTCGGCCTCTCTGCGTGCCCGAACCCGGTCCACCACCTCTTGAGAATCACCAGCACCACCCGCCGGGTTATTGCCACGGGGCGGATCACGATTCCGCTCGTTACTTGACACTGTCTGTTCATCCATGCGCCTACTGTAACTCCGGATTGGACAGGGAGCACTACAAAAAAAAGACACATCCGTGACATTTTGGGCCAAACGAAATTTTTTTCGGTCATACATATGACACTTCTATGACGATAATTGTGACAAAACCTGGTATCATCGTAGATGTGGTGGGCTCCTATTTCTATGACAAAAAATCATGACAGAAAATGCGCTTTTCGTCCTGGGCGGGCCGGAGACGCAGCTGCATGACATTCTTTGGGCCGTCCATGACGGAAAAAATCGTGGTAGAAGCGAGGGCGAGGAAAATTTCGGGAGTTCCCGATTCACGGTGGAAGGTCGGGGGCGGCGATGCTGCTTTCTCTCGTGACACGTATGCGCGTGTATGCGAGGCATTGGCTCTAATCAACCCGAAGCGAGGCGTTGGGCTCTAATCGAACCCGGCGATTGCCTGCGAGCTACGACATTACTTGAACCCGAGCGAAAGCGATCGATGGCTGTTAATCGAACCCGATCGGCGATTCTTCGCCATCGCTACTAATCAAGCCGATCGATGCTGCCTGCAGGATGAACGATGGCGCTATGCGGGCGGGGGTGTTGGATGAACAGTGAGCGGTGGCGTTGCCTCTGGATGAACAGGACCACGTGGTGTGGTGGAGAGTTGGATGAACAGTAGACGGCGGAGGGGTGCCCGTGGAGGGGTGGATGAACAAGACCCCGTGGTGTTGAGGGCTGGATGAATAGTAGATGGTGTAGGGGTGGCCGTGGAGGGGTGGTTGAACAGGACCCCGTGGTGTGGAGGGCTGGATGAATAGTAGATGGTGGAGGGGTGGTTGAACACTAGCAGGTGGAGTAGCGCGCGGTGGAGGCTGGATGAACAGAAGCCCGTGGAGGCTGGAGGAGGTCGACGGTGGAGATGAACAGTATCCCGCGGAGTCCCGTTTTGCGGTACGCCACACCCCTCCCGATGTACAGGACCCCGTTTCACCAGAAGCGCTCCAACACAAGTCCGTTTCGTCTGCTTTTGCAAGACGCCACCCCTCCCGATCAACAGGACCCCCGTTTCGACCGTAGGAGGTCCGTTTCGTCCGTTTTGCGGTACGCCACACCCCTCCCGATCAAGAGGACCCCCGTTCGACCGTAGGAGGTCCGTTTCCTCCGTTTTGTGGTACGCCAGACCCCTCCCGATCAACAGGACCCCGTTCCGAACGTAGGACATCCGTTTCCTCCGTTGTGTGGTACGCCAGGCCTCGTTTCCATCGCCTGTTCCGTCCAAGCCCTCCTGATGAACACGACCACGGATTCCATTCCGACCCATCTGGTTGGCTTCCACGCGTTCCGTTGCCTCCCGATGAACACGACGCATTCCGTTGCCTCCCCATGAACACGACGCATTCCGTTGCCTCCCCATGAACACGACGACGACGCTGTTTCTCCGTTTTGACCCAGCCATGTACACGAGCCCTGGCCGTACGTATGCGCGAGTAGGCGTTCGAGACCCTGCCCGTATGTACACATACGTGGCCGTATTTTCTTTCTTGCACCCTGGCCGCTGTACGTACGTGTACATGCTACGTGCACGCCTCTACTACGACACGTGCGCGCCTCTACTACGTGCACGCCTCTACATCCACCAGTATGTACGTACATGTTCGCGACCAGAATGACAACGCTACGAACGCTTCTACCAGGTGGGTCCCGACTGTCAGGCACTTCCTTGCCTGCGAAGATGCAGCTGGTGGGTCCCGGCAGTCAGGGAGGCGAATCTTTTTTTTTGCCCGGACGCACTTCCTTGCGTGCGAAGGTGTAGCTGGTGGGTCCCAGCAGTCGGGGGCCGAATCGTTTTTTTAGACGCACTTCCTTGCGTGCGAAGATGTAGCTAGTGGGTCCCAGCAGTGAGGGGGGCGAATCGTCTTTTTTCAGACGCACTTCCTTGCGTGGGAAGATGTAGCTCGTGGGTCCCAGCAGTCAGGGGGCGAACCATTTTTTTACAAAATACGATGGCCCGTCCGGTGGGTCCCCACTGTCAGGTGGAGGAATAATTATTTTGCGTGTAATAAGGAGGCACTTCCTTGCGGCTGCCGTGGACCCAGCTGTCAGCCTCTCCACGTACAGTCCAGGTCTGATGGAAGTCGTTCCTTGACCATGTTGACCACGCCGCGCCGAGAGAACCATGGCGGTGGACGACGGCAAGGCGCAGCGGGGCGGAGAATAACAACTTGACCTTGCCTGAGTATTCCTAAGAAAAAGTATAGCTGGGCTAGCCATTTTCAGCTTGAAAAAAAATTAATATCAGGGCTGGATATCTGGCCTGGCTAGATGGGCGACAGCCCGCCCAGTTAATACCTGCAGCGATGTTTTCGTTGTTGTTCAGAGGAGAAAAATTAATATCTGGGCTAAACATGGAAAAACTCTGCAGTGCTCATACCTCAAAAACACAAATACTGCTCGAGCTGCTTGGTCCCAGCTGTTGGCCGCTTCTTGTGCAATTCTCTCATTTATTGACTACTACTCCCTCCGTTCCTAAATATTTGTCTTTCTATAGATTTAAACAAGTGACTACGTACGGATGTATATAGACATATTTTAGAGTGTAGATTCACTCATTTTGCTTCGTATGTAGTCACGTGTTGATATGTCTATATACATCCGTACGTAGTCACTTGGGAGGCGATCTGCTCCTCCGCTTGCAGGTGCTCCTAGAAAGACAAATATTTAGGAACGGAGGGAGTACATAGGTTGGCAATGGTGTGGGACCGTGATGTCAGGAAACCAGGAGGAAGCAAAATAAATTATGGTGGGTCCCCATTGTCATCCTCTACAAGTAAAGTCATCTCCTCGCCCGCGCGCGCTTTCCGCCCGAAACTATCAGCGCCGCCCGCCCCGCTTCCCGGTGCAGGCGATTGCTCCGCCTTCAGACGACACAAGTGTCATCCGTCCGTCCATCTGCCGCGCACATTAATGATACGCGGTTGCTGAGGCGGCTACTCCGGCGCCACACGTCCGTCCCTCCGCCCGCCCACCATTGCTATATAAACTGCTGCGCCGGCCAGAGCCGCAGTCATCCGCATTCGTTCCCTTTCTCCTGTCCACAGCACTACTGCCCACCATGGCTTCGTCGCGCTCCAGCGCTCTTCGAGACGGGCAGACGACGGACCACAAGGAGATGGCAGCCATTGCTGCCGACCGGCTGGCCGGCAGGCTGCCGGAGGACGACGACGTCCCAATGGAGAACATGGTAGTCGACGATCCGGCGCCAACCCCCTCCTCCGCGCCATCCTCGCCGGTGCATTGCACCATGACCATCGGCGAGGCCCGTGCCCAATATATGGACAGGGTGAGGCAGATGCATGAGGAGCAGTTCCGGGAGGCGCAGGCCGACGCCGCCTACAACCACCATCTCCTCCAGGAGCACCTGCAGGCGGAGGAGCAGATCGCCGCGCAGCAGGAGGCGCTGCTCGACTCGTACCGCTCCGCCCACAACGGCCGCCTCGAGCGCTTGCGGTACCGCATGCGGGTGGCGGAGGCTGCGGCCGCCTACAAAGAGGCTAGCAAAGAGGGCGATGAAGCGGGCGAGGCACTGTTTGGGGACTTTTGCAATATAACGATGAATTGGTTTTGCAATATGAAGGGCCAAAAGAGGAACCTATACCTCCTAAAATTGATCTTGGGGACTTTTGTCCTATTAAATTTATCCCTTTTGATTACTTTTGCTTGCCTCAAAGAAAACTTGTTGCCGAACATAGAGAATATGAAATGAGTTTCACCGATCTATCGTATTACTACGGCACTACGTAGATCTATCCTTGCTTTTATGCCTAGCTAGGGGCGTTAAACGATAGCGCTTGTTGGGAGGCAACCCAATTTTATTTTGTGTTTTTTGCTTTTGGTTCTTTTAGGAATAAATAATCCATCTAGATTCTGTTTAGATGTGGTTTTATCTTTTAGTTAGTGTTTGTGCCAAGTTAAACCTATTAGATCTTCTTGGAAGATAGTTATTTGACCTTGCTGTAATTTCCAGAATCTTTGTGCTCAGTGACCGAATTGTTAAGAATCACCAGAACGTGATAAAATAGTGATTCCAATTGCTGCTGATCAATAAACAAATTTCCCATGTCGTCAAATTTTGGTAGAACTTTTTGGGTTCCAGAAGTTTGCGTTAGTTACACATTACTACAGACTGTTCTGTTTTTGACAGATTCTGTTTTGCGTGTGTTGTTTGCTTATTTTGATGAATCTATGGCTAGTAAAATAGTTTATGATCCATAGAGAAGTTGGAATACAGTAGGTTTAACACCAATACAAATAAATAATGAGTTCATTACAGTATCTTAAAGTAGTCTTTTGTTTTCTTTCTCTAACGGAGCTCACGAGATTTCTATTGAGTTTTGTGTTGTGAAGTTTTCAAGTTTTGGGTGAATTCTTTTGATGGATTATGGAACAAGGAGTGGCAAGAGCCTAAGCTTGGGATTCCCATGGAACCCCCAATATAATCCAAGGACACCAAAAAGTCAAAGCTTTGGGATGTCCCGGAAGGAATCCCCTCTTTCGTCCACTTCCATCGGTAATTTACTTGGAGCTATATTTTTATTCACCAACATGATATGTGTTTTGCTTGGAGAGTCTTGTATTATTTGTGTCTTTGCTTGTTAGTATACCACAATCATCCTTGCTGTACACACCTTTTTAGAGAGCCATATATTATTTGGAATTTGTTAGAATACTCTATGTGCTTCACTTATATCTTTTGAGCTTGATAGTTTTGCTCATAGTGCTTCACTTATATCTTTTTGAGCGTGATAATTTTTGCTCTAGTGCTTCAATTAGATCTTTTAGAGCATGGTGGTGGATTGCTTTAAAGAAACTTGATCTCTCATGCTTCACTTAGATTATTTTGAGAGTCGTTAATAGCATGGTAATTTTCTTAATGTTAATATACTTGGTATTCAAGATATGTGAAACTTTCTTTTAAGTGTGTTGAATACTAAGATAAGTTTGATGCTTGATAATTGTTTTGAGTTATGGAGGTAGTAATATCGTAGTCGTGCTAGTTGAGTAGTTGTGAATTTGAGAAATACTTGTGTTGAAGTTAGCAAGTCCTGTAGCATGCACGTATGGTTAAAGTTGTGTAACAAATTTGAAGCATGAAGTGTACCTGGCTTGTGCATCCTTATGAGTGGCGGTCGGGGACGAGCGATGGTCTTTTCCTACCAATCTATCCCCCTAGGAGCATGCGCGTAGTACTTGATTTTTTATGACTTCTAAATTTTTGCAATAAGTATATGAGTTCTTTTGACTAATGTTGAGTCCATGGATTATACGCACTCTTACATTTCCGCCATTTGCTAGCCTCTTCGGTACTGTGCATTGCCCTTTCTCACATTGAGAGTTGGAGCAAACTTCGCCGGTGCATCCAATCCCGTGATATGATACGCTCTTTCACACATAAACCTCCTTATATCTTCCTCAAAACAGCCACCATACCTACCTATTATGGCATTTCCATAGCCATTCCGAGATATATTGCCATGCAACTTCCACCATCATTATCATGACATACTTTACTTTTGTCATATTGCCATTGCATGATCATGTAGTTGACATCGTATTTGTGGCAAAGCCACCATGCATTATTTTTCATACATGTCACTCTTGATTCATTGCACCATCCCGGTACACCGCCGGAGGCATTCATATAGAGTCATATCTTGTTCTAGTATCGAGTTGTAATCCTTATGTTGTAATGAAAGTGTGATTATCATCATTAGAGCATTTCCCATAAAAAAATAGAATGGCCAAAAAAAGAAAGGCCCAAAAAAAAGAAAGGCCCAAAAAAAATATAAATAAAAAGGGCAATGCTACTATCTCTTTTTCCACACTTGTGCTTCAAAGTACCACCTTGTTCTTCATGTAGTGAGTCTCATATATTGTGCTTCAAAGTAGCACCATGTTTTTTAGTGAGTTGTCTTGTTCATACTAGTGGGAATTTTTCATTATATAACTTGGCTTGTATATTCCAACGATGGGCTTCCTCAAAATGCCCTAGGTCTTCATGAGCAAGCAAGTTGGATGCACACCCACTAGTTTTCTTTTGTTGAGCATTCTTAGCTCTAGTGCATCTGTTGCATGGCAATCCCTACTCCTCATGTTAACATCAATCGATGGGCATGTCCATAGCTCATTGATTAGCCTCGTTGATGTGAGACTTTCTTCCTTTTTTGTCTTCTCCACATCCCCATCATCATATTATATTCCACCCATAGTGCTATATCCATGGCTCACGCTCATGTATTGCGTGAAGGTTGAAAAAGTTTGAGATTATTTGAGTATGAAACAATTGCTTGGCTTGTCATCGGGGGTATAGAAGTTGGGAACATCTTTGTGTGACGGAAATGAAGCATAGCCTAACTATATGATTTTGTAGGGATGAACTTTCTTTTGCCATGATATTTTGAGAAGACATGATTGCTTTGATTTGTATGCTTGAAGTATTATTATTTTTATGTCAATATGAACTTTTGTCTTGAATCTTTAGGATCTGAATATTCATACCATGATTACAGAAGATTTACATTGAAATTATGCCAAAGTATCACTCCGCATCAAAAATTCTCTTTTTATCATTTACCTACTCGAGGACGAGCAGGAATTATGCTTGGGGATGCCTGATACGTCTCCAACGTATCTATAATTTTTGATTGCTCCATGCTACTTTATCTACTGTTTTGGACTATATTGGGCTTTATTTTCCACTTTTATATTATTTTTGGGACTAACCTATTAACCGGAGGCCCAGCCCAGAATTGCTGTTTTTTGCCTATTTAAGTGTTTCGAGGAAATAGAATATCAAACGGAGTCCAAACGGAATGAAACCTTCGGGAACGTGATCTTCTCACCGAACGTGATCCAAGAGACTTGGACCCTACTACAAGAAGTTTCCGGGGAGGTCACGAGGGTGGAGGGCCCCCCCCCCTAGGCGCGCCCCCTGCCTCGTGAGCCCCTCGGAGCTCCACCGACGTACTCCTTCCTCCTATATATACCTACGTACCCCCAATAGACCAGATACGGAGCCAAAAACATAAATCCACAGCCAGAATCTCCTCATATCCACGAGATCCCATCTTGGGGCCTGTTCGAGCTCACGAGAGGGCATCCACCACGGAGGGCTTCTACATCAACACCATAGCCCCTCCGATGAAGTGTGAGTAGTTTACTTCAGACCTTCGGGTCCATAGCTAGTAGCTAGATGGCTTCTTCTCTCTTTTGGATCTCAATACGATGTTCTCCCCTCTCTAGTGGAGATCTATTCGATGTAATCTTCTTTTTTGCGGTGTGTTTGTTGAGACCGATGAATTGTGGGTTTATGATCCAGCTTATCTATGAATAATATTTGAATCTTCTCTCTGAATTCTTTTATGTATGGTTGAGTTATCTTTGCAAGTCTCTTCGAATTATCTGTTTGGTTTGGCCAACTAGATTGGTAGTTCTTGCAATGGGAGAAGTGCTTAGCTTTGGGTTCAATCTTGCAATGTCCTTACTCAGTGACAGAAAGAGTTGCAAGGCACGTATTTTATTGTTGCCATCGAGGATAACAAGATGGGGTATTTATCATATTGCATGAATTTATTCCTCTACATCATGTCATCTTGCTTAAGGCGTTACTCTGTTTTTAACTTAATACTCTAGATGCATGCTGGATAGCGGTCGATGAGTGGAATAATAGTAGTAGATGCAGAATCGTATCGATCTACTTGTCACGGACGTGATGCCTATATACATGATCATACCTAGATAACCTCATAACTATGCTCAATTCTATCAATTGCTCAACAGTAATTTGTTTACCCACCGTAGAATATCTATGCTCTTGAGAGAAGCCACTAGTGAAACCTATGGCCCCCGGGTCTATTCTCATCATATCAATCTCCATTACTTTATTTTACTTGCTTTGCTTTTACCTTTTTACTTTGCATCTTTATACCAAAAATACCAAAAATATTATCTCTATCAGATCTCACTCTCGTAAGTGACCGTGAAGGGATTGACAACCCCTAAGCGTTGGTTGCGACTTGCTATCGTTTTGTGCAGGTACGAGGGACTTGCGCGTGACCTCCTACTGGATTGATACCTTGGTTCTCAAAAACTGATGGAAATACTTACGCTACTCTGCTGCATCACCCCCTCCTCTTCGGGGAAAACCAACGCTAGCTCGAGACGTAGCAATTAACAACAGCTAATGAGTTGCACGGGACAGTGGACGCACCAGCACCATGTGCATCTACCGATGTACTGTGGTCATGCATAGTCTGTTGCAACAAAGAAAAAACAACCAAGGAGCATATTTGTGTTGGTCCCAGTTTGGTTATCTTTAGACACCGTTCCCTATGTGAGCGCAGCTAATCTAGTCCTGCTTAAACTCTACAGCCTTGTCCTTCCTTTCCGTTTGGAACTAGTACTTTCGCCCCTTCCTTTCCTCTTTGAACCACGTCCTAGATTTATGCGATACAACTTTCCCCACTACTTTCCCCCATTCCTTTCCTCTTTGAACCACGTCCTAGATTCAGGCTATACAACTTTCCCCCTTCATTTCCTCTTTGAACCACGTCCTAGATTCATGCTATATACAACTTTTCCCCACTAATTTCCCCCACTCCTTTCCACTTTGAATCACGTCCTAGATTCATGGTATACATGAAGCTAGAGCAATGCATGTGGAGTAAGTAAATTATACCTTAAGGTTCTTGGGGCGTGGTTCGGTGGGCGACGGGACGGCGGTGAAGAAGAAGGGGTCGGAGGCCCTCCCGCGCCGCCGCTGGGTGGAAAGTGAACAGCTGCGCCGGTAGTCCCTCGCTGACGGCGACAGCGTTAAGCCTCCTTCCCTTCCCGGCGGATGGATCCTGCCGGCTCTTTGAGCAGCAGTGAGGGGAGAGAGAGGCCAATGAAGTCTTGTTTAGTTCTGGAGAGGGCGAGATAGTGTGAAGAGAGCAACTACAAGCGCTGAGGCTCCAGAGGGAGAGGGCGAGAGAGTATGAAGAGAGCAACTACAAAAGCTTAGGCTCCAGCGTGTATATATATACTGGAGAGAGAGTGTGTAGCGTGCAAACCCTAGAAAACATTTGACCAGTCAAAGAATCCTCCTGGCACAGATTATGCTCAAGTGTAGTTATCGAACCCGAGACCTCAAGTTTGATGGGCGAACAGGCTAACCAGCTACACAACCCTCCCATTATGTTCAATGAGAGGGAAATAACCTTTTATACATTCCTGCATTCGTGTGACAAGCATGCCGTGTTTTTTTTGTGTGTGTGAGAGTCATTGGGATTTCAATCATAATTGTGTCATGTGGCTTTGGTGGTAAGACTATCCACAGTAGTGCAGAAATAATGCAGCCTTAGTCACCTTACCTCTCTCCAGTAGTACATTGGGTCCCACCAGTCAGAGGGTGAAACAAACAAATTAATAAGAAAAATTAAAAGCGCTAGCGGTGTATCTGACCTCACATCTCGCTCATCGCTCGGGAAAACTGTCCAGCTTGATCCCTCTGCTCGCCTCCTGCATACTATTTTAAGTGAATCCTTATTATAACATGCACACAAATTTTGGGCACTTGTATTCGACTTAAGTCAGTGTGCCACCGTATCTCGTATACTTACTACTGCCTCCGTCTAGGTGTAATAAGTCATGTTATTAGGTGCAACGGGACCAAGGTGCGTGCGTGTGCGTGCGTGCATGTGTGTGTGTGTGTGTGTGTGTGTGTGTGTGTGTGTGTGTGTGTTTAACAGCATGTGTGTGTTAGACAGAGCGACAGATCGACCTACTCCTATAGAGAGATGTTGTGTAGTGTACGATTTTAGCCACGAGAGTCGGTGCATCCTCTCGTTTCCGGGCGTGTCCGGTAGGGACATGCGGACAGCTGCCACGCCCGCTCCTGACCAGCCTGGCCCACCCAAAGCCCCTCCACCGCCCGCGCGCGCTTCCCGCCCAAAACGGTCAACGCCCTCCAAAGAGTCGGTGCCGCATTCATGCCCGGGCAGAGCGGACGCGACCTCTCACCAGCGCAAGAGTGATGGTTGCTTCGTCCGTCCAACTTACTTCTGGGTCTATGTGATTTGACGGCTCATTGGTCTTTATTACTGAGGTGGTAGGACTGCTGGATGTCCCACGCTTTCGGCGAAAGGAGGTACTACTACTAGATTACAATTTTCTCCATTCTTACAGTGGAGGCGTGCAAGAGCAGTGAAAACACGTAGGCTCAGTGATTACATGGCCCGCCTCACACTATCACCGTCGACACCTAACTCTTTACATAGTACTCCCTCCGCTCCTAAATATTACTAGATGAGTCCCAGCTGCTGTCATGAACAGCGTATATCTCTCACAAGAAAATTATCGATTTCATAGAACTAAAATAACTCTATAACTGCATGAAAAAAGTGGTAGCCAAACTAAATAAACTCCCATCATCATTTAGATCATCCCACATAAGGAAAAAAAGATCAGCAAAATCCTACTGCATAATGGGATTATAGTTTTCTTTTTGACATGTTAATGGGACTTAAAAGCTCACTTACATGCATGCTACCGGTGCATGCTTGCATGCAGACATGTTTATGTGATTTAAAACCCACTCACATGCAAGTGCCACGGTATTTCTGCATGCTTGCATGTGGCTTAGTGCAGAGCTTCTCAACATCTAGATCAGACGGCTATTATGGAATGATTTACTTCATCTAACGGCTACATCAATTTTGATGATGTGGCTCAAGGAGAGGATAGAGAATTCCTAGTAGTGGGGGCTAGCTATTACTAGTAGATAAGTATTTGTAGAGATTCCACTACATACGGAACAAAATGAATAAATCTACACTTAAAATGCATCTATATACATCCGCATGTGGTTCATGGTGAAATCTCTACAAAGACTTATATTTAGGAACGGAGGAAGTACTAGTATAGTACGATCAGAATTTATTAGCGAGATAAATTTGTACAATGCTATGAAGCTTCCAGCCGTTACATGTATCTTAAGGGCCCAAGGTTGCCCGCTGCAACATTTCATCAAATACAAAGGATACTAACATGCATGCTATTGCATCTCAATGATTGATGATCATAGCAATATGAACTCCCTCCGCTCCAAAATAAGTGTCTCAACTTTGTGCAAACTTTAGTACAAAGTTGTACTACTACTAAAGTTGACACTTATTTTGGAACAGAGGTAGCTAAAGAAAAACGATCCATGCAGTCCCTAGCCCTTGAACCGTGAACCCCGACTGTGCTTCAATTTGCTGGCAACATTCGAGCTTCCTAATAAATGAAGTTTGCAACCTTTTGACCATCAGATCATTTTGTGCAGTTTCACCAAAACCGAGATGGCATCCCTGTGGCAAAGAAATTGAAGAAGCGTGATTAGAATAAGATTACTGGGACTAGTTGATGAGACATAAACTCATCACAAATACAGTACGTAGAAGCCAGTAGAGGTATGTGTGGGGCAAAGAAGTAGAGAAATATCCATGTGGAGTGATGTGGGCAGGCCGAGCTGTGGTGCAAGCCGGCTGTAAAGGGAGTTGTACACGAGGGACGAGCTCAACCTTGAGGAGGGCGGCGGAGGCGGCAACCGCCGACGTCATGATAGTGAGCAAGGGACGAAGGAAACCTCACGCTTTGTGAGAGAGAACGGCGGGGACCCCTGATCGGGACGTGCCGACAGTGGGTTTTCGCCGTCGGCGACGGCCACCGCATCTACACTAAGCATCCACCCCTTCCCCAAGCGGACGTGATCCGCGGGGATGTTAGAGATGTGGCCACAGTCGTTTTGTGCGAGGGAGTGTAAACAGAGCAACCCCAGCAAGCAACCGTGTAGGCTGGCCCGTCCTGACTATGTATATAGTGGATCAGTTTCCTTTCCTCTCCATATGAACCTATCATATTGCGTACGTGCCACTGAAGAAAAAAAACTTTATTTATAAATTATGCGGCACCTACTACTCGTTCTCCTATAACCTTGTGCTTGGCATCTCCAAAATATTAACCTTGCGTTTGGCTCTTCGCCTCTTCAGGAAGTCGAGCAATAATGGTAGTGTAGTATATATCGTTCTGGCTATATGAGACCGAATGAATTGCTGCACGTCCACCACGTGGGCGAGGGTCGTGGGGCGAGGGAGAGTGCTACATACGGAGGAAAATGAGTGAATCTACACTCTAAAATACGTCTATATACATCAGTGTTTGGAGTATGTACTAGTAGTTCATATTGAAATCTACTAAAGGACATATATATTCCAAACAATATGATATAATCTCTATAACCAAGGAAGTAGGGACGAGGAGTAAACGGAGGGAGTAGTAAATTTTTCTCCCCGTCCTGCGAGCCACCGTGCGCATGGGCGAGGGAGCGGGCGTAAGGCAGAGCAAGCTTCACCTCATCCTGCGAGCCACCGCGCCCGTGGGCGGGGGAGACGACGTACTAAGCAAGCTTCTCATCGTTCTACGAGTTGGCGGGACACATGTAATGTACTCCAGTGTATAGAGCTTTGCCTCTAATGTAGGCCCCACATGGTTTGCCTCTTTTTTAACATAACACATCAAGTCGCAATTTGTTTGTTCACCCGTGGTAGACGATCCTCCCTCCACCAAGTGGACAACCAGTACACGTGCCAAATTACCACGTGGGGTGCCTTTTTCGTATAGAAATGAGCTCCACCGTGTACCCGCGTGGGTGTGGTTGGGAAAGAGACGGGAGTACGTGCGCCGTGCATGCACCTCTTCTCTTCGTGCACATCCCCCACCTACGTGGGTGTGTGTGAGAGATACAAACCGTGTTCGTGAGTGTTTTTTGTTTTGCGAAGGGGGTGGGGTGGGGGTTGATTTCGTGAATTATTTGTGGGATTATGTGTCGATGACATCTCAAACAAAACTTTGCATGCAATGTGTGTGAAATGGAGGCCTATCCATATCATACATAGAGGGTCGGGCAATCCACGAGAAGAGAGGGAGGGGTCATAGCTATCGACAGAGTCAAAGAGAGGATCAAGTGGGTGGGTGCGAGATCCATGAAGAGAGCCATCGAAATTGTGTGTGTGTGCAAGTCAAAGATATAGGGCACTGGCCTACCGGAACGTTAGAGGGCACATGTCAAGTTTGTGTGTGGCACGGAGACATGACTAGAGCGCTCGATGTATCAGTGTGTGTGGGGGGAGGGTGGGGGAGGGGTAGGCAGAGGCCTAACTATAGAGGTAGAACGACTCAGATATGTGTTGAGAAGGAGAGACCCAACTATGTCTTGAGGGAGATCATCGACATCCATACATAATCAAGGACGGGAAATATGATGGGACAGAGAGAGAGAGAGAGAGAGAGAGAGAGAGAGGGAGAGGAGAGAGGCACCGAGAGGGGTAGAGTGCGGATGGGTGATGGAGGTGCTTCTCAAGATGGTGGGAGAGGCCTACTAGACAAACCGAGGGTGGAACTGCAATGTTATCAATAAGAGTGGGGATGTGTTTACGTGTGTGCCTGCGTGATAGATCTGCTTGACGCATCCATGGATGATGAAGGGGAACCATATGTTTGGTAAGCAAACCTAATTAGATCGGTAGATCAATTGTTGTTTGTCGGAGGAAAGGAGAGACACAACTAATGAGGTAGATCGATTGATGTGTGGGTAAAAATGAATTATAAGGACCTAGCTAGCTATATGTATAGCGAGAGATCGGTCGGTGTACGTCCATTTGTTAGAGGCAAATAAGGAACAGCGAGACGGATAGACAGAGAGAGGCCCAACTACTAGCTAGATAGGGGGAGGAGTGTGCGATTGTGAGATCGATGAAAAGAGGGGCGAGAGTTTACATGTGTGTCTGACCGTATGAGAGACACGAGGCAAGGACACATAAAGGAGGAGATTGAAGGTGTGTGTGTATGTTGTAGGCAGGCATCGCTGGAGAGGTTTATCGATCGGTGTGTGTCGGAAAGGAGTTGTGGAGACTCTGGGAGAACGACCTAAAGAAAAAAATGAATGTGCCCGGTGGATAGAATGCCCGATGAGGGGGAGGGCGAGGAGGGCGTGTGCATGCACGAGAGAAAGTTAGTGGTAGCTACAAAGGTTAGATGATTGTGTGGGTGTAAGAGACTAACAAAGATCATAATTTGATATGAAAGCGGATTCATATATTTGAATAGGAGATCATAGTGTTTTAAACATTGCATGCATTAATATAGCTGTGATACACGTGTTGTGCACATGTTATACCATAATGTGATAATGCATGGCGTTTGCAACTCACAGCTAAATGCCGAACAATCTAAACCATACTATACATCAAACAATCTCACATTTTATTTGAATTTGTGATAATGTGTATGCTTGCAGCTTACAACTAAATATCGAACAATCTAAACAATACTATATATTGAACATTCTCACATTTTATTTGAATTTGTGGTAATGTGTTGTGTTTGCAACTCACATCTAAATACTTGTAGGCGTAGGGGGCGGGGCACCATATATAATGTGATAAACACATTATACATATGAGACATGGTTTAGATTATGAAGATCTAGCTAGAGCTAGAAATGTAAAGTTATTTGAAATCAAAATAAAGTGGATTCTAAAAATCTAGTTCGAGTTCATATAGTACACATAGTTCATATGTAACTCGAGACTAATCATGTGGTGTGCTCTGAAGATAATACATAAACGATGGTTTAACTTGACAATAATGATGATTGTAGATCTTACTAAAACAGAGAAACGAATTCAAATGCTTTGACTTCACAACAATCATTACTGTATATCTTATTCAAATATAGAAACGAATTCAAATTTAGTTCATATTGAAGCGGTAGTATATACGTTTGGAATGCAGTAAAACGTTCATTTGAGTAGTAGGTTGCATGCATTATACACGTAGCGAAATATTTTAATTGAACATAACATGAATTCAAAGTTTTGAATGACATTTGTAGTGCGCTTTGATTTGGTTCAGTACATGTTAGGCTTGTCCAGAAATTTCAACCCGTGCCTTGTTAGCCCGAAATATTTAAGATATATCTTTGTCTCGTTGTGCTCCGATAACTCCCTCCATCTCAACCCGCGCCTTGATATTCCGAAATTACAACACGCGCGAAAACTCCCACCTCCTGTGAAATCCCGACACGCGAAATGCCCGTGGTACCCCTGAACCAAAAGAACCGCCTCAAATCGGTGGGGGTACTTTCGTAGCTTACCCCACATTTCGGACAAGCGCGTCTCTAAGCCATGGTTCCCCTCTGCCATCCTATCCACCCACCCATTCATACACCGAGGCCGCAAAAACCCGCGATGAAACCCCACACCCTGCTCCGTCCGCCACCCAGCCGGAGCCTCTTCCCCGACGACGTCGTCCACAGCAACACCTCAACGTCCCTCATCCATCGTACCGGATGAGGATCCGTCGTCGATCTCATTGTCCCGCCGGTTCAGCCACCCCGTCCTCCACCTCCAAGGAGCTTCCCCGACGTTCCCCTCGTCTTTCGCTCCACCTCCATTCCTACACCGCCGCCTTCACCTGGACCACCGGAAGAGCATCATCATCACCATTTCCTCGGATGAAGCTGCGGCCTAATCTGTGCCACCAAAGAGGATGTACACTAATCGCCGCATTTTCTTCTTGATTCGATTTCACGGTGCTGCCGACGCTCGGTCCCGAGCCGACACGGCACGGCTCCATCCACGGCGGCGTTGCCGGCCACTTCCTCCACAGCGTTGCTCCCTCGGCAGCGACGTCCACATCAGTAGGAGCTGCTGTTGCTTTAGCTCTCACTCGCGCTACTGCTCTGCTCTTGCTCTCGGTCCCCTTCCTGGTCTGCTCTTGCTATTGCTCTTGCTCGTGCTGCTGCTCTCGCTCTTGCTAGCTCTTGCTTGCGATGCTGCTCCGATTTAGCTACACTTGACCGAATCGACTTTTTGGGTCACCGATTTTCAAGGGGTGGGGGGCTCATGGGTAAAGGAAGAACCAGCCGCAGCCGGGGAGGGGGCTCACCGAGAGGTACCCCACTATCTATCTTAGGGTTCAGGATGGGGTGGTGGTCGCCGGTGGTGGCGGGTGTTGGCGGGCGGTGGCGTGGGGATCACGGAGAAAAGCTCGGCACGCGGGGCTATAGGGATGGCCGGGGCGGCGGCGGACCAGCGGTGGGGAGTGTTTTCGAGGCAGGCGGGGCGGCGCACCGCCGGCTGGGGGCGGCGGGGGGCTGCTGTTTGGCCGGCTCAGGGGGATGGAGGTTGAATATGAACCGCAGGCCCTTGATTTTGTATCCAACGGCTGCAAAATCGACTGACAGAGATGAAAAAGTCAGTCGACCGACGTGTAGCCTCACCTTGCTAGTGCGTTCGGGCCGACAAAGAAAATTCAGTTTCGACAAGAAAATTCAGTTTCGGCGCTTAAGTTCGGCCAGATTTAAGTTCAGAGATGAGCGGCTGATGTATTTTACATCTAGCACTTTGTGGTTATGTATTTTACGTCATGTATTCGAGATGCTATTATAATTCCACTCAGGTTAACGTTGTTCGTTGTCTCTCTTGTTCTGCTTCAGCCTCGGCGTCGTACAACTCACCGGAGCTGCTCCAATGACGAAACCCTCCATCACAAAGCAGAAAGCAGTACCTCGTGCTCCATCTCCGCACTCCTAAGATCTTCTTCCCTCCTCCGACAAAGAAAGTCAGCCGGAGCATCCTCATCGGCCAACCCAATCACGCTGCGATCGACATGGCTTCGCCAAAGAGGTTGTACACTTGTTGCATCTCCTTTTTACTCTACATGTTATATATATTGTCCACTGAGCACACGGATTTGTTCCTTTAGTGTCTCCTTGAAAGGAAAAACGTAGGAATTTTAATTTTCACTTGTCCTCCTTTTCAAATTCCTATTCATGAAGCACAAGACTAAGAGATAGTAGCATAATAGCATTATAACCGTACATTTTCTTGTGGTTTGAAATCTCACCATGCTTCTTTGCATCCTGTGAATCAAACACCCAGATTGGCAGAAATCCTGTGTTTTTAAATTCTCTGTTTTGCACGTGCATTCCGATCCTATTCCTGTCTATTTCCTATCCCTGCATTGTTGGAATCCTCTAATTCAAACGAGCCGTTACAGAATTACTTCTCTTACAGATAGTTGTCAAAGAAAACCTTGCATGGTTTGTCCTGCTCCAGCTGCGCCGTCGTCCACCCCATTTCAGCTGCTCCAATGATGTAAGGGTCCAAGACAGCAGGATCCGCCTCCAGACTGTCTTTTGCCGCCTCAGATCTTCTTCCCCGCCGGCAGCCATGAAAACTGCATTACCATCATCAACCGAGCAGATGACCTCGAGGACTACACGGGTCCGCAAGAGAGGTCGCACTCTTCGTGTCCGCCACGTTATGCATCGCTTAATATTACATGCTACTTTATCGTCCTGTTTACCAATTAGACTCTAAGTCAGCTCCAAACTAATGGTCAAACTTGAGTTTTTAAATGGTTGTGGGGTACATATCGGGGCCGCTATCAATAGTATCTATCTACTATCTGGTTAATCTTCGGTGTCTACTATGAGTTTCATGTTGGGTGGGAAACAAATAGTAAAGAAGCCATTATCTGTATTTTTTAATAAAGCCATTATCTGCTCGCTATTATTGGTTTTGGGTCTATCCACAGGTTGCTACCATCACTCTGGTTTTCTCGCATGCACTCCTTACATAATTTCACTATGTTTTATTCCTATGCATGATGCTTATTGTAAACAATGGAACTGAACATGTAGAGCAAAAGAGACGAGCCTTGCATGGCAATAAAATTTCATGCGACGCCGCTCCATGGTAGGCGCAAAGGCAGCCCCCTCCACGCATTTCGGATTGTAATCAAGAGGAAGATATCTGCTCGAGGCGGATTCGTATGAGAAGATAACTCCTATTTACCCCTTAGGTCTTCGCTCTAACTTGGCATGTTGATGTTGGTTATATCATGCATATGGTGTCTTGCATTGCTTACTTTATACATCAAATATGTCATCTTCTTAGTTTAGACATCCTTTGTGCGAATGCCATCTGCTTAGTTTATTCATCGCTTATGTGAATTATGCAACGCCATCTTGTTTAGCCGTACATCATATATGTGAATTTTGCAATGCCATCCTGCTTAGCCAGTCATCTTATATGTAAATTATATCAGGCCATCCTTTTTTTTCGTTACATATTACATTTGTCAACAATGTTAGTACATTCAACTGCTCTTCGTGTGCATCAGCCATTTGACACGCTGATGGAAAATTTTGGAGTGAAAACAATGTCTTCAGAGCAGAACATGCTATCTGACGAAGCGCATATCTCGCTGGTTACGGATAGCTCCTCAGAGGAGGATTCAGAGACAGATGACCAGTCCTATCCCCCCCCCCCGAGGTGTATGCTCTAACTTGGCAGGGTTATGTTGCTCGTATCGTGCGTATGGTGTCTCACATTGCTATTTTATTTGATTAGTTTAGACATGCTTTGTGTGAATGCCACCTGTTTAGTGTCTAATTACCATATATGTGAATTATGCATTGCCATCTTGTTGCAAGACATTATATATGTGAATTATACAATGCTATCTTATTGCAAAGGCATTATATATGTGAATTATGCAATGCCAAGCTGTTTAGCCAATCATCATGTATGTGAATTATATCATGCTATCATTTTTTTGTATTACGTGTTCCATTTGTCGACAACTTTTGTATATTCAACTACTCTTCCTATGCATCAGCCATTTGAAGCGGTGATGGAAGTATCTGGAGTGAAAACAAGGTATTTAGAGCAGACAATGGTACCTGCTGAAGTAGACATCTTGCTGGTTACAGAGAGCTCGTCAGAGGAGGATTCAGAGACTGATGACCAATCCTATTGCCCCCCCCCCCCGAGGTCTATGCTCAAACTTGGCAGGGTTATATTACCCATGTCATGCATGTTGTCTTGCATTGCTTAGTTTTTACGTCGTATATGGATTGCCATCTGCTTACTTGCTTACTATATAAATCATATATTTAAATTATATCATGGCATCATGTTTACATAGTACATACACAACATCTATCTGAATTATGGCATGGCAACCCATTTAATAAAGACATCATATAGTTATATCATCTCATCATGTTTAGTGTTTACAGTCATCATATTTTGAGTTATGGCATTCTATCCGTGAATGTATATGAATTATGGCATGCCAACCTATTTAATAAACACATTATATAGTTATGTCATGTCATCCTATTTACATAGTCTCATATTTTGAACTATGTCTTTCCATCTTTTTTAGTTAGCCATCATAATGTCAAATTGTGTCATGCTATCCTGTTTAATTAACCATCATATACGTGAAATTGTGTCATGTTATCCTGTTTGGTTAGACAACATAAATATGAATTGTTTCATGCCCTCTTTTATTCCCCACTATCCATTGCACCTGTCTATCATACAATGTCTACTTTCAATTACTTTTCTTATTTATCAGCCATTTGAATTGGAGAGCGTGATGGCGATTCTAAGGGAGTAACAACATTGTCTTCAGAAAAGATAGTGCTATCAGTTGATGCAGATAGAACCACGGTTGTACTTGCCCAAGGACCAGATCCACCACACATAACCCAGACTCTCGCAGATTGCACCCCTACCCAGTTGGACAGAGAACCAGCTACACCCCTTCTAACCCCAACCCCGGCAGATAGTAACCCTGTTCTAGTTGACACAACACCATCTCCACCACAGAGCACCCAAACACGAGCAGTTAGTAAGGGAACTCACTACTAGAAAAAGGCCTACTAATGGCGCACCGGTTTTGCCTACTAATGGCGCACTACCGGTGCGCCATTACTAGCACGCCATTAGTATTTTTTACTAATGGCGCATCACAGGTGCGCCATTAGTATACCAGATACTAATGGCGCACCAGGTAGTGCGCCATTAGTATAGACCACGGTGCGCCATTTGTATCTGGTATACTAATGGCGCACCACATAGAAGTGCGCCATTAGTAACATTTTTTTTTCAATTTTTTTTCAGAAATTTTTTCTAAATTCTTTTCAATTTTTTTTCAAAATTTTCTTAATCTCAGTTCACTATGGCTTAATCTCGGGTCAAATCGCACTCCGTGGTCAAACTTCCCGAAAGGTCACCCATCCTCACACTACTCCAGCCCAAGCACGCTTAACTTCAGAGTTCTATCCAACCCCAAAGAATACTCACTTCACGGGCACTTGTTGATATGTCTAGCATATCAATCCTGTTATACCTTGTTGATGTCTAGGACTTTGTTCATGTTCATGACTATGATGAAATTTTGAAAAATATTTCAAACTTTCCGGTCATATTACGTATCATTTTTTGAAAAAAAATTAAAAACAAAATTCAAAACCAATTTTTTTTCTGTTACTAGTGGCGCACCACATCCACGGTGCGCCACTAGTAAGTTTGAAATTTTTTGAATTTTTTTGCCGCTAGATCTTGAAAGCCCCATAACTTTTTTTCTGTTAGGTTTTTGGGGATTTTGAAAATGTTTAACGGGGTTCCACCTGTTAAATTTGGATGTAACTTTTCGAGTAGATGATTTTTCATATATAAAACTTTTTCATCCGAGTTCGTATGCAAAAGTTATGCCCATTTTACAAATTTCCAGAGAGATTTTTGCAAATGAAGTCGAAATTCATATTTGCAAATTTTCCCAACAACTAGACCACATATCACATGGGAAACTTATTTTCTTTTATTTTTTTGACATTTTCATCATTTTCTTTTATTTTTTAAAACTGAAAAGGCGGCCACGGGGTGCATTTGGTGGAAGTGGTGGTTGTTACTAATGGCGCACTGGGGTGGTGCGCCATTACTAGTTCAACTAATAATGGCGCACCACCTCCCACGGTGCGCCATTACTAGTTTTGAAAAAAAAATTAAAAAAAATTGATATTTTTTTTATTTTTTTTGAAAAAAACTTAGTAATGGCGCACCAGTGGAAAGTGCGCCATTACTAGTTAAAACTAGTAATGGCGCACCGAGACGTGGTGCGCCATTAGTAACAAAATTTTATTTATTTAATTTTTATATTTTTTTTCAAAACTACTAATGGCGCACGACGGATGTGGTGCGCCATTACTAGTTCAACTAGTAATGGCGCACTATGCATCGGTGCGCCATTAGTAACAAATTTTTTTTATGTTTTTTTTGAAACTACTAATGGCGCACCACACACCAGGTGCGCCATTAGTAATATATTACTAATGGCGCACCGAGACATGGTGCGCCATTAGAATATAGTAATGGTTCTAATGGCGCACCACATCACAGGTGCGCCATTAGTAGCCATTCCATCTATAGCCCTTTTTGTAGTAGTGACTGCAGTGCCCAAAGCACGAGGACCACCACTCCGAATCCCAACTCAACGCTTAAAGGAGAAGAAGATTTGTTCTCAGGTCACGTTCTGTAGCTATGGTTCATACTCGTTTGCTCTTGCATTACTGTATTTACTCGTACCAACTATTTTCAAATTTGAAGGATGGAATTGAAACTCCAATGGCGCAACAGGTATGTTTTAAACCTGTTTCTTTAACTGGTTTGCTGTTGTAACCTGCTCTAAGTTGATTTCAGTTTCAATTGAATAAACAGTTATGTTCTCATGTCATGCACATTACAAGTGTTGTTATTGCTCTATAGTTACCCACACTTATATTCTGTCTATTCTGCTTTGTCTTGAACAAATATTATTCGAACTGTGTCTCTATCTTGATTTGGCAACAAAAACTAGAATGATATACACCATAAAGTGACCATGGTACATAGATATATGTTTGTTTCATGCTGCTATCCTGTCCACTTACTACTGAACTCATTTACCAAAATGAGTTCCATATACAACATAGTAAACATGTGATGTGTCTGCTTGCTTCTCTTTTAGAATGCGGAAAAAATATTAGAGAACAGTACTGCGTTATCCACTGGTAAAGCAAGTAATGCAGATAAGGTTCAAGATAGTGAGACATCCCTGTTGGTCTCCAAGAAAGCTGATAAAAACTATCTTGACGACAGTGAGGGAACCCAAAACTCCTGTCTTGATGTAGTGTTCGAGTTACTGGCCACTACTGCTGGCACAAGCTCTTCTAACTCGCTGCCTGAATCAGTCCATCTTCTTGAGTCTCAACTTCAAGTTGAAAGACATCGATCGACATGTGCGATAGGAAGTCAAGGACCGAGGAAGTCCCTGCAGAATTCAGATGCATATTTTCCGGTGCAACAAAGAAGCGCTGGAGGATTTAAGCGCCAAACAAGAGAAAGTTAATAAGCTTGCTAAGCATCTTGCTAGCATTATGGGTACCCAGGATATTGTTTCTTGAGATCATCTGAAGTGGTTTCTGTTCTGGATTTGTTTTGCTGCGGCGTTTATTTGCGCTGGTCGCCATCTTTGACAACCAGTGTATATGATATGGTGATTTGTTCCCTATATTTGCACTGGTGGCGAACTTTGATGCCCAGTGGATGTAATATGTGTAATAGCCATGATGCCTAGCATTAGTTGCTTGCTTATTTATTTAATTTTTGTCTTGTTTATTTGTTTGCTTGTAGTCATTGCAGTTCTTTTTCCGCGGTTAGCTAGTGGCTGCAATAACCTATTTTTTAAAACTAGGCCACATTAACCATGGGCTAATATTTGCTGTAGTGACACTGGGCCTCCTACCGTAGAAACAGTGGGCCTTCTACGGGCCCTAGAAACAATGGGCCTTCTGTCGGTCGTATCATCAATGGGCCTTATATGGGCCGTATGATCGATTGGCCAAACATGGGCCAACAGACCCCATTATGGCCGTAAACGGGCTAGAGTTGGAATCGTCCGTTCATGGGCCGACCATAACGGGCCATCGTTAATAGGCCGTATTTGACGACGCTATGAAAACGGCCCAACGTATTAACGGACCACAAACGGGCCGACTGTAACCACGGGCTGAATTTGGCCCACAAGCAGAAAATGACAGTAACGGGCCATAAGTAAATGAATGCTGGAAATGAGCCCAAGAATAAATGGGCTCTGAGAAGGCCGAAAGATAACATGGGCTGGAAACGGCCCAACAAAATAACGGGCCGTTAATGGGTATAAAGTGATACACTGTTCTTTACGGGCCAGTTTCACCACGGGCCGTTAATGGGTGTAAAGTGATACACTGTTCATTACGAGCCAGTTTCACCACGGGCCGTTAATAGGCCAAGATTTACATAGGGCCTCATATGGGCCGAAAGACGTCATGGGCCATACATGGGCCAGAAGTGAAAATGGGCTGGAATCATATTGGATGGCCCAGATGATGCTACTGGGCCTAATTCAAATAGGGCGTAACGGGTCTTGGGTTAGCGGGCTGTAAATGGGCTATATGCGAACAGGCCGTTAACAGGCTTTCCATGGGCCGGCCCGCCACCTTTTGACCAAGTCAATCGGGCCGGCCTTTTCACAGGAATGGGCCTCTATTGGGCCGTGCCACGGGTCGACATATCATAGGCGCCTATCTGACCCACTGACGAGCTGACACGTGTTTCGTCCGGCCAATAAGAAATTTACATGTGGAAATTTCCCATTAGTTGGGGTTGTTAACGGGTTATTGGATCCAAAACCCGACCCGATAGCTTAACGGCGTTCCGTTATGGTGGATGCCACGTGTCGGTCACCCTTGACGAAAGCACTTCTGTGACACGCGATTTATCGTCATGGAAGTGGACACTTCCGTGATGATAATTTTGGTAATGTCATGGAACACTTCTCTGACGACACATGTATGACTATCCTTATTCTGTCATAAATTTGTCATGGATGTACATGCATGGCAAAAAACGCGACCTACTGTGACAAACACGTATCATCACGGAAGTGTATTTTTTTGTAGTGGAGTGGAATAAATCCGATCGCAACTATATGAATAAGCCTCCTGTTGAACCAAGGCTGTCTGAAGAAGCTCCTTAACCCGACGCGTCTCGACCGCCGCCGGAGAATCGCCTTCGATCGGGATGGCCGCCAGCCGTGAAGCGGCAACGACACTATTGTCCATCGGGTTAGAGTAATGACCCGGTGGCGTTGGGACATGCGGTGTTACAATGTTGTTCTGACGAGGCGGATCCACCAAACGTGGCTGAACCAGTGCCCCTGCACCAGGTGCCTCCGCCCAGTTTACCACCGGCGGATTGATGGTCCTTGCTCCCGGGGTGTTAAAGAGGTTTCTAGCGTCATAAACCAACGGCAGGCGAGATCGGTACCTCCTCTTCAGGACGTTGTTCAACGCACTCTGATCCAACATAATCCGGTAAGCCTGTGCATTCAAAGCGGCCCGCTCTGCGGCTATCCTGGTATCCTCAGCTGCCAAGTCGGCTTTGGCATGGATGATCTGATCTTTCACCTTCGCGATTTCCGCATTCTATGTATCCTGATCCGCCGGGTTAACCTCCGCCATCAGCGTTGCCAACGCATCAAACAAATCAGATAGAACCTGAGCCGGCGGTCGCACAGGGCCTCCTGCCCCGGCCGCTATTGCCGCTACCGATCCGGAAATCATCGCCGCTGTGGTCGAAGAGTGGAGCGCTGGTTGCGTCCCGGCCAAGAAGATCGCAACCCGGTTTGGCAGATCGAAGTGGTTCGGAATACTGTCTCCATCGGAACAGCCCCCAATCCGGCCATCTTGTAACTGATATAATGACTCGGTCTCTCCGGTCGATGACTCGTCATCGGAATAAACGACGGTTTCACCACCAGATTCCGATCTATCCTCAGATTCCCCTCAATGTATGACTCCCACGAAGGCACGTTTCATGACAGGCTTGACCCGGGCTGATCTTGCATGCTGAGCCGTTTCGACGAGGTCGGTGCAGATGTCCGGCTCAGGGCCCGGTTCGCTGATCTTGCCAATGAAAATGTGTATGCCACCAAAGGGGACCCGGTACCCGTACTCAATCGAGCCGGCCTCGGGGCCCCAGCCTGCATCGTCGATGTAGAGCTTGCCGCGATGACTCTTGGTCATCTGGCCCACAGTGTAGCCCTTGAGTCCTTCGAATCTGCCCTTTAAGAACTGGAAACCATCGTGCGATAGCCCCATGGTGGGCGCCAACTTTCGTGGTTTTGTCACGGCAGATGTCCTCGTGAAAGGACTTAGTCGTGGAGCCATTGCTATGGGTTAGCTTAAAGGGGTTAAACCGGACACGTGACACGAGAGTTTTATACTAGTTCGGCCCCTTACGATGTAGGTAAAAGCCTACGTCTAATTGTGATGGAATTGCTGGGGTTTCGATGATCAGGGAGCGAATACGCTTTGCCTGAGTCTCGAGTTGTTTTCTGTTGTCCTTGAACCGTCGCCAGTTCGTCCCCTTATATACATGGGTTGACGCCCGTTGGTTTACAGAATCCCGAGGCCGGCTCATAAACTTGTCCGGCTCGGTCTCTGCTCTTTCTACCTTACAACACAAGTCTACATATAAATACCGGTTTATGTCTACAGGCCTTAAACTGGCTTTGGGCCCTGTGCCTTTGTAAAGCGTCACCATCTGTCTTCATGGGCTTCAGATATAATGAACTACTTATGGGGTTAACCCGGCCTCTCCTGGCCGGTTTACACCCAGTGGTAATATCTCCATTATTTCACAGGGAACAGTTTTCCCTCGATCAAAATCAGATCCGCCGTGTTTCGCACTCCTCCCACGTAAGAGTGTAGACTCTTGCTTACATAAAAATGGAGCAAGTGGACGGCACTGTAGCACGTCATATCACTCAAACTAGCCCGCCTAACACGCGGGAAAGCAACACACTCGCCATTTTGTTCTAGATTTCTATGATCGATCGCACGAAAATGTTATGATTTGCAAGTCCAAAAGGAAAAGGCGGCACACTTACGACTCGTATGCGTCTCACACTTGACAGTCCGGCTCGCACGCCGTTCACCAGAGAGGACACGCGTTGTCTTGCATTTTCACTAACATGTGGGACTGCAATTGAATAAACCGTCGATAACCGAAATCTAATCGCTCAGCGGGCGTTGGCTTTCAAGAGAGAGACGGGGGAGGGAGAAAAGATCGCCCGCCCGCCGCGTACGGACTCCAAGGAATATATATGGTGATAATGTGAGGTGGGCCATGTGGGAGTCCGGAGTAAGTGAAGTAGAAAGGCACAAATGGTATGAACATGCGTGGCATATATGGTGTGTTTGGTTGCGTTCCTGTCTCAGCATAGTTGTTCCCTCTTCATGCATGCTCAACTCAACACCCCTCTTCATGCATGCTCTCTTCATGCATGCTTCTAGTGTATTTGTGCTAAACTAGTGTGGACTCATGCACCCTCCATACACTCTACCAAACACCCAAAAGTGGGTCGAGAAGGGAACTCTTGGGCGGCATTTGTCTCTTACTACGTACTCCCTCCGTTCCAAATTACTCGTCGTGGTTTTACTTCAAATTTGAACTAAAACCAGGACGAGTGATTCGGAGCAGAGGTAGTACCACTAAATGTTGTACGTGCAATGCACGGTGATGTTATGGAGTACATGCCTAAGTACTCTACTACTACTATATTAGTTGGAGGCACATATTAGCTTTTATATTTGTTTACGTGTATGCCCCGAGACCTTCCAACTAGATGTGTCTTTCTCTCCAGGTCGCACTTTGTATCGTTCATACCACTAGTACTACTACGTGTGGTCTCTTACCTAGAAGTGGAAGAAGTGGAGACGCTCTACCACACTGTTTTTTTTCGCTGGGCTCTACCACGCTGTTCATGTCCCACTCCTTTCGCTGACGTGTGGGACATCCAGCACGTCCCATGTTTGGCACTCTTCGTCGTAAGAGTTGAAACGCTAGCATTCATTAGAAATAAAAAAATAAATATAAATCAGCAGTGATACTATTTTTTTGAAAATATTATCCTTGTCTATCCCGGTCGTATCGCAGGCCCAACCTTTCCCACTGTAAGTTGGTCGGACGAAGGAACCATCATGACTTCGTTGAATTCCGCTTCTTCAAGAAAACTTATCGCACTGCACATCGCTACCACACGCGAAGACTGGACGGCACTGTACCACGTCATATCACTGAAACCCACTAGGCCATCCTAAAAAAAACCACTAGGCCAAACTAGCCCGCATATAGGTCATCTATTTTGGAACGGAGGGAGTACGTCTCTGTACTGCTATGATTTTCTGTTGTACGTCTCTGTACTTCTGCTACAATTTTCCTACCCTATGAACCAAATGAGGCCTGAATGTATCCATGTTGACTAAGCCTACAATTTTAGGAGCTTGGGCTATGAGCCGATCGACGACGGATAAGTATAAGCGTACCACGAGCTCATCAGCCCCAACGTTTCACTTCGGTGAGTGTTTTGCAAGTACTATAGATCGCACAGTAGCTAGCCTACTAACACTAAGAATCATCAAACAAGCCCTGCTGATATGATAAACAGTTCAAACTTACATCTAAGCATGCCATATATTACATCAAAAGCTGGTGAGGATACATCTGTTTCCATAACTCGGAGAGGGTTCGCATGATTCACTATCAAACAAAAGTAGCAAGTACCGCCCACACAAGACAGTGCACTAGCCCTAAGATGGTTTGATAACACGCATCGTTCTGGTAATTAAACACAGGGCAATGCAAACTACCCTGAAGGATTAGCGCGACCAACTATTTCTTGTCATCGATCTCTCGGGCAATGACCACAGCATGGACAGCGGCATGGGAATCGATCTCTGGGACGATGTCCACAAGACTGACCGCGACATCGGAATCGATCTCTGGGGCAATATCCATAGGATGGATAGCGGCATCGGAATCGATCTCTGGGGCGATGCCAACAGGACGGACCGCGACATCGAAAACGATCTCTGGGGCGTTGTCCACAGGACGGGCCGCGACATCAGAATCATCAAGGACGTCCACCGGCACCTGCACAACCCTAACATATTGGCAAGCACATTGCAAATAATCAAAAACCACAAGTATGGTAATAAGCCATTATTTTTTACCTTGTGCAGCTCACCTGGGGATCCCATCCCTCCGAGGGCCATCTCCTCATCCTCGATGGGGGCCATCACCTTGCCAAGGGAATACTGCTTCTCAACGGCGACTATCTCCTCAAACTCGGACTTGAGCCTCGCATAGGTGGCCATCAGAGTTTCTGGACTAGGCACGGTGGGGCCCTTGCTGTTCTTCCAACTTTCTTTGAGGACTTTGTCCACCAACGTCGTCAACTCTTTGGCCAATGCTTGTTTCTTAGAGTTCTTCGTCTCCATGGGTTGGCCCGCCAACATGGTCGCTGTCTCTAGTGGGTTGTCCGTCAGCAACTCTTTGCCTAGTGCTCCAGGATCCATCAATGAACTGACAAACAAAAAGAAACTGAAAGGAAACAACAATCGCAATGAAAACGGGAAAAGAAAGGTTGTGAGAATCGGTCGGTTCTTCACAAAAAGAAGATTCTTGGAATGAAAATATAACAGCATCACTGATTCGCCCACCTTTCCTTCATCGGTACAGAAGAAAAATGGCAGAAGTGAGTAGCCTGGAGTGAGGTTTTCTCCAAGACAGGGGAGAAAGGGCTTCAACGAGCGTCCCAGTGAAATGATGGTTGTTTCGTCCAGTCCACCTTCGAGGCCACTTTACCACTGCTGGTAAAGGTGTGGGTTTTTTGATATGACGGGTCATGACGGCCACACCGGGGTGACCGGTGAGTTTCGATTGTAGCACCTCGCTGTAATTTGGTGGATGGCACGCGGAACCGGATGCTTTGATGTCCCGCATGTAGATAGAGCGGCTAGTCATATAGGAGTGCTCAATATTGTGCACCGCGACCAAGGCGGAGAGGAAAACGAGAGAACTACGTAATTAATGCATGAGTTTGATTAGGGTAGTTTTGTAAATTACGAGATACATTCCTCCAATCGCAAATTGCCTTGGTTGATGAGATCTGAGATTTGAGCCCTATAAACCAGAAGGGATGGAGTACTACACGCGGTGTAGTCTAGTCACTTGTTGAAATCTCTAGAAAGGCAAATACTCCTTTCCGTTTTACAGGGCTATATTAGCAAGCATAAGTACTACAATAGTGGGCTTAAATAGCAATTTTGTCTCATGCAAGAGCATGGCTATATGCGTGCTCCAAGGCACCGCACCACGGGAGCATTCGCCACAACCACGTTCGGGTTGCGCTTGGCTCTTCGCCTCTTCGAGAATACAAACAATGATGTTACTTCTACTTCTACAATATCGAATCCACTGTTGCATGTATGTCCACCTCGTGCGGGAGGGTAGCGTGTAGCGAAAGCTCCTACAAGTCCTGCCAGCCACCACGCTCATGCGCGAGGGAGGGACGCAGCTTCATTGACTTACTATTCCTGCCTTTGAGTCTATGACAGGTGGGCCCAAGAGGTGGTTGGCCCACCTGTCATGCAGCCAAAGGCAGGTGCAGTTAAGGCACCGGAGCTCAGTCCGCGAGGGAGAGGGCGTTGTAGTAATCAAACTTTTCGGTCTTGTATGAGTTGACGCGACACATCAAAGCATTGCACTCGATATAAGTCTTTTTACACATTTCAAATGGACTACAACATACGGATGTATGTAGACATATTTTGCTTCGTATGTAGTCACTTGTTGCAATCTCTAAAAAGACTTATATTTGTAAACAGAGGGAGTACAACGCATGCATGCATGCCGTGACTTCCCTTTTGATACTTGCATGTGTTGATTTGATGCACCTTGCCAAATTTTGACTATAAATTGAACTAACCAAATTTTCATGCATGTCACAAAAAATTACGGGGCTGTTTGGATTGTTACTATGTTTGTCTTATGTTGCCACATTATTTTTCCCACACTTGCCACACTTGCCTAACATGGGTTTCTCAAATTGTTAGACACACTTTGGCTTGCCTAAGGGAATCTTGCCACACTTTTTGTGTCTATGACATGTGGGATTCACTACTAATAAAAAAATTCTTGTCTTAGGTGTGGCTAATAAAAAAGACTTATATTTAGGAACGGATGGAGTAGAAAATATAATAGTAATGCATGTTGGGGCAACCCATGTTTCCGATAATTTTAACCGTGGGCTTGTTCACAATTTTACGAGGGGGTGGTTGTTCATTTACTGGAGGGACTTGTACCAGACTTGAACGATACAAAGTGCGACCTGGCACACCGTAACACAACTTGGAACAAGCGGGTAGCTATCTCAAAAAATAATCAACAACTAAAAAAACGGCGACCTGGCACGTAGTACACAATTTTAAACGATTGTTTTGATGGAGTGAAAAAGGAAAACTACCCCACTACGTATATATAGGCCGGAGCCTCCGCGCTTGCTTGCTAGGGTTGCTCTATTCACACAGTCTCATCCTCTCTAGATCTAAACAAGATAGGGGTGGTAACACTATCTTTCTCCCTTCAAAAAACACTGTCTTTCTATCCTCACCGCTGGTTACAGATCCAGATGTTTCCCCCTCCGCCGGTGAAGGGGGGGAGGGGCAGCGTTTAGGCCGTCGTCGACAGCGAGGGAGGAGACCCACTGCCGGCCGCACCGTTATCTCTGACCGAGCGCCGGCGCGGGAGGTCCTTCAACCCCTTCGTCGTTGCCCTATTGTGGGCGGATCCGGCCTCCCGCCGCCTACCTATCCACATCCCAACGGCCTTCAGGTATATCTTCCTTCGAAACCGCCTTAGCTCTACTTCCCCAACTCGCTACGTCGCTGCATGTGCATCATTTTCTACCTCTTAGCCCCTCTCGGTCGGATGGTCCAACGTCACCTATTTTTCTTCTTCTATTGTTAGAGGTAAAACTACTTCATGGAGTCGAATCTTGTACTTGGTTCAAACAAGAAATAAAGTGGGGGTGGGGGAATTTAGTATGTACATCGGACTTGGTACAAACAGGAAGGAAATGGGGTGAAAGTAGTACAGACTGGTCATCCAACTGGTCTCTTGGTCGAAAAGGGAAATATCAGGGTAACGTTGTACACAGTGGTATGACCGGGACTAGATTTTCTATCCACACATAGGAGTAGGTGGCTAGAGTGAAAAATAATGGGACCAACCCAGATATGCTTCTTGGATGTTTGTTTCTCGGGGCAACAAACTCTGAATCACCACTTTATGCCTCTGTAGGTACATGGTGCTGGACTGCTGGTGCAACCACTGTCCCATGCCCTTATACCAAATATTTAGTTGTTCTTAATCTAATGACCCTGGTAAAATGAAGCCATGCCACTGTTAAAAGCCATGACAAGTTTAGCCAAATGTTTTTGCTTGTAATTGTTTGAGACTTTGACTGTTTCCATTGTAGCTTTTTGTGTAAACAGGGATATCCATTTCACCATGTTGCTATTGTGACATTTTGCTGCACTGCACAAAACACTTCTTAAAAGAAGTGACTTTTGTGTTGTTTAACTGGAATGTCATATAATGGAATAGTTGATTCATTTCAGTGGAACTGCACAAAGGGAGATATGTGTTCCAATCCTCATCATCCATATTGGTGACATAACCTTCCTTTAGGTAAGAATGATATTTAATGCATGTGTTCATCTCTATTTTGCGACTCCCATGAGAAAATAATGCTATTGTTTACTAGTACACTTGTACTCCCTCACTGACGAAACCAATTCAGAAATAGAAGGCCAATCATGTACTTGGTTTCACCAACTAGTGAGGAGAAAGAGAAACAGAGGATGAAGAGGAAGAACAAGAAGAATAAACAGTGCCAAGGTGATCTTCTTTGAAGCTGTGAGGCCTCAGTCGAGGCCATTCAAGGGCTCCAGCAACGTCTACCTTACATGTGAGACGATCCTCCAAGGAGCCCTTCCACTTCTGCTGTCTCTCCTGCAAGGTCACTTAATTAATTAGGAGTACTTAAGTACCACTAGTTTATTGCTGCCTAATTTTCCTGTCGGAATTAAACAAATCTTTAGTAGCACCTTATGCTGAATCATGTACGTGTGTATGTTTGTCTATGGAGGTGAATCATGTGGTGGAGCAGGGAGGGAATATTATTACTGTCATGACATAATAGTGCTATTGTTTTGCATGTCAATTTATTGCCATTTGTTTAATGAGGCAATGTTTTGCGTATTTTCCATCATGAATTTGATGCTACGGTTAGAGTAATATGCTAATGTCTTTCTATCCTTTCTCACCAAGCTAATGAAGGTTTCACCTTGTTCCTACTTGTGCAAACAGGGATCATGTTGTGCCAATCATACATTTTAGTGGAACTACACAAGACAGTACAATGAACTGTATCCCAGCCAGTCCATTAACTCTGCTAGAAGTTCTTGGTAATCTTTCGATATAATCTCAGCACTGGTAAACAAGAGTGATTTCAACCATACATTTGAAGTGCACAAAAATATACACTATTGAGTGATTCCAGTGAGTGCTTTATCATCTCTTATGGGACTACATGAATAAGATTTTTTTCCTCAAGTTTGTACCAGCCTAAGGCCTTCATCCATATTAGTTTGTTATCATCTCTATTTGTATCGTGCTACTGTCATGAGAAACTCCGTTATCTTTGCACGTTAAAGTTTTGCAACCTATGATACATAGTAATGCTTTGAGTGTTGAGCTAATTGGCACTGATTAAATAAACAAATACCTCTCTTTAAGCAAGACTACTATGTTGCTAACTTTACCCATTAACATAATCAGGGTGCTTCTATTTGTTAGTGTATGTTTCATCAACTAGTCCCACTATTACAGTAATCTCATTCTCTCAATATATGTGCCAACAGGGATGCTCGGTTTTGGTGGAACTGCACAAAAACTTTGGGTGTTTCATTGCCTCGACAGCTTCCTTCCATTCCTGTCAGTCGCTAATCTGGGCTTGCATTCTTCCTTTGTTGTCAGTCGCTTGGCTTATCTCGGCTTCCAGTCAAAGGAAATAGTAATTGATATGCTACCTCACATAGGTTGGTACTGGTCTTTATCCAGATTATTGTGCTTGTCATATGTATTGTAATTTTGTATGGTGCTACTGTTTTTCGATTTCATAAAGGAGTAACTTGGAGCCTGAACTCGCAGGCAAATCATTACATTGGGTGATTTCAATAGAACTGCACAAAAAGATCAGATGACAGGTACTTATTTTGCTGCTATGTACTCCAAAGTTCACTCAGACAAGCATCGATGTTGACAAGAAGAAGTGCCTATATTCATTCAAGTATCAACCGGCGTCAACCAGTTGTCAAACTCCAAGTATTAGGAGAGTGAACGCCAAAAATATTGCTTGGCGCATGGCCCAGAAAAATGAAGTCCAGTCTTTGGTCCCAAATTGTGCCTTTTGGTTATCGGCAGATATGGTAGCGAACTGTATGGCATGGAGTCTAAAGATTCCAGACAAGTTGGTTGACGCGTATATTCATCTGGCACTTAATAAGTCTGCACGCCAGGGATGCTCCATTTCAGTTGAACTGCACAAAATTTTGGGTGGTTCATTTTCTCAACCGCCTCCTTTCTCGTCTGCAATGTAGAATTTTGGCGAGCTACAGGACCAAGATGAGCCAATAAACTAGTTGGATGAAAGTAGTGGCCAAGTTGCTCAAACCTCCCTCGACGACGCCACTATTTGAGGATAAACCTACAAAGTTCAGATTATGCATCTTGCCTCTTATGTACTCGAAAGTTTACTCGTATAAGCATTAGTTTTAGCAAGAAGTACCTCCGACTGAACACCATTTACTAGTTTGCATTGTAGAATTTTGGCGAGCTACATGACCAGGATGAGCCAGTAAACTAGTTGGATGAAAGTAGTGGCCAAGTTGCTCAAACCTCCCTCGGCACGAGGCCACTATTTGAGGACAAACCTACAAGGAAAGTTCAAATTGTCTGTGCTGCCTCTTATGTACTCGAAAGTTTACTCGTACAAGCATTAATTTTAGCAAGAAGTACCTCCGACTGAACACCATTTACCAGTCTGTACCCTAGGTAACTAAAGTTCGTCCATGGATCATATTGGCTGTGATCTCAATCATTTGGATGCATAAACATACTGAACATGTGTATATTTGAATCTTTTTGTGAATTATCTATGAACATTGTTGTGTGATCTATCAATCATATGGATCCATAGACATGCCGAACTTGTGTATATATGAATCTTTTGAGTTGTTGATAGTGAAAGTTGGCTATGAATATGAACGTGTCCTGTGAACCTGAGTTTGATATGAATGTTTACCTTTTCTGTTGTACTTGTGTGTGAACTTGTTAGTATGCCTACTGTGGGGTATGTGACGTGTGGGTGTCAACGGAACACCTTCTCCCCGAGAAGAATTGCACCTGCTTTGTTAGGGTAGCAACGGCGCATCAGCTCTTTTTAATCTTTTTTCTCTGTCTTGCCCCCTCCCCCGCTCAGCCCCTGCCGTAATGTTTTCGGCCTCAAAACAAACATAGTACTGCGTTGTTTTTGGGGCTTGATGGAAAATCGAGTGCTGATTTCTGTATGTTGGCCCGCCCAGCAAATGGGCTGCTGGTCCACCATGGACTGGGAGGCTAAAAATACAAGTTGTATGGTGCAGAGGCAAGTAAATAAACGCCATCGAGAGCCATCCACTGAAGAAAAAAATCGCTCCTGATGTGCTTCTTCAGTTGTGCCACCAGCCTCCTCTTTAATCCAGTTCGCTCGGGGATCTGGTATCATTTTTTCCAGAGGGCGAACAAGTATCAGCTAGGCCTAGGTTTTGTATTTTAACATGCGTAGCCCATGACATACGGTGACAGTGGTTTCAACTTATTTTTTGATGTCCATGCCGGCCTATGGGCTTTTTCTTAAAGAACGGCAGCCCAATGTATTTTTTTAACCACATTATATTTATTTATATTATTACTATAATCATATATTTTATAGAGACTTATATATACATTATAAAAACATCCCACGTGTTATTAACTTATAAAAGTAAATGTTTAACAAAAGTTGGCAAGGAAAATCCTGGTTGTTTTTGACTCACACGCAAGGAAAATCCTGGTGATTGCATACAAAAGCTTGCGAAGATTTTAAGGTCCAATGTAATAATAACACGCTCATTTTTATTTTGAGCAATAACTCGCTAATTTGTTAATTATGTATATAAAAAATGTGCCTCTCCGGTTTATTTTTTGATATTAATTGCTCCTTATAACATAACATTATATATGTAACGAGCCCAGCTAATTCGTGTATTTGAAGGAAGTGCAAATGGGCTGGGATTCCTTAGAAAATATAAATGGGCTGCATCAGCGAGAAATTATTTGTACACCCAGCCCAGCAAAGGGACTGTACATTATAGAAAACATGGGTTAAATATATGCCACATTTTTGGAGGCTGACATGTGGGCCAATAGGTCGAAGCATACGCAGGGCGTAGTCAACTTGGTCAACAAATGATTATGACATCCACATCCATTGGATTTATATCCAACGGCCGGCATGCACCTTAAATGTCTCGTCTTCTTCCTCCAGCGTCGCGGGGACCGCCTGGTCTGGCCTTCGGCGGCTAGTGGCTCTGCTTAGCACGCATCGTTGCGAAGCGCTACCCCACCGCCGGCCAGGCTATCCCTCCACCCCTCCACACCTCCTGTTATTCTCCACCGACTGCAGCCCCACGTCGCACCAGAACTAGTTAAAACCCTTCACCTCCTCTCAATCTATGACTCCACTGCCGTGTCTTCCCATCTCCGAGTCGTTCCCGTCCGGGGCCTCGCCGTCGTCCACCGCCTCGCTGTGCTCGGTGCGGCGTGGTCAACAAACGAGAGTCATCGGAAGAGGACTGTACGTGGAGAGCCTGACGGTTGGGACCCATGAGGTCCATGGTCTCACACATGGAAAGTTCCTCCTTATTAAGCTGAAAAAAATGTTTCCTCCACCTGACAGATGGGACCCACCGGCTGTATCTTCGCACAGAAGGAAGTTCCTCGTTGTTATGCGAAAAAAATTATTCCTCCCGTTGACAGCTGGGACCCGTCAGATTTGCTAGCTGACTTGTGGGTCTACTAAGCGGACGTGTACGCAGAGCTTTGTCAACTTAATCAACAAATGATTCTAGCATCTGGACCGTTGGATGTTAATCCAACAGCCGTGCTCCTTCTTCAACCTCTGTTCTTGCTCCTGTCTCCCGTGGGCGTAACGCGGCTGTCTTTGCCAGCACCAGACCAGTCAGGTTTCCCACTCCTCTCCATCTGCGACTCCACTGCCCCGTCTTCCCCATCTCCGGTTCGTTCCAGTCTGGGGCCTCACCGTCGTCCACTGGCCTTGGTGCGCTCGGCACGGTGTGGCAACATGGTGAACAACCGAGAGTCATCGAAAGATAACTGTACATGAGAGGCTGGCAGTGGGGACGCACCACGCCTATGGACACATGCATGCAACGGAACGCGGCGTGGTCAACGTGGTCAAGGAACGACTTCCATCGGAAGTGTCTTTGTCGATGGAGAGGCGACAATTTGGGTCCACGGTCGCAGCAAGGAAGTGCCTCCTTATTACGCAGAAAATAATGATTCCTCCACCTGACAGCGGGGACCCATCGGACGGGCCACCGTATTTTGTGAAAAAACATTTCCCCCCTGACTGCTGGGACCCACCGGACGGGCCACCGTATTTCGCGAAAAAAATGTTCCCCCCGCTGTCAGCTCGGACCCACCGGAAGTGCCTCCTTATTACGCAGAAAAAAATGAATACTGCCCCTGCTAGCTAGGACCCACCTTGGTGGGAGGCTGACTTGTGGGCCTACTAAGTTGACGGGGATGGAGGGCTTTGTCAACTTAGTCAATATGAACGATTCTAGCTCCAAAGGATCAGACGATGTCCATCCAACGGCCGTAGTTCTTCTTCAACCTATGGTCTTCTTGCTCCAGCCGCCCAAACCAGCGCCGGTCGTGTCGCATGCTCCTGCCTCTCATGGCCGGCTACGATGCCGCGGAGGCCTCACCGCCCCCTATACTCCCACCACTGGCCAGGCCATCCCTCTACTCACCCACACCCCCTATTATTCTGCGGCGATGGCAGCCTCACACCGCAGCCGAACCAGTGAACCCACATACTCCTTATTACATGGAAAATAATGATTCCTTCACCTGACAGCAGGGACCCACCGGACGGGCAACTGTATTTTGCAAAAAAATGTTTCCCCCCTGACTACTGGGACCTACCAGCTACATCTTCGCACGCAAGGAAGTGCGTGTGGGCAAAAAAAAACGATTCACCCCCATGACTGCTGGGACCCACTAGCTACATCTTCGCACGCAAGGAAGTGCCTGACAGTCGGGACCCACCTGGTCGAAGCGTACGTTGCGTTGTCATTCCGATCGCGAATGTGTACGTACATACTGGTCGATGTAGAGGCGCGCACATGTCGTAGTAGAGGCACGCACGTAACATGTACATGTACGTACATCGGCCAGGGTGCAAGAACATAAATACGGCCACGTACGTACATACGGGCGGGGTCTCAAACGCCTACTCGCGCGTACATACGGCCAGGGCTCGTGTACATGGCTGGGTCGGAACGGAAAAACAGCGTCGTCGTCGTGTTCATGGGGAGCCAACCGGCTGGGTCAGAACGGAATGCGTCGTCGTGTTCATCGGGAGGGCTTGGACGGAACAACCGATTGAAACGAGGCCTGGCGGACCGCAGAACAGAGGAAACGACCTTGTGTTCGACCGGCCACGGTCGAAACGGGATCCTGTTCATCGGGAGGGATCTGGCATACCGCAAAACGGAGGAAACGGACCTCCTACAGTCATAACGGGGGTCCTGTTGATCGTGAGGGGTGTGGCATACCGCAAAACGGAGCAAACGGACTTGTGTTGGAGCACTACGGTCGAAACGGGGGTCCTGTTCATTGGGAGGGGTGTGGCATACCGCAAAACAGCACTCCACGGGATATTGTTCATCTCCACCGTCGACCCCCTCCAGCCTCCACGGCCATCGCTCATCCACCGTCGACCTCCTCCAGCCTCCACCTGCGAATGTTCATCCACGGGCTCCTGTTCATCCAGCCTCCCTTTGCGCGCTACTCCACCGCTCTTGTTCAACCAGCCCTCTACACGGGCTCCTGTTCAACCACCCCTCCACGGGCTACTGTTCATCCAGCCATCCACCGTCTACTGTTCATCCAGCCCTCCACGGGGTGGTCCTGTTCATCCAGCCCTCCACGGGTTCCTGTTCATCCAGCCCCAACAGGCTCGATAGATCGGGGTCCTGTTCATCCAGAGGCAACACCATGGGGTCCTGTTCATCCAACCCCCCCCCCCTAGCAACGTTCACTGTTCATCCAGAGGCAGCATCGACCGACTTCAGTTAGCAGCAGTAGCGAAGGAATCGCTCGATCGGGTTTAGTTAACAGCCATCAATTGATCGCTCGGGTTCAGTAGCGCGTAGCCTGCAGTGCTATCGCTCAGGTTCAGTTAGAGCCCAATGCCTCGCACCCACGCGCGTGCGTGTATGAGAGAAACGTGCAACGCTGGGCCCTGACCACCCACCGTAACCGGGAATACCCCGATATTTTCCTCGCCCTCACTTCGACCATGGTTTTGTCCATCATGGATGGCCCAAAGAATGTCATGCAGCTGTGTCTCCAGCCCGCACAGGAAGAAAATCCCATTTTATTTCATGTTTTTTTGTCATAGAAGTAGGAGCCCACCACATCTATGATGATACCGGGTTTTGTCACAATTATCATCATAGAAGTGTCATAAGTATGACAGAAAAAATTTCGTTCGGCCCAAAATGTCACGGATGTGTCTTTTTTTTGTAGTGCAAATACCTGTTTCTCAACTTGATCAAGAAAAGACCACTTTTACTTGGCCCTTTGGAACTTATGCTTATAGACGTATGCCTTTCGGTATAGGCAATGCAGCTGCTACCTTTCAAAGATGTATGATTGCTATATTCTCTAACTTCTGTGAAATGATTGTTGAGGTTTTCATGGATGATTTCTCTATTTATGGGAAGTCTTTTGATGATTGTTTAAGCAATCTTGACCGAGTTTTGCAGAGATGCAAGCAAACAAATCTTGTCTTGAATTGGGAAAAGTTCCACTTTATGGTTAATGAAGGTATTGTCTTGGGCCATAAATTTTTTGAAAGAGGTATTGAAGTGGACAAAGCTAAGGTTGATGCAATTGAGAAAATGTCGTGTCCTAAATATATCAAAGGTATTCGTAGTTTCTTAGGTCATGCTGGTTTCTATAGGAGATTTATCAAAGACTTTTCTAAAATTTCTAGGCCTCTTGCGAATCTTTTGCAAAAGGATATTCGTTTTGTTTTTTATGATGATTGTTTAGAAGCCTTTGAAACAATCAAGAAAACCTTAATTTCTTCACCTATTGGTCAACCACCTGATTAGAACTTGCCTTTTGAAATTATGTGTGATGCTAGTGATTATGCTGTTGTTGTTATAAGACAAAGAGTTGATAATAAACTGAATGTTACTCATTATGCTAGTAAAACTCTAGATAGTGCTCAACGAAACTATGCTACTACTGAAAAAGAATTCTTAGCAGTGGTGTTTGCTTGTGATAAATTTAGATCTTATATTGTGGATTAAAAAGTTATTGTTCACACCGATCATGCTCCTATTAAATATCTTATGGAAAAGAAAGATGCTAAACTTAGACTTATTCGATGGGTTCTCTTGCTACAAGAATTCGATTTACATATCACTGATAGAAAAGGAGCTGAGAACCCCGTAGCTGATAACTTGTCTAGGCTTGAAGATGTGCTTGATGACCCACTACCTATTGATGATAGTTTCTTGATGAGCAGTTAGCAGCAATAAATCTTGCTCATAACACTCCTTGGTATGCTGACTAAGCTAATTACATTGTTGCCAAATATTTACCACCTAGCTTTACATACCAACAAAAGAAAAAAATATTTTATGATTTAAGACATTAATTTTGGGATGACCCACATTCTTATAAAGAAGGAGTAGATGGTATTTGTTGGGCAACGTAGCATGCAATTTCAAAATAAAATTCCTACAATCACGCAAGATCTATCTAGGAGATGCATAGCAACAAGAGGGGTAGACTGTGTCCACGTACCCTCGTAGACCGAAAGCGGAAGCGTTAGCTTAACGCGGTTGATGTAGGCCGTCTTCGTGATCCAACCGATCAATCACCGAACGTACGGCACCTCCGAGTTTAGCACACTTTCATCTCGATGACGTCCCTCGAACTCTTGATCCAGCAAAGTGTTGAGGGATAGTTTCGTCAGCACGACGGCGTGGTGATGGTGATGGTGATGTGATCCATGCAGGGCTTCGCCTAAGCACTACGACAATATGACCGGAGGAGTAAACTATGGAGGGGGCACCGCACACGGCTAAGAGAACAATTGATGTGCTTTGGGGTGCCCCTGCCCCCATATATAAAGGAGGAGAGGGGAGGAGGCCGGCCCTAGGGGCGCGCCAAGTGGGGGGGGGCGATTTGGGCTCCTAGTCCTAGTCGCCCCCCATCCTTCTTTCGGAGGGGGAAAGGGGGAAGGAGAGAGAAAGGGAGAAGGACAGGAGGGCCACGCCCCCTCTCCTTGTCCAATTCGGACTGCCCATGGGGGGGGCACCACCCCTTGTGGGCTGCCCTCTCTCTCCCCTATGACCCATGTTGGCCCATTACTTTCCCCGGGGGGTTCCGGTAACCCCTTGGTACTCCGATAAATACCCAAAACACTCTGAAATCATTCCGTTGTCCGAATACTATCGTCCAATATATCAATCTTTACCTCTCGACCATTTAGAGACTCCTCGTCATGTCCGTGATCTCATCCGGGACTCCAAACAATCTTCGGTCACCGAAACGCATAACTCATAATACAAATCGTCATCGAATATTAAGTGTGCGGACCCTACGGGTTCGAGAACTATGTGGACATGACCGAGACAGATCTCCGATCAATAACCAACAGCGGAACCTGGATACTCATATTGGTTCCTACATATTCTATGAAGATCTTTATCGGTCGAACCGCAATGACAACATACGTTATTCCTTTGTCATCGGTATGTTATTTGCCCGAGATTCGATCATCGTTATCTTCATACCTAGTTCAATCTCGATACCGGCAAGTCTCTTTACTCGTTCTGTAATACATCATCCCGAAACTAACTCATTAGTCACATTGCTTGCAAGGCTTATCATGATGTGCATTACCGAGAGGGCCCAGAGATACCTCTGATACTCGGAGCGAGAAATCCTAATCTCGATCTATGCCAACCCAACAAACACCTTCGGAGACACCTGTAGAGCATCTTTATAATCACCCAGTTACGTTGTGACGTTTGATAGCACACAAGGTGTTCCTCCGGCATTCAGGAGTTGCATAATCTCATAGTCAAAGGAATATGTATAAGTCATGAAGAAAGCAATAGCAATAAAACTTAATGATCATTATGCTAAGCTAACGGATGGGTCTTGTCCATCACATCATTCTCCTAATGATGTGATCCCGTCCATGAAATGACAACACATGTCTATGGTTGGGAAACTTAACCATCTTTGATTAACGAGCTAGTCAAGTAGAGGCATACTAGGGACACTTTGTTTTGTCTATGTATTCACACATATATCAAGTTTTTGGTTAATACAATTCTAGCATGAATACGAAACTTTTAATCTAAATGTGTACGTAAGATGGCAAATTCATAGTAATACAATCTGTTGCTACTGCACTAAACATCTGATTGCTGAGATACAAGGGCAACGAATTAGTTGTCAAAATATATAGTTGGGACATGAAAATAGATCCATGCGGCTGATGTATCCATGTGTAGCGTGTGCTAGCGTGTTATTTTTGCATCTTGGTAGGTTGGTAATGTGAGGATCCAGGATATGTGTAGTGCACTCAGTTGAAGAACTGTCATAGGTGCAGTTTGAGCGTAACGATCCATATTCCTATACTTGAACATGTGTAATATGTTGTCTGAAATTCAGATCTTGAATAATAGTACATGAAAAAACATACAAGTGTGATTCTGCAAGTCCAACATGTAAACCTGTTATTCACGCTTCTTTTTGAGCAATGGAGCGGGGAGCTCCTACTTGTCTGAAAAACACATGCATGCATGCATGAATGAGAACGAGATTACTGGCTAAAACCAGCATATATTATGGCATTGATCAATCATGTACAAGATGTTGAGCATATACCAAACTGAAGCACACAATGAAACTTCTAGCAATTTTTTTAGGAAAAACCTAGCATGAATTATATTACCAACAAAGAGATATCACAATCCTCCCTAAGTGCACATGACCCAAGAAGATTCTGGAGCCTGATCGGTGTCCTCTTGCTCCGTCAGTCGTGACTCGCCACTACTGATTTCTTTGGCATACTTAACTAGAAACTGGACCGACTCGCCAACCAGTGCTCTCCCTTTTGCATTTATACAGTCGTCCCATAGCCACTGATACGTCTCCAACGTATCTATAATTTTTTATCGTTCCATGCTATTGTAGTATCAATATTGGATGTTTATTATGCATTTATATGCAATTATATATCATATTTTGAGACTAACCTAGCAACCTAGTGCCCAGTGCAAGTTGTTGTTTTTTGCTTGTTTATGGCTTTTCAGAAAATCAGTACCGAACAAAGTCTAAACGCTACAAAACTTTTTGACGATTTTTTCTGGACCAGAAGGATCCTAAAAGCTTCGGGAGCAGACCTTAAGTGCCACGAGGCAGTGAGAAGCCTGCCAGACGGGCTTCGTGGGCTGCCTCCCAGGCTTGTGGGCCCCTTGTGGCACCTCCTGGCCTAATTCCAGCTCTATAAATTCTCAAATATTCCCCATACATAAGGGAGCCATACCATATACTTTTTTTGCCGCCACAAGTTTCTGTTCTTAAGAGATCCCATCTGCAGACCTTTTTCGGTACTTTGCTAGAGGGGGAATCGATCATGGAGGGCCTCTACATCAACCTTGATGTCCTTCCGATGATGTGTGAATAGTTTACCACAGACCTACGGTTCCATAGCTAGTAGCTAGATGGCTTCTTCTCTCTCTTTGATCGTCAATACAATGTTCTCATCGATGTTCTTGGAGATCTATTCAATGTAATCATTTTTTACTGTGTGTTTGTTGGGATCCGATGAATTATGAGTTTATGATCAGATTATCTATGAATATGATTTGAGTCTTCTCTGAACTTTTTTATGCATGATTGTTATAGCTCTGTATTTCTCTCCGATCTATCCATTTGTTTTGGCCAACTAGATTGATTTATCTTGCAATGGGAGAGGTGCTATGTGATTAGTTCAATCTTGCATTGCTCAATCTCAGTCAGAAAGGAACATGATACATACTTGTATCGTTTCCATTGAGGATAAAACGATGAGATTTATTCATATTGATTGGATTTACTTTGTCTACATCATGTCATCTTGCTTAAGGCGCTACTCCGTTCTTTATGATCTTAATACTCTAGATGTATGCTGGATAGCGGTCGATGTGTGGAGTAATAGTAGTAGATGCAGGCAGGAGTCGGTCTACTTGTCTTGGACGTGATGCCTATATACATGATCATTGCCTTGGATAACGTCATAACTTCTATCAATTGCCTACAGTAATTGGTCTACCCACTGTATGCTTTTTGTTCGAGAGAGAAGCCTCTAGTGAAAACTATGGCCCCCCGGGTCTATCTTTATCATATATTAAAATCCCCAAATACCTTGCTGCAATTTATTTACTATTATTTTATTTTGTGTTTTTGTTTATCGATCTACCACTACGAGAATTTATTCGTGCAATTAACCGCCAAGGGATTGACAAACCCTTGTTTCCGTTTGGTGCAAGTATTTTTTATTTTGTGTGTCGGTGCTGCTAATGAGGTGTTGCGTAGTTCTCCTACTGGATTGATAACTTGGTTCTTAACCGAGGAAAATAGTTGTCTCTCTGCACTACATCAACTTCTCCTCTTCGAGGAAACCCCAACGCAGCTCACAAGTAGCAGGAAGAATTTCTGGCGCTGTTGCTAGGGAGACATCACCAAACGCTACCAAGTACCATCTCATAAACTTTCATCTCCTTTAATTTATTTCCATTTTCTATTTCCCTCTCGTTTTCATCTCCCCCACTTCTAAAACGTTTTCACAAAAACACAAAAACATTTTTATTTTTGCTTGTTTTGCTTGCTTGCTTTTATTGCCTTCATGTCAACACACCAAAAATACAAAAGAGAAAGGAAGAGTAAAGACATATGGATCCTCATCCACTTGCAAATATTTTCAAAAGACCAAATTATGATGAATCAATTGGTAGTGAGTTGAGTCACTACTGCAGGATGCTGCTAACGCGACACTATGATCAGAGACCCTTTGAGAAACTGTGTGGGATGAAATAATCGCAAACGGTGCCGTATGAAAACCGTCAAAAAAGGTGAAAACGTTTGCGATGGAGGATGCATCAAACACGGTTCAGATTTTAGTTGCGTGTGCGATGAATGGCATATGGTTCAGTTCAATTAACTGTTTGCGGTGAGGAGGAACAAAAGAAACGGGCAGCCAGATGAAGGCGTGTGCAATACACAGCATGCGGTTCACTCGGATGAACTATTTGTGATTAGGCAACACAAAAGAAATGGGCAGCCAGATGAAGGTGTGTGTGATATACAGCATACGGTTCACTCAGATGAACTATTTGTGATTAGGCAACACAAAAGAAACGGTCAGCCAGATCAATGTGTGTGCGATATACGACATGCGGTTCACTCGGATGAACTATTTGCGTTGACACAAGAGAACAGAAACGGTTCAACTTAACAAGACGTGTGTGTTGTGCGATGGGATTGCATGCGGTTCACTCGGACCTTGTCGTCAGTGTGTGACCTCTGTGGCAACCGTTCGCTCCCCAGGCGCATCTTCGTGTACCGTGGCAACCTTCCACCGACTCTTCGACTTTCCCTCTCGATTTGGAACTGTTGTCGCACGCTAGCTCTTCCTCCCTCCTCCATTTGCCTTCACCCTTCCTTATGCCATTGTTTGATTGTCTTCTCCTTTGAGGGAACAAGCCGGAAACGACCCCATTATTCTTGCCCCGATCTGAATGATGACGTGGTGGAGGAACTCATTGATCGGTGCGACGTCATCATCTCGGCTAGTACGTCCATTTTGCATCATGCTTTTATACCGATATTTATTGCATTATGGGCTGTTATTACACGTTATGTCACAATACTTATGCCTATTCTCTCTTATTTTACAAGGTTTACATGAAAAGGGAGTATGCCGACAGCTGGAATTCTGGGCTGGAAAAGGAGCAAATATTAGAGACCTATTCTACACAGCTCCAAAAGTCCTGAAACTGCACGGAGGCACGATTTGGAATTAATAAAAAATACAAGAAAAAGAATCCACCAGACGGGGCCCACACCCTGGCCACGAGGGTGGGGCGCGCCCTACCCCCTGGGCGCACCCCCTGCCTCATGGGCCCCCTGGCAGGCCTCCGGTGCTCATATTCTGCTATATGAAGTCTTTTACCCTAGAAAAAATCATAAGCAAGCTTTCGGGAAGAAACTCCGCCGCCACGAGGCGGAACCTTGGCAGAAGCAATCTAGGGCTCCGGTAGAGCTGTTCTGCCGGGGAAACTCCCCTCCGGGAGGGGGAAATCATCATCACCAATGATCCTCTCATCGAGAAGGGGTCAATCACCATCATCATCTTCACCAGCACCATCTCCTCTAAAACCCTAGTTCATCTCTTGTATCCAATCTTTGTCCCGACACTACAAGAAAATACACTTCCGTGATGATACGTGTTTTCACAGTAGGTCGCGTTTTTTGTCATGCATGTACATCCATGACAAATTTATCACAGAATCAAGATAGTCATACCTGTGCTGTCGTAGAAGTGTTCCATGACATTACCAAAATTATCATCACGGAAGTGTCCACTTCCATGACGATAAATCCCGCGTCACGGAAGTGCTTTCGTCAAGGGTGACCGACACGTGGCATCCACCGTAACGGAACGCCGTTAAGCTATCGGGTCGGGTTTTGGATCCGATAACCCGTTAACAGCCCTGACCAATGGGGATTTTCCACGTGTAAAATCATCATTGGCTGGATGAAACACGTGTCGGCTCATCATTGGGACAAATGTCATCCACTCACTGGACAGAAGGCGCCTATGATACGTCGACACATGGCACGGCCCAACAGTGGCCCATTCCTGTGAAAAGGCCGGCCCGTTTGACTTGGTCAAAACCTGGCGGGCCGGCCCATGGAAAGCTTGTTAACAGCCTGTTAGCATATAACCCATTTACAGCCCGCTAACCCAAGGCCCGTTACGCCCTATGCGAATTAGGCCCAGTAGCGTCATCTGGGCCATCCAATATGATTCCAGCCCGTTTTCTCTTCTGGCCCATGTATAGCCCATGATGTCTTTCGGCCCATATGAGGCCCTTTGTAACTCTTGGCCCATTAGCGGCCCATGCTGAAACTGCCCCGTAATGAACAGTGTATTACTTTACACCCATTAACGGCCCGCGGTGAAACTGTCCCATAATGAACAGTGTAACACTTTATACCCATTAACGGGCCATTATTCCGTTGGGCCATTTCCAGCCCAAGTTAACTTTCGGCCTTCTGAGGGCACATTTATTCTTGGACTCATTTGCAGCATTCGGTAACTTACGGCCCGTTACTGTTATTTTCTGCTTGTGGGCCAAATTCAGCCCGTCGTTACAGTCGGCCCATTTGTGGTCTGTTAGTCTGTTGGGCCATTTTCATAGCATCACCAAATACGGCCTATTAACGGCCCGTTATGGTCAGCCCATAAAACGTACGATTTCCATTATAGGCCCGTCTACGACCCATTAAAGGCCAGTACAAGACCCATAAATGAGTCGGCGGCCCATGGATCCTACGTGATGTAGAAGGCCCATGGATCCTGTGAGACGTAGAAGGCCCATGGACACTGCGAGACGTAGAAGGCCCATGGATCCTGCTAGACGTAGAAGGCCCATGGATCCTGCGAGACGTAGAACGCCCATGGATCCTACGAGACTTAGAAGGCCCATGGATCCTACGAGACGTAGAAGGCCCATGGTCGGGCGAGTTGGCCCCCGTTTGAATGATATAGCATATTCAACGAATTATCCTACTCAATACTATCACCTCTATAAAGCATACACTATACAACAAAGAGATCAAGGCATAGAAAGGTAGAATAATCCTACACTATACAATTAAGAAATTACAGCCGATTATACCCACTGGGCATTATGGTACGCACGGTGATAATAAAGCATACACAAACAGCAAATTACATACACTTTGGGCAAATACGGCTCATACATCATGGACGCCGCATCAACTTAACTCCATTTGAACTATAATCTCTTCAAAAATAGGATTGGCGGATTCGGATAGCACAATTTTCAGTCTGCAATATCTCCAATTCCTTCATGGTTACCTCAGTGTCTTGTTTCATTTTTTTGACTCCTTCATCTAATTCCTGCATGTCCAGTCTCAACTTGTTGATTATCGTTGACAATCATGTACACTTTGTCTTGCCACCTCTAGTTGATGCTCGAGAACATCAGACATTCCAATTCAATCCATAATCATTCGGTAACGGCCATGCCGCCTTTGCTCATGATTTTTGTGTTGATATCACTTCATCCTGAAATGTTTCTGTAAGTACACATGACTAGGGCAAAAATATAGTTACAACAGTGAAGCGAACAACACACTATTCTGTACAACATGGCAAAACAGGACTAACAATAATGTTACCCGTCACTTTCACAAAAAAAAATGTTACACGTCATGAAGCATAAGCAGGTGATATTTTAAAAATTATAAAAAAGATAGTCTGTGCAGCCTGCATATAGAAATCCCTCTTAGCTCAACAGAGGAGCATGATGTTGGGGCCCAATCGAAAACATAGACAAGTTACAAATTTAGACATCACGTTGCGTATAAGTAAGCAAGCACTTGGCCATTCTGTACCTCAATTAAAGTCTTAGGGAGCATAATGAACAGCAGAGGGTTTCATACAAACACACTACAGCAGGCAAAACTATGCAATCATTAGCGTAGTATAAACTAGATTGTGAGCCTCATGCAATAATAGTTAGTTAATAGACTTCAAAGCTTCAGGCACACTTCGGCAGAGTAATTAAATGGTAAGGCCTTTAATTATGTCAACTAATAGTGATACAAGTACCGAACATCAAGCAAAATTATTTGGGCATCTCATTAAGTGAGGACAAATAAAGCAATTGAAAAGAGAAAATTAACTATGCCTGAAACAAACAAGGAATTGAATTATTGAGTTGCATATAGTGACATACCTTAGCAGGTTGAAGAGGCTCAGCGCAGCTCCTACTTCTCTTGCAAGGATCCTTCCTAACATCTTGTACTTGGAAATCCTCAATCTTATCTTCATTGCACCCCCTCTGCAAGGTGACACAAACTAGTTACTCGTCTCCTCGGAAGATAAATATGCATACTTTCCAGTCTGTGAACACAAAAGGATGAGATTATAATAAAACAACACCACATAATGAAACATGCCGCATCTCTTGCACTTGCACACAATGAAATGAGCATTTACTATATACGCACTATGTAAAAACTAGGCATACCTTCGAACTGGATCTCCGTGTACTCTTGGAGAGCCTCTTTGTAGTGTACAACCAAACCTTTATTTCACCTATGAGTTAGACAAGGCCCCACTACAACAACCCTTAGTGTTTAATTCGTTGACAAGCTCATAGAGTGTTAGGTCAAGAACAACAAGTAATCAAAGCAAACAGTCCTAGTATGGCTGGCTGATGCAAACAAGCAATTGAGCAGATGTGTGAGCAAATCTTACATATCAAGAAAAGAAGCACAGAACGATGCTTAAAGACCATCACATGACTGACCAGATTTAACGGGAAAATAAACATCATGTGAAACGTATGAACTAACAAAAACATAGCATATTCCAGATTCTACAAAGGAAAGCACATGTATTAGGTTATGCCATGTATGATGATGCCTAAATGTACGAGATAGCAGTGTGATTGATTCATCATTGCACGCACAATTGAATTGCAGGTTAAGGGCTAGTTTGATTCCGCCTTTTCGTGGCATATTGTCAAAATAAGCCATAAAAGATGTAAAGAAGTCATTTTTGAGTTATGGGCTTGGGCTTAACTAATTTCACTTTGGAGGGGGTGTTTGGTAGAACCTCACTAAAATTTGAAGGGAAGGGAATAGTGAAATGACTCATTGTCTGCCTATATTACACTCAAAATGCAATCACGACGCTCGTGTCACACCTGACCCTCAAGTAAAAACAAACACGCAAGCATTCATTGCCGTGCCCGCTTGCATCTCCTCTCCCCTTTCTCTCTACCTCGATCCCCTGCCTGCAGCACTAGGGTTCCTCTAGCGAGCCGTCGCCACTGGTCCCATCTGGCCTGGTCCTCGACGATGCTATGTCCAGCTAGGCTACATGGCCGGCGGGTAGGGGCAAATCTCCCTGGCTGCTCCTCCCTCTGGTGCTGCCCCTCATTCTCATGGTCTCCAGCAGCTGCTCCACTGTGGTTCGTCCAACGCACTACTCCAGCGGGCGCTGCACAACTACAGGTGATGCCACACTGCGGTAGAAGGCACCTTGTTCCCCCTCCCCTCCTGCCAGGATATGGCCTTGAGGTGCTGTTGAAGGATGAGCTCATCCAACAAGGTGGGGATCTCCTCTGAATTTTTGCCAAATTTTCATTCTGATCCACTATACGATGAATTGCTATGAGCTGCTTCTGCTGCTGCTATATGATGCATTGCTATGAGCTGCTCCTGCTGCTGCTATATGATGAATTGCTATGAGCTGCTGCTGGTATATGATGAATTGCAGACTTCTGATGTTGTATGATGAGTTGCTATGAGCTGCTGGTGCTGCTATATGATGCTTTCAGGTGGTGCTGCTATATGATAATAACCAGCCACTTGGACCATCGAATTTCAATAAATAATTTTTCTTCATTTAAATGTGGGTCATGCATTTTTCGTTTAAATTAGGCAATGGGATCTCTATGGAAAACATTGACCAAAGTAGATTGTGCCAAGTAGATGGTATCTTTGTATTTGTATTTTGAGCAAATAGTGATGGTCTGTTTTCCTATCATATTAATTACTACACTGGGTTCAATTTGTGATGTTTGCAAGTCAAATTAATTTCCATATGGGTAGCAAAATGAAAAATATATATAATGCAATCTAGACTTTCCACTGATCATACCAAAAATAAGCTGAAAACGCAATGAAAAGAACTGGTTGGCGTATTACATGGAGCTTATATTCACAGGTGCTTATTTTCTTAGGATAACTCGTAATAACTGTCCCTAAGAAACTTGGCTAATAGAACTGGCATACAAATAACATGTCACGATGATTGCAATGGAGGAGTGATGTACCATAGCACACTATATAGGATCACCACTGCCTCTCCTTTTTTTGCGATGTTCCATGAAATGTCCACATACATCTTGTACTTTTTCATTGTGTAACCCTATATGCAAGTTGACACGGCTAATTTCAGACATCTCTACTTGATACTACATTGCATATCCCTTGCGCATATTTAAACCACCAATTGACGATTGTGTGCATACCATAAACTAGCCATGACTCTGTATGCTGGATTGGCAGGCACTCTAAGCACTACAAAAAAAAAGACACATCCGTGACATTTTAGGCCGAACGAATTTTTTTTCTATCATACATATGACACTTCTATGACGATAATTGTGAAAAAACCCGGTATCATCATAGATGTGGTGGGCTCCTACTTCTATGACAAAAAATCATGACAAAAAATGGGCTTTTCATCCTGGGCGGGCCGGAGACGCAGCTGCATGACATTCTTTGGGCCGTCCATGACGGAAAAAACCGTGGTAAAAGTGAGGGGGAGGAAAATTTCGGGGAGTTGCCGGTTACGGTGGGAGGTTGGGGGCGGAGCGATGCGCGTTTCTCTCATATGTACGCGTGTGTGTGCGAGGCGTTGGCTCTAACTGAAGCCGAGCGAGGTGTTGGGCTCTAACTGAACCCGGCGACAGACCGCAGGCTACGCGTTCGAACCCGAGCGATCGATCGATGGTTGTTAATCGAACTCGATGGTGCGATTCTTCGCTCATCGCTGCTAATCAAGCCGATCGATTGGATGAACAATGGCGTTGCGGGGGGTTGGATGAATAGTGAGCGGTGGCATTGCCTCTGGATGAACAGGAACCCGTGGTGTGGAGGGCTGGATGAGCGATGAGCGGTGGAGGGGTGGCCGTGGAGGGGTGGTTGAACAGGACCCCGTGGTGTGGAGGGCTGGATGAACAGTAGACGGTGGAGGGGTGCCCGTTGAGAGGGGTGCTTGAACAGTTGCCAGTGGAGTAGCGCGCGGTGGAGGCTAGATGAACAGGAGCCCGTGGAGGCTGGAGGAGGTCGACGGTAGCCTGTGGAGGCTGGAGATGAACAGTATCCCGTGGAGTCCCGTTTTGCGGAACGCCACACCCCTCCCGATGAACAGGACCCCCGTTTCGACCGCAGGAAGTCTGTTTCGTCTGTTTTGTGGTACGCCACACCCCTCCCGATCAACAGGACCCCCGTTTCGACTGTAGGAGGTCCATTTCCTCCGTTTTGCGGTACGCCAGGCCTCGTTTCCATCGCCTGTTCCATCCAAGCCCTCCCGATGAACACGACCACGCATTCCGTTCCGACCGAGCCGGTTGGCTCCCCATGAACACGACGACGATGATGTTTCTCCGTTCCGATCCAGCCATGTACGTATGCACGAGTAGGCGTTCGAGACCCTGCCCGTAAGTATGTACGTGGCTGTATTTTCTTTCTTGCACCCTCGCCGCTTTACGTACGTGTACATGCTACGTGCGCGCCTCTACTACGACACGTGCGCGCCTCTACATCTACGACACGTGCGCGCCTCTACATCGACCAGTATGTACGTACACATTCTGGACCAGAATGACAACACTACGTCGCTTCGACCAGGTGGGTCCCGACTGTCAGGCACTTCCTTGCGTGCGACGATGTAGCTGGTGGGTCCCAGTAGTCAGGGGGGCGAATCGGTTTTTTTCAGACGCACTTCCTTGCGTGCGAAGATCTAATTAGTGGGTCCCAGCAGACAGGGGGAAACATTTTTTTTGCCAAATACGGTGGCCCGTCCGGTGGGTCCCCGCTCTCAGGTGGAGGAATAATTATTTTGCGCGTAATAAGGAGGCACTTCCTTGCTGCGGTCATGGACCCAGCTGTCAGCCTCTCCACATACAGTCCACGTCCGATGGAAATCATTCCTTGACCACGTTGACCATGCCGCGCCGAGAGCACCAGGGCGGTGGACGACGGCAAGGCCTAGGAAGGGGACGACGGGGAGCCGGGGAAGACGCGTCAGTGGAAGCCCATGCCGAGAGGAGTACGAGGGTTCACTGGTTCGGCTGCGGTGTGAGGCTGCCGTCGCCGTAAGGCCAGGCCAGCGGTGGGAATAGTAGGGGGCGTCGAGGCCTCCGCGGCAGCACATCCGGCCACGGGAGGCAGGAGCATGCGGCACGACCGGCGCTGCTTTGGGCGGCTGGAGCAAGAAGACCAGAGGTTGAAGAAGCACTACGGCCGTTGGATGGACATCGTACGGTCACTAGAGATAGAATCGTTTATATTGACTAAGTTGACAAAGCCCTCCATCCCCGTCAACTTAGTAGGCCCACAAGTCAGCCTCCCACCAAGGTGGGTCCCAGCTAGCTGGGGGGTATTCATTTTTCTGTGCGTAATAAGGATGCACTTCCGGTGGGTCCGAGCTGACAGCAGGGGGAACGTTTTTTTTGCGAAATATGGTGGCCCGTCAGGTGGGTCCCTGCAGTCAGGGGCAAACGTTTTTTTCGCGAAATACTGGTGGCCCGTCCGGTGGGTCCCTGCTGTCAGGTGGAGGAATAATTATTTTCCGCGTAATAAGGAGGCACTTTCTTGCGGCTGCCGTGGACCCAGCTGTCAGCCTCTCCACGTACAGTATTCTTCCGATGGAATTCGGTCGTTGACCACATTGACCACGCCGCGCCAAGAGCACCACGGCGGTGGACGACGGCGAGGCCTAGGAAGGGGACGACGCGGAGCCGGGGAAGACGCGGCAGTGGATGCCCACGCGGAGAGCAGTACGAGGGTTCACTGGTTCGGCTGCGCTGCCGTCGCCGCAGAATAACAGGGGGTGTGTGTGAGTGCAGTGGAGGGATGGCCTGGCCAGCGGTGGGAGTAGTATGGGGGCGGTGAGGCCTCCACAGTAGCACAGCCGGCCACGGGAGGCAGGAGCAGGCGGCATGACCAGCGTTGCATTGGGCGGCTGGAGCAAGAAGACCAGAGGTTGAAGAAGCACTACGGCCGTTGGATGGACATCGTACGGTTAGTCGAGGTAGAATCGTGCATGTTGACTAAGTTGACAAAGCCCTTCGTCCCCGTCAACTTAGTAGGCCCACTATACTGGGTTCCAGCTAGCAGGGGGTATTCTTTTTTTTTTGGGCGTAATAAGGAGGCACTTCCTTGCGTGCGAAGATATAGCTGGTGGGTCCGAGCTGTCAGTGGCGGTAATGGTTTTTTCGCGAAAGACAGAGGTCCTTTCGGTGGGTCCCAGATGTCAGGTGGAGGAATCATTATTTTGCGCGTAATAAGGAGGCATTTCCTTGCGGGACTTAGCTGTCAGCCTCTCCACGTACAGTCCACTTCCGATGGATGTCGTTCATTGACCACGTTGACCAGGCCACGCCGAGAGCACCAGGGCAGTGGACGACGAGGAGGCCTAGGAAGGGAACGACACAGAGCCAGGGAATACTCGGCAGTTATTTCCCACGCGGAGGAGTACGAGGGTTCACTGGTCCGTCTGCCGTCGCCGGAGAATAACAGCATGTGTGGGACTGAGGGTGAGTAGAGGGATAGCTAGGCCAGTGATGGGAGTACGGTGGGGCGGTGAGGCTCAAGGCAAAGACAAAGCCTACAGGAGGAGAGGGAGCAGCAGTCCACGGGGCTTGTTTGAGCGGCTGGAGCAGGAAGAGCAGATATTGAAGAAGCATGACGGCCGTTGGATGGACATCCAACAGTATACAGGCCATCTTTGGAAAGCCTCAAATCTGTGGAAAACAGCATACAACCCATCTGCCATTATTTCAAATAGTTCACAGCCCATTTGCTAATTCGTACGGGTTTTTTTGGAGCCCATATTCTTTTTGTTAGCATTACAGCCCATGTTGTGGCCACGGTTAAAAAATTATACGAAATTTTGCATATGCCGGTGCAGTCTGAACTATTTTTAATCCCGAAATTTCGTGTCACATTCAGACTGATTTTAAAAATAAATGTGAATCAATATAAAATCCAATAAATTGTCCACGCATAAAAATCAATGCAATTTAAAATCTCAAAATGAAAAAAAGATATTTGAAACTAATTGCCGGTTTGATGTGTTTTAAAAATGTACAGCCCATTTCTCATTACTGATAGGCCATTTTCTCGGCTAGCCGAATGAAGCTCTCCTCATCTAGCCCAACAGGCCTGATAAAGTGTCTTACTTGAAAAATCACAAAAAACTGGGCTAGCCATTTTCAAAAATAAAAAAAACTACTGGGCTGGTCTGTGGTAAACATAAAAGAAAAGGCTGTCTAGACAGGCCAGAGTGTCCCACACAGCCCAGTTGACACCCTGCTTCCGTCTCAAAAACATATTATATAAATGCCACTCCAATTATGGCGATTCATAAAAATGCCACTGCAATTTCCAAACTTTGAAAAATGCCACTGCAATATTTGCAAACTTTGAAAAATGCCACAGCAGTTTGCAAACTTTGAAAAACGCCACTCCAAACTTCAAAAAATGCCACTAGAAATGGCATGAAATGGTATTTTTGAAAGTTTGGAAATTGCAGTGGCATTTCTTGGAGGCATTTATCAAATTAACCCAAAACAAAAATAACTGGGCGAGCTGCTGGGTCCCTGGTGTCAGCCGCCCGTTGTGCAATGCTCTCGTTTATTGACTACGTTGACAATGGCATGGGACCCAGATGTCAGAAATCCACTAGGAGGATCCATTTTTTTATTGGCTGGAAATAAGGAGGAACTTGCTTGCGTACTGCCATGACCTTGGCGGGTCCCTGTTGTCATCCTCTCCACATACAATCATCTCCTGATTGTGTACGCGTCAACTTACTAGGCCCACAAGTCAGCCTCTAAACCCATGGAGGACAAATACAACCCATTTAAAAAAATAACAGCCCATTCCATACGTTCAAACGGAAAGTTCAACATTCAGAGCAAAGTAACAGGTCTGATCCACAAATAGAGTACTGAACTTCCACGTTGACAACCATCATAGCTAAGTTAACTATCTACTCCCACTAGACAAGTACTAACTTACTCTTAGCTAACTAGACGATGCCAGCGGTACACGCTAAACGCCGGCACCGGCATCCTGCGCCTCACCTCGGACTTGCCAGAGGTGCGATAGGGCGTGTTGCTCGCGCGCGTTGGCCCTTTCCATGCCGGCGTGGTCCACCGAAGCTTCGGCTTCCAAGCGGGAAACCCACTTGACGAGCTGGTAGTAAAAATCGGCGTCGCGAACGCGTGCGTGCCCGACAGCCTCCAGGGCTATTTGCCGGGCACCGGCCTCCACGTAGTCGGCCCAGTTGCGGGCGCTCTGCTCGCGACTCAGAGCGTCGGTGCGCTGCTGCTCCATGTCCCGCTGGCGGCGCAAATCGGTGTTACGCTGCTCCTCCGCCAGGCGGTCGCGCTCCAACAACTCCTGCTCCTCCGCCATGCGGTCGCGCTCCAACAACTCCTCGATCTGCGCATTGCCATCTAAAGACAGATAGAATGCCTCCTCCCTCTGTCTGCCTTCCGGTGAAAAACCGAACACTAGTTCCGGCGGTGACCGCCTCCGGCATCGCCTACCACGGACGGGCGGGGGCATGGCGGACGTGGCGAGCAATGTCGGGCTGGTGGGGGCTTATGAGGATATGGCGAGTTGGGTGACGGTGGCACTGGAGAATGCCGGGAAACAGTACTTATAGGGGGAAGGTAGCGCGACGGTCATCGGAATTCAATGCATAATGGCTTAGCGCGTCAGCTTGCCGTGGAAAACTAGGGAAACTGAAATTATGACTGTGCCGTCCCGTCCCGTCTGGGTCGCACGCCGGCATGGCGGTCAAATGAGTGCACTCGAATCATCTCCCTCCTTGTCAATAATGATTTCACGGATTTAAAAAGCCCGCAACAATTAAAGTGTATCTTTTTTCGCATCAGTTAGCTGCCTTAATTACGGCCGGCTGCATGCGAGCACTCGTAATCGCCGCAGCGATGCTGCGAAGCAGCATGCAACGATTCGCAGCCGAGGGCACGCATGCAGCCACTTAAATCGCTAGAATTAATTAGGCTTAAACTTCTGCATGCCGTTAATTATTGCCATGCCTTGGTCTTGCTGCTTTGCTCACGGGACTAATAAACCCGGACGGAGGGAGTACCTTGGTTGGTGAGAGGTTTGAATTAAGCCCTGCAAACCGGAAAGGAGGTACTAGTACGTGCGTGATCCGCTATTTATTCGTGAAGGATCGAGTAGGTCGTTTCTTGAATTGAGCCCTGCAAACCAGAAAGGAGGTAGTACGTGCGTGATATGCTATTTATCCGTGTAGGATCGATAGTGTAGCTTGTCAGTTTCTTCAGAGGTAGGCATTTTTATCCGTGTAGGATCGATAGTGTAGCTTGTCAGTTTCTTCAGAGGTAGGCATTTTTATTCAAAAAACTGCCACTTCGCATCTTGCGTCGCAAATAGAACTGCCAGGTGAGCATTTGTAGGCTAGCTAGTGACCGATCAGTAACTTGTAAACAATGAGCGAACAGAAATAAGTAACTGTTAATGCATCTCAATGATTCACAGATCATATACAAATATGTAGCTCCAAAAGCAAAGATCAGCCACTTCGGATCTTGCGTCGCAACTAAAACTAACTATTACGATTCCCATACATAAGATCAACATGTTAATTCATCTCAATGATTCACAGATCATATACAAATATGTAGCTCCAAAAGCAAAGATCTAGAAAAAACAGCTGTTCTTCCTACTAACATGGATGCTTCTCTTGGCCAACATTCAAGATGCATCGAAAGACAAATTTTTTTGTGAAGTCTACAATTACTCTTGCAAACGTAAGTGGTTTCACCAACAGCTGGAACCATGAGAATGAACCACACATGATGGAGGAACATCCACTGCAATATGATTTGGTCTTCTCTCGATCACACCGCAAGACTATTTTCGGAATACAAACTTTAACTTAGGGAAAATGATGCCCATTGTATAATCAGACCAAAGCAATGAAGCATCAAGTGTTGGCCAGTAAATAGTACAGTACTACTTTTCTGCAGTCCATGAAGTGACTATCCAATCTTTGTGTCTATTTTCAAATGGCACGCATGCAAGGACTATACTATTCTCTTGTGCAGTTCAACCAAAATTGTGGACACTTTGTTTGTTTGCGAAATAGCAACGGGCAGACATCTCTGTCTGCACAAATATCAAGCAGCTAGTAAACATATACCACACCATGTTCGCAGTGATGGAAGATGGAAGAGGTGAAATCGATACAACCGAAATTGAGCATCCAATCATTGAATCCTGTCCTGCACCTCCAATGTAGGTCCACCCTGCCAATAAATTCACATGCAAACCACTAGTATTACTATCTAATGAAAATACAAAAAGAGTAGCAAGATAGTAGCAAACCATGTACCTTTGTAATGAACAGCTCATAGTGCCACCAATTGGATATAAAGGTTTGGAAAAAAACATGCTCCTAATGTTGAACCAGTTGGACTTTTTGTGCAGCTCCACTAAAATCGAGCATCCCTGTTTGCATAGATATTGAAAGTGTGATTACTATAGAAGTGGCACTAGTTGAAGCATAGACTCAAAAATATAAGCATTCCAATTTCTTAATGGGAAAAGGTAGCAAGACTGTTTCTAACCACCTGTTTGAAGGAATAAATAAAGCAACAACGGCTGATGTTAGGAAGGCATACATAGTTTTTTTTCTGAAAAACTGAGCCATTCGTGACCTTTCCTCTTCTTTTAAGCAAATTTTGTGCAGTTCTACTAAAATAAAATGCCATCACCGCCTTGACAATTTAGTTACACTGTACAAAAGGAAATGACTTAATATTACATCATGATGTCGGGTATGTAGTAGACAGGCATTAGAGACAAACATACATACCTCCTCGGATAACATAATGAACATTAATTTTAACAAAGGTGTGACTAGCTTTACCGGGATAATTTGAGTGAACTCTACACCCTCTGTTCCTTAATATAAGATGTTTTCGCGGTTCAATTTAAAGTACCCAAACGTCTAGTTTTTAGAAAAACAGGTAGTAGTTTTCTTGAGCACATATCTGGGAAAGCTTGCCACACTTTATTTATGTCCATACGCTAATGCAACACCATTCGAATACTACAAAATATACACTAATCCAAAGGGCTAGTGCAACAAGAGAGTAGTTAGTTTATTACAGGTGCAAGACAATGGTTTTCTTGAGCAGATTTCAATAAACTCTAGTAATCGAAGGTTTCTCTAAGAATTAACAATACAAAATGTAAAGGTAACAAGTTTCAGCATTGGTATACTAGTTGTGCATGAGCATTAAACCAAATACAAAAGTCTGAAGGTAACCAGCATTATTAACTAATGACAGTATAAAAAATTGCAAACCATGTACCTCCAAGGTAAATATCATTACGAACTCGGGGGGACCTTAAAAATTGCTATTCCAATCTTGATAATCGATCAAACATAAAAACTTGATCTTTCCTCTTGATAGTCAGAGAACAGCCGGAGGAGGAGGTGCCCACTCTTGACCTTTCCTCTTGTCTTCATAATTGCCTGTGCAGTTTAACCAAAATAAAATGACATGAGCGCCTTGGCATTTTGGTGACACTGTACAAAAAAATGAACTTATCTCATGAAAGTGAGGTATGTAATCTATAAGCATTAATAGTGCAAAAATCTGAAGGTAGTAACAAGTTTCATCGTTGGTATACTGGCTATGCAACAACATTAGAATGCCTTAGCTGAAAAATCGTTAATACATCCACAATCAACAACTAACCCAGAAATGATCTAGTGGCATTAAATGGCACTGCTTAAATTTATCTGTGGCATTAGACTGAGAGCGGCATTAGTTAAATGTGGCATCACTTTAGCAGTAGCATCGCTTGACTTGACTATTGGCGTTATACTAACAGCCAAAAAAGTGGCAATAAGAGCATGGAGGCCCATTCGGACAGTGGGCGCACCAGTACGATGTACCTCCACGGACGCAGAGTGGTGAGGGAGATATGGTTGCCCAGAGCAACAAATATCCAGGCAGCATATGTGGATTACGTCCCATTTTTCTTCTCTTTAGCCACCTTTTTCCTATGTGAGGACAACAAACGTACCGATCGACCTGGTCATTCTCTATTGCGTTGTCATGCCTTTCTACCCTTCTTCAACCAAGAGACATGAGACTCGTTCCTTAGGTACTGATTTTCCCCTTTTCAACCTAGATGCGGGTTCGATGCCTACTCTCTTGGACAATACAGTCTCCCTTCCTTTCCTTATTCAACCCACACATGCATTAGTCTACATGAAGTAGGGTTTCCTTTAATAGTGCAAATTATGGTTTTTTAAATGCTGCGTGGCCAGCAGAGGCAGAGGATAGCAAATTGGGAAGATGGTGGAGTTAAAAAAGATCCACATGCAACGACGTGCGGATGGGGCAATAGAACAAGGGTATGGTTCAAAAGAGGTAGCATACACGAGGGTCAGCGGAAGTGGCTTCACTCGTGGTCGCTGCCCTCCGCACACACACTACGGTAGCGATCTGCCAGGCGCTTAGGTCCGAGAGGACGGCCTTGTCGCCGGTCGTGACCTCGCCGCCGGGCGACGAAAAGTGCGTCAACATCGCCCTTTTCTTCCCCAAAGCAGATCTGTGACCACCGTGAGGAGGGAGAGAGGGGCCGTTTTTTGATCCGGAGAGAGGGTGGTAGTGTGAGAAGCAACCGGCAGCCCTTGGCAAGAAAAGCGCCAAGCTCCAAATTTATATATCGCCTTTTATACTACTAGTACCGGGAGGTGGAGTAGTGGTAGAGTAGTTTATAATTTCTCTGTATACAATACCAGTTAGTCGTGCTTCAAAACTGAACGGCGCGCCATTAAAAAAATAAAGGCCGATAACTAGTGCGGCACCTCGGGCCAACGCGGCCAGATCGCATTTTGCACGAGAAATCACACACCCTGTCTCGTTGACATGTGGTCCCGATCCACATATCAGTGAGACGACGGCGAGTAGTAGGAGTATTTCCGAACCGACGTGTAGGCCGGGGCGCCCCTTCGTGAACCGTGGCAAACTGGAAATCGTCCACCGACTCTTCGCCTTTACCTCTCGATTTGGAACTGCTGTCGCACGCTCTTCCTCTCTCTCCTCCATTTTCCTTCAGCCCTTCACCCTTTCTTCTGCCATTGTTCGATCGTCTTCTCCATGGAGGGAACAGGACGGAAACTTCCCCGTTATTCTTGCCCCGGTCTAAATGATGATGTGGTGGAGGAACTCATTGATCGGTGCGACGTCATCACCTCGGCTAGCATGGCAGGTTCGTTTAAGCCCATTCTCGACTCAACTAATAACATCATTACAAGGAACCCAAGAGTCAAGGAGCGGTTTGATCTCCCCTATCTTCTTCGCCGTGACCACGATGATCAAGCGCCACACGACGGAGGCCTCACCTTATGCAAGTTGATGCCGCTTGATAATGATACGTATGATGTTAAGATGCCATCTCTTGAGGGCAAGGCTTGGGCAGACGCAAATGGAGATTGGGTTGTTTACATTGGGTCCAACTGCGAGTGGGAACTTGTGAATGTGTACACTCGTGACCGGGTTCCACTTCCAAAAATCTCAGCAGACTGCCCAGAGGTTGAGCACACCGGTATTGTACACACGTTCAAATACAATCATGGTGACTGTCTTCTACGGAAGATAGCAATTTCTCGACTCCCCAACCGCTCTTGGAATTACAACATCTATGAAGTTGTTGCTATCATCAACAAGCTTGTTGCCGTCGTCAGTGGTTTGACTGGATGGATATTGCTCAAAAATCAGTTTCTGTACACGGATAAGTACTGTGATGCAATTCAATACGAGGGCCTTGTGTTTGCTACCACCACTCGTGGCACTGTTTTTGCATGGCATCCTCGTTGTTTCGGTACGTTTGTCTTCCACCGTAATTATAATTGTTTCATCCACATGCATGCAACCTTCTTCTTGTGTTTCCAAGGTCCTGTGAACATTCCACCACCTATACTTGAAGATTTTTATAACCAAGGGGGAGATGATGATGGTGATGAACACGAATATGAGGACGAGCAGCACCCATATACTATTTGGCGCCTGGCAACTAATTCCGATGGATCACCTCTTCTCGTGTGTATACAGCCCATTGATGATGTTACTGCTAAGGAAGCAGGTGTAGTCTCCCATGGTCGCACTCTCCGGACCTATTCCAACACCCGTTTCATGGTATTCGGGATGCAACCTTCTTCTTGTGTTTCCAAGGTCCTGTGAACATTCCACCACCTATACTTGAAGATTTCTATAACCAAGGGGGAGATGATGATGGTGATGAACACGAATATGAGGACGAGCAGCACCCATATACTATTTGGCGCCTGGCAACTAATTCCGATGGATCACCTCTTCTCGTGTGTATACAGCCCATTGATGATGTTACTGCTAAGGAAGCAGGTGTAGTCTCCCATGGTCGCACTCTCCGGACCTATTCCAACACCCGTTTCATGGTATTCGGGATGGATACTAGTGTGCTAGCGCCAACTCCTTCTCCCTGGTACAGAATTGATAGTCTTGGAGAAAACTCGCTTTTCCTTGGACACAACTATCCAATGATGGTAAAAGGCGATCCAACTGTTGTTGACACAACGTTACTACCATTTATGAGAAGCAATTGTGTCTATACCTCGGACATTTGGGTGGTTCCCTACCCTGGTACTGATATAGTAGGCCGCTTCACCTGGATGATCAGTCCCGTTGGTCTCCGGATCGACAATGGATGGCCCGTCCAGAGAATCACTTGTGGTTCAAAGCAAGCGTTTCCAACGCCGATTTAATGGTTGAGTTGAAGTTCATTTCATTTCTTGTTATTTGTTGTGTGGTGAAAACTTTAGTATTTATAATGTATCCTCGTTGTCGATGTGGGTTGATGACCTGTTGTATGTAATAAAATGATATGCCTGTGATAAACTTACTAAATTTATGAATGGCTTTCGAGTTGCTTCTTTGAGTGAGTGGTGCGACGAGGCAAAAATATATTTTCCGAATACATAATTGTACGTGCATTGCAACAGGTTATCGGATGAGGCCAATCAACAATAGTAGTACACTATTTGTACTAGCTTCACATGCTTTGCGCGTCGTGCGGGTGTTTTTACTGTAGCCATACTGTACTACGTGACCAGCACCTCGAATCCTCGATACTAGTAGTACTATATATTAGTACTAACTAGTAGAGTAGTAGGGTGGCATGGGCCAGAACAAGCATTCACGTCCAGGAGTACGACACACGCCACCAGCACGACTTCCATCTGACATCATATTTCTTGGAGTCCGTGCTAGAGCAATCTCTTCAACCTCATTGTTTCTCTAACTCAGCCATCGCGTGGCGGGCGAGGTGGGGGTTTGCCGATAGTCGGTTTCCTTAACTACGGTCCCACTTGTAAGGCCAACTGCAACGCACGACCCCAAACGGACCTCCATTTTGCACGAACTCCAACGATAATTTTGACTAGAAAAGCAAGACTAAAGAAAACGAGAACCACAAGAATACATTTTACTACTCCTGTAAGTTGGATTAGTGCCTTCTCGATGCATTCATTGTTGATCTGCGGAGGCTCGATCTTGCGTTCTTCTTTCTTCTTCGACTGTAAAGAAGTAGACGTTGCTTCCTCGCATCTAGTCTCATGTCTAGCCACTATTCTAGTACTCCCTCCGGTCCGTTTTTTCTCTGCATCTAAGCAGCAACATGCAAACCAAGTAGAAGAATCAACAAGTGCACTAACCTCATCTATAGCCTCTGTGCTAGCTAAATGTGATAGAACATCTACTAAATTGCGCTCTATCAATATATGGATGTACTCTTCTTCCCAATACAAAAACTTGCATCCATTCTACTTCCTCCGTTGCACAATACATGCCTTCTATTTGTCAAAATATATATGTATCTAGACATGTTTTAGTATATAGGCACATCCATTTTTGGACAATGGAAGTCAAGTATTTTGTAACGGAGGGAGTACACAATAAATTTTTTAAGTTAGCACAACTAGTCTAATCCGAGAGCACAACCGAAGATTTGGTCGGGTTCTTCCTCCTTTTGCCGACACGTGGGACATCCAGCATTCAGGTCGTGTCATGAAAGAAAATAGAGTGGTAGTTGATAAGTTGAAGCCACGAGATGTGCATCTTGGGTTAAACTATAAATAGAATCTTACTACTCTTGAGTAACTCCAAAAGCGGCCACCGAAGATCTTTCTTGGATTTGTTTTTCATCACCAGCACGTCGAGGTGAAAGATGTGCAGGTTCAGTGGGTCCACTTGCGTTTTCACTGAGATGTGGGACCGCATGTGAGCAAACAGACGATGGGCTCCGCGCGTCCGCTGGCTGGCTGAGAAGAGAGATAGAGGAGTGCTTAGCACGGACTGCAGGAAATTTGTTCTACGTATTGTACCTCGATATAGGCTTGATATAGTGGGGTGGCATGGGCCATAACTAGCATTCACGTCTAGCACTACGGCACACGCCACCCACACGAGTCCCATCCGACACCAATTTTCTTGGAGTCCGTGCTATAGCCATCTCTTCTCCCTCCTGTTTTCTTAGCCATCGCACGGTGGGCGGGGTGGGGGTTTGCCGATAGTCGGTTTGCTCAACTACGGTCCCACTTGTAAGTGAAAATGCAACACCGCACGCGTTCCCGCTTGAGCGGCATGCCGGACCAATCGTGTGGGTGTGCGACGCGAACACGGCAGGCTTTTCCTTTTGAACTCGTAACTTGTAAAATTTGGTTCTGCTCCATGGCGCGAGCGATAGATAGAAAATAACGATTTTGCCTAGAGTAATGAGAAGTTTGGTTCTGGCGCCGTTCATGCATGGAGTACGTACGAAAATTATGAAGTTGATGCGGAAGGTAAGATAATTACTGTAGTATCATATACCACTACATGGATTTGACGGAAAGATAAAAATACATACGGATCCATCAACGACATCCTCACGCCCTAGTGCGCCGGGTCACCAACCGACGTGTGAGGAGCAGCGGCGTTGGCGGCGAGCTCAACGTGCTTCTGAACAGTGCGTCCAAGGTTGCCCTGCGGTCCAAGAAGGCCAGCGTCCTATCGTCCTCCTCTTGCATGCGCGTAGACGTGGGTGATTATGTCCATGGTGTCTTGCTGCGCCAGGCGCTGCGCGGCGAGCGCGACCTCAAGGTGGACATTCTCCGGCGCGACGGCGGGCAGTCGCAGGGCCACCAGTGCGTCGAAGAGGTTGTCACCATAGTGGCCGTTGAGGGTGGCGGGCATCGCAGAGCCTGGGCGTGTCGGCTGAAGGCTTACGTCAAAGTCGTCCGCGAGCTTCTTGACGACGGTGAACATGTCGAGGAAACCGACGAGGACCTCATCGAACAAGGAGACGAAGCTGTCGTCCAAGCGGCCCCTCGCCCTGCCGGCCTCAAGGAATACTACCTGGAGAAGTTCCTCGTTGCCGAGCCGCAGGCCGGCGTCGTGGACCGTCTGGCACAGCCGGCTGATGCTCGCGCTCATCGCCTCCATGGGTCTAGCTTAGCTTCTACTAGTCAACTGATCTTGCGATTCGAGTGATCACTCTTGCCCTTGGTTAGCGTGCATAGGTGCGTAGGATTTCGTACTACTCCTCGGCCCTCTACTGCACCTGCCTTTGGCTGTATGATAGGTGGGCCAGCCACCCCTGGGCCCACGTGTCATTCACCCAAAGGCAGTTGCCGTAAGTCAATCAAGCTGCGCCCCCTCCGTGCCGTTGCAGTATACTCATCTCACTGAACCTCTAGTTGGGGCCAAACGAGAGAAGTTTGATGTTTACTGGTTTATTGGTCCCCTTTGCATTTTGTGCCATGTTTTAACCTTTGATTTAACTAATAAAATGTTAATGCATGTAAACAAAAATGTTGTGTAAGTCACATTACGAAAACCAAATAATCCCAAAACACTTAGGCACGGTGCATTAACTCCCTCCTTGTTTCTTATTTCGTGACATATCAACCAATGAGAGATGTGGGCCATGCATGCTTTCAATGACTTGAGACTACCAAACATGACATGCAGTGTTTAGTTCATTGCATGTAATCCTATTAAGACTCTAGTTAGCAAGAAAACATTAAGTTCTCTCGCCGATAGGAATAAAACATCATGTATTTATTTCCAGAGGGAGTAGTACATTTTTTGTGACATGCATTACTAGATATTGCTAGTCAAATACTAAAATCCAGATGGATGTGGTAGTACTCCTAAATCCAGACGGTGGTGCTACTAGTACTAGTACTAGTACTACCAATGTAGTACTCCTAGGAGTACTAGCATTGTACTACCCGTGTAACATCCCAAATTTCCTATTTGGAATGTTTTACAATTATAGCTAAGCATCTATGCATGTTGTTTGAAATTTGAGTGGTATTTGAAGTTTCAGAAGTTTTGGAGTTTTGGAATTTGAATTCAAATTTTGGCAAGTGGAAATCATTTCAAAACCTATGCCTCATAAATACTTGAGAAAAAGTATGAGAGGAGTAAACATGACACTCCAAAAATATCAGAGGAAAAACATTGCCAAAAGTTGGAAATTCAAATTTGAGTTTTATTTGAAATTTGGAAAAAAATGAATTTTTATAAAGTTTGGATTTTGCCCCTGGAAAAATGTTCAAATGATAGGGAATATTCCCCTAATCATTTTGATATATATATGTCCTATATAAAATATTTATATTTTATATATTATCTCTGTTTTTGTTTTTGAAAAAAAAAAATTGAAAAAAGGAAAACCCTCAGGCGCAAGCCGAACCACTTGACCCGGCGCCGAGGCAACCCAGCGGCCTTGAGCAGCCCAGCCGGCCCACCAGCGGCCGAGCCGGCCCAACGAGCCACCGCCGCACCCCTCGCGCCGAAACCCTACCGCTCGGCCACCCGCCCGTTACCCCGCTCCCCGCCGTCGCCGACAGGTGGACCCCCACCTCCCTCTTCCCCTCGCCCACGCCACTTGCCCGCGCCGCCGCTCGCCGGATCCCGAAGGATCCGGGATCCGCCGCGATTCGCTCGCCGGCTTGCCCCTCGTCCAAGCCGTGCCCCGCCCTATAAATACCCCCTCCCCGCACCCCGTTCCCCCCCTCGCCCCCTCACCGGACCCCTCTCTCTCGCCGCACGCACTCACCGGAGCCCGAGCACGCCACCGCCGCCATTAGCCTCACCCCGACCCACCCCGGCCACCCCGATCTCGCCGGACTCCACCAGACGCATCACCTCGCCCGTCCGCACCCGCCGGAGCACTCCGCCGACACCCCCGACCACCAGAGACGCCGACACACTCGCCGCCCGAGCCGCCGCCGCCGTCGATCTCCGGTAACTCGCCGGACTTCACCCCCGCCGTCCGATCCCGATTTTACGGCTAGGATTAGACCCCCCCGAAGGGGTATGTTAATTAGAATAGACCGGTTTTATTCCGGTTCGTTCCGGTTTAGTTTAGTTAGGTTTTTTTTAGAGTGGCCCGATTCGTTTAATCCCCGGGCCCGTTTAGTTATATTACGCACAAGGCGTTAGTTAGGCCCGTTTAGCCCATTTTTCTTTATTTTCGTTTTTCTGTTTTAACAGAATAGTTTCAGATTTGAAAAATTCATATCTTTTATTCTACTTAATATTTTTTTGTGATTCTTTTTTTTTGTTGGTTTGCAAATTTCTTATAGTTTCTGTAGAAAATATAATTAGCTATGTTAAAATTACTTATAATTGCTTTATTTTAGATTTAGTCACAATAGTAAATCTGCTATAAAAAGAGCTAGGAAAATTATTTTTAATGATTCTTTTGTCCCAACTTTGTTTTGACATTGCCTAACCGTAGGAACTTATTTGGGTATTTTAGGATTAATAAAAAAATAGTTTTAATCAGAATCATGTTATTCTTAAATAATTAACTAGCTACTGTTTTCCTATTATTTTAATTAGCAAATAAATTTATTTTTCACATGTGATTGATTATTCTAGGTTAGTTTCTGTCACTTTAGAGCATGAACTTTTATTTATAATAAATAAAACTTTTATTTTATTTTTCTTACTAAAGTTTGCTTTAGGCCTAATAGGAGTTTTATAATAGCTTTTAAATTGATTCTTTTTTCTCCTAGTTGCTTAATGCATTCTTTTCTGTTAAGTTAACAAAAACCCATGCTTAGGTTATGTTAAGAAAATTTTTGTTATGTAAAACTATTTTTAGTTGTTGCTTGAAGTAGGAAAACTTTGAGTTGGATTTCTTCGAGTTTTTCCTTTGGGTTTTGATTCGTTTGTTTTGGTGTGTTATGTTACTATGCTATTGTGTTAAGTGATCATATGCTATGTGCTTATTGTGATTATTGTTTGCCTCGGTAGAGTTTCCGGAGTGCGAAGCTTGCTACTACGAGTCTCTAGCTTACGAGGATCGTCAGCAAGGCAAGTCATTGATCATGTTATTTACAATGCCTATGATTTTATTGCATTAGTAGTATACCTCCCCCACCATGCATGCAGTAGGTGAAATTTTGAAGTTATGTTCTTGAGTAGTATCATGTGGTAGGTTGAACCAATCCCCTTGTTACCATGACCCCGGGACGAAGTAGTTTATTTTGCTATGCTCGTAGACGGGTTTGGTTGAGTGAAATCATAAGGGAGATGTGAGAGTTAAGATGATGACAACCCCATGAACTTCAAGCTCAAGATGGACTTCGGAATTCACTACTGGGTGGAGGACGGTTGACGGGCACCCTGGAGAACCCAGTGGTTGGCCGGGATGCATGGAGAAGTGCCATGACATCTTGCGGAAAGCTTCACCCAGCCACGAAGAGACGGATGGATGCCCCATTGACCGGAAGCTTACCTGTGCAGCCGCAAGCCATTATGGGCTCTGGCTGGGTCAACCCTAGTAGTGACGCTGGCTGGACGGTACTACGAGATGTAGAAGAACCGGTAGGATTGGATGGGTACCGGCGGTGGGCCAAGAACTCTTCTAAGACCCTGTTTCATTCATCCCGTCTTCAAACACCATGAAGTGCGAAGACTTAAAAGGAGGGAATGATTCTTGCGGGTAAAGTCGCAAACCTCTGCAGAGTTAAAGATCTAATCGATTAGCCGTGTCCCCGGTTACGGACAATTTGAGCCTCTGGAACTTGGAAGTATTCGGAAATCTCAACACTAAAATTAATAAATTAATTGAGGGGGTTATGACTTAATAATTTAGGAATGAGACAATGGTTGGCGGAACCATCTCAATAAACACCAACAATTTTGTAGTATTTGCAAGCAAGTCCACTGTAGTAGGAAAAAATTGGCTTTTCGCAAAATGATGAAACTTAGAGCCCCACAGCCAAAAATGCATATAGTGTAGAATTTTATATTGTTATTCTCTTCATGACTTGCCAGCTTATTCAAAAAGCTGACCTACACGGCTGCAACGTCTTATGTTGCAGAGGAGTATTCCGATCAGGATTGAGGCTACGCTCCGCGCTTGGCGATTGCCCTTTGGAGTCGGATGGACTCGCTATTCTTCTACGCTTCTGCAGCATTACTAGTTTATTTCTCATGAGTTGGCCTTTGGACGAATTTATTCTATTGTAATAAAGACTCTATATGAGAATCGTGTAATAAATTCAGGTGTGATTGAACTTTGATTATTTCATCAATGTACTGTGAGTACCAGCATGATCTTGGGATGGTACAGAACCACGTAGATTTGACCGATTTTGGGTCAGGTCGCTACTGAGAGATGGTATCGAGCACACGCTGACCGTAGGGGCGTAACCCCAAGGATCGGAAAGCCATAGGAAGAGACCATTTACTTTATATCCTTATCATTCCGTAATTCTCCCCTGTTCATTTCTGACTCCTCTCCGATTTTCAACATTTTAGATGGCCGTCGAGTTCACCCCAGTTTTGCTACCGGAGTTCTGCCAGCCAGATGAGACGATGCCCTTCGGCGGGAAGCTGGTCCAGATGGTGAAGAAGCTGAAGATTGCTCTGCCCTCGATCACCAGGAAGCCAACCAATGCACTTCCGACGGATACCCGCTACAGGATTGAAGTGCATATCCCAGGGAGGACTTTCGGAGGACATACAGAGCCTATTGACTTTGAGTTTACCGACTTCAACTGGATCCTCGGAAGGGACATGGCGATATATCGTGCACTTGGACATCTCCGAGAAGAGTACAGGGCCGAGCTCGATCCATCAGACCTCGCCATGGTTTCCCGCAGAGCAAGGAATGGAGATATCATCCGTACCGTAGAGGACGACTCCATTCTCTCTTATGTCCAGGACTTGGAGTGTCTCCTCAGGAAAGGAGAGATCCAGACTCGCCGTAACTCGAAGGTACACAGGAGGCTATTGTTCCGTGAACTGGAACTGGAGGAGAAGGCACACGCAGACTTCCTTGACCATGAGGAAGAAATCGCGGACTTCATGGAGACAGTCGACGACCTGAAGATGAAGCTTGCCGCAATAGAGGAAAAGATGGACTTGGGAGAGGACCTTTTTCCGAGTGGAGATGACGGACCTCTCGTGAGCAATGATCAGGATTATGAAGGGAGTTCCACCGAGAAAGCCGCAAGAGGAGGCGCCGCAACAGAGGAAGCCACACCGGAGGACATCGCACCAGAGGACGCAAGGATTATTGATGAAGACATTTAGTCGACCACCATGTTATTTTACTTTTTCGTTGATCAGTTAGGCCGATATTTTCGATTAGTCGTGAGCTTTTGTAATCAAGATTGAACCATGTTTGAGTGGAATGAATAAACAATTGGTGTGTTTATGATTGTGCATTCATATGGGTAGTGTTATTTCTCATTAGACCATTGTTCTATTCTAATTTTCTCATCCACTCCAAAACACCAGATGCCTCCGAGACGTGACCCCGGTCTCAACTTCCCGCCGGAGCTCACCCAGCTGATCCAGCAGCAGAATGCCCTCATGCAGATGCTCATTCAGAACCAGAACAATAACAACAACAACAATCCACCGCCACCACCCCCTGTTGACAACTTGACTCGATTCCTAAGGCTGAATCCGCCAGTGTTCTCTAACAGCACTGAGCCGATTGTGGCCGATGATTGGCTCCGCAAGGTCGGAAGAGAGTTAGTCACTGTTGGATGCACGGATGCAGAGAAGGTGCGCTTTGCCACACATCAACTTGATGGACCTGCAGCTTCTTGGTGGGAGAACTACACCGCCACTTATCCCATCGGCACCATCACGTGGGATCAGTTCCCAGAAGCTTTCCGCACCGCTCATGTTTCAGCTGGAGCCATGAGTCTCAAGAAGCGTGAGTTCCGCAACTTACGCCCGAAGGAACCCGTCTTGTGGGGCGATGCGTGGATGAGTTCAGCAAGTTAGCTCGCTATGCCCCGGATGATGTGGCCACAGATGCCGCAAAGCAGGAGAAGTTTCTCGAGGGACTCAATGACGAGCTGGGAATGCAGCTTATGGTGGCTACCTTCACCAACTACCAGGAGCTGGTAGACAAGGCCACCATACTTGAAGCTAAGCAGCAGCAGATTGATAGCCGCAAACGGAAGTATGGTCAGGGAAAGTACAACTCTGGAGCTCAGCAGAAGCCCCGTTATGCCCCATACTCAGGAGGGCATACCCATCATAACCATGGAGGACATAACCATGGAGGAAATGGGAACAACCGCAACCAGGACAACAAGTCAGGCAATGGGAATGGCAATGGAAACGGTAATGGGAACCAACATCGTCCTGCCCCGGCTCCGAAGGATCTGAGTCACATCACCTGTTTCAAGTGCCAGAAAACAGGGCACTATGCCACCGACTGCCCGGAGGCCAAGCAGAGGAATGGAAACGGCAACGGAAGTTCAGCAAAGAAGCCCAACCCTTTCCCTCGTGCTCGGGTGAACCACATTGACGTGGAGGATGTCTATGATCAGCCGTATAATCGTGGTTGGTAAGTTTTATTGAATTCACGTTCAGTATTGGTACTCTTTGATTACGGTGCAACGCATTCATTTCATATCAAGGGTAGTTGTGGAAAAGTATGGGTCGCCCACTAAAACCCTTAGAAGCCCCTTGGCGTCGGGCCTGTGGGAGGAGAAATGATGGCGAGCTTAGGCTGTCATGCAACCCTCAACATCGAGAACCATAAATTTCCCGCAGACCTCATAGTATTGGAAACCCAGACCTTGGATGTAATCCTAGGCATGGATTGGTTGACGAAGTTTGAAGGGAACATAGACTGTGCCCGCAAGTCGATTCTGCTCACCACTCCGGAGCAGAAGAGGATCAAGTATGTATCCAGACATAGCCACATGAAGAATCAGGTGAATTCCCTCACGGGAGTTGTTCAGGAGGAAGTGCCAGTAGTGCAAGATTTTCCCGATGTGTTTCCGAAGGAATTACCAGGAATGCCACCGGACAGAGACATTGAATTTCTGATTGAGTTATTGCCCGGCACAGCCCCGATATCCAAGAGACCCTATCGGATGCCACCGAACGATTTGAAGGAGATCAAGAACCAAATTAATGAGTTATTGGAGAAGGGATACATTCGGCCAAGCTCATCACCTTGGGAGCCCCAGTTCTTTTGGTAGAGAAGAAGGATGGAACCCTGAGAATGGTTGTGGATTATCGTTCATTGAACGACGTGACCATCAAGAACAAGTACCCTCTGCCAATGATTAATGATCTATTTGATCAGCTAGTTGGAGCCAAGGTATTCTCCAAGATCGATCTTCGATCAGGGTATCATCAGTTGAAGATCCGTGAAAAGGATATACCCAAAACAGCATTCACTACCAGGTATGGTTTATATGAGTATACCGTCATGTCATTTGGATTGACTAATGCCCCTGCATACTTCATGAATTTGATGAACAAGGTATTTATGGAATATCTGGACAAGTTTGTCGTGGTGTTCATCGATGATATACTGATTTTCTCCAAGAGCGAGGAAGAGCATAAGGAACATTTGCGTCTAGTTACGGAGAAACTTCGAGAACATCGCCAGTATGCCAAGTTCAGCAAATGTGAATTTTGGCTGAAGGAAGTCGGATTCCTCGGACATGTTATTTCAGGAGAAGGAATAGCAGTTGATCCCGCCAAGGTTGAATCAGTCACTGATTGGCAGTCGCCCACCTCAGTCAAGGAGATCCGCAGTTTTCTCGGACTCGCAGGATATTATCGGAGGTTCATTGAGAAATTCTCAAAGATTGCCAAGCCCATGACTGAGCTGTTGAAGAAGGAGGCCAAGTACATTTGGACCGAGGATTGTGAAGCCGCTTCAGGAATTGAAGAAACGTTTGGTTACAGCCCGATCTTGATTTTGCCGGACATACACAAGGATTACCAGGTATATTGTGACGCTTCTCGCCAGGGACTCGGAGGAGTACTCATGCAGGAAGGAAAAGTTGTATCTTATACCTCCAGACAGCTACGACCTCATGAGATGAATTATGCCACACATGATTTGGAGTTAGCAGCAGTAGTGCATGCACTCAAGACCTGGAGACATTTCCTCATCGGAAACCGTTGTGATGTTTACACAGATCGGAAAGCCATAGGAAGAAATCGCGGACTTCATGGAGAGAGTCGACGACCTGAAGATGAAGGTTGCCGCATTAGAGGAAAAGATGGACTTGGGAGAGGACCTTTTTCCGAGTGGAGATGACGGACCTCTCGTGAGCAATGATCAGGATTATGAAGGGAGTTCCACTGGAGAAAGCCGCAAGAGGAGGCGCCGCAACAGAGGAAGCCACACCGGAGGACATCGCACCAGAGGACGCAAGGATTATTGATGAAGACATTTAGTCGACCACCATGTTATTTTACTTTTTCGTTGATCGCTTAGGGCCGATATTTTCGATTAGTCGTGAGCTTTTGTAATCAAGATTGAACCATGTTTGAGTGGAATGAATAAACAATTGGTGTGTTTATGATTGTGCATTCATATGGGTAGTGTTATTTCTCATTAGACCATTGTTCTATTCTAATTTTCTCATCCACTCCAAAACACCAGATGCCTCCGAGACGTGACCCCGGTCTCAACTTCCCGCCGGAGCTCACCCAGCTGATCCAGCAGCAGAATACCCTCATGCAGATGCTCATTCAGAACCAGAACAAAAACAACAACAACAATCCACCGCCACCACCCCCTGTTGACAACTTGACTCGATTCCTAAGGCTGAATCCGCCGGTGTTCTCTAACAAAGACCTTGAGCCGATTGTGGCCGATGATTGGCTCCGCAAGGTCGGAAGAGAGTTAGTCACTGTTGGATGCACGGATGCAGAGAAGGTGCGCTTTGCCACACATCAACTTGATGGACCTGCAGCTTCTTGGTGGGAGAACTACACCGCCACTTATCCCATCGGCACCATCACGTGGGATCAGTTCCAAAGAAGCTTTCCGCACCGCTCATGTTTCAGCTAGAGCCATGAGTCTCAAGAAGCGTGAGTTCCGCAACTTACGCCAGGGAACCGTCTTGTGGGGCGATGCGTGGATGAGTTCAGCAAGTTAGCTCGCTATGCCCCGGATGATGTGGCCACAGATGCCGCAAAGCAGGAGAAGTTTCTCGAGGGACTCAATGACGAGCTGGGAATGCAGCTAATGGTGGCTACCTTCACCAACTACCAGGAGCTGGTAGACAAGGCCACCATACTTGAAGCTAAGCAGCAGCAGATTGATAGCCGCAAACGGAAGTATGGCCTGGGAAAGTACAACTCTGGAGCTCAGCAGAAGCCCCGTTATGCCCCATACTCAGGAGGGCATACCCATCATAACCATGGAGGACATAACCATGGAGGAAATGGGAACAACCGCAACCAGGACAACAAGTCAGGCAATGGGAATGGCAATGGAAACGGTAATGGGAACCAACATCGTCACCTTGCCTCAAGGATCTGAGTCACATCACCTGTTTCAAGTGCCAGAAAACAGGGCACTATGCCACCGACTGCCCGGAGGCCAAGCAGAGGAATGGAAACGGCAACGGAAGTTCAGCAAAGAAGCCCAACCCTTTCCCTCGTGCTCAGGTGAACCACATTGACGTGGAGGATGTCTATGATCAGCCAGACACTGTGGTTGGTAAGTTTTTATTGAATTCACGTTCAGTATTGGTACTCTTTGATTCTGGTGCAACGCATTCATTCATATCAAGGGTAGTTGTGGAAAAGTATGGGTCGCCCACTAAAACCCTTAGAAGCCCCCTTCGCGTCAGTTCCGTAGGAGGAGAAATGATGGCAGGCTTAGGCTGTCATGCAACCCTCAACATCGAGAACCATAAATTTCCCGCAGACCTCATAGTATTGGAAACCCAGACCTTGGATGTAATCCTAGGCATGGATTGGTTGACGAAGTTTGAAGGGACCATAGACTGTGCCAAGAAGTCGATTCTGCTCACCACTCCGGAGCGTAAGAGGATCAAGTATGTATCCGCACATAGCCACATGAAGAATCGGTGAATTCCCTCACGGAGTTGTTCAGAGGAAGTGCCAGAGTGCAAGATTTTCCCGATGTGTTTCAAGGAATTACCGAGAATGCCACCGGACAGAGACAGTGAATTTCTGATTGAGTTATTGCCCGGCACAGCCCCGATATCCAAGAGACCCTATCGGATGCCACCGAACGATTTGAAGGAGATCAAGAACCAAATTAATGAGTTATTGGAGAAGGGATACATTCGGCCAAGCTCATCACCTTGGGGAGCCCCAGTTCTCTTGGTAGAGAAGAAGGATGGAACCTTGAGAATGGTTGTGGATTATCGTTCATTGAACGACGTGACCATCAAGAACAAGTACCCTCTGCCAATGATTAATGATCTATTTGATCAGCTAGTTGGAGCCAAGGTATTCTCCAAGATCGATCTTCGATCAGGGTATCATCAGTTGAAGATCCGTGAGAAGGATATACCCAAAACAGCATTCACTACCAGGTATGGTTTATATGAGTATACCGTCATGTCATTTGGATTGACTAATGCTCCTGCATACTTCATGAATTTGATGAACAAGGTATTTATGGAATATCTGGACAAGTTTGTCGTGGTGTTCATCGATGATATACTGATTTTCTCCAAGAGCGAGGAAGAGCATAAGGAACATTTGCGTCTAGTTACGAGAAACTTCGAGAACATCAGTTGTATGCCAAGTTCAGCAAATGTGAATTTTGGCTGAAGGAAGTCGGATTCCTCGGACATGTTATTTCAGGAGAAGGAATAGCAGTTGATCCCGCCAAGGTTGAATCAGTCACCGATTGGCAGTCGCCCACCTCAGTCAAGGAGATCCGCAGTTTTCTCGGACTCGCAGGATATTATCGGAGGTTCATTGAGAAATTCTCAAAGATTGCCAAGCCCATGACTGAGCTGTTGAAGAAGGAGGCCAAGTACATTTGGACCGAGGATTGTGAAGCCAGTTTCCAGGAATTGAAGAAACGTTTGGTTACAGCCCCAGTACTGATTTTGCCGGACGTACACAAGGATTACCAGGTATATTGTGACGCTTCTCGTCAGGGACTCGGAGGAGTACTCATGCAGGAAGGAAAAGTTGTATCTTATACCTCCAGACAGCTACGACCTCACGAGATGAATTATGCCACACATGATTTGGAGTTAGCGGTAGTAGTGCATGCACTCAAGACTGGAGACATTTCCTCATCGGAAACCGTTGTGATGTTTACACAGATCACAAGAGCTTGAAGTATATTTTCACGCAGAAGAGTTGAACCTCGAGCGAGAGGAGATGGCTAGAGTTATTCAAGGACTATGACATGAGATTGCATTATCACCCAGGGAAAGCTAATGTTGTAGCAGATGCTTTGAGCCGTAAGAGTTATGTGAATACTCTTATAGCAGGAGGATTACCCTAGGAGTTAGTCGATGACCTCAGAGATCTCCGACTGGAGATAGTTCCAAGAGGATATGTTGCAACTCTGGAAGTTCAGTCCACTTTGGCCGAAAGGATTCGTGAAGCCCAGAAGTCGGACAAGGAAATTGATGAGATAAAGAAAAAGATGAATGAAGGAAAAGCTAAAGGATTCCGTAAGGATGAATACGGAGCTATATGGTTCGAGGATCGTATTTATGTGCCCAATGATCCCGAACTCAGGAAGCTAATTCTTCAGGAGGCTCATGATTCACCGTACTCTATTCACCCGGTAACACCAAGATGTATCTGGATTTGAAGGAAAGTTTCGTGGACAGGTATGAAGAAGGATATTGCCGAGTACGTAGCGATGCGATGTTTGTCAACGAGTAAAAGCAGAACATCAGAAGCCAGCAGGGTTACTTCAACCTTTGCCAATTCCCGATTGGAAATGGGAAAAACTTGGAACGGATTTCATCACAGGATTACCCAGGACCCGTTCAGGTTATGATTCTATCTGGGTAGTGGTTGATCGATTGACCAAGGTAGCTCACTTCATTCCCGTGAAGACTACCTATACCAGTGCTAAGTTGGCCAAGATATACATGACCAGGATCGTATGTCTGCATGGAGTTCCGAGTAGTATCGTGTCAGATAGAGGAACACAATTTACCTCAACGTTTTGGAATCAGTTGCATGAAACTTTGGGTACGAGGCTGGAGTTCAGTACAGCCTTTCATCCGCAGACAGATGGACAGACCGAGAGAGTCAATCAAATTCTGGAGGACATGTTGAGAGCTTGTGTGCTAGACTATGGGTCTAGCTGGGATGATAATTTGCCATACGCAGAGTTCTCATACAACAACAGTTATCAGACTAGTCTGAAGATGGCCCCTTTCGAAGCCCTATACGGAAGGAGGTGCAGAACACCATTGCTGTGGGATGGTGTTGGAGATCGAACACTTTTCGGTTCCGACCTTATCAGAGATTCCGAAGAGAAAGTCAAGCTGATTCGAGATAGGCTCAAGATAGCTCGATGAGGCGTAAGAGTTATGCCGACAAGAACGCAAGGAAGTAACTTACGAGGCGGGAGACCGAGCATATCTTCGTGTGTCTCCACTTCGTGGAATCAAGAGGTTTGGTGTCAAAGGAAAGTTAGCACCCCGATTCATTGGCCCCTACAAAATCCTCGAACGTCGTGGAGAAGTTGCTTACAAGTTGGAATTGCTGGAAGGATTGTCCGGAGTTCATGATGTCTTCCATGTTTCTCAGCTGAAGAAGTGTCATGCCGACATGGCCGATATTCCGTTGAGAGACACAGTGCCCCTAGAGGCCATACAGCTCGATAGTGATCTGACTTATAAGGAGAAACCCGTCCAAATTCTCGAGACTACGAACAGAGTCACCCGCAGCAAGATCATCAAGTTTTGCAAGGTGCTGTGGAGTCACCACTCCGAGGAAGAAGCCACCTGGGAGCGAGAAGAAGACCTTCTTCGAGACCACCCGCACCTATTTGCTAGCCAACCCGAATCTCGAGGGCGAGATTCATCTTAAGGTGGGTAGGTTTGTAACATCCCAAATTTCCTATTTGGAATGTTTTACAATTATAGCTAAGCATCTATGCATGTTGTTTGAAATTTGAGTGGTATTTGAAGTTTCAGAAGTTTTGGAGTTTTGGAATTTGAATTCAAATTTTGGCAAGTGGAAATCATTTCAAAAACTACGCCTGATAAATACTTGAGAAAAAGTATGAGAGGAGTAAACATGACACTCCAAAAATATCAGAGGAAAAACATTGCCAAAAGTTGGAAATTCAAATTTGAGTTTTTTTTTAAAATTTGGAAAAAAATGAATTTTTATAAAGTTTGGATTTTGCCCTTGGAAAAATGTTCAAATGATAGGGAATATTCCCCTGATCATTTTGATATATATATGTCCTATATAAAATATTTATATTTTATATATTATCTCTGTTTTTGTTTTTCAAAAAAAAAATTAGAAAAAAGGGAAAACCCTCAGGCGCCAGCCAGGCCACTGGCCCAGCCAGCGCCGAGGCAACCCGCAGCGCCAGGCAGCCCAGCCGGCCCACCAACGGCCAAGCCGGCCCAGCGAGCCACCGACCGCGCCCCCCCTCGCGCCGAAACCCTACCGCTCGGCCACCCGCCACATTACCCGCTCCCCGCCGTCGCCGACAGGTGGACCCCCACCTCCCTCTTCCCCTCGCCCACGCCACTCGCCCACGCCGCCGCTCGCCGGATCCCGAAGGATCCGGGATCCGTCGCGATTCGCTCGCCGGCTTGTGCCCCGCCCTATAAATACCCCCTCCCCGCACCCCGTTCCCCCCTCGCCCCATCACCGGACCCCTCTCTCTCGCCGCACGCACTCACCGGAGCCCAAGCACGCCACCGCCGCCATTAGCCTCACCCCGACCCACCCCGGCCACCCCGATCTCGCCGGACTCCACCAGACGCATCCCCTCGCCCGTCCGCACCCGCCGGAGCACTCCGTCGACACCCCCGACCATCGGAGACGCCGACACACTCGCCGCCCGAGCCGCCGCCGCCGTCGATCTCCGGTAACTCGCCGGACTTCACCCCCGCCGTCCGATCCCGATTTTACGGCTAGGATTAGACCCCCCCGAAGGGGTATGTTAATTAGAATAGACCGGTTTTATTCCGGTTCGTTCCGGTTTAGTTTAGTTAGGTTTTTTTTAGACCGGCCCGATTCGTTTAAACCCCGGGCCCGTTTAGTTATATTACGCACAGGGCGTTAGTAAGGCCCGTTTAGCCCGTTTTTCTTTATTTTCGTTTTTCTGTTTTAACGGAATAGTTTCAGATTTGAAAAATTCATATCTTTTATTCTACTTAATATTTTTTTGTGATTCTTTTTTTTGTTGGTTTGCAAATTTCTTATAGTTTCTGTGGAAAATATAATTAGCTATGTTAAAATTACTTATAATTGCTTTATTTTAGATTTAGTCAGAATAGTAAATCTGCTATAAAAAGAGCTAGGAAAATTATTTTTTAATGATTCTTTTTGTCCCAACTTTGTTTTGACATTGCCTAACCGTAGGAATTTATTTGGGTATTTTAGGATTAATAAAAAAATAGTTTTAATCAGAATCATGTTATTCTTAAATAATTAACTAGCTACTGTTTTCCTATTATTTTAATTAGAAAATAAATTTATTTTTCACATGTGATTGATTATTCTAGGTTAGTTTCTGTCACTTTAGAGCATGAACTTTTATTTATAATAAATAAAACTTTTATTTTATTTTTCTTACTAAAGTTTGCTTTAGGCCTAATAGAAGTTTTATAATAGCTTTTAAATTGATTCTTTTTGCTCCTAGTTGCTTAATGCATTCTTTTCTGTTAAGTTAACAAAAACCCATGCTTAGGTTATGTTAAGAAAAATTTTGTTATGTAAAACTATTTTTAGTTGTTGCTTGAAGTAGGAAAACTTTGAGTTGGATTTCTTTGAGTTTTTCCTTTGGGTTTTGATTCGTTGGTTTTGGTGTGTTATGTTACTATGCTATTGTGTTAAGTGATCATATGCTATGTGCTTATTGTGATTATTGTTTGCCTCGGTAGAGTTTCCGGAGTGCGAAGCTTGCTACTACGAGTCTCTAGCTTACGAGGATCGTCAGCAAGGCAAGTCATTGATCATGTTATTTACAATTCCTATGATTTTATTGCATTAGTAGTATACCTCCCCCACCATGCATGCAGTAGGTGAAAATTCGAAGTTATGTTCTTGAGTAGTATCATGTGGTAGGTTGAACCAATCCCCTTGTTACCATGACCCCGGGACGAAGTAGTTTATTTTGCTATGCTCGTAGACGGGTTTGGTTGAGTGAAATCATAAGGGAGATGTGAGAGTTAAGATGATGACAACCCCATGAACTTCAAGCTCAAGATGGACTTCGAATTCACTCTTTGGGTGGAGGACGGTTGTGACGGGCACCTGGAGAACCCAGTGGTTGGCGGGATGCATGGAGAAGTGCCATGACATCTTGCGGAAAGCTTCACCCAGCCACGAAGAGACGGATGGATGCCCCATAGACCGGAAGCTTAAAAGTGCATCCGCAAGCCATTATGGGCTCTGGCTGGGTCAACCCTAGTAGTGACGCTGGCTGGACGGTACTACGAGATGTAGAAGAACGATAGGATTGGATGGGTACCGGCAGTGGCCAGAAGAACTCTTCGAAAGACCCTGTTTCATTCATCCCGTCTTCAAACACCATGAAGTGCGAAGACTTAAAAGGAGGGAATGATTCTTGCGGGTAAAGTGCGCAAACCTCTGCAGAGTTATAGATCTAATCGATTTGCCGTGTCCCCGGTTACGGACAATTTGAGCCTCTGGAACTTGGAAGTATTCGGAAATCTCAACACTAAAATTAATAAATTAATTGAGGGGGTTATGACTTAGTAATTTGGGAATGAGACATTGGTTGGCGGAACCATCTCAATAAACACCAACAATTTTGTAGTATTTGCAAGCAAGTCCACTGTAGTAGGAAAAAATTGGCTTTTCGCAAAATGATGAAACTTAGAGCCCCACAGCCAAAAATGCATATAGTGTAGAATTTTATTATTGTTATTCTCTTCATGACTTGCCAGCTTATTCAAAAAGCTGACCTACACGGCTGCAACGTCTTATGTTGCAGAGGAGTATTCCGATCAGGATTGAGGCTACGCTCCGCGCTTGGCGATTGCCCTTTGGAGTCGGATGGACTCGCTATTCTTCTACGCTCGCAAAGATTACTAGTTTATTTCTCATGAGTTGGCCTTTGGCCGAATTTATTCTATTGTAATAAAGACTCTATATGAGAATTGTGTAATAAATTCAGGTGTGATTTAACTTTGATTATTTCATCAATGTACTGTGAGTACCAGCATGATCTTGGGATGGTACAGACACAGAGATTTGACCGATTTTGGGTCAGGTCGCTACAACCCGTTGGTCAAATTATTGTGTGCTGCTCCTCACAGTGAAGTGACAAGACCCTGTGCCGGAGATGACACCTGAGTATAGGCGCCGTGTTCGGCATACCATAGTCAGCCTCATCGTCTGCAGTCACTATCATCATGGCTGTAGAGCTAGCCTGCTTACAACTAGCCCTGTTCGACATAATTTCCCGTGCGTAGATGCCCGTGCATTGCACGGAACACCAAGATTGGGGGTGGACTGCTCCGGCAGCGGCCATCACGCTAGATTTTTCCACGGCCTTCTAGATGTGGTGGGGAGGAGATAAGGCTGATTGTGAGAGATAGGGAGTTGTTTGTAAATAGGGAACAAGTGCGGGCATCTTTTTGCAAAAATGGAGAAGCATGGTTTGTATGCGTCAGATCTAGATCCGACGGCTACTGGTGAAAGATGGGAGGCACAACATCATCACCAACTCAGGACCTGTTTGATTCACAGGATTTTGAAAACGCAGGAATAGGACACGGCAATATTACAAGTTTCAAACTGATATTACAAATGTTAGGAGTAATGCTGCACCTAGGAAGAGGGAATTACTAGGAAGTTCACATAAGAACTTTTGTTACTTTAGGTGGATGCAGTGTTATCGTACAAACTAAAATCCACCGCCCTGACAAGTCACTAATGGGCAAACAAGTTTTCGAGTCTCTGGCCACTTGATGTTTCAAAAACAAATTCAGCTTCTGCGGAGACTTTGTCATTTAGGCTTAGATGCTTGCGGTGATCAGCACGCCATTCATTGTTGCGCCAGAGAACGCCAAACCTCATTACCTTGAGCACACTTGCCTCCAAAACAAAGAACCTGACCAATTTAATTTCAGATGTGCTGCCTCGGTAGTCGATCAAATCAATTTCTGTAAGATGGAGATCAAGGCATTCGATGAGATTGTTATAGTGCAGCACATTTTTCACTTTCGGGTCTTTTTTAATCTACAAAAGAAGAGAACATATTAGAGCAGCTGGCTGCATAAGATTGCCGTGTCATCAAGAGGTACCAATACCATTCGCTCATACGATAGGGTTGGCTGGCTAGTGATATTTTTTCACTCTCTCTCTCTCTCCCTCTCTCTCTCTCTCTGTTTTTGTTTCCTCTCATTTAACTAGGAGCACGTGAAGAGCTAGGGCATTTGTTGCCTTCCACTATGTGGCCGATACCATATTTCGCAAAAGTATGCCATATAATACGCATCGATGTCAAATCAAAAGATTTTGGCACCGCTCTCGCGATGTGAGAGAATTGGCACCGCTGTGCACACAGACCCACATGTATAAACAAATCAATCAAACCAACTACACCAGCCTCTCACTCTCCCAAACAAGCGTTTATTTATTGCCTCAGACCTCTCTCTCTCCCATGCAGTGTCTTTTCATTGCGTGAGTTAATTTGGCACCGGAGCAAAGTAGTGCTCCAGATTGGGGCACGAGGTGAGCAATGGAGGGACATTGATGCCAAATGCATCACAAGTGAATTTGGCACATGTTTTGGCCTACATAGCCCACTTTTGTACTCCCTCCGTCCCAAAATTCTTGTCTTAAATTTGTCTAATTACGGATGTATCTAGTTACATTTTAGTGTTAGATACATCCGTATCTAAACAAATGTAAGACAAGAATTTTGGGACGGAGGAATACTACTCGTATTTAGTATAAAATTTTGACCATAGATTTACCTAAGAAAATGCCAATGCATGTCACTAAAAATTACACCATTTGAAATTATGTTCAAATACGAATCCAACGATATAGTTCGTAGTGACATGCATTAACATTTTGTCAGTTATATCTATGGTCAAATTTTGATACTACAAAATTGGAAGAGTAAACCAGGACGGAGGTAGTACTTGCCCTTAGGGTAACCATAGAGTTACTGGAGTATTCTAAGTTACTTTCCACTATGACTAGCCTAGGCTACTATAGTAGTACACATAAAAATGATGCAGGTGATCACGTGAGAAAAATACTAAAAACATTTCTTTCACAAGAAGGCGTAGATGTAGTTTTGAACACTACACTTGTCATCGTAATTTGGGAAAATTACGAAAAAATTGAGCTACGTTGTGATTACCATTTACTAATAGGAAAGAAGTTTCACCTCGATGAGTAGCTTCTCCGTGCATGGAAAGCACGTAAGGAATCCAACAACTTGATCCAGATTGGGGCCGATAGATTTTAGTGCTAAGATCTTCACTGTGCGCATGGACCTGGTCAAGCTTGTGGGAATCATTTTCGAAGACGGTCAGAATACATCAAGAAGAAATTTAAAAATGTGAATTTCAAGAAGACAGAGAAGAAGATGAGTGTTGTACCTGAACGATTACGGATCCAATAAAGAGTTCAGAGAATTTGGCAGACGAGTACACCAACGCTGTCAATTTCCGCGCGTCAATGACCTTGATTTTTGTTGGACCTTCTAGATCCGATACAAGAAATCTCTCAAGGAAAGGCGCATTCTCAATGACCATAACGTGGAACAGCTGGAGTGATCTCTTCCCAATTGATGTCTTGTTGCGGGGCCAGCACATCGGAGATTCGTCGAGGCGATGTGGAGGCTAATGAACCCGTGGATCTGCTCAAGACGAAGGTACTCGAGCGCATTACAGCTGCGGATCAGGTGCTCCATAGCCTTCTTCGAGATGACAACGTCGAAGAGGTCGAGCTGCTTCAGTTGAGGGAGAAGAAGGGCAGGCGCGTCATTAATCTGGGGAAGATAGCAGGAGCTGAAGCTGGCGCGACGCAGCGTTGGCGTGAGGCAGAGCGCGGACGGCGGCAGAGAGCGACATCGTCCAGCTTCAAAGCTGAGCTCCTCAAGCTGATCTAGGGCGGGGGATAAGAACCACTCGTCGAACTTGGGTTGTACCTTGCAGTTGGTACTGAACATGCGGATGTCAAGGCGTCTGGCTGGCCCAGGGTGCGATGAAAGGATCTTGGAGACTGCGGCCATGCGTTTGCAATCCCCGTCGCAGAGGCAGCTGTTGAAGGTGAGGTTGAGGGGGATGCAGCGCCAGAGGGGGCGCCACCGCCGGGAGAGCAGGGCGGTCCGCATGGCAGATTTGGTGATGAGGAGGCCGATGATGACGAGCAGCATGTCGTCGGGGAGGTTGCTGATGAAGTCCAGGCTCACCGTCCGCTTGTTGGCTGCCTCGCCGTCCATCTCAACAGGCGGCGACGCTGGTGTACACGTGTGCTGGTGTGTGTTGTGTGCTGGTTGTGCGCGAGTGCGTCCTTCTGTGCATGCCCCGCGCAATGGTGAATTGTCCGCGAGTGCGTCCTTCGCGCGCAAGAAGTTTGTCCTCAATGCGCCCTCAATTTACTAGCGTGCGGGGTGCTACCCCGAGTGGTTTCAACTTTGTTTCCTTCACCGCGTGTCAGATGGGCCTCTAGTTTACTTATTTTCACCCACTGCCACATGGGCCAGCACACCAAGATACAGAACACGAGCTAACAATGCAGCATGTGGATTGGTTGACCGGTCAACTAAACAATATACAGAGCTATACGCTGACACAGTGAGCGTATAATCCGTCGGTATAGAGAGTTCGAGTGTGAGGGGAGGCCCGTGAGAGATAGTAGAGAGAGAGAGAGAAAGAGCTACTCCCTCCGTTCGATAATGTAGTTACAACATTTTTTTAAAGTCAAACTTTTGAAACTTTGACCAAGTTTATGAAGAAATTACTTATATCGGCAATACCAAAGATAAATGATAGTATGAAGTAAGTACATGTTGTGATGAATCTAATGATCGTTCCAGATGTAAATGTTTTTCTCCACATATACCTACTTAAACTTTTCTGAGGTTTGACTTTTCAAAACATCCATATGCTTATGGACGTGACAAAGTCTCTGACGAGAGAGAGAGAGAGAGAGAGAGAGAGAGAGAGAGTGAAAAAAGTGTGTGTGTGTGTGTGAAAGAGACATGGACAACACACGATAAAAGTGGAGAAAAAGCATGCGTGTCTTATGCAAACATATCACACATGCATCTTCGACAACGGAGGCAAGGTGAGGAGATAGTGTGTGGTTGTTTGGAACCGAGAGAGGAAGACCCCTAGCACGTGGCCAAGAGGGGTCTGACAAACAAGGGAGAGAGGTCGAGAGAGACGTACAGAGAAAATGCAGACATGGGGAGGAGAGAGTGTATGTTTGTCATAGAGAGATCCCCTGGAGATCGTGATGGGACTACATGGGTGGGAGATCGAGTGACAAGGTGCGTGCGCGATAGAAGATGCCCCGAGAGATATCGAGATAGACGTATGGATGGAAGGAGACAATACGTGTGTTCCTGATGGCTAGTAAGTGATAATCATACTTAGGAGGGGGGGGAGTGCTTGCGCCTATGGCCCTGTATGGATACTCTAACTCAGTTAGAGGTTAGAGTTAGATTCTAACCTGAACTAACTCTAAGTAAAGAGGTGTTTGGATGGCAGGGTTAGCTGGAGCTCGGATACGGCGAGGCACCTGCACGGGCGGTTCACGCGGGAGTGAGGTAGAGGACGAGAAGCTTCGAGGAAGTGGGGAGGGATCTGCTGCGGGAGAGCGAGAGAAAAAGTGTTTATTAGTGGTCCCGAGAAAAACTAACCCAAATAAGCACCTCTTGGATGGGTTAGTTTTTTTGGATGGGTTAGATGCATCTAACCTAAACTAACCCTCCTGTTTGGATCTTTTTGGGTTAGTTGACTCCAAACTAACCTAAACTAACTCTAACCCATGGATCCAAATAGAGCCTATGATGGAGTGAGGGATTATGGTACTTAGGGGGGTGCGTGTCACATGGAGAGAGAACAAGGGCGGAGAGTGTTGGATGGGTCTATATGTATAGCGCGAGCGAGACATGTGTATGTGTGAACCAGGGAGATATAAGGCCCGTTTGGCTTGTGTCGTGCGCATCTTTTGCGTGGCCGGGGGTTGTGGCTGGATTTCATGCACGCTTGTTTGGTTGCTACCCTGTGAAAAAGAAAGCCCGCCTGGGCTGGGTTCCCTTGCACTTTAATTAGCCTGGCTGAACTCCAGACACTGCAAGTAGCCTGGCCCAAGCGACCGATTTCGAACGCCTGGCCGTGCCTGGTCGTGTGGCCACGAGGCTAACAGCAACATGGATGGATATTAGCATTAAATAATTGATGCATGGATTGATTGATGGGATGTTGATGCTTTGCCTGGCCCAGGCATGAACCAAACGCTTCAGCACCACACAAGCCTGGCCATGCAGAAATATTTTAGATCTCACGTCCACACCAGGCAGTACCGACCATCAAGGCATGAGGGTCAGGTCACGAACCAAACTGACCAATAAAGTTTGAGAAAGATTGAGGAGCCCCGATAAGGCTGAGTGGTGCGTCAGATAGCTGAGAGGGGGAAAGAGATATTCCATCCGCTCGATAATGCAGTGCATGTAAATTTTTTAGAAGTCAAACTTTGGAAACTTTGATCAGGTTTACGCAAATGTTATTTATATCTACAATACCAAAGATACATCATACAAAACTACATCTCATGGTGAATCTAATGGTATATGTTTGCCGTACTAGATGTAATTCTTTTTCTCCACGTACATGGTCAAACTTTGTGATGTTTGACTTTTCAATAGATCTATGTGCTATGAATGGAGGTGAGTGCCTCAGTCGAGACAGATCAAGTGTGTGTGAAGGAGAATGAGTAAGTGTGCAAAAAGAGTATGTGTGTAAAAGAGAAAGTGACAACAAATGATAAATTAGAGAGAGAGTGTGTTTTTTTGTTTCTTATGCGAACATATCACGTATGCATCTCCGAGATTGAAAAGCTCGGCGAGGAGGTAGACAAAGATAGCTAGTGTGTGATTGTTTGCAACGGAGAGAGACACCCCTGTAGCACATGTCCAATAGAGGTCTGGCCAACAAGGAAAAAAGGTCGAAAGGGACACATGGATGACAAGGACGCATGGGGAGGGAGAGAGGGTGTGTTTGTGATAGAGAGATCCCCTCCAGATCGTGAGGGGACTATATGGGTGGGAGATCGAGGGAGTGCGTGCGCGATAGAAAGATGCCCCGAGAGAAATCAAGATAGACCATGCACATGTTTGTGGTGGAGACTAAGATTAGCTAGTCATATACATATAGGGGGGACTACGTGTGCCTATAATTGATTGAGAGACCATCATACTTGGCTAGCTGGGCATGAGATTGTGTGTGTGTGTGTGTGCGTGTGAGATGGAGAGAGAACGATGGAGAGAGATAGAGTTTTAGATGGGCCTATCGAAAAGTGCAGTGAGATATGCATGTGTATGTGTGACCTGTGGATGGAGAGTTTGAGAGAGGGGAAGAGCTTTGAGACGACATAGTGGTGCGTGAGAGAGTTACGGGCAAAGAGCCAAGGAATTTGTGTGCGTACGATGAGTGCACCCAAGATATCTAGCTTGGACTAGCTAGAGTATCATACATAGTGTGCGAGAGAGACCTATAGATGGTGTATATATGAATGCGGCCTAGAAAGACCCCCCCCCCACACACAAAGAGAGAGAGAGAGAGAGAGAGATAGAGAAAGGGAGAGGGACCAACAAGGTTTTTGTGTCGGATGCGTGCGACAGAATTGAAGATTGTCCGCGAGAGAGTGATAGAGAGAGAGAGAGAGAGAGAACAGGAGTCTGGGAGAGGGGGAGGTCGCGTTTTATGCATCAAAGACAGATATAAACATGCATTCAAATATTTAAATTGGAGACCATGTTGTCTGCAATGCACACATGAATGGATATATGCGTATATCAAACAAGTTCATTAATTTGACTTTCAACATGTTCATGGAGTACTATAATACTGTACAACATGCTACTCGATTGAGGTGTTCAATTTTGGATTTAGTTCACTATTTTGACCTCTTGAGCGAGCTAGTTCATTGAATCGAGATATTTCATTTTGGGTTTGATTCGCGTTTAGAGTGGGTCAACTATTTTTCATATAGTAAATCGCTAGCAACGAGCATGTAAAAACACATTACTCCCGAGCATCATCTCTCCATCTAAAAAAGAAGTGGCAAGCTAATATTTCAAAATTTGATTCGAATCGACTTGGTAAGGTAGACGTGGATGCTCGTTCTCCCAAAATTTGACGAACCGTTAAACATCCTCTCTGCTCGGTGGAATTCGCCCGAGCAAATAAATGGGAGACGCGAAATTATCGGCCTATGTGGGACACACATCAATTGGCCCGTTGTACATTGAGGGTAGGTTCGTAACTTCATCCAAGCGCGCCTTCTCCTCGGCCGAAATGACATGTGCCGAATAATTCATAAACCATGGTCGGCAAAACACGCTCTCCTCGCCTGAAATAGCTCGCACCCACTATTTCAAAACACGCTCTCCTCGCCCGAATTCTCTCGCGCCCACTATAGTTTAAAACATGCCCTCTCTCGCCCGAAATCGCTCCTGCCCACTATTTGGGGAGAAGCAAAGTTACTCTACTATCCCCGACCCTCAGTACACAGACCCAAGCCGAGAAGCCTATAGGCAAGGGTAGAACTGTAACTCCCCCTCACATTTCAGACAAATGCGTCCGTAAGACATGGTTCCACTCCCCTCCCAATTCCCCCCGCCCGCCCCCATTCATACCTCGTGGGCGCCAAATCACCTTCTCCCCGGGAAGCTCCCTTCTCCCGAGCCGCGAAACCTCAGCTCAACCTCCATGGCGCCCCCCACCGCACCAATTTCACAGTTGCCCTCCTCCCTAATGCCGGAGACGTTGTCCAATTGCCGTCGTGCACTGGGCCGTGTGCCTCTTACTCCGTGCTGCTGGTGCTGCCTCGACGACGGCCGCGTGAACCGTACCAGAGCCGATTCACCCCCGCCGTTGTTCACGGCGCCGGAGCGGCTCCAACTTCGGATCCGTCCAGAGTCCTGGCGCTGCTTCCGCGTAGCCGTCGACCGTCGTGACATCGCTCTTTCCCTGCCGCCGGTCACCACCGCAACCGCGCCGGCCTCACCGACTCGGCAGCTGGACCTGCCTACTTCACCATGCCGCCAGATAGGTCGCACCCTCATCTGAAATCACTTTATTTAGGCGTCAGTTGTCTGAACGTTTATTCTGGGCCAATCGATTCCCAATGGGGAGCAGCACCCCTCGAGGCGGCGGAACTCCTAGGCTACCGGTTGGCTGGTGTCTAATGTAAGGGTGCGGGGCCGCAAGTTTGCCACGGAAGCAGCGCTTAGATGGCTATCTTTTAGAGTTGCGTGGGTTGAAGGTACTGCCGCCGCCGGATCTGGATGACGGGGAGTCTTTGTGGATTTGCCCGGGGGCGGCGCAACCACGGCAGTGCGGTGGGGCGGGGAGCGGGGTTTTGGATGGGGCCACGGACAGCGGAGGCGGGCTGCTCTGCCGTTGGTCGCTGGCTCTTCGGGGAAGATTCCGAACAGTGTGAGCCGGGAGGCACAAGACGGCCATCAAGCCATCAGGCGTAGATTGGACAGTACCAAAATAAAATAAAATCGTGTGACCCCAATTTAGTCTTCAGTCAACAGATGTGTGACCACTCTCGTACCTAGCTGTTGATCTCTTAGTGTATTTCTTCGGATCAAAGAGATATGTTGTTCTTAACTTTATGCGTTATCTGCATCTTCAGACACACCGTCTTCCGACTCACCGCAGCTGCTCCAACAAGGGAAGCATACACCAGAAGGGAGCTACAGTCCCCACTCAACAGCTTCCTCGCATCGAATGCGCTGCGTTCGACATGGACAGCCACAACAACTAGGGCCATCGACAAGTCAGCACATGATGCTCACTCCTATGGATGGCAGCCAGATAGGTTGTACCCTCATCTTACTTGTGTGCAACATTTATGGCTTTGTTATTCATTTAAGCACGGAAAATAGATAATCACATTTCACTGTATATTAATGCTGATCTCTTACGGGTCTTGTTCAGGAGTTCACGATGTTCCATAGTTCAGCTAAGATACTTGTTCTTTAGGTAACGCTGTTCCATAGTCATCATCCATCAGCCAATGCTATCCCACAGGCTGGTGATTATAGTATTATACCACTTCTAGTATTACCTATGTTGTTCTTTAATACTTTTGTGTGCCATCTAGTTAATCTCGAGTACAAACCATACATATTCTGTAGCTTTCATCTGTGTTCTCCCTTTAGTTTATGAGACCTGTTGCTGCTAGTTAACCCCAGTCCTACTATTTATGTCGTCTCCTACATGCACTCATTTACATAAATCTAACTACTAGTTGTCTTCCATGCATGTCAGATATAATTGCACACACTGATATATCCACAAGAACCTAACGGAGCAATGTAAAGTCCAATAAACTTGATGTCAATGATACCCAATATGATGGAACATGTAAAGGCAGTTCTTCAGAAGACTTGCGTAAAGATGATGAATCCTCTTCACCCCACAAGGTCCTTGCTCTAACTTGGCCTGCGATATGGGTACAACATGCATATAATGTCCTGGAGTGTATCTACTCTGTTGCAATGCCATGTGCTTAACATGATGATCATGCATGTAAATATGTCATGCCTTCCTGTTTTTCAGTACCTATTCCATTCATGATAACATGTTTTAAAATTCAAGTACTGTCATTCTACTCTATCGCAATGCCATCTGCTTAATTTGGACATCATGCTTCTGAAATCTTATGCTTTGTTATTCATCAGTATGTACTTCATCTGTCTGCCATACCATGTTTTTTTTACTTTGAAGTGCTGTTCTAGTGCTCTGTTGCAATGCCATCTTATTTTCCCAATCATACACGTGTATGTTTCCTTGGTTATTTCTGTATGTATTCCGCTAGCATATATTTTTACATTCAACTAGTTTTTTTTGCTGTGTTGTCCAGTCGTATCCCTAGCTCTTACACCATACTCCCTCCGTCCGGATTACATGTTGCCGAAATGGATTAAAAAGGATGTATCTAGAACTGAAATACGCCTAGACCCATCCATTTTTTTTCCGTATGGAGGGAATACATGTCAATATGTCATGCCTTTCTATTCTTCAGTACCTATTCCATCTCTCTGCCGTCGCATGTTTTATAATTAATGCACCATTCTTCTATACAAGGCATTCAAGGGGAAGACGACTATGTTAAAATCTGAAGGGTTACAAACAAGGCCTTTGCAAAAGATCCAAACGCCAGGAGATAATAAACCAACTCCAGTTTTTATAGATAATCGCTCCAAAGAGAGAGAAACCCAAGTCCCACCGATAGTAAGCGATTCCAAAGCCAAAGAACTAGTCCGCTCGATGAGCAAAAATATGTCAACTCAATTCTAAGAAGCGTGCGTATCCTTGCATCATGAAATTTTATAGCATGTTGATCATATTTTCTACATGTTTCTTACCCATCTCTCTTTTAGAAAATAAGCTTATGAGATAGAAGATTTTATGCAATGGTATCGTATATTAGGAAAGATTCTTGCAAGAATTCTCTGTGCTCCAATGTAGATGTAAGTACCTGTTGTATATCACTATATTTTTACATCAGCATGTATTTTGTTAATCAGCGTGAATCCAACCTTTATCTGATCTAAATTTAGTTGTAGCAAAATGTATGATTAAAGGCCACAATGTTGATTTTTGTAAGGAAAACTGCACTGGTAGTTTTGCATCCCGAAATGCATGAGTGTACTATCTCATATCGGTGGGTTTGAATACTTTGGTTCTGCAAGTGGGTTTTTCGGTTTTTTACTGTGTTGTCCTGTCGTATCCCTAGCTCTTACATCATACTCCCTCCATCCGGATTAAATGTCGCAGAAATGGATAAAACTGGATGTATCTTGAACTGAAATACGCCTAGACCCGTCCATTTATTTCCAGATGGAGGGAATACATGTCAATATGTCATGCCTTTCTATTCTTCAGTACCTATTCCATCTCTGCTGTAGCATGTTTTATAACTGAATCACCATTCTTCTATATAAGGCATTGATACGTCTCCAACGTATCTATAATTTTTGATTGCTCCATGCTACTTTATCTATTGTTTTGGACTATAATGGGCTTTATTTTCCACTTTTATATTACTTCTGGGACTAACCTATTAACCGAAGGCCCAGCCCAGAATTGTTGTTTTTTTTGCCTATTTCAGTGTTTCGAAGAAACAGAATATCAAACGGAGTCCAAACGGAATGAAACCTTCGGGAACGTGATCTTCTCACCGAACGTGATCCAGGAGACATGGACCCTACTCCAAGAAGTGCCAGAGGCGGTCACGAGGGTGGAGGGCACCCCCCTGGGCGCGCGCCCTACCTTGTGGGCCCCCTGACGCTCCACCGACGTACTCCTTCCTCCTATATATACCTACGTACCCCCAAACGATCAGAACAGGAGCCAAAAACCTAATTCCACTGCTGCAACCTTCTGTATCCACGAGATCCCATCTTGGGGCCTGTTCCGGAGCTCCGCGGGAGGGGGCATCCACCACGGAGGGCTTCTACATCAACACCATAGCCCCTCCGATGAAGTGTGAGTAGTCTACTTCAGACCTTCGGGTCCATAGCTAGTAGCTAAATGGCTTCTTCTCTCTTTTTGGATCTCAATACAATGTTCTCCCCCTCTCTCGTGGAGATCTATTCGATGTAATCTTGTTGTTGCGGTGTGTTTGTTCAGACCGATGAATTGTGGGTTTATGATCCAGCTTATCTATGAATAATATTTGAATCTTCTTTGAATTCTTTTATGTATGATTGAGTTACCTTTGCAAGTCTCTTCGAATTATCCGTTTGGTTTGGCCAACTAGATTGGTAGTTCTTGCAATGGGAGAAGTGCTTAGCTTTGGGTTCAATCTTGCGGTGTCCTTACCCAGTGGCAGAAAGGGTTGCAAGGCACGTATTGTATTTTTGCCATCGAGGATAACAAGATGGGGTATTTATCATATTGCATGAATTTATTCCTCTACATCACGTCATCTTGCTTAAGGCGTTACTCTGTTTTTAACTTAATACTCTAGATGCATCTTTGGATAGCGGTCGATGAGTGGAGTAATAGTAGTAGATGCGTAATCGCTTCGATCTACTTGTCTTGGACGTGATGCCTATATACATGATCATACCTAGATAACCTCATAACTATGCTCAATTCTATCAATTGCTCAACAGTAATTTGTTCACCCACCGTAGAATACTTATGCTCTTGAGAGAAGCCACTAGTGAAACCTATGGCCCCCGGGTCTATTCTCATCATATCAATCTCTATCACTTTATTTACTTTCTTGTTTTTACTTTGCCTTTACTTTTTACTGTGCATCTATCTATCTATCAAAAATACCAAAAATATTATCTCTATCAGATCTCACTCTCGTAAGCGACCGTGAAGGGATTCACAACCCCTAATCGCGTTGGTTGCGAGTAGCTATCGTTTTGTGCAGGTACGAGGGACTTGCGCGTGGCCTCCTACTGGATTGATACCTTGGTTCTCAAAAACTGAGGGAAATACTTACGCCATCTTGTGCTGCATCATCCTCTCCTCTTCTGGGAAAACCAACGGAAGCTCAAGACGTAGCAAGAAGGATTTCTGGCGCCGTTGCCGGGGAGGCCTACGCAAAAGTCAACATACCAAGTACCCATCACAATCCCTATCTCTCGCATTACATTATTTTCCATTTTCCTCTCCCCCACTTCACCCTTGTCGTTTTATTTGCCCTCTCTTTCCCAATCTCCTTCTCTCTTTCTATTGCCTTTTCCTCGTCCATTTGTTTGCTCATGTGTTAGTTTGCTTGTTTGTCGCGACGGCTCAAGATGCTACCAAATTGTGTGACTTCACCAATAATAATGATTTCTTTAGCACTTCGATTGCTCCTCTTGCCAATACTGAATCTTGTGAAATCAATACTGCCTTGTTGAATCTTGTTATGAAAGATCAATTCGCCGGCCTTCCTAGTGAAGATGTCGCTACTCATCTGAATAGCTTCGTTGATTTATGTGATATTCAAAAGAAAAAAGATGTCGATAATGATGTCGTTAAATTGAAGCTATTTCCTTTTTCGCTTAGAGATCGTGCTAAAGTGTGGTTTTCATCCTTGCCTAAAAATAGTATTGATTCTTGGAACAAGTGCAAAGATGCTATTATCTCTAAGTATTTTCCGCCCGCTAAGATTATCTCTCTTAGAAACGATTTTATGAATTTTAAGCAACTTGCTCATGAACATGTTGCACAAGCTTTGGAGAGAATGAAATTAATGATACGTAATTGTCCTACTCATGGTTTGAACTTGTGGATGATTATACAAAAAAATTATGCTGGATTGAATTTTGCTTCTAGAAATCTTTTAGATTCGGCCGCGGGAGGCACTTTTATGGAAATCACTTTAGGAGATGCTACTAAACACCTAGATAATATTATAGTTAATTATTCTCAATGGCATACTGAAAGATCTACTAATAAAAAAGTGCATGCTATAGAAGAAATCAATGTTTTGAGTGGAAAGATGGATGAACTCATGAAATTATTTACTAAGAGTGTTTCTTCTGATCCTAATGATATGCCTTTGTCTACCTTGATTGAGAATAATAATGAATCTATGGATGTGAATTTTGTTGGTAGGAATAATTTTGGTAACAACGCGTATAGAGGGAATTTTAATCCTAGCCTTATCCTAGCAATCCTTATAATAATTATGGAAACTCCTACAACAACTCTTATGGAAATTTTAATAAGATGCCCTCTGAATTTGAGAGTAGTGTTAAAGATTTTATGAATTCACAAAAGAATTTTAATGCTTTGCTTGAAGAGAAATTGCTTAAAGTTGAAGACTTGGCTAGGAACGTTGATAGAATTTCTCTCGAGATTGATTCCTTAAAGATTAGATCTATTCCTCCTAAGCATGATATCAATGGGTCTCTCAAAGCCATGACAATTTCCATTGATGAGTGCAAGGAAAGAACCGCTAGGATGCGTGCTTCCAAAGATGCCTTTATTGATGAAGATCTAAAAGTTATTGATGTGTCCCCTATTAAATCTTTGTTTTGCAATATGAATCTTGATGAAACTGAATATGATCTTACCTTACCTAGAAGGCGTTGTAAGAATTCGGAGTTTTTAGATCTTGCTTATGAAATTAATAAAAGTGGGATTGAAAGAAATAAAAATAAAGATATTGCTAAACCCACTATATTAGATCTCAAGGAATTTAATTATGAAAATTACTATTTAATTGATTGTATTTCATTGTTGCAATCCGTGCTAAATTCTCCTCATGCTTATAGTCAAAATAAGGCCTTTACCGAACACATTGTTGATTCTTTGATGCAATCTTATGAAGACAAGCTTGAGTTGAAAGTTTCTATCCCTAGAAAACTCTATGATGAGTGGGAACCTACTACCAAAATTAAAATTAAAGATTATGAGTTTAATGCTTTGTGTGATTTGGGTGCTATTGTCTCCACTATTCCGAAAACTTTATGTGATATGCTAGATTTCCGTGATTTTGATGATTGCTCTCTAAACTTGCATCTTGCGGATTCCACTATTAAAAAGCCTATGGGAAGAATTAATGATGTTCTTATTGTTGCAAATAGGAATTATGTGCCCATATATTTTATCGTTCTTGATATAGATTGCAATCCTTCATGTCCTATTATTCTTGTTAGACCTTTCCTTAGAACGATTGGTGCAATTATTGATATGAAGGAAGGAAATATTAGATTCCAATTTCCATTAAATAAAGGCAGGAACACTTTCCTAGAAAGAAAATAAAATTACCATATGAATCTATTATGAGAGCCACTTATGGATTGCCTACCAAAGATGGCAATACCTAGATCTATCCTTGCTTTTATGCCTAGCTAGGGGCGTTAAACGATAGCGCTTGTTGGGAGGCAACCCAATTTTATTTTGTGTTTTTTGTTTTTGCTTATGTTTAGGAATAAATAATCCATCTAGCCTCTGTTTAGATGTGGTTTTATCTTTTAATTAGTGTTTGTGCCAAGTTAAACCTATTAGATCTTCTTGGGAGATAGTTAATTGATCTTGCTGTAATTTCCAGAATATTTGTGCTCATTGCCCGAATTGTTAAAAATCACCAGAAAGTGATAAAATAGTGATTCCAATTTCTGCTGATCAAACAACAAATTTTCCAGGTCGTCTAGTTTGGGTAGAATTTTTTGAGTTCCAGAAGTTTGCGTTAGTTACAGATTACTACAGACTGTTCTGTTTTTGACAGATTATGTTTTGCGTGTGTTGTTTGCTTATTTTGATGAATCTATGGCTAGTAAAATAGTTTATAATCCATAGAGAAGTTGGAATACAGTAGGTTTAACACCAATATAAATAAATAATGAGTTCATTACAGTACCTTAAAGTAGTCTTTTGTTTTCTTTCTCTAATGGAGCTCACGAGATTTCTATTGAGCTTTGTGTTGTGATGTTTTCAAATTTTGGGTGGATTCTTTTGATGGATTATGGAACAAGGAGTGGCAAGAGCCTAAGCTTGGGGATTCCCACGGCACCCCCAAGATAATCCAAAGACACCAAAAAGTCAAAGCTTGGGGATTCCGCGGAAGGCATCCCCTGTTTCGTCCACTTCCATCGGTAATTTACTTGGAGCTATATTTTTATTCACCAACATGATATGTGTTTTGCTTGGAGCGTCTTGTATTATTTGCGTCTTTGCTTGTTAGTTTACCACAATCATCCTTGCTGTACACACCTTTTGAGAGAGCCATACATGAATTGGAATTTGATAGAATACTCTATGTGCTTCACTTATATCTTTTGAGCTTAATAGTTTGCTCATAGTGCTTCACTTATATCTTTTGAGCTTGATAGTTTTGCTCATAGTGCTTCACTTATATCTTTTGAGCGTGATAATTTTTGCTCTAGTGCTTCACTTATATCTTTTAGAGCATGGTGGTGGATTTGTTTTAAATAAACTTGATCTCTCATGCTTCACTTAGATTATTTTGAGAGTCATTAATAGCACGGTAATTTGCTTAATGTTAATATACTTGGTATTCAAGATATGTGAAACTTTCTTTTGAGTGCGTTGAATACTAAGATAAGTTTGATGCTTGATAATTGTTTTGAGATATGAAGATGGTGATATTAGAGTCATGCTAGTTGAGTAGTTGTGAATTTAAAGAATACTTGTGTTGAAGTTTGTGATTCCCGTAGCATGCACGTATGGTGAACCGTTATGTGATGAAGTCGGAGCATGATTTATTTATTGATTGTCTTCCTTATGAGTGGCGGTCGGGGACGAGCGATGGTCTTTTCCTACCAATCTATCCCCCTAGGAGCATGCGCGTAATACTTTGCTTTGATAACTTCTAGATTTTTGCAATAAGTATATGAGTTCTTTATGACTAATGTTGAGTCCATGGATTATACGCACTTTCTCCCATCCTTCCACCATTGCTAGCCTCTCTATTACCGCGCACTTTTCGCCGTTATCATACACCCACAATATATCTTCCTCAAAACAGCCACCATACCTACCTATTATGGCATTTCCATAGCCATTCCGAGATATATTGCCATGCAACTTTCCACCGTTCCGTTTATTATGACACGCTCCATCATTGTCATATTGCTACCATGATCATGTAGTTGACATCGTATTTGTGGCAAAGCCACCATTCATAATTCTTTCGTACATGTCACTCATGAATCATTGCATATCCCGGTACACCGCCGGAGGCATTCTTATAGAGTCATATTTTGTTCTAAGTATCGAGTTGTAATTGTTGAGTTGTAAGAAAAATAAAAGTGTGATGATCATCATTATTAGAGCATTGTCCCAAGTGAGGAAAGGATGATGGAGACTATGATTACCCCACAAGTCGGGATGAGACTCCGGACGACAAATAAAAAAAAAGAGGCCATAAAAAAAAGGCCCAAATAAAAAAATGAGAGAAAAAGAGAGAAGGGACAATGTTACTATCCTTTTACCACACTTGTGAATCAAAGTAGCTCCATGATCTTCATGATAGAGAGTCTCTCATTTTGTCACTTCCATATACTAGTGGGAATTTTTCATTATAGAACTTGGCTTGTATATTCCAATGATGGGCTTCCTCAAATGCCCTAGGTCTTCGTGAGCAAGCGAGTTGGATGCACACCCACTTAGTTTCTTTTGTTGAGCTTTCATATACTTATAGCTCTAGTGCATCCATTGCATGGCAATCCCTACTCACTCACATTGATATCTATTGATGGGAATCTCTATAGCCCGTTGATACGCCTAGTTGATGTGAGACTATCTTCGCTCTTTTTGTCTTTTCCACAACCACCATTCTATTCCACATATAGTGCTATATCAATGGCTCACGCTCATGTATTGCGTGAAGATTGAAAGAGTTTTGAAAATGTTAAAGTATGAAACAATTGCTTGGCTTGTCATCGGGGTTGTGCATGATTTAAATACTTTGTGTGGGGAAGATGGAGCATAGCCAGACTATATGATTTTGTAGGGATAACTTTCTTTGGACATGTTATTTTGAGAAGACATAATTGCTTTGTAAGTATGCTTGAAGTATTATTATTTTTTATGTCAATATGAACTTTTGTCTTGAATCTTTTGATCTGAATATTCATACCATGATTAAGAAGATTTACATTGAAATTATGCCAAAGTATCACTCCGCATCAAAAATTCTCTTTTTATCATTTACCTACTCGAGAACGAGCAGGAGTTAAGCTTGGGGATGCCTGATACGTCTCCAACGTATCTATAAGTTTTGATTGCTCCATGCTACTTTATCTATTGTTTTGGACTATAATGGGCTTTATTTTCCACTTTTATATTACATTTGGGACTAACCTATTAACCGGAGGCCCAACCCAGAATTGCTGTTTTTTTGCCTATTTCAGTGTTTCGAAGAAACGGAATATCAAACGGAGTCCAAACGGAATGAAACCTTCGGGAACGTGATCTTCTCACCGAACGTGATCCGGGAGACTTGGACCCTACTCCAAGAAGTGCCAGAGGCGGTCACGAGGGTGGAGGGCGCCCCCTGGGCGCGCCCCCCTACCTCGTGGGCCCCCTGATGCTCCACCGACATACTCCTTCCTCCTATATATACCTACCTGCCCCCAAACGATCAGAACAGGAGCCAAAAACCTAATTCCACTGCCGCAACCGTCTGTATCCACGAGATCCCATCTTGGGGCCTGTTCCGGAGCTCCGCCGGAGGGGGCATCCACCACGGAGGGCTTCTACATCAACACCATAGCCCCTCCGATGAAGTGTGAGTAGTTTACTTCAGACCTTCGGGTCCATAGCTAGTAGCTAGATGGCTTCTTCTCTCTTTTTGGATCTCTATACAATGTTCTCCCCCTCTCTCGTGGAGATCTATTCGATGTAATCTTCTTTTTGCGATGTGTTTGTTGGGACCGATGAATTGTGGGTTTATGATCCAGCTTATCTATGAATAATATTTGAATCTTCTCTGAATTCTTTTATGTATGATTGAGTTATCTTTTCAAGTCTCTTCGAATTATCCGTTTGGTTTGGCCAACTAGATTGGTAGTTCTTGCAATGGGAGAAGTGCTTAGCTTTGGGTTGAATCTTGCGGTGTCCTTACCTAGTGATGTAAAGGGTTGCAAGTCACGTTTTGTATTGTTGCCATCGAGGATAACAAGATGGGGTATTTTTCATATTGCATGAATTTATTCCTCTACATCATGTCATCTTGCTTAAGGCGTTACTCTGTTTTCAACTTAATACTCTAGATGCATGCTGGATAGCGGTCGGTGAGTGGAGTAATAGTAGTAGATGCAGAACCGTTTCGATCTACTTGTCTTGGACGTGATGCCTATATACATGATCATACCTAGATAACCTCATAACTATGCTCAATTCTGTCAATTACTCAACAGTAATTTGTTCACCCACCGTAGAATACTTATGCTCTTGAGAGAAGCCACTAGTGAAACCTATGGCCCCCGGGTCTATTCTCATCATATCAATCTCTATAACTTCATTTACTTGCTTGTTTTTACTTTACCTTTACTTTTTACTTTGCATCTATCTATCAAAAATACCAAAAATATTATCTCTATCAGATCTCACTCTCGTAAGTGACCGTGAAGGGATTGACAACCCCTAATCGCGTTGGTTGCGAGTAGCTATCGTTTTGTGCAGGTACGAGGGACTTGCGCGTGGACTCCTACTGGATTGATACCTTGGTTCTCAAAAACTGAGGGAAATACTTACGCTACTGTGGTGCATCATCCTCTCCTCTTCGGGGAAAACCAACGCAAGCTCAAGACGTAGCAGGCATGCAAGGGGAAGACGACTCTATTAGAATCTGAAGGGTTACAAACCAGGTCGTTGCAAAAGATCAAAACGCCAGGAAATAATAAACCAACTCTATTTTTCATAGATACTGCTCCAGCATAGAGAAACCCAACTCCCACAGATAATAGGCAGATTCCAGTGGCCAAAGAACTAGTCCGCTCCAGTCCAGCAAAAGAATGTCAACTCCATTCTAAGAAGCGTGTGTGTATCCTCGCATCATGAAATTTTATAGCATTCTGATCATATTTTCTACATGTTTCTTACCCATCTTTCTTTTAGAAAATAAGGTTAAACGATAGAAGACTTCCTCCATTGGGATCTTATTAGAGTAAAATATCTTGCGGAATTCTACGTGCTCCAATGATGATGTAAGTACTGTTGTATATCACTATATTTTTACATCAACATGTATTTTGTTAATCGCGTGAAGCTAACCTTTATCTGATCTAAAATTAGTTGTAGCAAAATGTTAAAGGCGCCAATGTTGATTTTTGTAAGGAAAACTGCCTAGTAGTTTTGCATACTGAGCTGCATGAATGTACTATCTCATATCACGCACATTACTGAATTGTAGTGCTTCTCTGGTTGCCCATTCATTCATTGTGTCAATGTTGCTTTTGTACTACCTTACCTGGCTGATGATAGCTGTGCCATATTGTGTTAATTTGGTGTAGGCTACTTGCCCAAACGTTCGTTGTGTCAATGTTGCTTTCCTATTATCTGACTTGGCCAATGATAGCAATGCTAGTGTGTTAATTTTGTGCAGGCTGCTGAAGATAAGAAGACAAACTCTGAAAACAGCAAGGCAACCCCATTGTTTCTTTCCAGTAAATCTAGGCCAGGTAATATGGCAATAACTCATGATTAATCTGTTTGGTTACCGTCCTAATTTATGTTATGATGCAGTGGTCGAGACACTCTCCACTATCAATAATACAAGCTCGCCAAAATCGCCATCTGAATCTGTTCAAGATCCTCCGCCTCGAATGCAACGGAATAAATGTATGTTTGTGAACCAATTAATGGCTGAAGCAATGATGGAAATGGTGGATGAATCAGAGGTGCAGAGTCTGAGACACAACAACTGATCAATGTTTTCAGAGATAGTGTAGCAAAGCAGAAAGAACTTGCCCACATGCTTATGGGCGTCATCTGTGCTGAGGTTGCAGATTGTGACGTTGTAGATGGTTAGGTTCTGCTCATTTATTTGCACTGGCATCAATCTTTGATTGCCCAGTGGATGTAATTTCATGTAATATATGCTGGATGTGCAACGTTATTCCCTGTATGCCGTACCTTTGCGTGATCGGTTTTGGTCCTGTTCATAATTGCTCGTCGTAATGGGCTCAAATTATATAATTTGGCCTAAAGACATGTGCGAACTTTAGTGGGCCCATTAAGTTAATGGGCCGTTACAAGGCCGAAAGTTAATGGTCGGCCCTCTTACCTCCCGGGTCGTTAACAGGCCGACATCAAAGCGGGCAACAGGTGGCCCCAGTTTATTTCACGGGCCGTTAATAGGCCGTTACTAAGTTTGGGCTACATATGGCCCAACTATACTGTAGGTCTTTAGCAGGCCGAAAGAGAGAGCGGGCTTGTACTGGACCGTGAAGACCATGGGCCGCAAAGAGGCCGAAAGTCAGGTCGTATTGTAAATGGCCCAACTGTGTTGTGGGCCTTTAGCAGGCCGAAAGAGAAACTGGGCTGGTATTGGACCATGAAGGGCATGGGCCGTTAAAGGGACAAAACTTAGGTCCGACTACAAATGGCCCAACTCATTTATGGTCCGTTAACAGGCCGAAAGTCACACAGGGCCGGGAATTGGCCCAACACTTAAATGGGCCACTAAAAGGCCAAAACTCAGGTCTGACTAAAAATGGCCCAACTGATTTATGGCCCGTCAACAGGCTGAAAGTGACACCGGGCCAGAAAATTGGCCCAACACTTAAATGGGCCGCTAAAAGGCCGAAACTCAGGTCCGACAACAAATGGCCCATCAGATTTATGGGCCATCAACAGGCTGAAAGACACACTGGGCCAGAAACTAGCCCAACATTTAAATGGGTCGCTAAAAGGCCGAAAGATGTACATCCTGAAAATTGGCCCATCCATTGAACGGGCCATTAACAGGCCGAAATCTCATCGGGCTGATATTGAGCCCAGATAGATAGCGGGCTGTTAACGGGCTCGAACTGACGATGGGCTGCAATGGTGTCAAATCTTTAACGGGCCATTGACGGGCCGAATTGGCTCATCTCGTATGGGCCGTGGGCTTAAATGGACCTGACACAAGTAGGCCTTATATGGGCTGGCCTGCTAATTTTTACTGGGCCGGCCTTTTCACAGGAATGGGCCTCTGTTGGGCCGTCCCACGTGTCGACGTACCATAGGCGTCTTCCGTCCGATGAGTGGATGACATCTATCCCAATGGTGAGACGACACGTGTTTCCTCCTGCCAATGATGATTTTACACGTGGAAAATCCCCATTGGTCGGGGCTGTTAACGGGTTATCGGATCCAAAACCCGACCCGATAGCTTAACGGCGTTCCGTTACGGTGGATGCCACGTGTCGGTCACCCTTGACGAAAGCACTTCTGTGACGCACAATTTATCGTCATGGAAGTGGACACTTCCGTGATGATAATTTTGGTAATGTCATGGAACACTTCTACGATAGCACAGGTATGACTATCTTGATTCTGTCATAAATTTGTCATGGATGTACATGCATGACAAAAAACGCGACCTACTGTGAAAAACACGTATCATCACGGAAGTGTATTTTTTTTGTAGTGAAGGGAGCCTAATGTAGTGCACTGTAATTCCTACATGCCACCTACGATTTTGTGTAATGTACTGCCCCTGTTCCTAAATATAAGTCTTTGTAGATATTCCAGTATGGACCACATATAGATGTATATAGATGCATTTTCGAGTGTAGATTCACTCATTTTGCTCCGTATGTAGCCTATAGTGGAATCTCTAGAAAGACTTATATTTAGGAACGGAGGTACAAGGTAGTATCATGTATGACATCTACATATCTAATTTAGCAGCCGTATGTAGAAATCATTATCCACGAAGGGATTACTGGTCGAAAATCCTAGCAAAGCACGCCGGCGAGTACGTAACAATACAAGAGTGAGAGACGTGCTTACAAGATCATAGCAATGCGTCGATCCAGGATCTTGGGTGGCCAAGCTGTTAGATCCAGAAGAAACATCGTCCTTGTAGTTTTTGCCAGCTGCATAACAGGTAACAGCGACCGGTTAGTATATTTGAAGTACATCGGGCAGGTGATGTTGGACGGGTTTAAAGGTTACAAGTACCTAGGCCGTGGCGGGTGCTTGGCATCTCTCCAGACGGTGGGAATCAGGTTAAAACATCGAGGGTGATGACGCTGTGCTAGCTGTCGGGGTTCGGTAAGGAAATCTAGAACCGTCGGGTAGGGTGTTTGTGGAGCGGCTCCGGTAGGGTGGACTACGGTGTGGGCGAAGAGGATCTGTGGCCATGGACGAGGGCGTAGGTGAAGGTGCTCCGGTGGTTGGGTTAAGGATGGTGTCGACGACGCGGATCTGCGGCCATGGACGGGGCGTCAGAAGCTGCTCCGGTGGTTGGGTTAAGGATGGTGTCGACGATGCGGATCTGCGGCCGTGGACGGGGCGTCAGAAGCTGCTCCGGTGGTTGGGTTAAGGGTGGTGTCGACGATGCGGATCTGCGGCCGTGGACGGGGCGTCAGAAGATGCTCCGGTAGGTTGGATGAGGGTGCGAGGAAGTGGATCTGAGGCCGTGGACCTGTGAGTTGGCAAAGCGGCCCCGGTAGGGTTGAGAATGGTATAGGCGAAGCTACTCCGGTAGGGTTGACGCTGGTGTCGGCGAAGCGGCTCCGGTAGGGTTGAGGAAGGTGTCGGCGAAGCGGCTCCGGTAGGGTTGAGGAAGGTGTCGGCGAAGAGGATCAGAGGCCGTCGACGGGGGCGTCGGTGGGGCGGCTCCGGGGAGTGTGGACAAAGCGTCTCCGGTGGGGAGTACGAATGAGCCGCTGCAGATGCGCAGCGGTTGACGAGAGTACCGGCGAAGCAGATCCGGCGCCTTGGACAAGGCCGGCACTGAATGGGCAGTCGTACATTGGTGGATGAGCAGTCTACTTGTTTCTAGGGGAGGTGGGAGGGGTAGATGCAGCGGCAGAAGCAGATCCGGCAAGGTGGACGCCGCTGGTAGTGAATGGGCTATGGTACGCCTGTGGATGAGCAGTCTAGGGTTTCGAGAGGGGAGGGGAGAAAGGGAGATGAAGTACAGACGGCGTGATGTAAGATGCTCTGGTGTTGTGGAGTTAGTCATTTTTGCGGGAGGGGAAAGGAAATGTGGGTGCCGTGTAGTGTGGGGAACCGAAAGTTACCAAAGCATCCCCGACCTATCATGTAGATGAGGGCGGTATCGTAACTGTTGGTCTCCGTGCACCAAGGACAAAAGGGGGATTTCGCATGCTAAAGACTAAGGTGGCGGAAATTTTAAAAGGAGGCGGGAGATTTTGCCGCCCGCGGGATCGTTCGTATCCAGTTTCAACTAGTTTTGGACCGTGCTAGCGGGAAGGTCATGCTAGACTGTGTACACGGGGCACGCGTCAGTAGTTAATAACTAGTGTGAAGTCCACCCCAGAAAAAAGACAATAACTCGGGATGATGCGCCGATAACTTGGACGTGCACACGGGCGCGGCCAATCGTACGGGTGTAGAGGCGCGTTCACAAAAAAAGGGATCAAACGCTCAGCCTATGTATTTCTTGTGTAAATAGATAATTTAGTGCCATTGGTTATTTACTTTAAACATAATGCATTGACGTGTTAGTGTAGAGGTGCACAAAAATAAATGGATATTGTAGTTAGCTACTTAAAAGTGTTACCTCTTATGATTACATAGCCTCCATTTCGTAAATTGCGTACCCATTGAATTCATATATGAATATTACATATATTACTTCAAAATAGAAACTTAAATCATCCAAGACTAATGAATTTGAATGCAAGAGTAACAATGGTGCATGTGCATGATAACTACATTGGTTGTTTGAAGAAACATCACTGTAACTTTGGCATGCACAACTGAAAAGGTTTATTTAAACAGAAAAAATGTGATATGTGAGTGTCCAATCTTTATAGCGTTGAATCGATATTGTACCTTTGGCCACGATACGAAGTAGATATTGACTTATGTTCAAGCGATGCACGTCCATGATCGCTAGATAGTGATACGTGAATGAATTGTGCAATCTCTCTCACACGCATACATATGTCATTTCCCTGTGGGCATCGGAATCACACACACGCACTTCGTGTATTTCTCTCCTTCTGTCAGGGTTAAATTCGTCTCTCTACTCCGTCCTACAAGTCCCTCACACAGAAACGCACACGCTCTCTATGTCTAACACACCCACCCCTTTAATTCCGCCCACCCACAGCCACTAATGTCTCAAGTATAATAATGTCTCTCACACATATGCTATCTACCTATCCCTTAATATAGCTAGATATGTGTCACACAAACTCCTTCTCCCTACTAGCAAGATACCCATGTGCGTTTCACGGAACATCAAGGTGCATTTGTATGAGAAGTTTATCTTGTGGGAGAAAAGGATGAACGAGGGAATGCCTTATTTGCAAATGCGGAGAGGGGTGTGGGTATCTTTTTGCAAAATTCCCATATTTTCCTTCCTGTCCGTCGGATATAAATCGGATGGCCTATATTGCAGGATGGCAGGAACACCATCATCACCAACTCTGTTTTTTATAAGAGTAGAGATATGTGAGTGTCACTGCCCCCCCCACACACACCCACACTTCCCAACACCGAAGGAGTAGGGTGACACCTCGATCTTGATACTAATCTATCGACTGGCTTCTCTCTCAAACATACACACACACACTACCCGGCACCGAAGGAGTAGGGTGACACCTCGATCTTGATACTAATCTATTGACTGGATTCTCTCTCAAACATAGACACACACACACACACACTACCCGGCACCGAAGGAGTAGGGTGGCACATCGATCTTGATAATAATCTATCGACTCCTCTTTCAAACACACACACACACACTCGCTAGTTGTGCCTCTGTGCCTACCGCGCACACTCTCGATACGTCTTTCTCTCCCCCCCACCCCAACAATGACAGCAGAAGGGTGACAACTCGATTTGATCATAATCTGTCAATTGGTTTCTCTCTCAAACATTGTGTCTCAGTGCCTCGCTCGGTAGTCCCCTCGATATGTAGACTTCTCACAAGACAGCTGTAGTGACGATGACGCTGAACCCAGTGTGCCTTGTTTTTACTGGCCTCATGTGATAGTTTTCACCCTGTTTTCTGTTAATTAACAAGGCAACCTTTTCTTTGTTACTACTAGTGAATCTGAAATCATTCAGGGCAGACATAAAATATATCACTTCAACCCAATTATAACAGCAACTATTTTAAAAGAAATTAGCTAGATGCCCATGCGTTGCACGGAACATCAAGATGCATTTGTATGAGTAAATTATCTTGTGAGAGAAAAGGCTAAACGAGGGAAGGCCTTATTTGCGAACGTGGAGAGACGTGTGGGTATATTTTTGCAAAATTGCCAGAGTTTCTTTCCTATCCGTTAGATATAAATCCGACGGCATATATTGCAGGATGGCATGCACACCATCATCACCAACTCTGTTTTCTACTCCCTCCATCCGAAAATACTTGTCATCAAAATGGATAAAAATAGATGTATCTAAAACTAAAATACGTCTAGATACATTTCCTTTTATCCATTTTGATGACAAGTATTTCCGGACGGGGGGAGTATTTGTCTTCTTAGAGATTTCAACAAGTGACTATGACCGACCTTACCAACATACTCAAAAAGTAGTCCATAATTTTGATGTTACCCTCTTTTCTTGGCGGTGCAAAGGCCATCTGGATACCTCATAAATAAATCAAGGACAAATCTGACCCCTTCCTGAAAAGAAATACTTAGCAAAATGAGTGAATCTACACTCTAAAATATGTCTACATACACATCCGTATGTGGTAGTCCATTTAAAATCTGAAAAAGACAAATATTTAGGAACGAATGGAATATATATAAGAGTAGACATGGAGATATATCTCCAGCATGGTCTACAACAAAAATGTGCTGGGCTGGTTAGCGCCGGATGCTCGCAACGCGATGACATGAGTTTGAATTCTGTCTTTTAACTTTAGATTTGTATATTATATATTACTCTACTTATTTAATATATACTTCTTTCGCTACTGTACTAACAGTGGAACCCACAAAGTACTTAGAATATTAAGGATGGACTTGTTTCTTTTTAACACTGTACGAAGCTGTAGCCACCCTGCAAGTCACGTGTACACTGTACATGCAATTAACTTTTTATAGAGGGACAATCATACAGGAAATTAACTCAAATGGATTGGATGTCACTCTATTATTTCCAGCATAAAGAGCATCTCCAACGGCAGCCGGCAAATTTCCTCCCGCTTCCTTCCGCGGAGGACGACATCAAACGCCAGCGGCAGACATTTTTACAACTCTAGCCAACCAGATGAAATTCGTGCAAACACGGACAGATTTCATATAAGCCTGAAGGATTTCGTATAAAAAAGCAGGATCTTCATATAAACATGATGGATTTCATTACATTTACATGAACTAAGAGGTGCCAATCCGGCTCTCTTGTATAATTAATACTCCCTCCGTCCGGAAATACTTGTCCTAGAAATGGATATATCTAGACTTATTTTAGTTCTAAATGGCTGCCCGCGGATCCCTTTGTCTTCCTCATGTCGGTCAGACACTTGCGGGGTCAACGAAGGTCCTCGGAAGAGACGAATCAGCAAAGAAACCACCTGAATCCGCGGTCGTCGCCTCGGAGGTGGCCTTCATGGGTCCCAAGTGGCGGCGGCCTCCCGTGTTCTACTTCTCCTCGATGATGGCGGCGGACACGGAGAAGCTGGCCACCGACTCATCGCTCTCCACACACCCTGCTTCTGTCTCTGCCTGCATGGCGCTGCCGCAGGCACGGGAGGTGCGCCCACAGACACGGGAGGCGCGGCCACCGCAGACACTGGTGGCGCGGTACGATGCGGTAGCGATGGCGCCCGTACCGGCGTGCTCGCCGCCGTGCCGGCGTGGAGCAAGTCGCCACTCCTCATCGAGCTGAACTGGAGCGGCGAGTTGCTGAACCACGCGTCTGCTTGGGGCGGCAACTGGCTCCGTCGGGCCAAGCGAGGTTGGTGAAGCACCGAGCGGCCTCGCCCGTATCTGGAGGGCTCGGCGGGCCACCCAGCCGGGTAATATGCCGGAGAACGGCTCATCGGAAGCCATCGGAAGGGTGGAGAAAATGGTGAAGGAGGAGATGGGGGAGCGGCGGAGGGGTTCGATTCTTGCCCGCTGTCTGTCTGGCCTCGTGTAAATAGAGGGCGGACGGTAGGAGCTTGGCCGGCGTCTGGCCTTGTTTAAACTAAGGGGGATGGGAGGAGCTCGGCCGGTGTTGCGTTTAATTCCGGCCGGCTCATGAACGGATGTGTGGCCGGAATAGGATTCTCGGTTTGCATGCGGGTTTAACGGAGGGGTTTAATGGAGGCGTCGGGCGTGCTGCTGGCGGCACAGTACTATTCGATTTGACAGCATTAATGAGCCGTCAAATCACAAAGGCCCTCGCCTCTCGTGAAACCGACCGAGCTAGACTGCCCCGCCCTCTAGCCTTTTAAAAAATGTATATACTCCACTTTTGTACAGTAGTAGTATCGATGGATTGCGCCATGGAGCAAAACTTGAAATTAAAAAAAGGTGGTACATATAGAGAGCGCTCGTGAACTATGTGTCATGCATGGCAATAAATAAAGTACTACATGATACTTATATGATACATGGCGCAGGGGTACTAAGTATTATTAATACAGTTTTGCTAGAACTCATCTAGATGAGATATAATTTGGTCTCATTCATCTTTTATTGCCATTGGATGTGATGCTATAAGATGCGTGTGTGCTGACGTGTGTTGTATTTGTTCTTGTGCAACGAACTGACCACTGCATGTCATGTTTTATAGTCTCAAGTCATTAAAAGCATACAAGCCCCACATCTCTTCTTGATTGATTCCTCTATTTATGTCAAAAAATAAGAAACAACGTGAGAGTTAATGCACCACGCCTATGTGTTTACTAGTATTTGGTTTTCGTAAGATGACTTAATACTCACCTAGACGGAGGGAGTATTCGATTTGACAGCAATGGCGGCTTGATTCCCGATCGCCTTTAATGCGCATTTAGGAGGGAGTAGCTGTTCCCGATATGTTGAACGGCCAATGCATCCTCCTTGAATTAATGCATGAGAGAAGTAATGGGAGGAGGTCTGGGAAAATAGGCTGCACGATGTGAATGCAACGCAGGTTGCCCTCATTGCCCTCATATAAAGGCGCCCCTCCTCCATTCCAATGCATCTACCACATCGTACGCACCTAAGAACTTGCCTAAGAACGTAAACTAGGTGCAAAAGAGCTCGCTCCAGACCCATGGCGGTGATGCGCGTGAGCGGGACAGCGGCTGCGCCAGATGGTCCACGACGCCGGCCTATGGCATGGCGCCGAGGATCGTCTCCAGACGGTGTTGGAGACCGGCTGGTGGATGGCCGCCGTCGACGCCAACTACGACTCTCAGTTGGACCAGATGATCGTTGCCACCAGCAACAAGTTCACCGTCCTCCAGAAGCTCGCGGACGACATCGCCGTACTCCTCCAGCCCGCGCGCCCGGGCTCCTCATTGCCTGCCACCCTAATCGGCCTCCATGGCCGGAACCTCTTTCAAGCACTGGTGGCCCTTCGATTGCCCGCCGACGCCACGAAGAATGTCCACCTGGAGGTCGCACTCACCGCGAGGCGCCTCGCCCTGCAATAATTCGTCGACCTACACATCCACACGTATGAGCAAATCATGTACATAGGTATCTACAAGGCCAGTGAGGACGCTACGACGTTGGCCTTCCTCAATCGGCTGGAAGCCTTGGATGCCTTTGTTGAGAAGCACCTCGACCTCGCCACAAAAGCCACCGCTCCTTAGCCGCCGGTCGGTGGCCCGACGCACTAAGTTGAGGAGGAGGAGGTCGTACGTTCATGGATCCATCTTTCTTCTTGCCTTCTATAACCACCACTTCGATCGCATCATCGTGGCCTTAATTCTTATTGTGTTGTTGCATTCTCGTTCCAGTCAATACCGACATGTGCGATCCCTTTGCTTAATTATATGCATCACTGTAACTAGTACTCCATCCGTCAATTTATAAGTTGTGCTTACCTTTTCCATCAACTTCCGGGCATCTTGCTTGAAACACTAGAATATGTCTATATAATCCGTTTGTGATAGTCCATTTGAAATATCATAAAAGACAAATATTTAGGTTCGGAGGGAGTAATATATTTGGAGTATATCATAACAATAGTGATTTCTTTCAAGTTTGTGAACAAATACTACTATTCTACTACTTTGGATCCGTGCATAGCATGCACGGGCACATTGCTAGTAAAAGGAAAAGGCCTACCACGTTCGCGTCGCACCCCCACACGCCCGGGAATCGGGAGTACTACACGGCCCGTCCGGCACGACACATAGCTTAGGGAAGGCGTGTTGCCTAGCAGTGGCGGAGCCTGAAGCAAAACATTAGGCGTGCCAGTCTAGCCAGGCTATAGAAATTACCCTTGCGTTGACGTTCCATGCCTCAAAACTGGATGTACAACTACGAAAATCCTGCTAGGTTGGGCGGGCCAGGGCACGTGTTGGCCCTCACGTAGCTCCGCCCCTGTGCCTAGCAAACCGACACCCCGCCCGCCGCCGGGTTGGAAAACAGAAACAAGGGGAAGATCTATCTGTAGCAAGGGGCTCGTTGATAGAGTAGGAGCATTCCGTACTAGTACAACTCCTACTACTCCCTCCGTCCCATAATATAGGACGTTTTTTACACTAGCATAGTGTTAAAAAACGTCTTACATTATGGGACGGAGGGAGTAGTACTTACCAAGTTTGTACTCCTAATACTATATTACTAGTACTACCACTATACAACTAGTAGATACGTGCACGGCACAACATCGTAGGAACAAAAGCCGGGAAGTTCTTGTTTTGGGTGATTTATCTTTTTTTCAATCAAAGTAGTATGAATAATATGATGTGGGGGGCACCCTTGAAGCTTATGTGGCTTGGTTGCATGGCTACAGAAGGTTAGAGAAAAATAAATAGATAATGTGTTTAGAGTGCACTCCACTAAATAGATGTACTTTGGATCCATTGCAACGGACCGGCACATCTATATCTATACCCCCTATATAGTGTGTGAAAAACTTTGAAAGTTGGTCGTTGGATGAAGGCAATCCGACGGTACAAAGATGGCAAATCCGACCACTACTGGCCATTGGATATCATCCACCAGATTCTGCCACATGTATAATCTAGAAGACTCCATGGTTGAACTTAATTCATGACTAGCTTTGCCAGAACTAAGCTCAGGCAAAGTTATTAATATGTTCTTCAAAATGAGAGCCACAAGTTGGCAAGCCTAAGGGAATCTTGCCACATTTTTTGTGTGTATGTCATGTGGGGCCAGTGTGGCTTGCCTAAGGTGTGGCTTGAACCAAACACTCACCTAAGTTAATCAAATTGCCTAACCTTACATTCCACCAGATTTTTCCACATGTTAGAATCCAGAAAACTCCACATGTAGAAGCATAATGCACAAACCACCAGAATCTCATGCGTGCAATGCACGTGTACCTTACTAGTACTAGTTGGTAGTAGTAAGAAACAAATTCCAGTTTTGGCACGAGCTCATACTGCGGGAGCACCACAAGGCCTGCTGCAGGAGTTACATTTCCCTCTCGGGGCCCACGTGACCGAACTTCAGTGGCTTAGTGCCCGGCCTATGAGTCAATGACATGCGGGCCTTAAATGCGGCCGGCCCACATGTCATTCTCATGGTGGTGGCGTGGTTCGCGACTCACTCGTTCGAGATGAACCGTCCGGTAGTGGCGTGGCCGTGGCGAGGGTACCACAGCTGGGCGTCGGGGCGTTACGAGGCGTAGATGGCCACATCGGCGGGTACTACCTGTAGTACATAAGTATTCCAGCTGAGGATTGATTCCCAGGATGAAATGTGTCACAGCCGCTAGATGAAAATTCGATGGTGCGGGAGTACGGATCGGAGCATAACAATGGAGCAGGCAAACCGCGTCCAATCGGGTGTGTCTGTGGTAGAAAGTTGATGGTCGCCGCAGTTCAGCTGGCCCGCATGTCATGCACACAAAGGCAGAGGATCGGTGGGGCCGAGAGGGATGAGGGGCACGAACAATCCTACCGTTCTATCACTGACATGTGGGACCCATAAGCGTGGGTCCCACCTGTCACCGAAGGAAAGGTAGGGCCAGGCAGTGATAGCCACGTCAGAGGATCCATGTCCACGTCGGGGGACATCGTGCCGTGGGTTGGAGCGGCGTCGTGGAAATCGTGTGTGGGTGTGGCAGTGGTAGAAACAAGAAACGTGATGGTCGCAGTGGTTCAACTTCCATGGACAAGTTGTCGTGTCTGCTGACAATGTATATCAAAACTAGAGTGTTTATATTTCAAGCACGTGAACACGTTTTATTCTAGTACTAGTTTGGATCCATTGCAACGCAAGGGCCAGCACATTGGTAGTAGTAGTGTCCATCTCTATCTCTAGAGGCCTTCCCTCGCTCATCCTTTTCTCTCACAAGATAAACTACTCATACAAATGCATCTTGATGTTCCGTGGAATGCACGAGGATGTTTCCTTGGTGGTCTCTCCAGCGAGGCGTGGCCGTAGATGCAAGTTGACGCCCCTTGAGATGCCGATGTTGAGGGGCACTCGGATTTCCTCCGATGAGTAGGTAAGATGAGTTTGATCACGTAGTAAATGCATTCTAAAGACTACTTCCGTGTCCATTTCATAATTCTCCCCCTGCACACTGTTTAATAGGCTAGGCTCGGTGCGAGTGGAGATTGGCTTGCATATGTACGGGAGGGTACCAACATCAATTTGCACAACATTTACAACGGTGACACTGTTCCTGTAGAACCTTTGTCCAACATTGGGATCAGCCATGCAACGGGCCACCGCATGAATTAGTACGATGGAACCACGGTGAGATTGAATAAAAGATAGCACAAACCTTGCACATGGCGGTCAAAGGCGGACCATGCTATCTGCGGCCGATTTGTTGCCGTACGAGTAGGAAGACGCTGTGCTCCTTTCTAACCGCATCTTCGCGGTGACAGACTAGGGGACTTATATTGTATGGGACACATCCTATGATATACTCCCTCTCTCCCAGTTTATTTGTTTTGAATCTTTTCGTTTTATAAGTTTCAAAATCAAATTTAGAGCTCCCCATCACATGTTGAGATTACAATGTCCATTAAATCGTTGCATGCAAGTATAGTAAAGAAACAAATCTCGAGTTTGGCACGAGTTCGTGCTGCGGGAGCACCACAAGCCCTGGCACAGGAGTTACATTTCCCTCTCAGGGCCGTCGGGACTGAGCTTCAGCGCCTTACTACACCTACCTTTGAGTCAATAACATGTGGACCCGATAGGTGACTGGTCCACATGTAATGCTCCCGAAGGCAGAGGGGCAGTGGGGCCAAGAGGGGTGAGCCGCAGGTTGAGGGACGTGTGGTTTCATGGGTTCGATCAGCGTCGTGGGAATCGAGGGTGGCTGTGGTAGAAACTTGATGCTCGCCGCATTTTAGGTGGCCCACATGTCATGCACACAAAGGCAGAGGGGTGGTGGGGCCGAAAGGGGTGAGGCGCACGTCTTGGGGCGTGGTGCCGTGGGTTGGAGAGGCGTCGTGGGTATCGCGAGATGAAACGTGATGGTCATCGTAGTTGAACTTCCATGGACAAGTTGTCATGTCTATGGACACATGCGGGTAGACTGAGGAGTCGTACATGTTCGTGTACGTGCCCATCCTTCCTGATAAGTGGGACCTATGCAAACAGATAAAAAATGTGTCGTAGCTTTTTTTGAGCGCGTGAGTGGGAGACACAACATTCTCTAGTTAAGGAATACTCCCTCCGTTTAGGTGAGTATAAGTCACCTTATGAAAATCAGGTTTTCCCAAAACCTTTAGGCGTGGAGCATTAACTTCCTGCTCTATCCCCTCCCAGCCTCATTAGCCAGCGTTCTCTTCCTCTGCTGCCGTGTTCTACCTTTCCATTTTTCCTCTTCTCAAGTGTGGAACGATCTGCATGCCGTCCTTGATGCACCAGAATGACCACTGCATGCATCACGGCAGGGCGTTGATTGGGCATGCACGAGAATTTGGTTCTGCTCGCAATATGGATGATACCTGAACGATGAAGTGAACAGGCATGCTAGCACGGGAGACCTATTTCCGCTATACAATACTGGAGTACTCATGTTCCTATTAGTAGTAGTAGTAGTAGTAGTAGTAAAATTGTGGTACACTTGATGGTCAAAATACTATTCATCCAGTCCTCATAGTGAAGTGACAACACCCTGCGCCTGACACTAGTCCAGGCGAGGCGGCGTGTTCGGGTTACCAAAGTCAGCCTCACCCTGTGCACTATGCAATCTGTCACCGCCATTTTTTTTTGACTATGTACTGCAAGGCAACATCCTCACAGTCCTTTATTAAAACAAAATGGGTTCAGTACTAAAATACAAAGGGAAACAAAAGAAAAAAGGCTACTTACAGGGAGTGATTAGTGTAAAGAAGCTATCCAATCAGTTAGTCTATCCCTATATTTACACTTGATTCTATGAGCTAAGAGAGAAATATCATGAATAAAATTCCTCCTCCAAGCTCTGAAAGTGGGCAACTCATTTCTGAAGATCCTTCCATTCCTTTGGGTCCAAATATTCCAGGTAGCCGTAAAGACTACCTCAGTGAAAAACGGTTGACCAAATTCCCTCCTTGCCTCACAAGCCATTTCAAAAGTAGTCTGGTTAGGTTGAACATTCCATGAAATGCCCAAATAATTCCAGACACGTTGTACAGCACATTGGTGCCTCGCCTCATCTCCCTCTCCGCTCCCATAGCACCACTCCATCTCCATCTCCTTCTCCATCTCCATCTCCGTCTCCATCTCACTGTGCCCCCGTGTACCATCGCCTCACTCGCCTCCCCCAGTACCACTATTCCCTCGCTAGCCGCTCCAGCACCGACATCCTTCTCCCCCGTAAATCAAGCCCCCTTCCAAACTCCACCATGGTCGAACGCGAACCGCGCAGCATCCATATGAGCCGCGATTGGAGCAATCTCCCAAATGACATCCTCAACCTCTGTTGTTCGTTTATGGATACGTTGACCGCCCTGCGGCTGGCTGGATGCTCGAGGGACATGGACACGGCCATCGTCAAAGCGAGGCCTAAGCTTTTCAAGACACCCTTCTTGCTGCTATCTGGTCTTGCGAGATTGGCTCACCATGATATGGAGGCGTGCATGATGCCCCTCGACTTCAATCCGATCTCCATTAGTCGAAACTTCTTTGCAGGTATGTAGTGTGTCGCCGTACATCATTTCCCTCGACATCGATCCGATCACCATCGCCCGAAACTTCTTGGCAGGTATGTATTGGGTCGGCATCCCACTGGATGGCTGCCTTCATAGAAGACGGTAAAATGTTGGTGCTCGTGAACTTCCAGACCTCCCATGAGATTATCCTTCCTCCGTTGGATTATATAGAGTATTACCATCGCAGTCCAAGTCATCTAGATTACTACGTCAGTTCGACGGACCTTGTTTTGCAGAAGATTGTAATCTGCCAAGTACCCACACGACATGCGAATTACGCAGACTTCAAGCTAATTGCCTTGTTCGACCGCGGACTCGCCTATCTTTACACCGGTGCCTTTTTTAGCTGGAGACAACTCGACTCGCAGTGGATCATTGTCAAAGCTGATACACACTTTTGTGATGCTATTGAACACAATGGCATCATCTACGCGATCGACAAAGCAGATGGCACCACGTATTGCTGGGACGGCGCGTGTAAGTTGTTTCCGTCTCATGTTAATGATGACGCCATGACACTGTTTGAACTTTATTTGAGTAGAACTATGGCAATATATTAGAGACGCCGTAAATCATCTATATTTGGAATGAGTTAATTCATGCGATTGTGACCATGTCATTACAGCCAATTTGTACCCTGAATAATCAAACGGTTAGGAATATATGGATATTATCCTTATTTTACAGTAATCTATATACTACTACTAAATATGAGTGTGTATCAATGGCCATGTTAGTTTCCTCATTTTCATGATGTTGAAACATGCAGCACCTTGTTGGTTTCATCTAACCATACATTAGGGAAGTAAATGTGCATATGGACAACTCTATATTTGGAAGTAGTGAAATCCTGCAATGCTTACCATGTGTACATACCTATATTCGCCCTTCAGCAATCAATGCCTAGAATAATATCCTCACAAAAATTTTGCCCACAGAACACGAGTATATAACAATGCATGGTCTGTTAGTTACCTTGAAGAATTTGTTTGTGAGGATGTAACATGATTACATAACATGCATGACATGGTAGTTTCCTGTGAAGAATCGATTGCGAGATAACATGAGTATATCCATGCATGGCACTTCTATATTTTCGAACCCAGTATACATTTCCATGTATTTTCCTCCCAGTTCTAACAGGGACATATCAATGTTGTTTCTTGCATTATCCTAAACAATGCATGTCCTTTTTGATATGATGCAGTGTCCCTACAGTTACCGCCCTTTGTAATTACACCACCTTTGCCAAAAACAGGGAAGCACCACTGGTTCCTCGCTCGATCAGAGGACGGCAAAAGACTGATGATCATTCGGACACATGAGCCGGAAAAGTTATATTGCAAAAACCCCACTGTATACAAGGACCGTGTAATACGTGAGTATCCGGACAGTGGCTGTTACGTCTATGAGCAGGATACCAGCTTGTTGGGGCCTTTAGGATTTTTTAGTTGGAGGCGGGTAAACAGCCTTGGTTCACACTCTCTGTCTCTCGGACTCAATTATCCGATTAACCAGGAGATCACCGTTGGCAAGGACCTATATGGCAGAGAGGCTCTGTTTGCTATGGAAAACTGTGTCTACACAGGGAGCCCTAGGAGTTCGGGAGCATACTCCCCTGATTGTCAACGATACAGCCTGCAGCCAAAAGAACGTGAGAATGACAAAGGCATCCGGATTAACTTTGATCCTTGGATGTCTTGATTACGACAGGCAGTGATGTGGTTCAAGCCTTCAGGTTGATAGGTAATTGGGCTATTGCATCGAAAGGGTGGAGTACTGGTGTCTCCGGATCACTGGTCGCTGAAGCGGGGCCGCAAATTATGATGGTGTTGGATCATCTCTTCGAATGACTTTGTTGTCTTTGCTGCTGGTTCTGGATGGGTAGTTTTTTCTTTTGTTATGCATATTCCTTGTCATTTGGTCATCCTATTCTATGTCACTCTTTCTATGTAATAGTTGCTTCTGTTTAGAATGTCATTCTCGTCTAGATCACGAGAGTCTGAGTGCTCAGATGGTTACGTTTTGGTGGTGTAGCAAGACTTCTTATGAACTATCATGTCTTGTTGTTTATGTCAGTAGTAGTCACTAGTCAGTGTTTGAATGTTGTATATATCGTTGGTTCAAACTATTTATTGACTCGAACTCTTTGGTGGGCTAAATGAGGGCATCACCATTCTCCAAAGGTTCGTGAGTATATCTCCTTTTTTCAAGTTATATAATTTGAGCTCACTGTCTTTTCGATGATGTACACTTGTTTGGGCCAGTGAGGTGTCGTTGAATATGGGCCGAGTAGTAATGCAATGCCAAACAGGTCAATTATGACTCTCGGGCCGGGCTCTCAAAAGATACTGAAAAAAAAGTCGGGCTCTCCAAAAAAGAAAGAATAAGGACTCTTAGGCCGACATGTGGGCGCCACCGGTGTTTTCGTGTGCTTGCGCATCGAGAGCATATTGGCGCATGCTCGAAATTCATGCTACCTTTTCATCCCCAGTCTCCCTCCCCTCCCCCACCTCTGTAATCTCGATTCCTACTCCAGTTCCCCCAAATCCCCCTCCAGTACTCCCTGTACTCAAGCGCACTATCATGTCGCCGGTCAACACGGATCTCCGAGCCGGAGATCCAGAGGTCCGTCCTGCCTTGATCATTGCGTCGTCGCTCAACAGTGGCATGGCGGCGTTTGATGACAAGTTTGCCGGCAAAGTGCTGATGGTAACCATCAACGCCGACCGGCCTCCCGTCTCGCCGGATGACCTTGTCAAAGCTCTTGGCATTGCGCACGGCATCCAAATAAGTGACTTGCTCGTCGAAGTCTATCCGCCACCGGCTGATTTCTTCGTCAGGTTCCGAACAACTTTCGACTGCAGTCGTGTGTTCGAATCTTCCCGGCGTTTGTTCTACGATGGCGCGCTGGTGAGCTTTGATTGCTGGCACCCAGGATGGGGCTCGGTGCCCTCTGAGCTTGATTTTTTAACAAAGCTTACCTTCCACGGCATGCCTTGACGTGCTTAGAACAGCGAGTCCATGAACGAGCTTATCAACGACCTTGGAGGTGAACTCGTAAGTATGTTTGTTCCTCCAGACAGATGGGCTCTGACGGTTATGGCACGGATGAGGAAGCCGTCCACCATACCGAAGGTGATTGGTGTTAAGATACCGGTGCAGGAACCGGGGTTGTACTATTAAATGCCGCCACCAAGGCCGCCATGACCATGTTAGGGATGTACCTGTATCGAGTGTTCGTGCATGTCGAAGAAGTGGTCAATCCATCAATCGAAGTCCTGTCGCTGCCACTGGTGCCAGGGTCCATCGACGATGTCCATTATAGGAGTCAACGTTAGACCTTCCCCGTGTTGCTCGGAACGATGGATGGCACAGGGCCTACTCCATCGCGCGGCGGAGGCCACTGCTTCTTTGGGAGAAGAGGCAGGGCTGGCTGCCTGGATGTGCTCTAATTTGAGGTAACAACTGAATCTTGTCAGATAGTACTAGTTAAATCCGAGCTATGGGTCTGAAGCACTGATATGCCAGTACATTTGATTGTGACCTATTCTAATCTTGTACCTGAACATTTTTTAGAAAGGGCTGTACGTCAACTTAATGTGCTAGCATAACTTATTGTGTTGTCTTGCACAACATTCAAGATATTTCCCCGTCATTTATAAATACGATGAACCGTTATGTACGACTTCGTTGGTTTCAACATAGCCCTTCTCGTAGCGATTCACTGCTTCCATCATGATTGTGCCGCCTGCGTGAAATTTTTGTATGCAAGTTCAGTGTGCTATGATGTTCTATATGATTGTGTCAACTATATAAGTTTTTACTGAGCATCAGCAATGCATATGGCTGAAAGATGTATTTACGAGCATCGACCGATGGGTCTCTCTCTCTCTATCTCTCTCTCTCTCACACACACACACACACGCACACACACGCGCACAGCACAAGGTGGACCCGTTGAATTATTTATTTGCTCGTGACAGCTTTTAATTAGGTTCCAATGTAATCTAACTTTTTTCTTAAGTTATTAGTTGAGCTCGGTGACTTCAAAAAGTTGTACAGAAGCCTTGTTTGGGCCTTTCCGGCGTCCCTGAATGTGGGCTGAGTAACCATGTTAGGTTGTACTGTACTAGACAGGCCTTCTTTTTCAACATCAGCAATGCAACTGGGCCGACAGTTGTACACAATATCCGGGTCAACTTGTTATCCGCCCCGCTGGGCTGCAAAGTTCCCTAGGAGGTATGCATTAGGCTTAACAAGAAAATGGACTTTAAGAAATAATAAATGGGATGTAATTATAATAACTGGGCAATTACTATGCACCAAACACGTAATTAGTTTGAAAATATATTATTTTTGGAATTTGGAAATTTTAATTTCATTACTTGTTCTTGTACAAGAATATTTCGTTGGATTTTAACGTGATACAAATTTATTTTGAAATTATATTTAACTTGACTAGAAATTTCGGATAAAAATATTTCGGATCCCATCAAAATGTGGGAATTCTTTTTTGAATTCTGTTTTGAGCGGTTGTTTGAAATTATCTGTACTTTTAACAAACCCGTAAATGGGATGTAGTAAATTCCATTAGAATTGAAAAATGGGCTGTACATTCTTACAAATCGCAAATGGGCTATATGTTCTCTGCCAAATCCGAGCTATGGGCCTACTAAGTTGATGCTACAAAGGGCTTTGTCAACTTAGTCAATATAAACGATTCTAGCTGCAGTGATCAAACGATGTCCATCCAACGGCCGTAGTGCTTCTTTAACCTCTGGTCTTCTTGCTCCAGCCGCCCAAAGCAGCGCCGGTCGTGTCGCGTGCTCCTGCCTCCCGTGGCCGGTTGTGATGCCGCGGAGGCCTCACCGCCCCGTACTACTCCCACCGCTGGCCAGGCCATCCCTCTACTCACCCACACCCCCTGTTATTCTGCGGCGACGACAACCTCACACCGCAGCCGAACCAGTGAACCCTCGTACTCCTCTCTGCGCGGGCTACCACTGCTGCGTCTTCCCCGGCTCCGCGTCGTCCCCTTCCTAGGCCTCGCCGTCGTCCAGACCACCGCGGCGTGGTCAACGTGGTCAACGACCGACTTCCATCGGAAGAGTACTGTACGTGGAGAGGCTGTCAGCTGGGTCCAGGCGGCCGCAAGGAAGTGCCTCCTTATTACGCGCAAAATAATTATTCCTCCACCTGACAGGAGGGACCCACCGGACGGGCCACCTTATTTCGCGAAAAAAACATTTCCCCCCTGACTGCTGGGACCCACCGAACGGGCCAGCGTATTTCACGAAAAAACGTTCCCCGCGCTATCAGCTCGGACCCACCGGAAGTGCCTCCTTATGACGCACAAAAAAATGAATACTCCCCCTGGTAGCTGGGACCCACCATGGTGGGAGGCTGACTTGTGGGCCTACTAAGTTGACTGGGACGGGGGCCTGTGTCAACTTTAGTCAATATGAACGATTCTAGCTCCAGTGACCGTACGATGGCCATCCAACGGCCGTAGTGCTTCTTCAACCTCTGGTGTTCTTGCTCCAGCCGCCCAAAGCAGCGCCCGGTCGTGCCGCATGCTCCTGCCTACCGTGGCCGATCATTGTCTTTGCCGCGAGGCTCCTCACCGCCTCCTACTATTCCCACCGCTGCCAGGCCAAGCGACGGCAGCCTCACACCTGCAGCCAACCGGTGAACCCTCAGACTCCTCTCCGCGGGCTTCCATCGCCGCGGCGTCTTCACCGGCTCCCGTCGTCCCCTTCCTAGGCCTCGCATTGCCGTCCACCGCCGTGGTGCTCTCGGCGGCGTGGTCAATGTGGTCAACGACCGACTTCCATCGTAAGAGTATCAGATGCGTGGAGAGGCCGACCGGGTCCACGGCAGCCGCAAGGAAGTGCCTCCTTATTACGCGGAAAATAATTATTCCTCCACCTGACAGCAGGGACCCACCGGACGGGCCACCAGTATTTTCCGAAAAAACGTTTCCCCCTGACTGCTGGGACCCACCAGACGGGCCACCGTATTTCGCGAAAAAAATGTTCCCCCCACTGTCAGCTCGGACCCACAGGAAGTACCTCCTTATTACGCACAAAAAAATGAATACCCCCTGCTAGCTGGGACCAACCTTGGTGGCAGGCTGACTTGGGGGCCTACTAAGTTGACTGGGACGGAGGCCTTTGTCAACTTTAGTCAATATATGAACGATTCTAGCTCGAGTGACCGTACGATGTCCATCCAACGGCCGTACTGCTTCTTCAACCTCTGGTCTTCTTGCTCCAGCCGCCCAAAGCAGCGCCGGTCGTGCAGCCTGCTCCTGCCGCCCGTGGCCGGCTGTGATGTCACGGAGGCCTCACCGGCCCCTACTACTACCACCGCTGGCCAGGCCATCCCTCTACGCACCCACACCCCCTGTTATTCTGCGGTGACGGCAGCCTCACACCGCAGCCGAACGACTGAACCCTCATACTCCTCTACCCGTGGGCATCCACTGTTGCGTCTTCCTCGGCTCCGCATCGTCCCCTTCCTAGGCCTCGCCGTCGTCCACCGCCCCGGTGCTCTCGATGCGGCATGGTCAACGTGGTCAAGGAATGGCTTCCATCGGACGTGGACTGTACGTGGAGAGGCTGACAGCTGGGTCCACGGCCGCAGCAAGGAAGTGCCTCCTTATTACGCGTAAAATAATTATTCCTCCACTTGACAGCGGGGACCCACCGGACGGGTCACCGTATTTAGCGAGAAAACATTTCCCCCTATCTGCTGGGACCCACCAATTACATCTTCGCACTCAAGGAAGTGCCTGACAGTCGGGACCCACCTGGTCGAAGCGTACGTAGCTTTGTCATTCTGGTCGCGAATGTGTACGTACATATATACTGGTGGATGTAGAGGCGCGCACGTGTCGTAGTAGAGGCGCGACATGTCGTAGTAGAGGCGCACACGTACATCGGCGAGGGTGCAAGAAAGAAAATACGGCCACGTACATACATACGGGCAGGGTCTCGAACGAATATCGCGCATACGTACATGGCTGGGTCGGAACGGAGAAACAGCGTCGTCGTCGTGTTCATGGGGAGCCAACCGGCTGGGTCGGAACAGTATGCGTGGTCGTGTTCTTCGGGAGGGCTTGGACAGAACAGGCGATGGAAACGAGGCCTGGCATACCGCACAACGGAGGAAACAGCCTTGTGTTCGACCGGCCACGTTCGAAACAGGGTCCTGTTGATCAGGAGGGGCCTGGCATACCGCAAAACGGAGGAAACGGACGTCCTACGGTCGAAACGGGTGTCCTGTTGATCAGGAGGGGTGTGGCGTACCGCAAAACGAAGGAAACTGACCTCCTACGGTCGAAACGGACGAAACGGACTTGTGTTGGAGCGTTACGGTCGAAACGGGGATCCTCTTCATTGGGAGGGGTGTGGCGTACCGCAAAACGGGACTCCACGGGATACTATTCATCTCCACCGTCGACCTCCTCCAGCCTCCACGGGCTCCTATTCATCCAGCCTCCACCATGCGCTACCCCACCGGCTACTGTTCAACCACCCCTCCACGGGCACCCCTCCACCGTCTACTGTTCATCCAGCCCTCCACACCACGGGGTCCTGTTCAACCACCCCTCCACGGCCACCCTCCACCGTCTACTGTTCATCCAGCCCTCCACACCACGGGTTCCTGTTCATCCAGAGGCAACGCCATCGCTCACTGTTCATCCAAACCCCCCGCAACGCTCACTGTTCATCCAATCGATCGGCTTCAGTTAGCAGCAGTAGCGAAGGAATCGCTCGATCGGCTTTAGTTAACAGCCATCGATTGATCGCTCGGGTTCAGTAACGCGTAGCCTACAGTGCAATCGCTCGGATTCAGTTAGAGCCCAACGCCTCTCTCGGTTTCAGTTAGAGTGAATGCCTCGCAAACACGTGCGTACGTACGAGAGAAACGCGCATCGCTTGGCCCCCGACCTCCCACCGTAACCGGAAACTCCCCGAAATTTTCCTCGCCCTTGCTTCTACCACGGTTTTTCCGTCATGGACGGCCCAAAGAATGTCATGCTGCTGCGTCTCCAGCCCGCCCAGGACGAAAAGCCCATTTTCTGTCATGATTTTTTGTCATAGAAGTAGGAGCCCACCACATCTATGATGATACCGGGTTTTGTCACAATTATCGTCATAGAAGTGTCATATGTATGACAGGAAAAAAATTCGTTCGGCCCAAAATGTCACGGATGTGTCTTTTTTTTTGTAGTGCAAAGCCTCAGATTGGTACCTGTGGGTTGCTAGTAGTGTTGATTACTCCTTGTAGTTGATGCTAGTTGGTTTATTTGGTGGAAGGTCATATGTTCAGATCCTTTATGCATATTAATATCCCTCTGATTATGAACATGAATATGATTTGTGAGTAGTTACGTTTGTTCCTGAGGACATGGGAGAAGTCTTGCTATAAGTTGTCATGTGAATTTGGTATTCGTTCGATATTCTGATGAGATGTTTGTTGTCTCTCCTCTAGCTAGTTGTATTATGTGAACGTCGACTACATGACACTTCACCATTATTTGGGCCTAGAGGAAGGCATTGGGAAGTAATAAGTAGTTGATGGGTTGCTAGAGTGACAAAAGCTTAAACCCTAGTTTATGAGTTGCTTCGTAAGGGGCTGATTTGGATCCATATGTTTCATGCTATGGTTAGGTTTACCTTAATACTTCTTTTATAGTTGCGGATGCTTGCAATAGGGGTTAATCATAAGTGGGATGCTTTTCCAAGAAAGGACAACATCCAAGCACCGATCCACCCACATACCAAATTATCAAAATAATGAACGTGAATCATATGAGCGTGATGAAAACTAGCTTGATGATAATTCCCATGTTTCCTCGAGAGCGCTTTTATTTATATAAGAGTTTGTCCAGGCTTGTCCTTTGCTACAAAAAGGATTGGGCCATCTTGCTGCACCTTATTTACTTTCGTTACTTGTTACCCGTTACGAATTACCTTATCACAAAACTATATGTTACTGATAATTTCAATGCTTGAAGAGAATACCTTACTGAAAACTGCTTATCATTTTCCTTCTGCTCCTCATTGGGTTCGACACTCTTACTTATCGAAAGTACTAAGATAGATCCCCTATACTTGTGGGTCATCAAGACTCTTTTCTGGCGCCGTTGCCGGGGAGTGAAGCACCTTTGGTAGGTGGAATTTGGTAAGGAAAAATTTATATAGTGTGCTGAAATTTACTGTCACTTGTTACTATGGAAAGTAATCCTTTGAGGGGCTTGTTCGGGGTATGTTCACCCCGACCAGTAGAGCAAAGAGTTGCTCCTCAACCTACTGAACCTACTAAAAATGTTTACATTGAAATTCCTTCTGGTATGATAGAGAAACTGCTAGCTAATCCTTTTACAGGAGATGGAACATTACATCCCGATTTGCACCCAATCTATGTGGATGAAGTTTGTGGATTATTTAAGCTTGCAGGCATGCCCGAGGATGTTATCAAGAAGAAGGTCTTCCCTTTATCTTTGAAGGGAGAGGCATTGACATGGTTTAGGCTATGTGATGATATGGGATCATGGAACTACAACCGATTGAAATTGGAATTTCATCAGAAGTTTTATCCTATGCATCTTGTTCATCATGATCATAATTATATATATAATTTTTGGCCTCGCGAAGGAGAAAGCATCACTCAAGCTTGGGGGAGGCTTAAGTCAATGTTATATTCATGCCCCAATCATGAGCTATCAAGAGAAATGATTATTGAAAAATTTTAGGCTCAGCTTTCTCTCAATAATCGCTCCATGCTCGATACTTCTTGTACTGGCTCTTTTATGATGAAGACTATTGAATTCAAATGGGATTTATTGGAAAGAATTAAACGCAACTCTTAAGATTGAGATCTCGACGAAGGTAAGGAGTCAGGTATAACACCTAAGTTTGATTGTGTTAATTCTTTTATGGATACCGATGTTTTCCGTGAATTTAGCACTCAATACGGACTTGACTCTGAGATAGTAGCTTCTTTCTGTGAATCCTTTGCTACTCATGTTGATCTCCCTAAGGATAAGTGGTTTAAATATAATCCTCCCATTGAAGTAAAAGTAGTTGCACCTATTAAAGTTGAAGAAAATACTCTCAGTTATAATGATCCTGTCGTTCCTACTGCTTATATTGAGAAACCACCTTTCCCTATTAGAATAAAGGATCATGCTAAAGCTTCAACTGTAGTCAACAAAAGTAACATTAAGACACCCAAAACCCCTGAGCAAATTAAAGTTGAACCTACTATTGCTATCGTTAAAGATCTCTTGGCCGATAATATTGATAGGCATGTTATTTACTTCTGCAATGAAGCTGCTAGAATTTCTAGACCTGATACTAGAAATAAACATAGACCTGTTGTAGGCATGCCTGTTATTTCTATTAAGATAGGAGATCATTGTTATCATGCCTTATGTGATATGGGTGCTAGTGCAAGTGCAATACCTCATTCCTTATACAAATAAATTATGCATGATATTGCACCTGCTGAGATAGAAGAAATTGATGTTACAATTAAGCTTGCCAATAGAGACACTATTTCACCAGTTGGGATTGTTAGAGATGTTGAAGTTTTGTGTGGGAAAGTTAAATATCCTACTGATTTTCTTGTTCTTGGTTCCCCACAAGACAACTTTTGTCCCATTATATTTGGTAGACCCTTCTTGAATACTATTAATGCTAGGATAGACTGCGAAAAGGATGTTGTCACTATTGGTTTGGGTGATATGTCTCATGAGTTTAATTTTGCAAAATTTCGTCGACAACCCCGTGATGAGGAATTGCCTAGTAAAGATGAAATTATTTGTCTTGCTTCTATTGCCGTGCCTCCTAATGATCCTTTAGAACAATATTTGCTAGACCATGACATTGATATGTTTATGAATGAAAGAAGGGAAATAGATGAAGTATTCTTTAAACAGGTTCCTATTTTGAAACACAACTTGCCTGTTGAAATCCTAGGGGATCCTCCTCCACCCAAGGGTGATCCCGTGTTTCAGCTTAAACCAGTACCTGATACTCTTAATATGCTTATCTTGATGAGAAAAAGATATATCCTCTTATTATTAGTGCTAACCTTTCAGAGCATGAAGAAAATAAATTATTGAAAACTCTGAAGAAGCACCGTGCTTCTATCCGGTAAACTCTTGATGATCTTAAGGGCATTAGTCCCACTCTATGCCAACACAAAATAAAATTGGAGAAAGACGCTAAAATGGTTGTTGATCACCAACGACGGTTAAATCCTAAGATGAAAGAAGTGGTAAGAAAAGAAATACTAAAGCTTCTGGAGGCAGGTATAATTTATCCCGTTGCTGATAGTCAGTGGGTAAGTCATGTCCATTGTGTCCCTAAGAAGGGAGGTATTACCGTTGTTCCTAATGATAAAGATGAATTGATCCCACAAATAATTGTAACAGGTTATAGGATGGTAATTGATTTCCACAAATTAAATAAAGCTACTAAAAAGGATCATTACCCTTTACCTTTTATTGATCAAATGCTAGAAAGATTATCCAAACATACGCATTTTTGCTTTCTAGATGGTTATTCTGGTTTCTCTCAAATACCTGTGTCAAAAGAGGGTCAAGAAAAGACCACTTTTACTTGTCCTTTCGGTATCTTTGCTTATAGACGTATGCCTTTTGGTTTATGTAATGCACCTGCTACCTTTCAAAGATGCATGATGGCTATATTCTCTGATTTTTGTGAAAAGATTGTTGAGGTTTTCATGGATGATTTCTCCGTATATGGAACTTCTTTTGATGATTGCTTGAGCAACCTTGATCGAGTTTTACATAGATGTGAAGAAACTAATCTTGTCTTGAACTTGGAGAAGTGCCACTTTATGGTTAATGAAGGTATTGTCTTGGGGCATAAAATTTCTGAAAGAGGTATTGAAGTTGACAAAGCTAAAGTTGATGCTATTGAAAAGATGTCGTGTCCCAAGGACATTAAAGGTATAAGAAGTTTCCTTAGTCATGCCGGCTTTTATAGGAGGTTCATTAAGGACTTCTTCAAAATCTCCAAGCCTCTAACTAATCTCTTAAAAAAGATATTACTTTTGTCTTTGATGATGATTGTGTAGAAGCATTTGAAATACTTCAGAAATCTTTGATTTATGCACCTATTGTTCAGCCACCTGATTGGAATTTACCCTTTGAAATTATGTGTGATGCTAGCGATTATGCTGTAGGTGCTGTTCTAGGACAAAGAGTTGATAAGAAATTAAATGTTATCCAATATGCTAGTAAAACTCTAGACAATGCCCAGAGAAATTATGCTACTACTGAAAAAGAATTTTTAGTAGTTGTATTTGCTTGTGATAAGTTCAGACCTTATATTGTAGACTCTAAAGTAACTGTTCACACTGATCATGCTTCTATTAAATATCTTATGGAAAAGAATTTGATTTGCATATTATTGATAGAAAGGGAGCTGAGAACCCCGTTGCAGACAACTTGTCTAGGTTAGAGAATGTTCTTGATGACCTACTACCTATTCATGATAGCTTTCCTGATGAACAATTAGTTTTTATAAATGCTTCTCGCACTGCTCCATGGTATGCTGATTATGCTAATTACATTGTTGCTAAATTTATACCACCTAGTTTCACATACCAGCAAAACAAAAAGTTTATCTATGATTTAAGACATTACTCCTGGGATGACCCACGCCATTATAAAGAAGGAGTAGATGGTGTTATTAGACGTTGTATACCTGAGCATGAACAGGAACAGATCCTACGCAAGTGTCCCTCCGAAGCTTATGGAGGACACCACGCTGGAGATAGAACTGCACATAAGGTATTGCAATCCGGTTTTTATTGGCCTAGTCTCTTCAAAGATGCCCGTAAGTTTGTTTTATCTTGTGATGAATGTCAAAGAATTGGTAATATTAGTAGGCGTCAAGAAATGCCTATGAATTATTCACTCGTTATTGAACCATTTGATGTTTGCGACTTTCATTATATGGGACCGTTTCCTTCCTCTAACGGGTATACACATATTTTAGTTGCTGTTGATTACATTACTAAGTGGGTAGAAGCTATTCCAACTAGTAGTGCTGATCGTAACACCTCTATTAAGATGCTTAAAGAAGTTATTTTTCCGAGGTTTGGAGTCCATAGATATTTAATGACTGATGGTGGTTCACATTCTATTCATGGTGCTTTTCGTAAAATGCTTGCCAAGTATGATGTTAATCATAGAATTGCATCTCCATATCACCCATAGTCTAGTGGTCAAGTAGAATTGAGTAACAGAGAGATCAAATTAATTTTGCAAAAGACTGGTAATAGATCTAGAAAGAATTGGTCCAAGAAACTTGATGATGCATTATGGGCGTATAGCACTGCATATAAAAATCCTATGGGTATGTCTCCGTATAAAATGGTTTATGGAAAAGCATGTCACTTACCTCTCGAACTAGAACATAAGGCATATTGGGCCATTAAAGAGCTCAATTATGATTTCAAACTTGCCGGTGAGAAGAGGCTATTTGACATAAGCTCACTTGATGAATGGAGAACCCAAGCCTATGAGAATGACAAATTATTTAAATAAAAGGTTAAAAGATGGCATGACAAAAGGATCCAAAAGCATGAGTTTAATATAGGTGATTATGTGTTGCTATTCAACTCTCGTTTAAGATTTTTTGCAGTAAAACTTCTCTCCAAATGGGAAGGCCCTTACGTTATCGAGGAGGTCTATCGTTCCGGTGCCATAAAAATCAACAACTTCGAAGACACAAATCCGAAGGTGGTAAACGGTCAAAGAATCAAGCATTATATCTCAGGTAATCCTATAAATGTTGAAACTAATGTTATTGAAACCATAACCCCGGAGGAATAAATAAGGGACACTTTAAAGAACGTTTCAGACTCCAAAAAGAAATAGGTATGTGATATGGTAAGTAAACCGACTCCAAAACAGTTCTAATGGCAATTTTTCTCCGTTTTGGAATATTTAAGAAAATAGGAAAATAAGAAGTAGTCCGGGAAGGACACGAGGCGTCCACGAGGGTGGAGGGTGCGCCCTACCCCCTTGGGCGTGCCACCCTGCCTCGTGGGCACCTCGTGTGCCCTCCGGACTCCGTTTTCTTGCACGATACTTCTTTTGGTCGGTAAAAAATCATTATATAATCTCCCGAAGGTTTTGACCACCGTACCACGCAAATATCCTTTGTTTATGTCTTGAGCTGTTTTTCTGACAGATCTAATTCACCATGACGTCTCCAAGTGCCCCCAAGGACAAGTTCTTTGAGAAGGTCATCAACCCCTACCTCACGGAAGTGATGCAATATCCTCAAACCATTGAGATGCGTGAGGGGTTGCTGCACATCCGCGATGTTGAGGGACCAAGGAGGACCGGAAGCGTGGAGACAAGGCTCGAGGCAATGGAGCAACAAGTTTTCAAGTGTCAAGAGATGGTGGAGAGTGGACTCGACTCCAATCACATAATGATCACAGAGTTCACCAACAACCACAAGCTGGACGCCAAGGACATTGGGGAGGCCATCTTCAAGCTTCATGAGAAAATCGAGCACCTCCAAGCCCAGATCTATGACCTGCAAAACCAAAACTATGAGTATGAAATAGATTCAAGGGGATGAGTTTGGCTGCAGATTTAAGGATCCCGGAGACTCGAGCATCCTTCTATGATGGCGAGCCTATGCCTTGGAAGAGGGACAACAAGCCTACATCATCAACAACTCCATCTCCTTCACCAAGCTTGGGGGAGGTGCCCCGGTATCGTATCACCATCACAATCCTATCTTTACCGTTTTTCTTAGTTCAATCCTTTTGGTAATATCTTGATCTAGTAGAATAATGTCTTAGTATGATTTAGTTTTGAGTTTTGCCTTATGTTCCTACTATGTAATCAAGTCCATGAGCTATATATAATAAATATTTGTGTTGAGTCAAGGGCTTGATTATCTAGCTATGATCGTGAGGGAATAAAAGAAAAGAGAAAGAATAAAAAGAAGTAAAGAGATCATATTGATCTTATGGAGAGTAATGACTTCACATATAAAGAGTATGATGAATAAAGGTTGTTGAGAGTTGACAAACATAGTTTTGGTCATCGTTGCAATTAATAGGAAGTAATAAAGAAAGAGAGGTTTTCACATATAAATATACTATCTTGGACATCTTTTATGATTGTGAGCACTCATTAAAATATGACATGCTAAAGAGTTGATGTTGGACAAGAAAGACAACGTAATGGGTTATGTTTTCTTATATCTGAAATAAAGTATATTGTCATGGATCATCCAACATGTTGAGCTTGCCTTTCCCCCTCATGCTAGCCAAATTCTTTGCACCAAGTAGAGATACTACTTGTGCTTCCAAATATCCTTAAACCCGGTTTTGCCATGAGAGTCCACCATACCTACCTATGGATTGAGTAAGATCCTTCAAGTAAGTTGTCATGTTGCATGCAATAAAAATTGCTCTCTAAATATGTATGACTTATAAGTGTGGGGAAAATAAGTTTTATAAGATCTTGTGATGTGGAAACAATAAAAGCGACGGACTGCATAATAAAGGTCCATATCACAAGTGGCAATATAAAGTGACGTTCTTTCGCATTAATATTTTGTGCATCCAACCATAAAAGCACATGACAACCTCTGCTTCCCTCTGCGAAGGGCCTATCTTTTATTCTTGTCTTACACCCTATGCAAGAGTCATGGTGATATTCACCTTTCCTTTTTACATTTTATCCTTTGGCAAGCACATTGTGTTGGAAAGATCCTGATATATATATATATATATATATATATACATATATATATGTATGTATGTATGTATATATATATATACATATATATATATGTATGTATGTATGTATGTATGTATATATATATATCCAACTAAATGTAAGTTAACATGAATTATTATTGTTGACATTACCCTTGAGGTAAAAGGTTGGGAGCAACACTATAAGCCCCTATCTTTCTCTGTGTCCGATTAAGACTCCATAACCATAAGTATTGCGTGAGTGTTAGCAATTATGAAAGACTAAATGATAATTGAGTATGTGGACTTGCTGAAAAGCTCTTATATTGACTCTTTCCGATGTTATGATAAATTGCAATTACCTCAACGACCGAGATCATAGTTCGCTGGTTGTTATAAGAATGATCATGATGCCCTCATGTCCGTATTTTATTTTATCGACACCTCTACCTCTAAACATGTGGACATATTTATCGTTATCGGCTTCTGCTTGAGGACAAGCGAGGTCTAAGCTTGGGGGAGTTGATACGTCCATTTTGCATCATGCTTTTATATCGACATTTATTGCATTATGGGCTGTTATTACACGTTATGTCACAATACTTATGCCTATTCTCTATTATTTTACAAGGTTTACATGAAGAAGGAGAATGTCGACAGCTGGAATTCTGGGCTCGAAAAGGAGCAAATATTAGAGACCTATTCTGCACCGCTCCAAAAGTCCTGAAACTTCACGAAGGCACGTTTTTGAATTAATAAAAAATATTGGCGAAAGAATCCACCAGAGGGGGCCCACACCCTGGCCATGAGGGTGGGGGGCGCGCCCTACCCCCCTGGGCGCGCCCCTGCCTCGTGGGCCCCCTGGCAGGCCTCCGGTGCCAATCTTCTGCTCTATGAAGTCTTTTACCCTGGAAAAATCATAAGCAAGCTTTCGGGAAGAAACTCCGCCGCCACGAGGCAGAACTAATCTAGGGCTCCGGCAGAGCTTTTCTGCCGAGGAAACTACCCTCCGGGATGGGGACATCATCGCCATCGTCATCACCGATGATCCTCTCATCGGGAGGGGGTCAATCTCCATCATCATCTTCACCAGCACCATCTCCTCTAAAACCCTAGTTAATCTCTTATATCCAATCTTTGTCCCAAAGCCTCAGTTTGGTACCTGTGGGTTGCTAGTAGTGTTGATTACTCCTTGTAGTTAATGCTAGTTGGTTTATTTGGTGGAACATCATATGTTTAGATCCTTTATGCATATTAATATCCCTCTGATTATGAACATGAATATGATTTGTGAGTAGTTACGTTTGTTCCTGAGGACATGGGAGAAGTATTGCTATAAGTAGTCATGTGAATTTGGTATTCGTTCGATATTTTGATGAGATGTATGTTGTCTCTCCTACAGTGGTGTTATGTGAACGTCGACTACATGACACTTCAAAATTATTTGGTCCTAGAGGAAGGCATTGGGAAGTAATAAGTAGATGATGGGTTGCCAGAGTGACAGAAGCTTAAACCCTAGTTTATGAGTTGCTTCGTAAGGGGCTGATTTGCATCCATATGTTTCATGCTATGGTTAGGTTTACATTAATACTTCTTTTGTAGTTGCGGATGCTTGCAATAGGGGTTAATCATAAGTGGGATTCTTCTCCATGAAAATAAAGCACCCAAGCACCGGTCCACCCACGTACCAAATTATCAAAGTAACGAACGCGAATCATATGAGCGTGATGAAAACTAGCTTGACGATGATTCCCATGTGTCCTCGAGAGCGCTCTTCTCTATATGAGAGTTTGTCCAGGCTTTTCCTTTGCTACAAAAAGGATTGGGCCATTGCTGACCCACAAGTATAGGGTGTCTATCATAGTCCTTTCGATAAGTAAGAGTGTCGAACCCAAAGAGGAGCAGAAGGAAATGATAAGCGGTTTTCAGCAAGATATTATATGCAAGCACTGAAATCATAGGTAACAGATAGTTTTTTGATAAGATAATTTGTAACGAGCAAAAAGTAACAATAGTAATTAAAGTGCAGCAAGGTGGCCCAATCCTTTTGGTAGCAAATGACAAGCCTGGAAAAACTCTTATATAAAGAAAAGCGCTCCCGAGGACACTTGGGAATTATCGTTAAGCTAGTTTTCATCACATTCATATGATTCGCGTTCGGTACTTTGATAATTTGATATGTGGGTGGACCGGTGCTTGGGTAATTACTTGAACAAGCATCCCACTTATGATTAACTCCTATTGCAAGCATCCGCAACTACAAAAGAAGTATTAAGGTAAACCTAACCATAGCATGAAACATATGGATCCAAATCAGCCCCTTTCGAAGCAACGCGTAAACTAGGGTTTAAGTTTCTGTCACTCTAGCAACCCATCATCTACTTATTACTTCCCAATGCCTTCCTCTAGGCCCAAATAATGGTGAAGTGTCATGTAGTCGACATTCACATACACCTCTAGAGGAGAGACAACATACATCTCATCAAAATATCAAACGAATACCAAATTCACATGACTACTAATAACAAGACTTCTCCCATGTCCTCAGGAACGAACGTAACTTCTCACAAAGCATATTCATGTCCATAATCAGAGGAGTATTAATATGCATAATGGATCTGAACATATGATCTTCCACCAAATAAACCAACTAGTATCAACTACAAGGAGCAATCAACACTACTAGCAACCTACAGGTACCAATCCCAGATTTAGAGACAAGAATGGCATACAAGAGATGAACTAGGGTTTGAGAGGAGATGGTGCTGGTGAAGATGTTGATGGAGATTGGCCCCTCCCAATGAGAGGAGCGTTGGTGATGACGATGGCGATGATTTCCCCCTCTCGGAGGGAAGTGTCCGCGGCAGAACAGCTCCGCCAGAGCCCTAGATTGGTTCCGCCAAGGTTCCGCCTCGTGCCGGTGGAGTCTCCTCCCAAAAGCTTGCTTCTGATTTTTCTTCGGACGAAAGACTTCATATAGCAGAAGATGGGCACCAGACGGCCAACAGGGGGCCCACGAGGCAGGGGGCACGCCCAGGGGGTAGGGCACGCCCCCACCCTCGTGGCCAGGGTGTGGGCCCCCTCTGGTATTTCTTCCGCTCAGTATTTTTCATTATTTCCAAAAACAACTTCCGTGGATTTCAGGACTTTTGTAGTTGTGCAGAATAGGTCTGTAATATTTGCTCCTTTTCCAGCCCAGAATACCAGCTGCCGACATTCTCCCTCCTTATGTAAACCTTGTAAAATAAGAGAGAATAGGCATAAGTATTGTGACATAATGTGTAATAACAGCCCATAATGCAATAAATATCGATATAAAAGCATGACGCAAAATGGACGTACCAACTCCCCCATGCTTAGACCTTGCTTGTCCTCAAGCGGAAGCCGATAATGATAAATATGTCCACATGTTTAGAGGTAGAGGTGTCGGTAAAATAAAATACGGACATGAGGGCATCATGATTATTCTCATAACAGCAACATATATGGATAATATCATATGATTTCTTATGCTCAAGTAATGATCTATTCACAATGCAAAGTATGAATCAGAAACTTTATTGAGAACTAACAAACTATAATCTCAGTCATTGAAGCAATTGGAATTTATCATAACATCAGAAAGAGTCTATGTCAGAGCTTTTCAGCAAGCCCACATACTCAACTATCATTTAGTCTTTCACAATTGCTAGCACTCACGCAATACTTGTGGTTACGGAGTTTTAATCGGACACAGAGAAAGATAGGGGCTTATAGTTTCGCCTCCCAACCTTTACCTCAAGGGTAATGTCAACAATAATAGTTCATGCTAACTTACATCCAATTAGATATATATGTCAAGATATTTCCAACACACTGTGCTTGCCAAAGGATAAAATGTAAAAAGGAAAGGTGAAGATCACCATGAATCTTGCATAAGGTAGAAGATAAAAGTAAAAGATAGGCCCTTCGCAGAGGGAAGCAGAGGTTGCCATGCGCTTTCAGGGTTGGATGCACAAAATCTTAATGCGAAATAAGGTCACTTTATATTGCCACTTGTGATATGAACCTTTATTATGCAGTCCGTCGCCTTTATTTCTTCCACATCACAAGATCGTATAAAGCTTATTACCTCCACACTAATCAATCATACATGTTTAGAGAGCAATTTTTATTGCTTGCACCAATGACAACTTACTTGAAGGATCTTACTCAATCCATATGTAGATATGGTGGACTCTCATGGCAAAACTGGGTTTAAGGGTTTTTGGAAGCACAAGTAGTATTTCTACTTGGTGCAAAGAATTTGGCTAGCATGAGGGGGAAAGGCAAGCTCAACATGTTGGATGATCCATAACAATATACTTTATTTCAGATATAAGAAAACATAACCCATTACGTTGTCTTCCTTGTCCAACATCGACTCTTTAGCATGTCATATTTTAGTGAGTGCTCACAATCATAAAAGATGTCCAAGATAGTATATTTATATGTGAAACCTCTCTTTCTTTATTACTTCCTATTAATTGCAACGATGACCAAAGCAATGTTTGCCAACTCTCAACAACTTTTAATCATCATACTCTTTCTATGTGAAGTCATTACTATCCATAAGAACAATATGATCTCTTTTTATTTATTTTTATTCTTTCTTCTTTTATTCACTCAAGATCATAGAAAGATAATCAAGCCCTTGACTCAACACTAATCTTTATTATATATAGCTCACGGACTCGATTACATAGAGGGATCATAAAGCAAAACTCAAAACTAGATCATACCCAAAACTTTATTCTACTAGATCAAGATATTACTAAAAGGATCGAACTAAGAAAAATGGTAAAGATAACAGTGTGATGGTGATACGATACCGGGGCACCTCCCCCAAGCTTGGCAGTTGCCAAGGGGAGTGCCCATACCCATATGATTATATCTCCTTTCTCGGAAGTGGTGGTGATGGGGTTGTTGATGAAGTAGGCTTGTCGTCCATCTTCCAAGGCATGGGCTCACCATCATAGAAGGATGATCGAGTCTCCGGGATCCTCAAATCTGCAGCCAAACTCATTCTCTTGAATCTATATTCATACTCATAGTTTTGGTTTTGCAGGTCATTGATTTGGGCTTGGAGGTGCTCGATTTTCTCATGGAGCTTGAAGGTGGCCTCCCCAATGTCCTTGGCATCCATCTTGTGGTTGTTGGTGAACTCCGAGATCATCATGTGATTGGAGTCAAGTCCACGCTCCACCATCTCCTGGCACTTGAAAACTTGTTGCTCCATTGCCTCGAGCCTTGTCTCCATGCTCCCGGTCCTCCTTGATCCCTAAAAACCTTCGGGAGATTATATAATGAATTTTTACCGACCAAAATACGTATCGTGCAAGAAAACGGAGTCCGGAGAGCGCACGAGGTGCCCACGAGGCAGGGGGCGCGCCCAGGGGGTAGGGTGCGCCCTCCACCCTCGTGGAGCCCTCGTGTCCTTCCTGGAGTCGGGTTACTTACCGTACCACGTACCTATTCCTTTTCGGAGTCTGAAACATTTTGGAAAGTGTCTCTTATGTATTCCTCTAGTGTTACGGTTTCAATAACATTGGTTTCAACATTTATAGGATTACCTGAGATATAATGTTTGATTCTTTGACCGTTCACCACCTTCGGATTTGTGCCCTCGAAGTTGTTGTTTTTTATGGCACCGGAACGATAGACCTCCTCGATAACGTAAGGACCTTCCCATTTAGAGAGAAGTTTCCCTGCAAACAATCATAAACGAGAGTTGTCTAGCAATACGTAATCACCTACATTAAACTCATTCTTTTGTATTCTTTCGTCATGCCATCTTTTAACTTTTTCTTTAAACAATTTGGCATTCTCATAGGCTTGGGTTCTCCATTCATCAATTGAGCTAATGTCAAATAACCTCTTCTCACCGGCAACTTTAAAGTCATAATTGAGCTCTTTAATAGCCCAATATGCCTTATGTTCTAGTTCGAGAGGTAAGTGACACGCTTTTCCATAAACCATTTTATACGGAGACATACTGAGGGAGTTCCGGACTAGGGGGTGTCCGGATAGCCGAACTATCATCATCGTCCAGACTCCAAGACTATGAAGATACAAGATTGAAGACTTCGTCCCGTGTTCGGATGGGACTTTCCTTGGCGTGGAAGGCAAGCTTGGCGATACGGATATGTAGATCTCCTACCATTGTAACCGACTACATGTAACCCTAACCCTATCCGGTGTCTATATAAACCGGAGGGTTTTAGTCCGTGGGGCGAACAACAATCATACCATAGGCTAGCTTCTAGGGTTTAGCCTCCTTGATCTCGTGGTAGATCCACTCTTGTAACACACATCATCAATATTAATCAAGCAGGACGTAGGGTTTTACCTCCATCAAGAGGGCCCGAACTTGGGTAAAACATCGTGTCCCTTGTCTCCTGTTACCATCCGCCTAGACGCACAGTTCGGGACCCCCTACCCGAGATCCGCCGGTTTTGACACCGACATTGGTGCTTTCATTGAGAGTTCCTCTGTGTCGTCGCCGTCAGGTAGGATGCCTCATCTCGTCTTTAAAGACGATACTATCGCCAAAGGAGCCTTGGCCGCTGGCCAGACTCTTCATCTAGGTGGTTTTCTTATGACCGCAAGTCCGGCCACCGCGCCGACGATGACCTCTCGAGTCATCGAAACCAATCTCCAGGTTAGTTCGGAACTTGCCGAATAGTTAGATCCGATTGAGCTCTCCTCCATAAATGAGCTCTTGGATCGCATCACGCCACAGGAGTCGCCACAGACTACGACCGGATCGGGCCTAAAACCGATCTGAGAGAGATCAACTCTCCCGGGCTACCCATCATGTTGCGTGATAGAGCAGCAATGCGGCGATTCTTCTTGTATCTTAAGGACTAGTTACGTCCGATTCGATCCCTCCATGCCGGATTCCCGCAGAGGGACGGATGTCGATCAAGCCCTGAACTTAAAGTCGGTGGCGGGTTGGACTCATTGGATAACACTAAAAATCCAAACTTCCAAGTTCGAAACTTCGGCCCTTGAGTCCTAAATTGGATGGGGTTCCGGATCTAGTTCCACCCGCCCACCCAAACATTAGCGATCACTCTCGAATTCGGCAAGAGCCCGCTGAAACAGTACATCATTACTGGGCCAGATTCCTCCTGGTTATGAACAGGATAAAGGACTGCCGAGAGGAGGACGCAATACCAATTTTCTGCAATAATTGCACGGACAAGGGAATCCTAAACACCGTAAGTCGTCGCGAAATTACACGCTTTGCTGACTTGGTGACCATAGTACAAAAGTACTGTGTGATGGAGAGCACCTGGAAAACCGAAAGTAAATTTTGGGATGATCCGGCCCCGAATACATCCCTAGTCCGAAACAAAAGGGTGCATCATTATCAAGCACCCGGGTTGAATACCAAAAAACCAAAACCCCCTAAAGGGTACGAAACCGTACTGGAGGGTTGGCTCAACGGACCCTGCAAAATCCACAGTACGGAGGGCGCCACTCCAACACACAACCTTCGAGCGTGTTGGATACTACGACAGGTGGCCAAAAGTGGCGTAGGCTTTTTAGCCCCGGGCAACCAACCCAGCAGTACCAGTACGGTATTAACAGTCTTCGAGACTTTCGCATCAAATAACATGCGGAAACGAACAATCCGCAGCCCCGCCGAAGTCTACCAAGTAGCAACAACAAATCCATGGAGCGACACGGCTATCACCTTCAACGCCAGCGACGAACCTAAATTCCGAACAGCTAGAGCACCAGCCGCATTGGTCCTCAGTCCGATAGTGGACGGTTTTCGTCTTACTAAGGTACTCATGGATGGCGGCAACGGATTAAACCTCATCTATGAGGAAACCCTTCAAAAAATGGAAATCTACTGGAGCCGCATTGAGCGAAGCAGCACAACCTTCAGAGGGATAATCCCTAGTCGAGAGGTACGCTGCGCAGGAAAAATCACACTAGATGTAGTGTTCGGCTCACCGGACAATTACAGGTCTGAGGAGGTCACGTTTCAAGTGGCCCCATTCGGCAGAGGATATCACGCTTTATTAGGGCGAGAGGCATTCACAATCTTCCAAGCTATACCCCACTACGGGTACATGAAGCTCAAAATGCTCGGACCCAATGGGATAATCACTCTCGCCAGTGATCCAGATACAGCACTCCGCGCTGAAAATAAGACAGCCGCACTGGCCCTAGAGGCATTGTCCGAAGCCCTAGCGGCAGAGGAACTAACTACGCTGCGCTCCATGGTGGATAGGGACGATGTGATACTCGATAAGAGGTCCAAATCCACCTCTTTTAAACCAGCAGACGAGATAGTCAAATTTCAGGTCCATCCAATGGACCCCACAAAGACGGCCTCCATTGGGGCACAATTAAGTCCTGATGTCGAAGCCACACTACGAGAATTCCTTCGGGAAAATTGGGACATTTTTGCCTGGCACCCTTCAGACATGCCAGCAATCCCACGCAGTCGGCAGAGCACAGCCTAAATATCCTAAAAGGATTCAAGCCGGTCAAACAAGCTCTTGGCGATTTTCCGAGCCCAAAAGACAGGCAATGGGAGAAGAGCTAGCCAAACTCTTAGAAGCCGGATTCATCGGAGATATAAAACATCCGGACTGGCTAGCCAATCTAGTAATGGTACCAAAAAGGACAAATCCCGGCGCCTCTGCGTCGATTTTAAAGACCTTAACAAGGCCTGTCCAAAGGACCCTTTCCCCCTCCCTCGCATCGACCAAATCATCGATGCTACCGCAGGGCACGATTCATTGTGCTTCCTCGACGCATACTCCGGATACCATCAAATCAAGATTGCGGAGAAAGATCAGGCTGCAACGGCATTCATTACTCCATATGGGCCATGCTGCTTCAACACAATGCCCTTCAGACTCAAAAACACCGGCGCAACATGTCAGCGCATGATTCAAACATGTTTGGCTACCCAGATAGGCAAAACAGTAGAGGCATACGTAGACGATGTGGTCGTCAAGACCAAACACGTCGGAACTCTAGTAGAAGACTTGAAGGTGACATTCCACTGTTCTAACTCCATGCAAATCCCGGTACCCACATTATCAAAAGATAGCGTATGCGGTGTTCGTGGCATCCCGGAAGCTGCGACACTACTTTCAAGAGTGTTCAATAATGGTGGCCTCCGAAGTACCTCTCAACGATATTATAAACAATCGCGAGGCAACGGGCAGGATTGCAAAATGGGCTATTGAGCTCTTACCATTTGACATAACCTATAAACCACGGCGAGCTATAAAGTCGCAGGTTCTGGCCGACTTCGTCGCCGAATGGACCGAAGCCGAACTCCCTAAAGAGTACGGCGCATACTCCAATTGGATCATGCATTTCGACGGATCCAAAATGTTGGCTGGCTTGGGGGCTGGCGTCGTCCTGACGTCCCCAACTGGAGACACAATCCAATACGTACTTCAAATAATGTACATGGACTCCACCAACGCAGCCGAATGCGAGGCCCTTCCACATGGCCTCCGGATGGCAGTCTCCATGGGCATTCAACGCCTAGAGGTGCGCGGGGATTCAAACATCGCAATATCCCAAGTAAATGGAGACTTTGACGCCAAAGATCCAAAAATGGCAGCTTACTGCAACGCCGTCCTAAAAATGTCAGCTCGATTCGAAGGACTAGAATTCCACCATGTAGCCCGGGATAATAACCAGGCAGCAGACATGTTAGCACGCATCGGCGCGAAACGAGACGCCGTCCCTCCAAACATATTCCTGGAACGGCTCTTTAAGCCATTCGTATTATGGGAAGAGGAGTCCGGAAATAACAATCCGGAGCCAGCTGCATCACCTAACTCAGACCATTCTGACACAATCGGCGGCTCAGCCAATGAAATAACACCTTCAGCTCATGAAATAATGGCAGTCATTGCCCTGCGGATGTAACCATTCCTAGCCTACTTAATGCGGCAGGAACTTCCCGAAGACCAAAATGAGGCCGGCTGCATAGTTCGGCGATCTAAAGCCCACAAGGTCCATGAGGGAGAACTTTATAAGAAAAGCACAACCGGAGTCCTTCAAAGGTGTATCTCCGAAGAGGAAGGGCGAAATCTCCTGGCTGAAATTCACGCCGGACTCAGCGGGCACCACGCTGCAGCCCGGGCCCTTGTAGGCAAGGCCTTCCGTACAGGATTTTATTGGCCGACAGCCCGGGCAGACACTCATGACTTAGTCCAACGATGCGTCGGTTGCCAGCTCTTTGCTAATCAGAGCCACATGCCACCCACCGCCCTCAAAACTATACCCATTACCTGGCCGTCATGGTCCGGGGCTTGACATGATTGGACCCCTTAAAGGGGAAACCCACAAGCACAAATACTTATTGGTCATGGTGGACAAATTCACCAAATGGATTGAGGCCAAGCCGGTTAAAACGGCAGAATCCGGACCGGTGATAGACTTCATATCCGGGGTAGTACACCGTTTGGCATCCCCACAACATCTTCACCGATAACGACCACGAACTTCACGACCGACGAGGTTAAACTCTGGTGCAAAAACATGGGCATCAAGCTCGATTACGCCCAGTCTATCACCCCCAAACTAACGGTCAAGTCGAGCGAGCAAATGGTCTAATCATGAGCGGCATCAAACCCAGACTAGTGCGGTCCCTCAAGGAATCTAACACGCACTGGGTAGAGGAGCTCGACTCCGTACTCTGGGGACTGCGGACCACGCCAAACCGAACTACCGGATTCACACCATTTTTTATGGTATACAGCGCAGAGGCAGTTCTGCCATGCGATATAATTCATGACTCACCTCGTGTGCGCATGTACGAAGAAAGAGAAGCCGAGTTGGATCGACATGACAGTTTGGACGCCTTAGAGGAGGAGCGGGACGTGGCAAAGGCTCGTTCCGCATTTTATCAGCAGCAGGCTCGAAGATATCAAAGCAGAGAAATGCACGGGCCAAAACTTACAATGTTGGCGAACTTGTTCTACGCCTGCCTGACAAGAAAAAGGACAAACTTAAGCCCAAGTGGGAAGGTCCCTTCATCATCGACCAAGTCCTGACCGGCGGAGCATACCGTCTACGTAACGCATCTGACAACCAACTCGAGTCGAACCAATGGAACGCAGCCCGTCTCCGAAGATTCTACGCCTAACGCCGGACTCCGGGTTCGTCTCACTCCCCCGTCCACCCCTTTTTTTTACTGTCTCTCGTCCTCCTCCTTCTTCCCACTTTTTTTTTCAATACCTTTAATGGGCTGATTTGTGCTTTGTTCGCACACACTTGACGTGCTCCTGGCACTCATTATACCTGGGGGCTTCTTTAACAGAAGCTTATTCATACGGGCTTTATACCCAATACATGTGTCATACTTCTGCATGTACCTTTTATTCACCATTATATGCATCGATATGACTTAAGTTTTGGCCAAGCTGGGTTGCCTGGCTCCTGTGCTTACCCCTACGTTCCCGATTGTTCGTCTAGGAGGTAAAGGGAGCACCTCTGCGATTATTCTTGTCGGGTCAGCCGGATGTGTACCTCAGACTGGGTGAAGCTGAAAGCTAGCGTTCTTAAGAGAATATTCGGTCGGTGACTTGAAAGATGATTTATTACTTACTTATTTATCTGCCCCCAGATGCTTTTTCTGCTATTTTCGCAGTCCGGCATTGCACTTTAGGGCATGCCTCCCAGGGAAAGGAACCCTTAACGGAACTATTCTCCCTGGAAGATGTTTCTTACTAACCATGTAATATAACATAACTAGTTGGGCACTTGTCTGATAAAGCAATTATCACCCAGACGCCTTGTCTCCATGCATGCCCCGGTTCTTTTATAACCGTAAGGGTATTCGGACACACTCCGGACTGTTGGGTCCCGAGGTTGAAGCAAAATGGTCTGCAAAGACAAATGATCTACAATCCGGCTAGAAGGCATTTTACATGTCATTTCAAATTACATAGTCAAACCGACTGATTGTACTCCTCCTCAATCCCATCTAACAGGCTGTCTAATTTACAGTCCTGTTGGGAATATTTCTCGGCCAGTTCTACTTGGCCGTACATCAAGCTCACAGGGATCTCCTTCCCATCAGGCCCCGCAGGTCCGACCTCGGCCATGTGGTTTGGGTCAGACTTCGGGTAACGTGTCTTCACCATGACCCAGGCCTCCCTGGCGCCCTGACGGCAGGCTGATATCTTCCACAAATGGAGGCATCGCCGTGCTCCCTGAAGCTTCTCAGCAAGCTCACCAAGGCCCTCGGGTAGGGAGACGGATGGCCATAAAGCATGAACGACGCCACTCATCACCTGCCGAACACGTTCGAGCAATTGCACTAGCTCGGGAAGTTGGTCACCCGTTGACTCAGGCATTTCCTCCGCAGGGCGACCTGTGAGCACACCTAAAGACATATTTCTGTCAATCGACTTCCTCGCCAATTCTTCTTTTCAAAGGAATTTGTTCAAGCACTTACTATAAATGCCGCGTGAAGCCGCTGATTCTCCTTCACGGAGCTGCATACGGGCCCGAATACCTTTCAGCTCTTATCCTTGCTGGGTGTGGGCATCTTGGAGCTTGTTTCTCTCCTGCTGCACCTTCATAAGCACCCTCTCGCCAGCCTTTAGCTGACGCAGTAGCTGTTGCTTGTCCGGATCTAGTCCGGCGACCTCTGCAATACTATTGTCAGACTCACGCCACACTTTGCTAAATAATTATCTTTTCAAAGTACGTCTTACCAGCGGGGGTCTCTGTGGCTCCCCCTATGGCGGCCAGTGCGGCCTCAAGTTGGGCCTTGCACTCTTGGAGCTCCTAGGACAGATGGGTATTCTTCTCCGTAAGACCCTGCATAATAATTGATCCTTAAATCAGTTATTTCAACTATTTTAAGTCTCGGGGGCTACTGGCATATATAACTATTAAAATTACTTACCCGTATGTCTTTCACATACTGCTCCGTGGCTCTGGTTAACCCATCTTGAGCGGCACGGAGGTGCGCTTTTCCCGCTTTAAGGGCATTTAACGCCTCCGGGGAGAAACACGCGTCACGAAGAACTGTCCGGCGACGCATGTGATTCATGGCGCTCTCCACCTCAGACCGGGTGGCGGACAGCCTGTCGGCATCCTCCGTCGGAGGAGCGTCTGGCTCACGCCTTGTATTCGCCTCCCCTCCCGGACCATGCGTTGGAGCATGGCCGGCGGAGGCTTGATTGGCAACCTCTCCGGACACTGTCCGGCGAGCGCTCTTTCTGGAAAGGTTATGAGCATTAATATACCTCCTAGGGATCCTTCCCTTAAAAATAGCGGTGCTCCGTACCGTTGCGGCGACGTTTCGGTTCGCGTCGCGCTCCTCTTCCTCCTGCTGGGCCGGACTGACCCTTGTTGTCCGGCCGCCGCGGGTTCGGCTTCCCACCTTAAAGGCACCTCCTGCGATGCACCATCGGTATGGGATGGTCAGAATTGAGTGTGTATCAAATGATGGTGTAAAGACCTTGGTCATAGTCACCTGGGAGGCCGGAAACGAACCGGGGTAGTCAGCCGTAATGGCGACTAGGGCATTGTCTATGCTACGTTGGTGGAACACCCCGTCAATCAGCTCCACCTTTATGCCCGGATCCTCTTCGGAGGTCAGATCAAGGGATCGTTCCGGATCCTCGGGCTATGGAGTTAGGCTTCGTATGCCCTCTACGTCCCGGTGCAGCTCCTGCGTCGAAATCGCAGAGTAAGATACTTGACTTTAAAAAAGTATGGATCGGGTAGATGAACATCCGCTTACCCAGCTCCGAGGGTTATTCATAGAAAATCCATTCAACGGATTCTTGCGGAGGAAGTTCTCCTCCTCTACCTTGTACAAGCCGGACGGGATCTGTGCCAGATCGGCTGCCGAGCCTGGCCCTTTGCGGCCATGACGGGTGGCATCGTCTTCCCCGTTGAAATCCCACATAGGGTGGCCCCTATATTGGAGTGGCTGCACCCCTCGCATAATGCACGTGGCCATGACTCCAATCATGGTCAATCCGGAGTGGGCCAAGAACCTAATCCGGCCCATCGGATAATGGACGCTCCTATCATCTTCTCATTGAGGGCTCATGAGCGCCAACTCAGCGTTTCTTCAAGGGAGCATTGTTGAACTCGGGAGGCCGATCCGGACTGGATCCGGCAGAGGGCGTCCTCCATGTAGAACCATTCCGAAGGCCAGTCTTATACGCCTTCTTGAGGTGCCGGATAGATATCCGGTCTCGGCGATGCGCCATATTTCGGCTCCGCCCACTTGATATATCGACCCCTCATGAGAACGGGTGCGAGACAAAACAATCTCTTCCATAGGGCAAAATGGGGCTCGATGCCCAAGAACAGCTTCGCAAAAGCTACGAAGCCCGCGATGTGCAAAATGGAGGCGGGCGTGAGGTGGTGAAGTTGGAGTCCGTAGAACTCTAGGAGCCCCGGAGAAAGCGGATGTATGGGAAATCCGAGTCCCCTTATTAGATAGGGGACAAAGTATACCCGCTCCCCTTTGGAAGGGTTGGGGACGCCCTCCGCCTGCTTTCCACCCTTGTAGGTGGCTAGTCCGGCTCGAACCGGAACCATGAAAGCTGGGGGAAGATATCCCTCGGTTTGGAGTACCACTAGCTCGCTGTGTGGAACTTAGCATCTCCCCCAATCTCCTGGCTTAGGGCTGGGAGCGCGAGAGGAGGAGCCGCGTCGGCTATCCATGATGGAATGGATTTTTGTCAAAGGCGCTTCGATGAGAACTTGCGGATGGAGGATGGTGTGAGCTGGATCTAGATCCTCGCCTCTCTTATAGGCGGCTCGTTACGCACGGCTAGGGGTAAAATGTAAAAATATCCCAGCCTTTCGCATTAAATGCGACACGTGGAAGAAGGCCATTATTAGGCGTAGAAGCCAAGGAGCGCAACATTTGTAAAGAAGCCGGACACTATTCGACCGGAACATGAAGATTGAAGGAGAACCCGCCTTTGCAACGCCGAAGGCGATATCTGGGCCGGACTCGTCGTCAGCTGAAGCCCGGTTCGGGGCTCTTGAGGGAGTTCTGGACTAGGGGTGTCCGGATAGCGAACTATCATCATCGGCCGGACTCCAAGACTATGAAGATACAAGATTGAAGACTTCGTCCGTGTCCGGATGGGACTTTCCTTGGCGTGGAAGGCAAGCTTGGCGATACTGATATGTATATCGCCTACCATTGTAACCGACTCTGTGTAACCCTAACCCTATCCGGTGTCTATATAAACCGGAGGGTTTTAGTCCGTGGGACGAACAACAATCATACCATAGGCTAGCTTCTAGGGTTTAGCCTCCTTGATCTCGTGGTAGATCCACTCTTGCAACACACATCATCAATATTAATCAAGCGGGACGTAGAGGTTTTACCTCCATCAAGAGGGCCAGAACCTGGGTAAAACATCGTGTCCCTTGTCTCCTGTTACCATCCGCCTAGACGCACAGTTCGGGACCCCCTACCCGAGATCCGCCGGTTTTGACACCGACACATACCCATAGGATTTTATATGCAGTTCAATAGGCCCATAATGCATAATCAAGTTTCTTAGACCAATTCTTTCTAGATCTATTAACTATCTTTTGCAAAATTAATTTGAGCTCTCTATTGCTCAATTCTACTTGACCACCAGACTGCGGGTGATAAGGAGTTGCAATTCTATGATTAACATCATACTTAGCAAGCATTTTATGAAAGGCACCATGAATAATATGTGAACCACCATCAGTCATTAAATATCTAGGGACTCCAAACCTCGGAAAAATAACTTCTTTAAGCATCTTAATAGAAGTGTCATGATCAGAACTACTAGTGGGAATAGCTTCTACACACTTAGTAAGGTAATCAACAGCAACTAAAATATGTGTATACCCATTAGTGGCAGGAAACGGTCCCATATAATCAAAGCCCCAAACATCGAATGGTTCAATAACAAGTGAATAATTTATGGGAATTTCTTGATGTCTACTGATATTACCAATTCTTTGACATTCATCACAAGATAAGACAAACTTACGGGCATCCTTGAAGGGAGTATGCCAATAAAAACCAGATTGCAATGCCTTATGTGCAGTTCTATCCCCAACGTGGTGTCCTCCATAAGCCTCGGAGTGGCACTTGCATAGGATCTGTTCCTGTTCATGCTCAGGTACACAACGTCTAATAACACCATCTACTCCTTCTTTATAAAGATGCGGGTCATCCCATAAGTAATGTCTCAAATCATAGAAAAACTTTTTCTTTTGCTGGTATGTGAAACTAGGTGGTATGAATTTAGCAACAATGTAATTAGCATAATCAGCATACCATGGAGCTGTATGAGAAGCATTTATGACATTTAATTGTTCATCGGGAAAGCTATCATCAATAGGTAGTGGGTCATCAAGAACATTCTCTAACCTAGACAAGTTTTCTGCAACGGGGTTCTCAGCTCCCTTTCTATCAATAATATGCAAATAAAATTCTTGTAGCAAGAGAACCCATCTAATAAGTCTAGGTTTAGCATCTTTCTTTTCCATAAGATATTTAATAGCAGCATGATCAGTATGAATAATTACTTTAGAATCAACAATATAAGGTCTGAACTTATCACAAGTAAACACAACTGCTAAGAATTCCTTTTCAGTAGTAGCATAATTTCTCTGGGCATTGTCTAGAGTTTTACTAGCATATTCAATGACATTTAATTTCTTATCAACTCTTTGCCCTGGAACAGCACCAACAGCATAATCACTAGCATCACACATAATTTCAAAAGGTAAATTCCAATAAGGTGGCTGAACAATAGGTGCAGAGATCAATGCTTTCTTAAGTATTTCAAATGCTTCTACACAATCATCATCAAAGACAAATGGTATATCTTTTTGTAATAAATTAGTCAGAGGCCGAGAAGTTTTTGAGAAGTCCTTAATGAACCTCCTATAAAATCTAGCATGACCAAGGAAACTTCTTATACCTTTGATGTCCTTGGGACATGGCATATTTTAAATAGCATCAACTTTAGCTTTATCAACTTCAATACCTCTTTCAGAAATTTTATGCCCCAAGACAATGCCTTCATAAACCATAAAGTGGCACTTTTCCCAGTTCAAGACAAGGTTAGTGTCTTCACATCTCTGCCAAACTCGATCAAGGTTGCTCAAGCAATCATCAAAAGAGGATCCATAGACGGAGAAATCGTCCATGAAAACCTCACAAATCTTTTCACAAAAGTCAGAGAATATAGCCATCATGCACCTTCGAAAGGTAGCAGGTTCATTTCATAAACCAAAAGGCCTGCGTCTATAAGCAAAGGTACCGAAAGGGAAAGTAAATGTTGTCTTAGCTTGATCATCAGCTGACACAGGTATTTTTAGAGAAACCAGAATAACCATCTAGAAAGCAAAAGTGTGTATCTTTGGATAATCTTTCTAGCATTCGATCAATAAAAGGTAAGGGGTAATGATCTTTTTTAGTAGCTTTATTTAATTTGCGAAAATCAATTACCATCCTATAACCTGTAATAACTCTTTGCGGAATGAATTCATCTTTATCATTAGGAACGACAGTAATACCTCCTTTCTTAGGGACACAATGGACAGGACTTACCCACTGACTATCAGCGAGGGGATAGATTATAGCTGCCTCAAGGAGCTTTAGTATTTCCTTTCTTACCACTTCTTTCATCTTAGGATTCAGCCGTCGTTGGTGATCAATAACTAGTTTCACGTCTTTCTCCAAATTTATTTTGTGTTGACATAGAGTGGACTAATGCCCTTAAGATCATCAAGAGTATATTCAATAGCAGCACGGTGCATCTTCAGAGTTTGCAATAATATTTATTCCTCCTTCTCTGAAAGGTTAGCACTAATAATAACAGGATATATCTTCTTTTCATGAAGATAAGCATATTTAAGAGTATCAGGTAATGGTTTAAGCTCAAACACGGGATCACCCTTGGGTGGAGGAGGATCCCCTAGGATTTCAACAGGCAAGTTGTGTTTTAGAATAGGTCCTTGTTTAAATAAAACTTCATCTATTTCCCTTCTTTCATTCATAAACCTATCATTTTCATGGTCTAGCAAATATTGTTCTAAAGGATCACTAGGAGGTACGGTAATAGAAGCAAGACCAATAATTTCATCCTTACTAGGCAATTCCTCTTCACGGTGTTGTCTACGAAATTTAGAGAAATTAAACTCATGAGACATATCACCTAAACCAATAGTAACAACATCCTTTTCGCAGTCTATCTTAGCATTAACAGTGTTTAAGAAGGGTCTACCAAATATAATGTGACAAAAGCTATCTTGTGGGGAACCAATAACAAGAAAACCAGCAGGATATTTAGTTTTCCCACACAAGACTTCAACATCTCTAACAATTCCAATTGGTGATATAGTATCTCTATTGGCAAGTATAATTGTGACATCAATACCTTCTAACTCTGTAGGTGCAATATCATGCATAATTTCTATGTATTAGTCAATAGGTATTGCACTAGCACTAGCACCCATATCACATAAGCCATGATAACAATGATCTCCTATTTTAACAGAAATAACAGGCATGCCTACCACAGGTCTATGTTTATCTTTAGCACAAGGTTTAGCAATTCTAGCAGTTTCATCACGGAAATAAATAACATGCCCATCAATATTATCAGCCAAGAGATCTTTAACAATAGCAATATTAGGTTCAACTTTAACTTGCTTAGGAGGTGTATAAGTTCTAATATTGCTTTTACGAACCACAGTTGAAGCTTTAGCATGATCATTTATTCTAACAGGGAAAGGTGGTTTCTCAACATAGGCAGTAGGAACAGTAGGATCATTACAAGTGATAGTCTTTTCTTAAACTTTAATAGGTGCAGCTACTTTTACTTCTATGGGAGGATGATATTTAAACCACTTCTCCTTAGGGAGATCAACATGAGTAGCAAAAGATTCACAGAAAGAAACTACTACCTCTGAGTCAAGTCCATATTTAGTGCTAAATTTATGGAAAACATCGGTATCCATAAAAGATTTAACACAATCAAACTTAGGTGTTATACCTAACTCCTTACCTTCGTCGAGGTCCCAATATTCAGTGTTGCGTTTAATTATTTCCAATAAATCCCATTTGAATTCAATAGTCTTCATCATAAAAGAGCCAGAACAAGAGGTATCAAGCATGGTGCGGTTGTTGTTAGAAAGCCGAGCATAAAATTTTTGAATAGCCATTTTTCTCAAGAGCTCATGATTGGGGCATGAATATAACATTGACTTAAGCCTCCCCCATGCTTGAGCGACGCTTTCTCTTTCACGAGGCCAAAAATTATATATATAATTGTGATCACGATGAACAAGATGCATACGATAAAACTTCTGATGAAATTCCAATTTCAATCGTTTGTAGTTCCTGATACGTCTCCAACATATCTATAATTTTTTATTGCTCCATGCTATATTATCTACTGTTTTAGGCAATATTGGGTTTTATTTTCCACTTTTATATTATTTTTGGGACTAACCTATTAACCGGAGGCCCAGCCCAGATTTGCTGGTTTACGACTATTTCAGTGTTTTGAGGAAAAGGAATATCAGACGGAGTCAAAACGGAACGAAATCAACTGGAGAAGTTATTTTTGGAAGGAAACCCACCTGATGGACTTGGACCCCACGTCAGAAGATACGGGTGGTGCTCACGAGGGTGGGGGGCGCGCCCACCCCCCCCCCCCGGCGCGCCCACCTGCCTCGTGGGGCCCCCGTAGCTCCACCGACGTACTCCTTTCACCCATATATACCTGCGTACCCTAAAACTTCCAGACCAGAAGATAGATCGGGAGTTCCGCCGCAAGCCATCAGAGCCACCAAAACCAATCGGGACCCCTTTTCCTACTCGCCGAGGGGCGATCCGTCACCGTGGCCATCTTCATCATCCGGCGCTATCCATGACGAGGAGGGAGTAGTTCACCCTCGGGGCTGAGGGTATGTACCAAAGAGCTATGTGTTTGATCTCTCTCTCTCTCTCTCTCTCTCTCTCTCTCTCTCTCTCTCTCGTGTTTCTCTCGTGTTCCCTCTATGGCACGATCTTGATGTATCCCGAGCTTTGCTATTGTAGTTGGATCTTATGATGTTTCTCCCCCTCTACTCTCTTGTGATGAATTGAGTTTCCCCTTTGAAGTTATCTTATCGGATTGAGTCTTTTATGAGAACACTTGATGTATGTCTTGCCGTGATTATCTGTGGTGACAACGGGATATCATGTGCCACTTGATGTATGTTTTGGTGACCAAATTGCGGGTTCCGCCCATGAACCTATGCATAGGGGTTGGCACGTGTCGGTGTCAAAACCGGCGGATCTCGGGTAGGGTGTCCCGAACTGTGCGTCTAGGCGGATGGTAACAGGAGACAAGGGACACGATGTATTTACCCAGGTTCGGGCCCTCTCGATGGAGGTAAAACCCTACTCCTGCTTGATTAATATTGATGATATGGGTAGTACAAGAGTAGATCTACCATGAGATCAGAGAAGCTAAACCCTAGAAGCTAGCCTATGGTATGATTGTTGTCCGTCCTACGGACTAAAACCCTCCGGTTTATATAGACAGCGAAGAGGGTTAGGGTTACACAGAGTTGGTTACAATGGTAGGAGATCTACATATCCGTATCGCCAAGCTTGCCTTCCACGCCAAGGAAAGTCCCATTCGGACACGGGACGAAGTCTTCAATCTTGTATCTTCATAGTCCAGGAGTCCTGCCAAAGGCTATAGTCCGGCCATCCGGACACCCCCTAATCCGGGAGTCCCTCAGTAGCCCCCGAACCAGGCTTCAATGACAACGAGTCCTGCGCGTAGATTGTCTTCGGCATTGCAAGGCGGGTTCTTCTCCAAATCCTATGTACCTGTTGAATAGTGTCCGGCTGCTTATAAATATCGCGCTCCTCGGCTTCCACGCCCAATAATGGCCATCTTCCACGTGTTGAATGAATGCGAAAAGCCAGGGTATTCTTACTTTTACCCCCTAGCTACGCAAACGAGCTGCCTCACTAGTGCAGAACCGGGCAATAGCACCGGTTCGTAAGGCCCTTTAGTGCCGGTTCCAAAACCGGCACTAAAGTGTGGTCACTAAAGGCCCCCCCCTTTAGTACCGGTTCAGCACGAACCGGTGCTAAAGGCCAACCATGTGGCACGAGCCAGCTCCGGGGGCCGGGAGCCCTTTAGTACCGGTTGGTAACACCAACCGGTACTAAATGTTTGTGGGTTTTTGTTTTATTTTTTATTTTTCAATTAAATTTGTGTTATCAATTTAATTCTTTTTCGTTTGCTGATATTTTACAATAATACACATTGTACACGTTATGCATATATATATATATATATAGAATTTCTAATAGAACTAATCATGCATATATATATATATATATATATATATATATCATCAATGTCTCACAAACCATCATATTAATTAATTCACACATACACACATGTATAGCTATATACAATTTCTCCTAGATATGCATGTTTCCTTCGGAGCAAGTGGCATTAGCCTAATTAATGCCTTCGGAGCACGATGGGGGCGGTAGCGGGTAATAGTATTCTCCCTTCGGATTTATGACCTGGTCGAGCAAAAATCCCGCTATTTCTTCTTGAAGTGCTTCTCTGGCGCTCCGCTTTCTAGGAGCTTCTCCGCACCTCTGTGAACTGTTAAGAAGGAGATCAATATGCATGTGTATTAGTTGTGTGACTAGATATCGATAATGGTGTAAAAATTGTGAATAGTGTTTTGACAAACGTACCCATTCCTGTCTTTGAGATCTGCTCCTTTCGGACGCCATCATGCGAATGTTCTCGCAAACGCAGAATGCACAGATCAGTCCCTCGCTTTGCTTGAGGCCTTTACGAGAATGGAATTTGATCAGATAATAATTAATCAAGCATGATAATTAAAGAGATGGCAGCTAGCTAGCTAGCTAGTACTACTTAATTACTTACCTTGGGTCGAAACCATTTAAGCTTTTGTTTCCATTCTCCACAGGGTCACGCCGATGAACCTTGCCCAAGCCCCTGCCCGCCGACAAAGAAAATGAATAAAGGGGTTATTAAATAGTTCATATCATGAAAAATGACGAACTAAATAGGCCGAGATATATAGTTAATAATGATTGAAATTACCATTGACTATCCCAAACAAGATGTTATAGTCAGTTTTTTACGTGAGTAGTGAGTCCAAGATTTCAACTGCTCCAAGGCCAACTTTAATGATACACAAGACCTAGTGATATCTGCATGCACACACGTTTGCATGTCTTAATTAAGCGGGCATATGTAAAGCAAAAACATGTAGCTAGCTAGTAGGCAAAAACAGAGAATTTGTAGTACAAGACAAAGTGTGACTCACTTTGGAAGTTGTAAGGAAGTAGTATATCTTCATTGTATTTGAGGCGCTTCAAGTACTCTAGCATGTAGTCCTCTACGTCCTTTTGATAACGTGGATTTAGATTCCATGTGTATTCATTAACGGTGTTTGGGTCAATGAACCCGATGCCAAAGCGTCCACCTTTTCTCATTTCATATATCTTCATCCTGCATATAATACCACGTAAAAGAATATGGTGAGGATAATTACAGGTAATGATTGATCAAAAGGATCAAGACATCTAGCTTGAGACTTAAATTACAGAAAGAAATCACTTACGTACAATAGCAACTGACGATAGCTTTGTCGAGTGCGTCTTGATTGTATAACTGAAACAGTTCAGAATACTCAACGGACAAAGCATGCTCATGGAAGTAATGCTCCTCCTTGACATTCACCATGAAGGACACTCGATCGGAAATCTTGGTAATGTTCATGTACCATTGATGCAATTCATACATTCTCGTTGGGAGGTTCTTGACCTTGTCTGGATGGACCAAAGGTTGGCCCCGGACATATTTCCGTTTATTTCATCCTCTCTAAGCACAGGCATGGGCTCGATCTCGAGGAGTTGTCCAACGGTGATTTTGAGAACTTCAGCCTGCATTATATGGTCCTCCGTTTTTACCACACTGCCCACCTCAGAACGTAAACTGTTTGCCCACAATAATATTGGGCGCGTCTTTATCACGTGTTGTTGGCACAACAAGCGAGGGATCGATTGCGCGCTGTTCTCCCAGCTGGGAATGGTTTTCCCGCATTTTTTGACAGTGCTTCTTGTTTGCTCGATCCCGAGCTCGCCTCCTTACGTAGACGTGCTCGATTTAACTTCCTGATGTGGCGCTCATAGTCTGTGTCAACAGGCTTGGGAGTTGGTGGTTGAGCCATACGAATGAAGTGGTCAATCGTTTCCTTAGGCACTTTCTCCCTTGGCGGCAGTGGCGGTTTCGGTGCAAAATGGGCTTCCACCTCGGACTTCGATATGGCTGCGATTTCCTCCTCGGACTTGTCATAAGACCTCTGTGGAAGAGGCGTGAGGCTTGGACCATATTTATATCGCTTGCCTCCGCCTGTACTTCCTGTACTACCTCGACTGCATGCCGCACGCACCATAGCTGCGGGTGTCTCTTCTGCGATTGTGAGGCGGCGGAGACGCCGACCGATGTGGCTGAGTTGGACGAGGAGGAGTGGCCGCAAGATGTGCCGGACTTGGAGGAGGAGTGGCCTGAGGTTGTGCGGACTTGGAGGAGGAGGTGGACGTCTGACGCTGTGGCGGACTTGGAGGAGGAGGTGGCACGACACTTTGCGGACTTGGAGGAGGTGGCCTGACACTTTGCCGGACTTGGTGGACTTGCAGGAGCGGGAGACTGCTGACTCGGTGGCGGACTTCGACGAGGAGTCGGATGACGCGTGTCGGTGGCCTTGAAGATGATGCAATCCTTTTTCCATAGGATGATATGATGGTTGGCGTCTCCGAGAAAGCGCTCGTCCTCACCTCCAGGGATGTCAAGCTCTAGCCCTGAATATGGCTGCACCACCTCGTCAACCATGACACGAGCATAGGCCTCTGGAATCGGGATGCAACGGTAGGTTGCTTTGGGGGTAACTGGAAAAGCTTCTCCGTCCACCACCTTCATGGATATGTTCTTCATTTTGACGTGTAGCTCGCAGCTAGTGTTCTCCGGGATGTCATCCACGGGGTATCTACCCAGCATTGCATCGTCCGGGGCGGAACCCACGCTGCTTCTCTGCATGGATGGGGCGGTGCTATCCAATGTGGATCATCCGCTAGCTGCTGCATTCTTTGAGACCCCTTCTTTGGCTAAGTGAGTCGATCTGCTTCCTGCTGCTGGAATTTGACCGCCAATTCCGCTTGACTTGCTTCTAGGCCTTGAAGGCGTTCATAGTCCCTTCCTCTGCTCCTCCTCCATCTTCCTCTTCTTCTCCTCCGCAACCTTCTTTCTCGCACGGGTTCAGAGTCGTTGTTCCAATGAAAACCCCTCATACCACGGAATAGCGCCCTTGCCTCGTGTTCTTCCCGGTGTTCGAGATTTCCCAGGCACGCCAGTAAGCTCGTCGTTCTCTCTGTTGGGCTGGAACACCCCCGATCGTGCCTCTTCTATTGCAACAAGTATCGCATCGTCGGCTCCGTTCAGACATGCCTTCGTCGAAACTTCGCCTGTCTTCGGGTCCAACTACCCCCATGCGCATAGAACCTAGTCCTGCACCTGGGGGGCCAGCTCTTAGTAACCGGAGTGACACCTGCATCCTCCATCTCTTTCTCAGACTTATCCCACTTAGGCATTGCAACCGCATAGCCACCTGGCCCCAGCTTATGGAACTTATCCTTTTTTCGGCATTCTTCTTGTTTTTCGACCGTTCCTTAGCTAATTCTGAATCCTTGAATTTCACGAAATCGTCCCAATGAGCACGTTGGTTCTCTAGTGTTCCCTCGAATACTGGAGTCTTGCTTCCTCCCTTGACGTACTTGTCCCATTCACGATTCTTGTGGTTCTTTAATGAAACCGCCATCTTCCTAAGAGCAGCGTCCTTGACTTTCTGCACATCTGCTTCTGTGAAATGATCTGGTAGGGTGAAATGTTCCATGAGAGTATCCCAAAGCAGATCTTTTTGATTCTTTTCGACAAAAGTAACATTTGGACGTGGAGCAGCGTCCTCTTTGCCTTTTTGTCCTTTGTCTTTTGCTGGCTCTCTCCATTCTTGAAGGGAGATTGGGAGTTGGTCCTTCACAAGAACTCTGCAGCGATTTAATGAACTTGTCCGCAATCTTCTTAGGCGCTAATGATTCGCCATTAGGTCTGATTGCCTCGATATTGTACTTTACGCCCTCCTTCAACTTTTTGTTCGGGCCTCGTTTCGTCCTTGTGCCTGAAGATTTGCTCGACCCGGATGGCTGAAAGAACAAAGATCGATTCGTTAATATATCTTCAAGTCTCAAGTCATTTAAAACATGTGATGATCACCAGAAACCTGCTTATATAAATATATATACCTCGCCGGTCTTTGTTGTTTCAGGATCAACATGTTCTTCGTCATCGTCATAATCGTAGTTCATGACTTCATTAATTCGGTAGTCGCGATCGAATATCATATCACCCTCTCCGGTGTTCTTTAGAAATTCGGAGCCGTCATAATCTTCTTCATTCTGATTATCATCTGGCCCGCGTATCATATCGAACATGGTCTGTTCTCCCTCTCTGTCGGTATTGTCTGCCATAGCTTTTATTTAACTAATTCAAAAGAAATATAAAACAATTTAGTATTCAAATTACATCGTCTCGAATAATAGATATAATCTCGAATACTTTGTCTAGAATAATAGATACAATCTCGAATACATCGCCTCGAATAATATATAATATTGAATAGTACATCACCGCTAGCTAATTAAAGATCGAATACTACAGAAGAATCTAGGACACTTTCGCGGTTCTGCGTCATGGGCAAAGTGGACACCCAAAGAGAAGGAACCCTCATCGGATCATAGCTGATGTGAGATCCCTGAAGATACTGCCAGGTATTGGAGAACCTGCCGCCCTCTAACGCAACCATGTAGCGATGGACGTGCTCGTCCTCCTCCCTGACACGGCGACGCATCCTCCGGCGGGGCCGGGTCCCTCCGCACCGAGATCGCCCACGCGAACGCCACCAAACGAGATCAGGGTCGACGACGGGACCGGGGCCGGGTTCCTCATCAAGCGGCGCGCCCCTCGAGCAAGTACCTCCAGTGCCGGCCGGTGGAGCCCAGTCCTCGACATGGGCGGTGGACGTCGTCATGACGGGTCGGCGACGAGGATGCGGGCCGGGCATCGTCGATAACAAATACTAGCTATATGCCCATAAAAAATAATATTTTTTAATGATTGGATTTTGATAACTAAAATTTATAACATTTCTACTATTTCAAAATTTATATATTATTTCATACTAATTAAGCATCTAACACTAAAAACATAAAAACAATTTCTATACATCCATTAAAAACAGAAAAACAACATTATATAAAAAATTCCATACTAATTAAACACTAATTATATCCATCTAACATGCATTCATACATATATCCTAGTGAAAAAACAATAATCTAAAAAATCTAAACTAATTAAACATACAAAATCTAAACTAATTAAATATATACGTGTATGTGTGTGTGTGTGTTCATCATGCTTGTGTGTGTGTGTATGGGCTCAGGGGGCGGCGCCCATGGTGGCCGCCAAGGGCGAGGGAGAGGTTAGAGGGGAGAGCTCACAGCGGGCGACGCCGACGGCAGGCGACGGCCGGGGCAGCGACGGGTCGGGCGTGACGCTGGGCGGCGACGCAGGACGAGGGCGGCAGGACGAGGGCGGCGACGGAGACGAGGGCGGCGACGGGGACAGGGACGGGGGCGGCGACGGGGACGGGGGCGGCGACGGCGACGGGGTTGGTGACGGCGTCAATCGATCGGGGCGGGCGGTTCAATGGGGAAACATAGGAAGAAACAGAGGGAGAATGAAATTTTTCGAAGTGTTGTATATATAGAAGGCACCTTTAGTACCTGTTGGAGCCACCAACCGGTACTAAAGGTCTGTTTTGGCCAGCCCAAGCAGCGGGAAACGACCCCCTTTAGTACCCGGTGGTGGCACAAACCGGTACTAAAGGCCCCCCTTTAGTACCGGTTTGTGCCACCACCCGGTACTAAAGGGTGTCTTATTAGCCTTGCAGGTGCGGTGCGGCAAGTTTAGTCCCACCTCGCTAGCCGAGAGGCGACCGCACTGGTTTATAAACCCCCGTGCGGTCGCTCTCTCGAGCTCCTCTCCAAAGCAGGCCTACTGGGACTACATGTTCTTTGCTGGCCTGTTGGCCCACTTGGCCTTTGCGGGCCTGCATCCTGGCCCAACACAGGTTGGGTTTCTAGTCGTATGCAGGCTGCTACGGCCTAGTAGGCGGGCTTTTTTTTGCTTTATTTATTTTTGTGTTGTTTTTTTGTGTATTTAGAGTTTCTTTGTGAATATTTTTTGCTTTAGGTACAAAAATTACAAACATTCTGTTAGTGCCCGTAGTTTTCAAATTTGAATAGTTTAAATTTTGAATTATCTGAAATTAGTGTGAATCACTAGTTTGTGAATAATTTAACTTTAAAAATCAGTAAAGACATGAAAGAATTTGTTTGCACATAAAATTTCTTCGCGTTTCAAATGCCAAAACACATAACTACCCTAACTATTACAGAGATTCCCCTCTGGGTGTGAAACACGTAAGAAAGTGATGATAGTGAAGCCGATCACATCCCAGATCTTTGGGTGTGAAACTTTTTCTTCAGCGTGTGTCCCTTTGCACCGTAACCATGGAAAATCTTCATCATTTAACGGGATGCTCGGGTCAATATTCACTGTGAATGGAGAAATTTCATCAAACTTTTCATAATCTTCTCGACTTGTCTCTGCCTTGTCATCCACTCCCACGATGTTTCTCTTCCCGTAAAGAACTATGTGCCGCTTTGGCTCATCGTAAATACGATGCATTCGCTTCCTTATCTTTTCTTTTCTTGGCTTGGTAGACATGTCCTTCACATAGAAAACCTGTGCCACATCATTGGCTAGGACGAATGGTCTGCTCAAGACACGCAAGATTGTTGAGATCCACTGTTGTCATTCCGCATCGCGGGTCTTCCGTTACCCGCCTCGTGTCATATTGACCCATTTGCACCAAACAAAGGGACCTTCAAACCACGTCGATAGTCAAGTTCCCATATGTCCTGTATATAACCATAATATGTTTCCTTTCCCGTCTTGGTTTCTCCATCAAAGCGGACACCACTGTTTTGGTTGGTGCTCTTCTTATCTTGGGCGATCGTGTAAAGTGTATTACCATATATCATACCCTTTGAAAGTCATTATATTCGAAGATGGTAACTGGGACAGCAAGTACAAGTCATCTTTAATAGAGGTGTCATGCATGGTACGTGTCTGCAACCAGCTGGCGAAACTCCTGGTTTGTTCACGTGTAATCCAGTCATCAGACCGCTCCGGGTGTTTGGAGCGTAGCAAATTCTTGTGTTCATCCATATACGGAGCCACCAAGGTGGAATTCTTTAGAACTTTGTAGTGTGCTTCAGTGAGAGAATGTCCGTCCATACATATTATTTGTTCCCCTCCTAGCGTGCCTTTTCCATCCAGTCTGCCCTTATGCCGCGATTCAGGAACACCAATCGGCTTAAGGTCAGGAATAAAGTCAATACAAAACTCAATGACCTCCTCATTTTGATGGCCCTTGGAGATGCTTCCTTCCGCCTAGCACGGTTATGAACATATTTCTTTAAGACTCCCATGAACCTCTCAAAGGGGAACATATTGTGTAGAAATACAGACCCAAAACGTTAATCTCTTCAAGATAGGTGAACTAGGACGTGCGTCATGATGTTGAAGAAGGATGGTGGGAGCACCAACTCGAAACTGACAAGACATTGCACCAAATCATTTTGTAACCTTGGTATGATTTCTAGAGCGATTACCTTCTGAGAGATTGCATTGAGAAATGCACATAGCTTCACAATGGCTAATCGAACGTTTTCCGGTAGAAGCCCCCTCAATGCAACCGGAAGCAGTTGCGTCATAATCACGTGGCGAGTCATGAGACTTTAGGTTCCGGAACTTTTCTCTGCCATGTTTATTATTCCCTTTATATTCGATTTAGAAGCCAGCGGTACCTTAATATCGAAAGGTGCATTCAAAGAAGATTTCCTTCTCTTCTTTGGTAAGAGCGTAGCTTGCATGACCTCGATATATGCCGTCTTCTCCGTGCATACGTTGTTGGTCCTCCGTGCCTCGTGTGTATCTTTTGTCTTCCCATACACGCCAAGAAGCCAAGCAGGGTCACGCAAAGATTCTTCGCCACGTGCATCACATCGATTATGGAGCGGACCTCTAGGTCTTTCCAATATGGCAGGTCCCAAAATATAGATTTCTTCTTCCACATGGGTGCGCGTCCGTCAGCGTCCTTTGGAACAGGTTGTCCGCCAGAACCCTTTCCAAATATCACCTTCAAATCCTTGACCATATCATGTACATCAGCACCAGTACGGTGGCGAGGCTTCATCCGGTGATCCGCCTCACCTTTGAAATGCTTGCCTTTCTTTCTTACGGGATGCCTGCTCGGAAGAAATCGACGATGTCCCAGGTACACATTCTTCATACAACTATTCAAATATATACTGTCGGTATCATCCAAACAGTGCGTGCATCCGCGGTATCCCTTGTTTGTCCGTCCTGAAAGGTTACTGAGAGCAGGCCAATCATTGATGGTCACGAACAGCAACGCCTTTAGGTCAAATTCTTCCCCCATGTGCTCATCCCACGACGCACACCTGTTCCATTCCACAGTTGTAAGAGTTCTTCAACTAATGGCCTTAGGTACACATCAATGTCGTTGCCGGGTTGCTTAGGGCCTTGGCTGAGCACTGGCATCATAATGAACTTCCGCTTCATGCACAACCAAGGAGGAAGGTTATACAAACATAGAGTCACAGGCCAGGTGCTACGGTTGCTGCTCTGCTCCCCAAAAGGATTAATGCCATCTGCGCTTAGACCAAACCATACGCTCCTTGCGTCATCTGCAAACTCCTTCCCATACTTTCTTACAATTTTTCTCCACTACGACCCGTCAGCTGGTACTCTCAACTTTCCGTCTTTCTTACGGTCTGCTCTGTGCCATCGCATCGCCTTGGCATGCTCTTTGTTTTGGAACAAACGTTTCAACCGTGGTATTATAGGAGAATACCACATCAACTTGGCAGGAATCTTCTTCCGGGCGCCGCCTCGACATCACCATGCTCATCCCGGCTGATCTTATAGCGCAATGCACCACATACCGGGCAAGCGTTCAAATCCTCGTACTCACGGCGGTAGAGGATGCAATCATTAGGGCATGCATGTATCTTCTGCACCTCTAACCCTAGAGGGCAGACAACCTTCTTTGCTTCAGACGTACTCTCGGGCAATTAGTTCTCCTATTGAAGCATATTCTTTATCATTACCAGCAACTTTCCAACTCCCTTGTCGATACACCATTCTCTGCCTTCCATTGCAGCAATTCCAGTGTGGTGCCCACCTTTTCTTGTCACCCACGCAATTCGGGTACAACAATTTTTGTGATCCTCTAACATGCGCTGCAACTTCTTCTTCTCCAAATCACTTGCGCAGTTTCTCTTTGCATCGGCAATGGCCCGACCTAGATCATCAACGGGCTCATCCGATGCCTCTTCTTCAGCTTCTTCCCGCATTGCCGCCCAGCTTCTTCCCGCATTACCGCTCAGCTTCTTCCCCCATTGTTGTATCATCGTATTCAGGGAACCCATGGCCAGGATAGCTGTCGTCGTCCTCTTCTTCTTCATTGTCTTCCATCATAACCCCTCTTTCTCCGTGCTTGATCCAAACATTATAGTGGGGCATGAAACAGGACTCAAACAGGTGGACGTGAATGGTTCTTGACGTAGAGTAATTGCGACCATTCTTACAGCCAGCACATGGACAAGGCATAAAACCATCCGCCCGCTTGTTTGCCTCACCGCAAGCGTAAAAGTATGCACGCCCTCAACGAATCGGGAGAGCATCGGTCATCGTACATCCATTGCCGGCTCATCTTCATTACACAACACCGAATAGACCAAATTAATACAAGTTCATACATAAAGTTCATACAACACTTAAATGCAACAAACAAATAACTCTCTAGCTAAAGCATTTAAATGCAACAACAAATGCGATCAAGATCGCAACTAAGGTAACAATTGATCCAACAGCATAATGATACCAAGCCTCACTATCGATGGCATATTTTCTAATCTTTCTAATCTTCAAGCGCATTTTCTCCATCTTGATCTTGTGATCATCGACGTCATCGGCAACATGCAACTCCAATTCCATCTTCTCCCCTCAATTCTTTTCAATTTTTCTTTCAAGTACTCGCTTTCTCTTTCAACTAAATTTAACCTCTCGACAATAGGGTCGGTTGGAATTTCCGTGCACATACCTCCTAGATAAAAATATCTATGTCAACTTGATGGGCATAATTTGTCATAAACACGAAATGCAACAAATAGTTTTAAAAGAGAATATACCACATCCGAATCATAACAAGGACGAGGGCCGACGGGGACGGATATCAAAACCATGGCACTATGTATAACAAACAACGACGGGTAAGATAATTATTATACGAGTAACTATATATCCAAATCACGTAAACATCAATTTTTTATATAAAATTTCATGAACAAGAGGCTCACCACAAGGTGGTGCCGTGACGGATCAAGTGGGCGATCGACGGTGGTTACGACAGAGATTTAGAAGGCACTAAGTAAACCACACCTACATATGCAAACTACTCAAATTGCATATAAATCAAATACTAGCACATATATATATTTCCTCCCAAATTACTAAACTCACAAATTAATAACTATATGAACCAATGCAAGAGCTAATCTAGCAATGAGAGATGAAAGGACAAAGTTGCTAACCTTTGTGATCACTTGAATGGATGGGGGCCTTCAAATCTTGACAAATTTTGGGCAAAATGTGTGATGAGCTCGAGGGGAGAAGAGGAAGAACAGAGAGGAGAGGAGAGGGAAAGGGGAAGAACGGAGCGAGCTGGACGAAGGGTTTATATGCAGGAGGACCTATAGTACCGGTTCGTGGCACGAACCGGTACTAAAGGTGCCGGAGGGGCCCAGATCGACAACATCCTGCCACCACCCTCATTAGTACCGGTTCGTGGCACGAACCGGTGCTAAAGGTTAGCCACGAACCGGTGCTAAAGGCTAGCCGTTGGAACCGGCACTAATGTACACATTTGTGCCGGCTCTAATACAAACCGGCACTAATGTGCTTCACGTTTGACCCTTTTTCTACTAGTGCCTATAAAAGAGACGAGTATCTAGATCCGAATCACACCATCCTCCCTCCGCGAGCATTCATCGGAGCGCCTCTGACAAAAATCCATTCCATCATGGACAGTCGATGCGGCTCCTCCTCTCGCGCTCCCAGCCCTCAGCCTGGAGATTGAGAGAGATGTTCAGTCCCGCATTGCGAGCTAGTGACGCTCCAAACCAAGGGATTTCTTCCCCCAGCCTTCATGGTTCCGGTTCGAGCCGGACTCGCCACCTATAAGGGCGGAAAGCAAGCGGAGAGCGTCCCCGATCCCTCCAAAGGAGAGCGGGTATGCTTCGTCTCTTATCTGATAAGAGGGCTCGGATTTCCAATTCATCCGTTTCTCCGGGGGCTCCTGGAGTTCTACGGCCTCCAGTTGCACAACCTTACGCCTGCCTCCATTTTGCATATTGCGGGCTTCATGGCCCTTTGCGAGCTGTTTTTGGGCATCGAGGCTCATTTCGCGCTATGGAAGAGATTGTTCTACCTTGTACCCCGTTCTCATGAGGGGTCAATATATCAAGTGGGCGGAGCTGAACTATGGCGCATCGCCGGGACCGGATATCTATCCGGAACCCCGAAGAAGGCGTCCGAAGACTGGCCTTCGGAATGGTTTTATATGGAAGACGTCCCACTACTGGATCCTGTTTGGATCGACCTCCCGGAGTTCAGTAATGCTCCCTTGAAGAAACGCCTAAGTTGGCGTCCGCGGAGCCCCCAGAGGGAAAATGACAGGGACGTCCTTTACCTGATGAGCCGAATAAGGTTGTTAGCTCATTCCGGACTGACCATGATCGGGGTCATGGCCACATGCATTATGCGGGGGGTGCAACCGCTCCAGTATAGGGACCACCCCATGTGGGATTTCAACGGGGAGGACGATGCCACCCGTCATGGCCGTAAGGGGCAGGCATCGGTCGCCGATCTGGTGAAGATCTTGTCCGCGTTGTACAAGGGGGAAGAGGAGGATTTTCTCCGCGTCAGTCCATTGAACGGATTTTCTATGAACAATCCTCGAAGCTGGGTAAGCGAGCATTTCTTTTTGCCCATCCGATCCATATTCCCATGGTTAAGTATCTCATTTTATGATTTCGACGCAGGAACTGCGCCGGGCCGTAAAAGATATAAACAGCCCACCTCCACAACCCGAGGACCAGGAACGGTCCCTCGATCCGGCCTCCCAAGAGGATCCGGACATAAAGGTGGAGCTGATCGATGGGGTATTTCACCAAATTAGCATCGACAATTCCTTGGTCGTCATTACGGCCGATTACCCCGGAATACTTCCAGCCTCACAGGTAACTGCGACCGAAGTCCCAATACTCTGATAATGACCCGTCCGCGCTTATTTCTGATCACCGTATACCAATGGTGTTTCGCAGGGGGTGCCTTTGAGGCGGAAGGCCGAGCCAGCATTGCTGGCCAACAAGGGGCAGCACGGCCCAGCAGGCTAAAAAGAAGTGCGGTCCGGATCGAAACGCCGTCGCAACGGTATGGCGTGCCACCGTGTTCCCAGGTTTGCTTCCTGGGAGGCATACTAACTCTTGTGCTCTTTTCAGGAAAAAGAGCGCTCACCGGACTGTGTCCGGAGAGGTTGCCAATCGAGCCTCCGCCAGCCAGGCTCCAATGCCAGGTCCAGAAGCGGAGGCGAACACGAGGTGTGCGTCGGACGCTCCTCCGACAGAGGATGCCGACAGATTGTCCGCCACCAACTCCGAGGTGGAGAGTGCCATGAATCACAGGCGCCGCTGGACAGTTCTTCATGACGCATGTTTCTCCCAAGAGGCACTGAATGCCTTCAATTCGGGAGATGCGCACCTCCGTGCCGCTCAAGATGGTCCAGCCAGAGCCACAGAGCAGTATGTAAAAGACATACGGGAGAGGAATTTTGACAGTTATATATGCCAGTAGCCCCCGAGACTTAAAATAGTTAGAATAACTGATTTAAGGATCATTTGTTATGCAGGATCTTACAGAAAAGAATACCCGACTGTCCCAGGAGCTTGAAGAGTGCAAAGCCCAACTTGAGGCCACACTAGCCGCGACAGGGGAAGCCACAGAGACCCCCTCTGGTAATATATGCTTCAAAAGATAAGTAGTGTGTGAAGTGCGGCGTGTGTATAAGTCTGACAATAATATTGCAGATGGCGCCGGGATAGATCCGGACAGTAACAGCTCGTGCACCGTTAAAGGTCAAGTAGAATGTGCTTACAAGGGTGATGCAAGAGAAAATAATCTCCAAGATGCCAACACCCAGCCGGGTGAGGAACTAAAGGATGTTCGTGCTCAAATTGTCGACTCCGTTAAGGAGAATCGGCGGCTTCGCTATGCATTTTAGTAAGTGCTTGAACGAACTTTGAAAAAGAGTTCGTGAGGAAGTCGACTAACATAGATATGTCTCAGAGGTATGCTCACAGGTCGTCCTGCAGAGGAAATGCCCGGTTCTACGGGTGACCTTCTTCCCGAGCTGTTACAACTGCACGAACGAGTTCGGCAGGTGATGAAAGGCGTCGCCCAGGCCTTGTGGCCATCTATCTCCGTACCCGATTATGGAAGATATTAGCCTGCCGTCAAGGCGCGAGGGAGGCCTGGGCCATGGTGAAGACGCGGTACACGAAGGCTGACCCAAACCACATGGCCGAGGTCGGACCTGTGGGGCCCGATGGGAAGGAGATCCCTGTGATCTTAGTGTACGGCCAAGTAGAATTGGCCGCAAAGTATTCCCAAAAGGATCAGAACTAGACAGCCTATTAGATGGCATTGAAGAGGAATACAATCAGTCAATTTGACTATGTAATTTAAGATGACATGTAAAATGCCTTCTAGCCGGATTGTAGATCGTTTGTCATAGCGGACCGTTTCACTTCGACCTCGGGACCCAATAGTCTGGAGTGTGTCCGAATACCCTTGCGGTTATATAAAAACCGGGGCATGCTTGGAGACCAGGCGTAGGGGTCATTAGTGCTTTATCAGACTAATGCCCAACTAGTTATGTTATATTACATGGTTAGTAAGAAACATCTTCCAGGGAGAATAGTTCCGTTAGGGGTTCCTTTCCCTGGGAGGCATGCCCTAAAGTGCATGTCCGGACTGCGAAAAAAGCAGAAAATCATCTGGGGGCAGATAAATAAATAGGTAAGAAATCGTCTTTTAGTTCACTGACCTAATATTCCCTTAAGAACGCTAGCTTTCGGTTTCACCCAGTCTGAGGTACACATCCGGCTGACCCGGTAGTAACAATCATAGAGGTGCTCCCTTTACCACCTAGCCGAACAATCGGGAACGTAGGGGTAAGCACAGGAGCCAGGCAACCCAGCTTGGCCAAAACTTAAGTCATATCGATGCATATAATGGTGAATAAATGGTACATGCGGAAGTGTGACACATGTGTTGGGCACAAAGCCCGTATAAATAAGCTTCTGTTAAAGAAGCCCCCAGGTATAATGAGCGCGGGTAGCGTCAAGTGTGTGTGAACAATGCGTAGACGAGCCTCCAAAGGCTGCAAGAAAAGGAGGGAGAAGGAGAGAAATAAAAGACAGCTAATGTATAAAATATAGACGGAGGAAGGAGACGAACCCAGAATCCGGCGCTGCGTTCCATGGGTTCGGCTCGAGTCGGTTATCCGATGCGTTTCGCAGACGGTACGCTCCGCCGGTCAGGACTTGGTCGATGATGAAGGGACCTTCCCATTTGGGCTTGAGTTTGTCCTTTTTCTTGTCTGGCAGGCATAGAACTAATTCGCCAACATTGTAAGCTTTGGCCCGTACTTCTCTGCTTTGATATCTTCGAGCCTGCTGTTGATAGAATGCGGAACGAGCTTTTACCACGTCGCGCTCCTCCTCCAAGGCGTCCAAACTGTCCTGTCGATTGAGCTCCGCTTCTCTTTCTTCGTGCATGCGCACGCGAGGTGAGTCATGAATTATTTCGCAGGGCAAAACTGCCTCTGCGCCGTATACCATAAAAAATGGTGTGAATCCAGTAGTGCGATTCGGCGTGGTCCGCAGCCCCCAGAGTACGGAGTCGAGCTCCTCTACCCAGTGCGTGTTAGATTCCTTGAGGGACCGCACTAGTCTGGGTTTAATGCCGCTCATGATTAGACCATTTGCTCACTCGACTTGACCGTTAGTTTGAGGGTGATAGACTTAAGCATAGTCGAGCTTGATGCCCATGTTTTTGCACCAGAGTTTGACCTCGTCGGCCCTGAAGTTCGTGCCGTTGTCAGTGATGATGCTATGGGGGTCGCCGTAATGGTGTACTACCCCTGATATGAAGTCTATCACCGGTCCGGATTCGGCCGTCTTAATAGGCTTGGCCTCTATCCATTTGGTGAATTTATCCACCATGACCAATAGGTATTTTTGCTTGTGGGTTCCTCCTTTAAGGGGTCCAACCATGTCAAGCCCCTGCATCATGACGGCCAGGTGATGGGTATAGTTTTGAGGGCGGTGGGTGGCATGCGGCTTTGATTAGCAAAGAGCTGGCAACCGACGATCGTTGGACTAAGTCCTCGAAAGCATCTGCTTGGGCCGTCGGCCAATAAAATCCTCAGACGGAAGGCCTTGCCTCAGGGGCCGGCTGCGGCGTGGTGCCCACCGAGGCATGAATTTCAGCCAGAAGATTTCGCCCTTCCTCTTCGGAGATACACCTTTGAAGGACTCCGGTTGTGCTTTTCTTATAAAGCTCTCCCTCATGGACCTTATAGGCTTTAGATCGCCGTACTATGCAGCGGGCATCGTTTTGGTCCTCGGGAAGTTCCTGCCTAGTTAGGTAGGCTAGGAATGGTTCCGTCCACGAGGCAATGACTGCCATTATTACGTGGGGTGAAGATGTTACTTCATTGGCAGAACCACCAATTGTGTCAGAATGTTCGGTGTCGGGCAGTGCGGTTGGGTCCGGGTTGTTATTTCCGGATTCCCCATCCCATAGTACGGATGGCTTGAACAGACTCTCTAGGAAGATGTTGGGAGGGACAGCATCGCGCTTTGCGCCAATGCGTGCCAATACGTCTGCTGCCTGGTTATTATCCCGGGCAACATGGTGAAATTCGAGCCCTTCGAACCGAGCTGACATTTTTAGGACGGCGTTGCGATAAGCTGCCATTTTCGGATACTTGGCATCGAAGTCTGCATTTATTTGGGATATTGCGAGGTTCGAATCCCCGCGCACCTCTAGGCGTTGAATGCCCATGGAGACTGCCATCCGGAGGCCATGTAGAAGGGCCTCGTATTCGACTGCGTTGTTGGAGTCCGTATACATTATCTGGAGTACGTATTGAACTATATCTCCGGTTTGGGACGTCAGAACGACGCCAGCCCCCAGGCCATCCAACATTTTGGAGCCGTCGAAGTGCATGATCCAATTGGAATATGCGCCCTACTCTTTAGGGAGTTCGGCTTCAGTTCATTCGGCGACCGGATCTGTTGCCAATATGGCTTTTATTTCTTCTAGTCCGCCGGTATGCATCCGGCCCAATCGGAGTGTTCGGTGCGTCGGAGGAGGCGATAAAGGGGTAATGCCTTTTCTCCCAAACGGGAGATAAAGCGGCTTAGAGCCGCCACGCATCCAGTCAATTTTTGTATTTGTTTGAGGTCTTTTGGGATATCCAATTGTGACAAAGCTCGGATCTTGGCTGGGTTTGCTTCAATTCCTCTACCGGATACGATGAAGCCCAAGAGCTTTCCGGCAGGTACGCCGAAAACACATTTTTCCTGGTTGAGCTTAATGTCATATGTTCGGAGATTATCGAATGTGAGCCTCAAGTCGTCTACTAGAGTTTCGACATGCTTGGATTTGACGACCACATCGTCTACGTATGCCTCCACTGCTTTGCCGATCTCGATTGCCGACATGTTCGAATCATGCTACCGATACGTTGTGCAGGCGTTTTTGAGCCCGAAGGGCATTGTGTTGAAGTAGAATGGGCCGTATGGAGTGATGAATGCCGTTGCGGCTTGGTCTGGCTCTGCCATCTTAATTTGGTGGTAGACGGAGTATGCGTCGAGGAAGCACAATGAATCGTGTCCTGCGGTAGCGTCGATAATTTGGTCGATGCGGGGGAGGGGGAAGGGATCCTTTGGGCAAGCCTTGTTAAGGTCCTTGAAATCAACACATAGGCGCCAGGATTTGTCCTTCTTTGGTACCATCACCAGGTTTGCTAGCCAGTCCGGATGTTTTATATCTCTGATGAATCCGGCCTCCAATAGTTTGGCTAGCACCTCTCCCATGGCATGTCTCTTGGGTTTGGAGAAACACCGAAGAGCTTGTTTGACTGGCTTGAATCCTTTTAGGATATTCAGGCTGTGCTCGGCCAGCCGGCGTGGGATTCCTGGCATGTCTGAAGGGTGCCAGGCAAAAATGTCCCAATTTTCGCATAGGAATTCTCATAGTGCGGCGTCTACATCAGGGTTTAATTGTGCCCCGATGGAGGCCGTTTTTGTAGGGTCCGTTGGATGGACTTGGAATTTGACTATTTCGTCACGGTTTAAAAGAGGTGGATTTGGATCTCTTATCGAGTATCACATCGTCCCCTGTTCACCGTGGAGCGCAGCAAGTGAGTTCCTCGGCCGCTAGGGCTTCGGATAGTGCCTCAAGGGCCAAGGCGGCTGTCTTATTTTCGGCATGAGTGCTATGTCCGGGTCACTAGGAAGAGTGATGATTCCGTTGGGCCCGGGCATTTTGAGCTTCATGTAACCGTAATGGGGTATAGATTGAAAAATTGTGAATGCATCTCGCCCTAATAGAGCGTGATATCCGCTGCTGAACGGGGCCACTTGGAATGTGACCTCCTCGGACCTGTAATTATCCTCATGAAATAACACCACATCCAAAGTGTGATTTTTCCTGTACAAAGATGCTTCTCGACTGGGGATTATTCCTCTAAAGGTTGTGCTGCTTCGCTCAATGCGGCTCCAGTCTATTTCCATTTTTCGGAGGGTTTCCTCGTAAATGAGGTTCAATCCGCTGCCACCGTCCATGAGTACCTTGGTAAGGCGAAAGTCGTCCACTATTGGACTAAGGACCAATGCGGCTGGTGCTCGGGCTGTTCGGAATTTAGGTTCGTCACCGGGCATTAAAGGTAATAGCCGTGTCACCCATGGGTTTATTGTTTCTACCTGTAGACTTCGCAAGGCTGGAGTGTTCGCTTTCTGCATATTATTTGATGCGAAAGTCTCGAAGACTGTTAATACCGTACTGGTATTGTTGGGCTGGTGCTCTGGAGCTAGAAGCTCTTCGCCATTTTTGGCCACCTGCCGTAGTATCCAACATGCTCTAAGGCTATGAGTTGGAGTGTCGCCCTCTGTACTATGAATTTTGCAGGGTCCATTGAGCCATCCCTCCAATACGGTTCCATGCGCTTTAGAGGGTTTTTTCTTTTTGGTATTTAAGCCAGGTGCCTGGTGATGATGCATCCTTTTGTTTCGGACTAGGGTTGTATTCAGGGCCGGATTATCCCAAAATTTGATTTCGGTTTTCCAGGCGCTCTCCATCGCACAGTACTTTCATACTATGGACGCCAAGTCAGCAAAGCGTGTAATTTCACGACGACTTTTGGCGTTTAGGATTCCCTTATCCGTGTAATTATTGCAGAAGAATGAAATTGCATCCTCCTCGCGGCAATCCTTTATCCTGTCCATAACCAGGTGGAATCTGGCCCAGTAATGGTGTACTGTTTCAGCGAGCTCTTGCCGGATTTGGGATAGATCGCTTATGTTTGGCTGGGCGGGTGGAATTAAATTCGGAACCCCGTCCAATCTAAGACTCAGGGGCCAGGAAGTTTCCGAACTTGGAAGCTTGGGTTTTTGGATGTTGTCCAATGAATCTGGCCCGCTGCCTAACTTTAGGTTCAGGCCTTGAGTGACGTCCGTCCCTCCGCGGGAATCCGGCATGGAGGGGTCGGGAATCCGGACATAGCTAGTCCTTAAGATAGAAGAAGGGTCGCTGTATTGTTCCTCTACCACAGCAACGTGGTGGGTAACCTGGGGAGAGTTGATCTCTCTCAGATCGGTTTTAGGCCCAATCTGATCGTAGTCTGTAGCGACTCCCAGGGCGGCGATGCGATCCAAGAGCTCGTTTAAGGAGGAGAGCTCCATCGGATCTAGCTGCTCGGCGAGTTCCGCGTTAGCGTGAAGATTGCTTTCGATGACCCGAGAAGCCATCGTCAGCGCGGCGGCCGAACAGGCGGTCATAAGAAAACCGCCTAGCTGGAGAATTTGGCCGGTGGCCAAAGCTCCTTTAGCAATGGTGTCGTCTTTAAAGACGGGATGAGGCATCCTTCCTGATGGCGACGTCACAGAGGAACTCTCAATGAAAGCACCAATGTCGGTGTCAAAACCGGCGGATCTCGGGTAGGGGGTCCCGAACTGTGCGTCTAGGCGGATGGTAACAGGAGACAAGGGACACAATGTTTTTACCCAGGTTCGGGCCCTCTCGATGTAGGTAAAACCCTACTCCTGCTTGATTAATATTGATGATATGGGTAGTACAAGAGTAGATCTACCACGAGATCGAGAGGCTAAACCCTAGAAGCTAGCCTATGGTATGATTGTTGTTCGCCCCACGGACTAAAACCCTCCGGTTTATATAGACACCGAAGAGGGTTAGGGTTACACAGTCGGTTACAATGATAGGAGATCTACATATCCAGACGCCAAGCTTGCCTTCCACGCCAAGGAAAGTCCCATGCGGACACGGGACGAAGTCTTCAATCTTGTATCTTCATAGTCCAGGAGTCCGGCCAAAGGCTATAGTCCGGCCATCCGGACACCCCCTAATCCGGGACTCTCTCAGCACACGTTTGTGATTCTCCGGTAGAAACTTTGGGGCATTCTTTGAAGTACTTTTATGTTGGTTGGATAAATCTGAGATTGTGTGATGCATATCGTATAATCATGCCCACGGATACTTGAGGTGACAATGGAGTATCTAGTTGACATTAGGGTTTTGGTTGATTTGTGTCTTAAGGTGTTATTCTAGTACGAACTCTAGGGCTGTTTGTGACACTTATAGGAATAGCCCAACGGATTGATTAGAAAGAATAACTTTGAGGTGGTTTCGTACCCTACCATAATCTCTACGTTTTTTCTCCACTATTAGTGGCTTTGGAGTGACTCTTTGTTGCATGTTGAGGGCTTGTCATATTATCTATCTATGTTATTATTGTTGAGAGAACTTGCACTAGTGAAAGTATGAACCCTAGGCCTTGTTTCCTATCATTGCAATACCGTTTATGATCACTTTTTCCGCTTGTTACCTTGTTGTTTTTATATTTTCAGATTACAAATACCTATATCTACCATCCATATTGCACTTGTATCACCATCTTTTCGCCGACCTAGTGCACCTATACAATTTACCATTGTATTGGGTGTGTTGGGGACACAAGAGACTCTTTGTTATTTTGTTGCAGGGTAGCTTCAGAGAGACCATATTCATCCTACGCCTCTTACGGATTGATAAACCTTAGGTCATCCACTTGAGGGAAATTTGCTACTGTCCTACAAACCTGTGCACTTGCAGGCCCAACAACGTCTACAAGAAGAAGGTTGCGTAGTAGACATCAAGCTCTTTTCTGGCGCCGTTGCAGGGGAGGCTAGGTAAGTGAAGCTATATCTTTAGATCTTGCAATCGAATATTTTTTTTCTTGTTTTAGCACTAGTTAGTTTATAAAAGAAAATTACAAAAAAAATGGAATTGAGTTTGTCTCACACACTTCACCTTTTTAGTATCTTTCGTGAGTATGATGGAAAGGAAAATTGTGCCAAAGTGCTAGAAGAAGAATTACATAGAATGCTTGGCATGAAATATGTGAATGATGAGCATGATTGCAATGTTCTTAGTATGAATTCCTTGAATATCCATGATTCTAATGATATCCAAAGCCACAAGCTTGGGGAAGCTATGTTTGATGAACATGATATTTTTTGTCCCCCAAGCTTTGATGAGCAAATTTACTATGATGAAAGCATGCCTCATATCTATGATGATTATTGTGATGACACGTATGCTATAAATAATAATGATAACAATGAAACTTGTCATCTTGATCTTAATTTTCAATCACATGATAGCTATTTTGTTGAGTTTGCTCCCACTATTATTCCTGAGAAGAATTTTGCTTATGTGGAGAGTAGCAAAATTTCTATGCAAGTAGATCATTAAAAGAATGCTTTAGGTGATGGTTATATTGTTGAATTCATTCATGATGCTACTGAAAATTATTATGAGGGAGGAATATATGCTTGTAGGAATTGCAATAATATCAAGTTTCCTCTCTATGTCCTTAAAGTTTTGAAGTTATGCTTGTTTTACCTTCCTATGCAAGTTGATTCTTGTTCCCATAAGTTGTTTGCTCACAAATTCCCTATGAATAGGAAGTGGGTTGGACTTAAATGTTCTAGCCATATTCTTCATGATGCTCTATTTATGTTTCAATTCTTATCTTTTATGTGAGCATCATTGAAATCATAATGCTTAGCTAGGGGCGTCAAACGATAGCGCGTGTTGGAAGGCAACCCAATTTTATTTTAGTTTCTTGCTTTTTGGTTCAGTTTAGGAATAAATAATCCATCTAGCTTATGTTTAGATGTGGTTTTATGTTTTAATTAGTGTTTGTGCCAAGTAGAACCTTTGGGAAGACTTGGGTGAAGTCTTTATGATCATGCTGTAAAAAACAGAAACTTTAGCGCTCACGAGATTAGCTAGAAATTTTTAATGGAGAGTGATATTTAGTTGATTCTTTTTGCAGATGATTACTCGACAAATTACCCAGGTCCACCAATTTATTTTAGAATTTTTGGGGTTCCATAAGTTTGCGTTAGTTATAGATTACTACAGACTGTTCTGTTTTTGACAGATTCTGTTTTCATTGTGTTGTTTGCTTATTTTGATGAATCTATGGCTAGTAAAATAGTTTATAAACCATAGAGAAGTTGGAATACAGTAGGTTTAACACCAATATAAATAAATAATGAGTTCATTACAGTACCTTGAAGTGGTGTTTTGTTTTCTTTCGCTAACGGAGCTCACGAGTTTTCTGTTAAGTTTTGTGTTGTGAAGTTTTCAAGTTTTGGGTAAAGATTCAATGGACTATGGAATAAGGACTGGCAAGAGCCTAATCTTGGGGATGCCCAAGGCACCCCAAGGTAATATTCAAAGATAACCAAGCATCTAATCTTGGGGATGCCCCGGGTGGCATCCCCTCTTTCGTCTTCGTTCATCGGTAACTTTACTTGGAGCTATATTTTTATTCACCACATGATATGTGTTTTGCTTGGAGCGTCATTCTATTTTCTTTAGTTTTGCTTGCTGTTTGGATACAATACCAAGATCTGAAATTATTAAATGGGAGAGTCTTCATATAGTTGTATAATTATTCGACTACTCATTGATCTTCACTTATATCTTTCGGAGTAGTTTGTTCTTTGCTCTAGTGCTTCACTTATATCTTTTAGAGCACGGAGGTTGTTTTATTTTGAAGAAATAGATGAACTCTCATGCTTCACTTATATCATTTTGAGTGTCTTAAATAGCATGGTAATTTGCTTAAATATTCATAATATGCTAAGCATACAAGATTTGTAAGAATTCTTATGAGTGTGTTGAATACTAAGAAAAGTTTGATGCTTGATAATTGTTTTGAGATATGAAGATGGTGATATTAGAGTCATGCTAGTTGAGTAGTTGTGAATTTGAGAGATACTTGTGTTAAAGTTTGTGATTCCTGTAGCATGCACGTATGGTGAACCGTTATGTGATGAAGTCGGAGCATGATTTATTTATTGATTGTCTTCCTTATGAGTGGCGGTCGGGGACGAGCGATGGTCTTTTCCTACCAATCTATCCCCCTAGGAGCATGCGCGTAATACTTTGCTTTGATAACTTCTAGATTTTCGCAATAAGTATATGAGCTATTTTGACTAATGTTGAGTCCATGGATTATACGCACTCTCACCTTTCCGCCTTTGCTAGCCTCTTCGGTACCGTGCATTGCCCTTTCTCACCTTGAGAGTTGGTGCAAACTTCGCCGGTGCATCCAAACCCCGTGATACGATATGCTCTATCACACATAAACCTCGTTATATCTTCCTCAAAACAGCCACCATACCTACCTATGATGGCATTTCCATAGCCATTTCGAGATATATTGCCATGCAACTTTCCACCGTTCCGTTTATTATGACACGCTCCATCATTGTCATATTGCTAGCATGATCATGTAGTTGACATCGTATTTGTGGCAAAGCCACTGTTCATAATTCTTTCATACATGTCACTCTTGAGTCATTGCACATCCCGGTACACCACCGGAGGCATTCATATAGAGTCATATTTTGTTCTAAGTATCGAGTTGTAATTGTTGGGTTGTAAGAAAAATAAAAGTGTGATGATCATCATTATTAGAGCATTGTCCAAAGTGAGGAAAGGTTGATGGAGACTATGATTCCCCCACAAGTCGGGATGAGACTCCGGACGAAAAAAAAAGAGAGAAAGAAAAGAGGCCATAAAAAAGAGAAATGACCCAAATAAAAAAATAAAAATAAAAAAAAATAAAAAAAATGAGAGAAAAAGAGAGAAGGGACAATGCTACTATCCTTTTACCACACTTGTGCTTCAAAGTAGCACCATGATCTTCATGATAGAGAGTCTCCTATGTTGTCACTTTCATATACTAGTGGGAATTTTTCATTATAGAACTTGGCTTGTATATTCCAATGATGGGCTTCCTCAAATGCCCTAGGTCTTCGTGGAGCAAGCGAGTTGGATGCACACCCACTTAGTTTCTTTTGTTGAGCTTTCATATACTTATAGCTCTAGTGCATCCGTTGCATGGCAATCCATACTCACTCACATTGATATCTATTGATGGGCATCTCCATAGCCCATTGATACGCCTAGTTGATGTGAGACTATCTTCCTCTCTTTTGTCTTCTCCACAACCACCATTCTATTCCACATATAGTGCTATATCCATGGCTCACGCTCATGTATTGCGTGAAGATTGAAAAAGTTTTGAGAATGTCAAAAGTATGAATAAATTGCTTGGCTTGTCATCGGGGTTGTGCATGATTTAAATATTTTGTGTGGGGAAGATGGAGCATAGCCAGACTATATGATTTTGTAGGGATAATTTTCTTTGGCCATGTTATTTTGAGAAGACATGATTGCTTTGTTAGTATGCTTGAAGTATTATTATTTTTATGTCAATATGAACTTTTGTCTTGAATCTTTCGGATCTGAATATTCATATCACAAGTAAGAAGAATTACATTGAAATTATGCCAAGTAGCACTCCGCATCAAAAATTATCTTTTTTATCCTTTACCTACTCGAGGACTAGCAGGAATTAAGCTTGGGGATGCTTGATACGTCTCCAACGTATCTATAATTTTTGATTGCTCCATGCTATATTATCTACTGTTTTAGGCAATATTGGGCTTTATTTTCCACTTTTATATTATTTTTGGGACTAACCTATTAACTGGAGGCCCAGCCCAGATTTGCTGTTTTATGCCTATTTCAGTGTTTCGAGGAAAAGGAATATCAGACGGAGTCAAAACGGAACGAAATCAACTGGAGAAGTTATTTTTGGAAGGAAACCCACATGATGGACTTGGACCCCACGTCAGAAGATAATGGAGGTGCTCACGAGGGTGGGGGCGCACCCCCCAGCGCCCCGCCTCGTGGGGCCCGCGTAGCTCCACCGACGCATTCTTTCACCCATATATACCTACGCATTCTAAAACTTCCGTAACAGAAGATAGATCGGGAGTTCCGCCCGCAAGCCTCTCATAGCCACCAAAACAATCGGGACCCCTTTCCGCACTTCGCCGGAGGGGGGATCCATCACCGGTGGCCATCTTCATCATCCCGGCGCTATCCATGACGAGGAGGGAGTAGTTCACCCTCGGGGCTGAGGGTATGTACTAGTAGCTATGTGTTTGATCTCTCTCTCTCTCTCGTGTTCTCTCTCGTGTTCTCTCTCGTGTTCCCTCTATGGCACGATCTTGATGTATCCCGAGCTTTGCTATTGTAGTTGGATCTTATGATGTTTCTCCCCCTCTACTCTCTTGTGATGAATTGAGTTTCCCCTTTGAAGTTATCTTATCAGATTGAGTCTTTTATGAGAACACTTGATGTATGTCTTGCCGTGATTATCTGTGGTGACAATGGGATATCATGTGCCACTTGATGTATGTTTTGGTGACCAACTTGCAGGTTCCGCCCATGAACCTATGCATAGGGGTTGGCACACGTCCGTGATTCTCCGGTAGAAACTTTGGGGCATTCTTTGAAGTACTTTTATGTTGGTTGGATAAATCTGAGATTGTGTGATGCATATCGTATAATCATGCCCACGGATACTTGAAGTGACAATGGATTATCTAGGTGACATTAGGGTTTTGGTTGGTTTGTGTCTTAAGGTGTTATTCTAGTACGAACTCTAGGGCTGTTTGTGACACTTATAGGAATAGCCCAACGGATTGATTGGAAATAATAACTTTGAGGTGGTTTCGTACCCTACCATAATCTCTACATTTGTTCTCCGCTATTAGTGGCTTTGGAGTGACTCTTTGTTGCATGTTGAGGGCTTGTCATATTATCTATCTATGTTATTATTGTTGAGAGAACTTGCACTAGTGAAAGTATGAACCCTAGGCCTTGTTTCCTATCATTGCAATACCGTTTACGCTCACTTTTTCTGCTTGTTACCTTTCTGTTTTTATATCTTTTAGATTACAAATACCTATATCTACCATCCATATTGCACTTGTATCACCATCTCTTCGCCGAACTAGTGCACCTATACAATTTACCATTGTATTGGGTGTGGTGGGGACACAAGAGACTCTTTGTTATTTGGTTGCAGGGTTGCTTGAGAGAGACCATCTTCATCCTACGCCTCTTACGGATTGATAAACCTTAGGTCATCCACTTGAGGGAAATTTGCTACTATCCTACAAACTTGTGCACTTGCAGGCCCAACAATGTCTACAAGAAGAAGGTTGCGTAGTAGACATCAGTTCCATGATCCCATATCATCACATAGCCTATACCATATCAATGCATCTCCCTTCAAAGATAAAGGGAAGACCTTCTTCTTGATAACATCATCGGGCATACCTGCAAGCTTAAATAATCCACAAACTTCATCCACATATATTAGGTGCTCATCAGGATGTAATGTTCCATCTCATGCAAAAGGATTAGCTAGCAGTTTTTCTACCATACCCTAAGGAATTTCAAAGTAGACATTTTCCTTTTCAGTAGGTTCAATAGGTTGAGGAGCAACTCTTTGCTCTACTGGTCGGGGTGAAGATACCCCGAACAAGCCCCTCATAGGATTACTTTCCATAGTAACAAGTGACAGTAAATTTCAGCACACTATATAAATTTTTCCTTACCAAATTCCACCTACCAAAGGCGCTTCACTCCCCGGCAATGGCGCCAGAAAAGAGTCTTGATGACCCACAAGTATAGGGGAACTATCGTAGTCCTTTCGATAAGTAAGAGTGTCGAACCCAACGAGGAGCAGAAGGAAATGGTAAGCGGTTTTTAGCAAGGTATTCTCTGCAAGCACTGAAATTATAGGTAACAGATAGTTTTGTGATAAGATAATTTGTCATGAGCAACAAGTAAAAAAAGTAAATAAAGTGCAGCAAGGTGGCCCAATCCTTTTTGTAGCAAAGGACAAGCCTGGACAAACTCTTATATAAAGAAAAGCGCTCCCGAGGACACATGGGAATTATCGTCAAGCTAGTTTTCATCACGTTCATATGATTCATGTTCGGTACTTTGATAATTTGATATGTGGGTGGACCGGTGCTTGGGTGCTGTCCTTACTTGAACAAGCATCCCACTTATGGTTAACTCTTATTGCAAGCATCCGCAACTACAAAAGAAGTATTAAGGTAAACCTAACCATAGCATGAAACATATGGATCTAAATCAGCCCCTTAAGAAGCAACGCATAAACTAGGGTTTAAGCTTTTGTCACTCTAGCAACCCGTCATCTACCTATTACTTTCCAATGCCTTCCTCTAGGCCCAAACAATGGTGAAGTGTCATGTAGTCGATGTTCACATAACACCACTAGAGGAGAGACAACATACATCTCATCAAAATATCGAACGAATGCCAAATTCACATGACTACTAATAGCAAGACTTCTCCCATGTCCTCAGGAACGAACGTAACTACTCACAAAGCATATTCATGTTCATAATCAGAGGAGTATTAATATGCATAGTGGATCTGAACATATGATCAGCCACCAAATAAACCAACTAGTATCAACTACAAGGAGTAACATAGTGGATAATTTCAGTGCATGCAGAGAATACCTTACTGAAAACTGCTTATCATTTCCTTCTGCTCCTCGTTGGGTTCGACACACTTACTTATCGAAAGGAATACGATAGATCCCCTATACATGTGGGTCATCAACTAGCATGGCAGGTTCGTACAAGACCATTCTCGACTCAACTAATAACATCATTACAAGGAACCCAAGGGTTCATGTGCGGTTTGATCTCCCCTATCTTCTTCGCCGTGACCCTGCTGACTGGCGTGGGGACGAGGGAAGCCTCGCCTTGTGTAAGTTGATGCCACTTGATAATGATACGTATGATGTTAAGATGCCATCCCTTGAGGGCAAGGCTTGGGTAGGCGCAAGTGGAGATTGGGTTGTTTATATTGGGTACAACTGCGAATGGGAACTTGTGAATGTGTACACACGTCACCGGGTTCCACTTCGAAAAATCTCAGACAACTGCCCATAGGTTGAGTACACCAGTATTTTACGTGAGTTCAAATACGATCATGCTGATTGTCGTCTATGGAAGATAGCAATTTCTCGAGTTCCCAACCGCTCTTGGGGTTATAGGAATGCTTATGTTGTTTCTATCTTCGACAAGATTGTTTCCGTCCTTCATGGTTTGACTCGATGGATATTGCTCAAAAATCAGTTTCTATACACGGATGAGTACTGTGATGCAATTCAATACGAGGGTCTTGTGTTTGTTGCCACCACTCGTGGCACTATTTTTGCATGGAATCCTCATGATTTCGGTATGTTTGTATTCCACCGTAATTATAGTTGTTTCATCCACATGCATGCGGGTTAGCTAGTTTCCCTTTACTAATTAACCTTCTTGTGTTTCCAAGTGTGAACATTCCACCACCTATACGTGAAAATTTTATTCACGAGCATGAGGACGAGCAGGACCCATATACTCAGTGGCGCCTGACAACTTATTCTGATGGATCACCTCTTCTTGTCTGTATACGGGGCACTGCTAATGTTACTAAGGAAGCAGGTGTTGTTTCATATGGTCGCACTCTCCGGACCTATTCCAATATCCGTTGCAGGGTATTCGGGATGGATACTGGTGTACTGGTGCCAACACCTTCTCCCTGGTTCAGTATTGAAAGTCTTGGAGGAAACTCGCTCTTCCTTAGACAAAACTATCCAATGATGGTGGAAGGCGATCCAGCTGCTGTTGACACAACGTTACTACCATTTATGAGAAGCAACTATATCTATACCTCGGACATTACTATGCCGCCCTACCGTCCTAATATGGGTATTGAAATAGGCCACTTCAGCCTGGATGATCAGTTATGCATTCGTCTCGGGATTGACAGTAGCTGGCCCTTCCCAGAGAATCACTTCTGGTTCAAAGCAAGCGTTTCCAACACCGACGAGTGGTTGAGCTGAAGTTGATTTCATCGCTTTGTTATTTGTTGTGTGAGAAAAACTTTACTAGAATGTTTTGTTGGAAATGATCTATAATCCAACGTGTATCCTCTTTGTCATTCCGGGTTGATGACTTGTTATATGTAATCAATGGTACATTTGCATATGCGTCCATGAACTCACGCCTGCTAGTGGTGTCCATACGAACAGTGTAGTGATTTTAGTTGCAAAACTTAGATAGTCCTAGTGATTTGTAGCTGCATATTTGGACAAATCGCAGTGTTACAAGGTTGACAAATGGCAATGTTACTAGATAAACAAATGTCAATCTTTCGAGTTTGAGAAATGGCAACATACCCAAAATGACAGATATGCAAATTTTACCCAATTGTTTGTATATGGTTGCACACGGGTCATGCAAAACAACCGTTTGCGTTGAAGGGATGCAGAAATCCTGCTCGGCATATTTTCCATTGGCTTCCTGGGGAAGCTGTCGGTTTGCATAACGGTGTTCTAACTAAAACGATTGCGATGAGTGTTTTATATTTAAAAACCGTTGATGTTTTTTTTCAAAAGAAAATCGTTTGATAAGTCTATACATTAAGAGAGAAAACCGCAAGTTTGTTCAAACCATAACTTTCATTCAGTCACACTGCGAATTTATATTCATATGATCGAGAATTCGAGATACGGTATTAAACCCCAAAAAAACTATTTCCGGCAGCGGCGGAGGCGGCGTGCCGTGCCGTCGTTGTTGTTGTCGTCCTCCGGACACCGTTTTTGAAATCTTCAAGGCAGCACAAAATGTTATTCACTTGTAAATCAAACATCAGGTCGTCGCGCGATCGACAGGCGGGGCACGGGAGGACGGCAACTGGCGCTGCTGAGAGGTAGTGGTCGACGGCAGCGTCCCATGCCGCTGAGGGGGGGGCGCACGGGCACGGGCATGGGCGCGGCGGGTGCAGCCAAACGAACGGGCACCGGCGCAGCGGTGGGTGGAGGGGCGCGCACGGGCGCGGCGGGTGTAGCCAAACACACGGGGGCCGGCGCCACGGTTGGTGGAAGGGCGCGCACGGGCATGGGCGCTGGCGCTGGCATGTACACGAGTCCACACGGGTCCGCGGAGACCTCGCTGAGGCCCGCGGCTTCCAGCTCTGTGATAGTGCTCGGCGACCAGCCCGTCAATGCTAGGGGGATGGTCGTGGGCGCAGGGATGGGAGCTGGGATGGGAGCGGGGGCAGCAACCGCCACGGCTAGCTTGTTCTGGGCCATGTCCATGAGGCCCCATTCCTCTTTATTTTCTATCTCCTATTGCTGGGAGTTGACTTCACCAAACTTGAAGACTAGTGGCAGCAACCGCCACGGCTAGCTTGTTCTAGGCCATGTCCATGATCATTCTGCGCCATGGTGGTGGAGGTCTGCAGGGGGGCATGGGAGGCAAAAAGTAAGACCACCCGTATTAAATAGCAGCTCGGGCGCCATTAATGGAGAGGAAGGCGGGCGGCCATGGAAGTCAACACTACAAAAAAATAGTCTTCTGTGATGATACGTGTTTGTCAAAGTAGGTCGCATTTTTTGTCATGCATGTACATTACCAAAATTGTCATCACGGAAGTGTCCACTTCCATGACGATAAATCGCGCGTCACAGAAGTGCTTTCATCAAGGGTGACCGACACATGGCATCCACCGTAACGGAACGCCGTTAAGCTATCGGGTCGGGTTTTGGATCCGATAACCCGTTAATGTACCGACCAATGGGAAATTTCCACGTGTAAAATTCTTATTAGCCGGACGAAACACATGTCACCGTCTGGGTCGATAGGCGCCTATGATATGTCGACACGCGTTACAGCCCACCATCGCCCATTTAGCTTACAAAGCCGCCCGCTTGACTTGGTCAAAAGTTAACGGGTCGCCCATGAAAAGCCCGTTAATGCCTCTTCAAGAATAGCCCATTTTACGGGCGGTTAACTCACGCCCGTTAGGGCAAGAAGGAAATCGCCCAACAACGCCATGTGCGCCGTCGAATATAACACCAGCCCATTTCACTTTTGGCCCATGTATGGCCCACGACGCCTTTTCGCCCATATGAGGCCTTTCAGATATTTCGCCCTTTACAGCCCACGGTGACTCTAGCCCATAATGAACAGTAATTTTCTTTGTACCCGTTAACGGCTCAGGATTTACATGGGCCGCTTCCAGCCCGTGTTAGCTTTCAGCCTATTGACGGCCCATACGTTCTTGGGCTCCTTTTCGCCCTCGACATTCCGCCCACATCGCTCGTTTCCCCTAATGGGCCAAATTCGCCCATGGCAAGAGTCGGCCCACATCGGCATGTTCCCCAAATGGGCCAAATTCGGCCCATGGAAAGAGTCGGCCCGTTACTGTCCTGTTACCCTAATGGGCCAAATTCGACCCATGGCAAGAGTCGGCCCGTTTCTGGCCAGCCCGTCCTATAATCTGGCCCATTAACGACCAGTAATGCCTCTGACATAATTAAGCTTTTGCAGTCCTGCGGCCTGTTAACGGCCCGTTACCGTGCTGGGCCGATACCAATTATGCCCGATTACGGCCCATGTAGACCCATTTATCCTACGGCCCGAGGCCCACCGATTACTGGTGAGGGAGTCCTGGATTAGGGGGTGTCTGGATAGCCGGACTACCATCATCAGCCGAACTACCATCAGCCGGACTATCATCATCGACCGGACTCCAAGACTATGAAGATACAAGATTGAAGACTTCGCCCCGTGTCCGGATGGGACTTTCCTTGGCGTGGAAGGCAAGCTTGGCGATACGGATATGTAGATCTCCTACCATTGTAACCGACTCTATGTAACCCTAGCCCTCTCCTGTCTATATAAACCGGATGGCTCTAGTCCGTAGGACGACAACAACCCTTACAATCATACCATAGGCTAGCTTCTAGGGTTTAGCCTCCTTGATCTCGTGGTAGATCCACTCTTGTAAACATCCACAATATCAATATCAATCGAGCAGGACGTAGGGTTTTACCTCCATCAAGAGGGCCCGAACCTGGGTAAAACATCGTGTCCCTCGTCTCTTGTTACCATCCGCCTAGACGCACAGTTCGGGACTCCCTACCCGAGATCCGCCGGTTTTGACACCGACATTGGTGCTTTCATTGAGAGTTCCTATGTGTCGTCACCGATAGGCGTGATGGCCTCTTCAATCGATAACGACGCAGTCCTGGGCGAGACTTTTCTTCCCGGACGGATCTTCGTATTCGGCGGCTTCGCATCGGGCCAACTCACTTGGCCATCCGGAGCAGATCGAAGCTACGCCCTGGCCGTCGTGTCAGGTTTGAAGCCTAAAGTTCACGGCCGATATCCGCGGGACATGATCTTCGATGGATCTCGAGCCACAGCCGAGCGTGCTGCCGCTGTCCACGATGGGCATGACCTAGCTCGCCGCCAGACAAGACCTTGAGGGCGACACGAATCCGCCCGACCTATAGTCCGGAGCCGATCGCTCGGATCGAGGACGGATGGCTGGACACCGCCGAGCTGCAACTTCTACGGGCGATGGAGCCGAACACTTACCTTGTCCCGCATAAAGCCCATGACTCGAGGTGCCGGACTCTGCCGGACTCAACCTCCTGCGCCCCTGCCAGTCGAATCCGATTGGGCACCGATCATGGAATTCACCGCTGCGGACATCTTTCACCACTCGCCCTTTGGCGATATCGTAAATTCACTGAAGCATCTCTCGCTATCCGGAGAGCCCTGGCCGAACTACGGCCAGGATGGTTGGGACGCAGACGACGAAGAAATTCAGAGCCCACCCACCACCCACTTCGTAGCCACCGTCGACGATCTAACCGACGTGCTAAACTACGACTCCGAAGACATCAACGGTATGGACGACGATGCCGGAGACAATCAAGAACCAGCGCCTATAGGGCACTGGAAGGCCGCCTCGTCCCATGACATACATATGGTGGACACCCCAAAGGGAAGCGATAACGAGGAACAACGGGACGCGACAGAGGATAATCCCGCCGATAAACAACCAAAACGGTGACGTAGACGCCGCCCTAAGTCCCGCCTCGATCAAAGCAGCATTCCTAACGACCCAGCAATAGAGCAGGGCAAACCAGCGGACGACGAACAGGACGAGCCGGATAATCAACCCCTTGACGGAGCAATCAACAGTCCGGACACAACACCGGAGCATAAGAACATACACAAAAGACTCGTCGCCACTGCAAGAAGTTTGAAGAAGGAAAAACGGAAGCTCAAGACAGCAGAAGACACGCTCAGAATGAAGTGGAGCAAAGTATTCAAGACTGCAGATAAATATGGCAATGGCCATCAAACAAAGAGCTACCCGAAACGCAAGTTGCTGCCAGAATTTGACGAGGAAGCCATAGAGCCTTCACAGTCAAAAAATAAAGAGGCCGCCTGTCGGGGAAGCTGATCGTGACCCACGAACACCTATGGGACCGGCGGACCGAGTCCCTTTCGGTTCGGTGGGGGGCGGAGACTGCACGAAGAGCAGATCGAGGCGATGCACACGAGCAGTTTACCCAGCTTCGGAGCTCTCCGGAGAGATAATACTCCTACTGCCGCTTGTCTGATTATCTTGTGCTCTTGCTAGGGAGAAATGAGAGCTACAAAACCTAGCTTGAGTGTTTCTAGTCTCGAATGAGTCGAACCAGCCCGAACCCCTTCTACGTTGCGCATGGGCCTCCTTTTATAGGATCAAGGGGTCACCAATAGGTGGCAACGTAGGCGAGGGCAAAATGGGATAAATGACTTGCGGTTGGTACAGCTACTTTGTACAGTGTATTCTACCTAACTCTGACGGCAAGGGACAAAAGCAATAAATGCCCGTCCATGTCGCCTAAACAGTGCAGAAAGGGACCGTCAGGGGCGCCACCGCTTGCCACGATGGCACTCCTGTCAGCGCCGCTTACCGCTGCTCTCCGCTGGCTGCACAGCCTCTTGACACGCATGCCTGAGATGGTCCCATGGCGACACGTTGGTGGATGAGCTGGAGCGGAGATGAAGAGGTTGCCTGCCGCGGCAAGTGCCTTGCCGCGGCTGAATCCTTGCCGCGCCCGGAAGCTTGTCGCTCACCAAGCCTTCCCGCAAGCTCCTCTTGCCGGGTCTTGTCTTCAAGGGCCTTGAGTGGCCTTCCCGGCAAGCTCCTCTTGCCGGGGCCTTGTCTTCTTGGCTTAAATACTTTGTTCTTGAATGGCTTCAAAGGAACCATGGAGGACCTTGGCGGTCACTAGGCAGGCCCTGCCGCGGGGTGCTGCGACTGCCCGTGCACGAGTTCGGGATACTAGGGTACCCCTACTCTAGTACACCGACAGGAGCCCCCGGGCCTGGGCCACACATGGTGCCGAGCGCTGTTGGGCCAGGCCCAAAACAGTGTACGGGCACGGGCGGCCTAGATCACGCTGTTACTTGCTCCGGACCCACCACGTCCCCCACGAACAGCACGCGTCGAACGTGGCGTCGTGGGAGAGATCGTGGGGGGCTTTCTTTAATTGGAAAACCGGAACGTCCGCCCCCTCTCCCTCCTTATAAACAGGGGAATCAGGGGCAGGTCGCCCACCTCGCCATTTGCTGTCCCATCTTGAAAACCACCGTTGCTCCCCCCCTTCTTCTCTAGCTCAAGAGGGCAACGCCCGCCTAACGCCACCAACGCCATCAATGCCGTCGGTCTCCTCCACCACCTCCGCCATGGCTCCGAAAGCCGACAAGGGGAAGGGCATGAAGTCGGCCGAGGCGCAGCGGCTCGCGGCGCTGTGAAAGGAGAGGGTTTTCCCCCCCAAATTGACGCGTGAAGGAGCTGAGGGAGGATACTACCTCTTCCGTCGACGGAGACGCGGGCGCATCCGCGCACGAAGGTACTCTCCGCAGCCGCATCAGAGTCAGCTTCGAGCGGGTACCCCTTCTTCGTGCTCTTCTTCTATTGCGGGCTCTGCCCGCCCTTCATGGAGTTCTTTTGCGATATCATGAATACCTACGGGTTTCGCCTCCTTGATTTCACCCCCAACGCTGTCCTGACCATGGCGGTTTTCTTACACCTCTGCGAAAACTTTGTCGGAGTCCACCCAAACGTAGCCCTTTTCCGCCACTTCTTCACGCCCCGCGTCGAGAGAGGAGAGCCACTTGCCGGAGGGATTGCTTGGATCTCCAGGATCGGCAAGAAAGAATCCTATCTGGAAGGAGAGCTCCGCAGCAAGTGGGAGGAGTGGAGAGCCGATTGGTGTTGGATCGTTGAGGAGAACCCGCAGCCCTTCACTGCCCAGCGCCAAACTCCCATAGTGCGCGGCAACGATTGGAGCAACTTGGCGCCGGAGGATGCTAGGTTGAAGATAGCTGTGACCCGGATCTTGCGCCTCAGGCTTGCCGGACTCACCGTAGGCGCAGTTGGCGCAGATTTCCTTCGCCGCCGCATCGCTCCCTTGCAGGAGAGGAGGAGACCTGCTTGGGAGTTCCAAAACCCGGCGGATATCATGAGGTTGCGCCCGGGCCTCAACTGGAATTTCACCGTCTTGGAGTTGGACGCAATGCTTCTGGAGTTGTTCAAGCATGACCCTGATCACCCCGAATGGTTCATGTTGCCAAGGGGAGTCGTTCCTTTATGCAACAATTCTTCGCTCGACCGCATCCGCGCCATGATGCCCTTGTGCGATTCACATGGGATCGTTCCAACCTGGCAAGAGCCTGCGGACGACGTCGTGCAGCAGTTCTTCGATAGCTTGGTAGAAGTGCCGATCCGCGCCGACGAGCAGAAGTGGCTCACCCGCGACACCACTGACACCGAGATGCAGCGCATCGCCACCAGGCTGGAGGAGGCGGCAGCAGCTGCTGCCGCTGGCGAATTCGGGTTCACCGTGGAGGAGGCAGAGGCAGCAGAGGCGGCAAGCCTTGCCGATCGAGAGGAGCTTGCCGGCGAGGAGGAGCAGGCCGAGCCCAAAGTTGAGCCGAGCAAGTCCGCCGAGGGCGCCTCGTCCACACCTTCAAGTAGCTTGCCGCGAGCGGAGCCCGCAACCCCACCAAGAAGGCGTCACCGCAAGGCCGGGGAAGTGACGGGGCGGCAGACGGGCCAACAGCCGCGGCGCCGTGCGACGCGCTCCACCGCGGCAAGCACTGTTACCGCGGGAGCGCCCCACTCTGCTGCAACGACTGAGGCGGGGTCCTCTCAGGCCACCGCTGCCACCCCCACCAAGCGGTCAAGAGAGCCCACTCCTCCGCCTCTTCGCACCGGAGGCGAGCCGGAATTTGAGATCTCCGCGCTCAGCTCCGACGAGGAAGAAGAAGAAGAGTAAGTCTCTATGCTGTGCTTGTATTTCTTCAATTTGGTTGCCTTGTCTTGTATCTGATTTGCTTCATTCTGAACTCTTTCCTTTTTCAGGACGCTGGTCCAGAGAGCGTCGAAGAGAGCCAAGACCCCGGTGGTTGTCATCGAAGACGATCCCCCCGTGGCGACAGGAGGCGCGTCTGAGACCCCCTTGCCGGACCCGGCAACCCTTCGTCAAAGCAGCCCCCAGCACAGCCCCCAGCGTAAGTATTTGGTTTATTTCTTACAGTTAGGCGTGCATGGGTGCTCCTTCTTTGCTGATATCCGACTTGTTGATTTGTGTAGGAGCAGAGCAGCCTCATCAGGAGGGCCCGGAAGCCGCTCCCGAAATACCATCTGCTTCAACTACGCCGCCAAGGGACAATTCCCCGGCAAGGGAACACTCTCCGACAAGGGATGCTTCTCCGACAAGGGAAGCCTCTCCGACAAGGGGCAGCGCCGGCGACCCTCCGGTGGTTGAGAATGCGGCCACAGATCCCATCGCAGGTAATCCCTTTAGACCGAAAATTTCCCTTGGGCTCTTTTTCTTCTGTTTTTCTTTTCGAACATTTGCTTGACTGTTCTTTCTTTTTCTGATCGTCAGATCCATCTGCAGCAGAGCCGATGGAGACTGAGGTCACCGGCAAGGAGGACGCGCGCGGCCACACTGACGACGTCGCCACCATGGAGGAAGAGGCTGGCGTGATGGGTCCGCCGGCGAAGAGGCCGCCAAGGCTGCCGCCGCAAAGGCTGGCGAGGGGTCTGGCGATCGTACTGACGACCCTGAGGCCGCAGGAGCGCCAGGTGCTACACCGACCGCCGATCCCTCCGCCACCGGTGCAGCGGCCAGTTCGAAGAGCTCCCCCGGCGCCTATCTCAAGGCCGGGCGACGGCGTTTTCATCAAGCTCCCCTGGGCGTCGAGCTCCAGGGCGCCGGTCGAAGGGGAGACCTTTGACGAAAAGCTGCTCGCCTCCGCTGGGCTGTCGCTGGTTGATGCGCCAAGCAGCAGCAGCGCGAAGTCTCGAGGAGGAGCAAAAGAAGCTGTTGTCGCTTCATCACGCTCGGACAAGCCAAGCTGTAGTCCCGGGAAGCACTTATCGCTTGGGCGGGAGCGGACATGGAGAAGCGCGCAGAAGAGCTCCGGTGCGCCAACCAAGAAGCTCTCCGGGACGTGGCAGAAGAGCGGGGGCGACTCGCTGAAGAGCGCACAGCCTTCATCCTTGAGAAGGCTGAGGTCGAGGAGCAGCAACGGCTTGCCGGCGAGAAGCTATCTGCGCAAGAAGGCGAGCTGGCGTAGCGGAAGATCAACCTTGACAGCTATGAGGAAGAGCTTGCCGCGCGCGAGGAATCACTTGGCGGAGCTCTCAAGGAAGCAAAGGACGCTGCCGCAGCTGCCGAGGCCGCCAAGAAAGAGCTGGAAACGAGAGGTGGCAGCCGAGGCCAACCTCCGTAAGAGCGGGCGAGGAGCTTGCTGCTGAAGCACGAAGCCGAGAAGGACGCCTACACTCTTGGCGAGTTGCAGGGCCGTCTTGCTGAAAGGATCAAAGAGCTCGACGCCGCCAAAGACTCCAAGGCAGACCTTGAGCTGAAGCTGACCACCCTGATGGAGACGCTGGATGGCGCCAAGGAGCGCGAGGTGGCCCTGTTGGAGACGATCAAGACCAACGAGGAGCTGCTGACAAGTGCCACGAACGCCCAAAACACCTTCAGAGAGAACGTGATGCACTGGATGGAGCTGGGGATGGTGGACCTTGGGTACTCCTCCGACGAGCGCCTCCAACCCAGCGCCAAGCTCAGCCTGTTCCTCAAGGGCGTGGTGACGGCTCTCCAGTGGCTCCGGGAAGAGATCCCAAAGCAGCTGGCCGAGGAATCGCGCCAGATCTGTGCGGGAGCTCTCCAGAAGATGTTGATGAAGGTGGCCTTCCGGAATCCAGGCCTCAACCTCAACGGCGTCCTCAAATCCTTGCCGCCAGATGCCGATGTGGAGGCGCTCAAAGCCCTTGTCACACCCATTGTGGACAAGGTGGGCAAGATCAAGCGGGTCGATGGCGACCGCGTAGACTAGGCCGCCAAATTTATCTTTCCCTTGTCGCTGCTGATCATGTTCAGAACAATTTATTAGATCTGCGACAAGTTATTTTGTAATATACTCTATCTTAGGCAATGATTGCAATGTTATTTCCTTTACTCGATTCCTTCCTTTGTATGTTTGTGCCCCACGCCTGTGGAACTTGTCGGCGGGCACCTTTTGTCATGAAGCGCCGAAGTGCGGAACGTCAAGAGTTCGTCAAGCGGTGCCGCCCGACATGCAACCTTGTCGCAACTAGTTGCAGCTCACTTAAGTTGTTGAGCGGACTCGAAACAAAGTAAGGGCGCAAACTAGCTACGAGTTGGTTCCTCCGCGCATAGGTTTTCCATACAAAGTACTATCGTTCGAGGAAAATAACTTAAAAATTTAAAAACTGATTGCTCAAACTTTGGCAACTTACCTTTTCTGTCGTTTGCTTACCGGTAAAGCGAAACTTCCTCGAGCGACGCTTGGCGGCCCACACCATTATCTTCTCCTTCCCCCCTGGTTAACTTGTGCGCGAGGGAACCTTCCTTTCTTTGAGAAGAAAGAAGAGAAAATAAAGTTATGGAGCCTTGTGGCTTGTTATTTCTTACCGGGTGTGGATGTTGCACAAAATGTCAGATAACACATGCAAATTGATTATGAAAGCATGAAATTGACAAGTTGTGCGCAACACATGAGCTTTACTTATGCACGGGGTCTGCGCCGCCTTTTGTACAAAGGATTACATGCTACATCGGCAAGACTTGTACAAAAAGGTGGTTGCGGAACAGGTTCCGCAACCGCGCTTCTATGGGTAAAACTTACGAAGATGCTCAATATTCCAGGAGTTGCTCACCGGAATGCCATCTTTCGTCTCAAGGCGGACAGCGCCAGGCCTAGTGACTCGTTTCACCCGATAAGGGCCTTCCCACTTCGGCGTCAACTTGTTGGAATTCTTGGCGGACTGAACGCGTCGAAGAACAAGGTCGCCTTCCTCGAAACTTCTGGCACTATCTTTGCGGCTATGGTAGCGGCGCAAAGCTTGCTGGTAACGAGCAGCTCGTACAGCGGCCTGAAGACGGTCCCCCTCAAGGAGCAACGCGTCATCTTGTCGCAGCTGCTCTTGCTCAAGCTCATCATAAGCGAGTATTCGAGGTGACCCGTATACGAGTTCCATGGGGAGAACTGCCTCTGCTCCATAGACTAGAGCGAAAGGTGTCTGGCCAGTGGCTCGATTTGGCGTCGTCCTAATCGACCAAAGAACCACCGGCAGCTCCTCAATCCAGTTTCTTCCGCACTTGCGCAGCCTGTCGAAAGTTCTGGTCTTGAGTCCTCGCAGCACTTCAGCATTTGCCCTCTCTGCTTGACAGTTACTTCTCGGATGAGCAACAGAAGCAAAGCAGATCTTGGCGCCAAGATCTTGGACGTACTGCATGAAGGTGCGGCTCGTAAACTGTGTGTCGTTGTCGGTGATGATCCTCTTAGGAATCCCAAAACGTCAAACAATTGACCTGAAGAACTTGACTGCTGACTGTGCTGTCACCTTCCTCACTGCTTCCACTTCCGGCCACTTTGTGAACTTGTCGATTGCGACGTACAAGTACTCAAAGCCCCCGACAGCTCGGGAAAGGGGTCGAGGATGTCGAGCCCCGCATCAAAATGGCCAGGATAAAGGGATCGTCTGGAGAGCTTGAGCTGGCTGGTGTATCTGCTTGGAATGGAACTGGCACGCTTCACACTTGGTTACTTGTGCAGTTGCATCCTGGAGGGCTGTCGGCCAGAAGAAACGTTGCCGGAAAGCTTTGCCGGCAAGTGCTCTTGCGCCAATGTCGTGACCACATATGCCTCCATGTATCTTTGCCAACAGCTTCTGTCCATCTTCCTGGTGAATACACTTCAATTTCACACCGTTGAGTCTTCTTCTGTACAGCGTGTTGTCGACAAACTGATACATACTTGACTGCCGGGCTACTCTCTCCGCTTCTTCTTGCTCTTTGGGAAGTTCTCCTGTCTGAAGGAAATGGACAATCTGCTGTGCCCATGCTGGAGCTTGTGGCTCGACAACAAGGACTAAAGGCACATCTACTGCTGCGGGAATATCCGCTTCGACGGCAAGAACCTGCGGCTCGGCCGGAGCTTGAGGTTCCCCGGCAAGCTTGCCGGAGCAAAACTTGTCGGGAGCGTCTGCTTCAACGAAACAAACCCTGGGGCCTGTCGGAGCAGACTGCTCCTCAGCACTCTTGGTGTTGATCTTGGGGACCTTCATGGTGGTGGCTTCGGGTAGCTCTGCCGGAAAATAGTCGCCAGAAATCAACTTCCTCTTCTTGTTCTGTCCAGTTGATGGCGTTATAGTTGGTTGAGTCAGCTTGAGCACAAAAATCCCTGGTTCCACAGGTAACTTGAGTGCGGCGCACTTCGACAGGCCATCAGCAATATCATTCTGAGCTCTTGGAACATGTTCCATTTGCAGGCCTTCAAAGTGTTCTTCTAGCTTTCTCACCTCATCAACGTAGGCTTCCATCAACGGACTCTGATAATCTTTGTTCACTTGGCGGACGACAAGCTGCGAGTCACCCCAGACAACGAGCTTCTTGATCCCAAGGTCTACCGCAATCCTGAGACCGGCAAGCAAACCTTCATACTCTACTGTATTGTTTGTTGCTTGCTCCTTGGAAAGTGCATTTGGACTATGTACTTGAGGTGCTCTCCGGTGGGTGCGACGAGCAGCACGCCCGCACCAGCGCCTTGCAGCGAGAAGGCACCATCAAAGTACATCAGCCACTCTTTACTTGCTTCCTTGACGGGGATACTCGTCTCTGGAATTTCTTCATCTTGCGTCGGCGTTCATTCTGCTATAAACTCTGCCAATGCTCTGCTTTGGATAGTTGAAGTGCTTTCAAACTTGAGGCCAAAGCTTGACAGTTCCAGTGCCCACTCGACAATCCTGCCTGTTGCTTCTGGATTTTGCAGTATCCTCTTCAGCGGAAATCGAGTGACAACTGTGATCTCATGTGCTTGGAAGTAATGGCGCAGCTTTCTCGAGGCCATGAGGAGGCCGAAAAGCAATTTCTGCACACCAGAGTACCTTGACCTAGCCCCCTGCAGAAGGGAACTGACAAAGTAAACTGGGCGCTGCACCATCCTTTTCTGCATCTTCTCGCAATCCTGCGTAGATACGTCCTTGTCGGGACCAGAGCTTGTTGGTGAAGCCCCCTGCTTGTCGCTGGATGCATCTGCCTTGGTTGCCGGCTCATCGTCTGCCTCCCTTTCCGCTACTAACGCAGCACTAACCACTTGATTGGTTGCCGCTATGTATAGCAGCAACTTCTCTTGTGGCCTAGGTGCGACAAGTATTGGAGTGGAGGACAGGTACCTCTTTAAGTCCTGCAGCACAGCCTCCGCTTCGAGTCCATTTCATTGGACCTACCTGTTTCAAAATCTTGAAAAATGGCGTATGCGCTCAGCAGACCTAGAGATAAACCTGCTGAGAGCAGCCACGCAACCGGCAAGTCTTCTACATCCTTGACGTGCTTTGGTGCTTCAATCTACTCAATGGCCTTGATCTTGTTGGGCTTGGCTTCAATTCCCCGCTGAGACACGAAGAACCCGAGAAGCTTGCCGGAAGGAACTCCAAACACGCACTTCTCGGGGTTGAGCTTGAGGTTGATCTTGCGCAGATTTGCAAAGGTCTCATCTAAATCTTGAACCAGAGTTGCCCTGTCCTTGCTTTTGACCACTATGTCATCCATGTAGGCTTCTACATTTCTATGCATTTGGGGCTCAAAAGCGTCATGGACTATTCTTGCAAACGTTGAACCAGCATTCTTTAGCCCAAAAGGCATCCGTATAAAACAGTACGTGCCACATGGGGTGATGAATGCGGTTTTCTCTTCATCCTCTTCTGCCATGAAGATCTGATGATATCCTGAGTACGCATCAAGAAATGAAAGCAAATCACATCCAGCCGTGGAGTCAACAATCTGGTCGATGCGCGGCAAGGGAAATGGGTCTTTGGGACAAGCTTTATTAACATCTGTGAAGTCGATACGTAGTCTCCATTTCCCATTCGCCTTTATGCATAACTACAGGATTGGCCAACCACGTAGGATGGAGCACTCCTCTGACAAGGCCTGCTGCTTCCAGTTTCTTGATCTCTTCTGCAATGAATTCTTGGTGCTCCACTGCCTGCTTCCTAACTTTCTGCTTGACGGGCCGCGCATGAGGACAGACAGCTAGGTGGTGCTCAATTACTTTCCTGGGAACACCGGGGATGTCAGACGGTTGCCATGCAAACACATCGACATTCGCCCGCAGGAAAGCAACGAGCGCGCCTTCCTATTTAGGGTCGAGAGTGGCATTGATGGTGAAGGTACCACCAGTGCCGTCCTCCTTGGCGGGCACCCTCTTGGTCTTTGGCGGATCTGCCATCGTCTTCTTGCACTTGCCGGTGGAGCTCGACGGTGCGTCCTCGACGGTAGCGCAGCACTCCGAAGAGGTGCGCTTGCCGGAGTGGGCATCAGAGCTCTTGCCGGACAAAGTGGTCTTCTTCTTCCCCCCGGGAGCTTCAGCGGCAAGTGATTTGCTATCTGTCGCAGCTGTTGCCTCCCGGTAAATCTTGTCGGCGCAGATAAGAGCATCTTTCTTGTCGCCATGAACATAAATGACACTTATCGGGCCTGGCATCTTGAGCAAGTTGTATGCGTAATGAGAGGCTGCCATGAACTTGGCGAGTGCTGGACGGCCAAGTATCCCATTATAAGGTAATGGAAAATCAGCAACGTCGAACGTGACCCTCTCAGTCCTGAAGTTTAGCTCGCTGCCAAATGTTACCGGCAACGTGATCTTCCCCTTCGGCTTGCTCCTTCCTGGATTGATTCCTTGGAATGTGCCAGTCTCTTCGAGCTCGCTGTCAGGGATTTGAAGCTTCTGGAGCACTGCGGAGGAGATCAGGTTTAAGCCGGCCCCGCCGTCAACTAGCATCTTGGTGATCTTGAGGTTGTGGATAGTTGGCGAGACCAACATCGGCAAGCACTCGACCGCAGTTATGCGATCAGGGTGGTCCTCAATATCAAAGATGATAGGCGTGCTGGACCATTTCAGAGGCCTGCGTGATTCTACGGATGGTTCTGCCGCATTAACCTCCCGCATCCATTGCTTGAGTTGGCGGTGTGAAGTATGCAGAGAGGCACCGCCGTCAACGCAGAGGACCTCTGTTGCTTTCTGAAACTCCTGCTCATCAGTTTCGTCATCCTCCATATCTTCATCGTCATCATCGTCTTCATCCTTGTCGCGGCGGCGGGGAGGTCTGTCTCCTTGCCGCTGTTTGGCCTTGCCGCAGCGTCCTCCGCGGCCGGGTCGCTTCTTGCTAACTCCCCCAGCACCTTCCTGGGCCTTCTCCTTGTCGCGCCGCTCGTACTCAGCCTTCTGCTGTTCAACAAGCTGCTCGACCTTCTTGCAGCTCTGGAGGTCATGGCCCTTGGTACGGTGGATCTTGCAGTACTGTTTGTTGCAGCTGTCCTGCTTGTCGGCGGCAGCCACAGCTTGGCGGTCAGTGACAGCGGCAATCTCCTTGCCGGAGCCACCAACCTTGGCTTTCTTGGCGGCACCACCGTTGCCGGACTGCTCGACAACTAGCACTTCTTTGCCCTTCTTCTTTCTGTTGTTCCGCCGCCGGCTCTTTTTCGCCGGGGCAGTCTCCTCACTATCAGATCCTGCTTCTGCATTCTCTCCTGGGAGTCTTCTTCCTTCCTCAGCACATGCACACTTGTCGGCCAAGGCATACAGCTCACTGACGTCCTTGACTTTGCACATCGCCATCTCCTCCCTCATCCTGCGGTTCCGCAGGTTCTGATGAAACGCTACCGATCACCGCATGCGGTGGTGGACATCTGGAATGTTGTAGTGCACACGGCTGAATCTCTGGATGAACTTGCGCAGGGACTCTCCTTCCTTCTGGGCGAGCAGGTGAAGGTCGCTCTCTTGGCCATGAGGCTTGTGGCCGCCCGTGAAGGCGCCGACAAACAGATGGCATAGATCTGCCCAAGATGATATGGAGCTGTCCGGCAAGTGCATGAGCCAAGATCTGACATTGGGCTTGAGTACCAGCGGGAAGTAGTTGGCGAGGATCTTGTCGTCTCGTCCCCTCGCAGCCTCGCACCGCGATGGTGTAGATGCTGAGGAATTCGACGGATGCGCCCCGCCATCGTATTTCTCCGCACGTCTCGCTTGAAATTTTTCTTGTCGGGCCATCGACCTGCCGCAGCTCACGAAAGTGAACGCAGGGCAACCTACCGCGTCTGACAAGTCACCGGTTCCCACGGGCGCATGCACGTCGACAGAGGGCCCAGCGCGCTGGTCGGATTGACGCCACGCTTCTCTTCGGCGCTCGATGCGAGTTCGAGAGTCTTCTTGTTGCCGTTCTTGAAGAACTTGGCGCTGATCACGGCGAGCTCGTGGATCCGATGATGCGGTGGAGTCGCTGTCGAGGTGGATCCGACGAGCTTGTGATCTTGGCCTTCTGGATGGAGAGTGCATGGTGGTTGCACCCCCATAGGTTTCGTCGCCACCGGCTCGTGCCTTGTCGTCTCGCCGCGGCAAGGGTGCAGTTGGTTGTCATGAGTACGCCGTTGGCAAAGCCGATGAGACTCGATGGTGGCCTCCATTCATCGACCTTGTCGGCTGTTGGAGGGTAGTCTAGAAGCGCTTGAGCTCGCCAAGGCTTCCGCTGGAGTGGTGGGTGGCAATGGCGATGGTGCGAGGAGCGGATATGCTCGGACTTCTAACTAAGTTAGAAGGAGCAAGATCCCGCCCAGCGATCGCATTTCGCCGCGGATGTCAAGGCGTGCACGCTGGTCTTGAGGGCTTCGGGATCCTCCAGCTTGGCCTTGATCCAACGAGCGTATGGTATTATGAATACCATGACGCTGTCGGTCCCGCGCCTCCTGAGATGGGCGCGGAACATGTACGGACGCCGAAGTCTGCGCTGCCTTGTCCTTGGACTTGGTAGCGTCATGAGCGCCCTCGTCGACGCCCGCTCTTTCGCCAGCGTCTTCCCCGCCATCCGTTTGCTCCGGCGGTGGCGGGATCGACGTGGACGGCTCCGCTACCGCCGAAGCCTTCTGCTTCGGTGGCATGTCGATGAAGATGATGAAGATGTTGCTCGTGTGAACGCCGGATCAGGTTCACACAGCCTCGACGCCCCCTACCTGGCGCGCCAAAGATGTCGGGGAAGCTGATCGTGACCCACGAACACCTATGGGACCGGCGGACCGAGTCCCTTTCGGTTCGGTGGGGGGCGGAGGTTGCACGAAGAGTAGATCGAGGCGATGCACACGAGCAGTTTACCCAGCTTCGGAGCTCTCCAGAGAGATAATACTCCTACTGCTGCTTGTCTGATTATCTTGTGCTCTTGCTAGGGAGCAATGAGAGCTACAAAAGCTAGCTTGAGTGTTTCTAGTCTCGAATGAGTCGAACCAGCCCGAACCCCTTCTACGTTGCGCATGGGCCTCCTTTTATAGGCTCAAGGGGTCACCAACAGGTGGCAACGTAGGCGAGGGCAAAATGGGAAAAATGACTTGCGGTTGGTACAGCTACTTTTGTAACATCCCAAAATTCTAAATTTTGGAATGTTGTATTAGATAAATAACTATGCTTGTTGTCTGATTGCTTGTTTGATTGATTGAGTGAAACTGAGTGGAATTTGAAAACTTTTGAAAATTTGGATGAGAGGGAATAAAATGACTTCCCCAAAACTATCCCCTTTGCCCTTTTTGGATCTCAGTAAATTCAATTCCATTCCAACACCAAAACCCTAGAGTGAAGATGAAATGACTTCTTCCATTTGAAATGAAAAGGGTTTTGAAAAGATTTGAATTTCATTTTGAGAATATTCCAAATTCAAAACTTTATGCAACTCAATGATTTTCATGAGGGAAGATAAGATGACTTCTTCAATTATATGAAATATGAGTTGGAAGTTAAAAAGTATCAAATTGAAAGTCATTTGAAAGAGCCTTGAAACCCCCTTTCAAATTTGAGTTTTGGAATTTGAATTCAAACTTTGGGAATCATTTCAAAAAAAAACTAGGCCTGATAAATACTTGAGCAAAAGTATGAGAGGAGTAAACATGACACTCCAAAAATATCAGAGGAAAACAATGCCAAAAGTTTTGAATTCAAATAGAGTTTTATTTGAATTTGGAAAAAAATGAATTTTTATGAACTTTGGATTTTGCCCTCTGAAAAATGTTCAAATGATAGGGAATATTCCCCTGATCATTTTGATATATATATGTCATATATAAAATATTTATATTTCATTTTATAACTCTGTTTTTATTTTCAAAAAATAAATAAATTGGAAAAAGGGGAAAACCCTCAGCACTACCAAAGCATCGGCCCAACAAGGGCAACCCATCAAGACTGCCCACCAGCGGCTTAACGAGCCACCGCGAGCCAGCCGACAGCCCGCACAGCCTCAACTGCTACCGCTGTTGCCTGACGCCACCGCACCCTCCTCTCTCTCTGCCAAAGGGCCCCACCTCCTTCAACCCCCGCCCACGCCACCTCGCCCACGGATCCCGAAGCGATCCGGGATTCGATCCAGCCTCGATTCACCCCCGCCCAAGGTGAGGCCCCGCCTATAAGAACCCTCCCGACCACCGGAGAGGCTAACGACTCGCCGCCGAGCCGCCACGATTTAACGCCGTAAGTCACGGAGCTTCCTCCCGTCCGATCCCAATCCTACGGCTAGGATTAGAACCCCCGAAGGGGTACGCGCTTTTAAATAAAACCGGGTTTTTACCCCGGTTCGTTCCGGTTTAATTTTTAGTTAGGTGTTATTATTAGACCGGCCCGATTCGTTTAACCCTAGGGTCGTTTTAGTTATATTACGCTCAGTGCGTTAGTTAGGCCCGTTAGCCGTTTTTTCTTTTATTTTCATTTTCTGTTTTAACAGAATAGTTTCAGATTTGAAAAATTCAAAACTTTTATTCTACTTAATATTTTTAAGTGATTATTTTTTTTGTTGGTTTGCAAATTTGTTATAGTTTCTGTAGAAAATATATTTAGCTATGTTAAAATTATTTAGAATTGCTTTAATTTAGATTTAGTCAGAATTGTAAATCTGCTATAAAATGAGCTAGGAAAATTATTTTTTAATGATTCTTTTTGTCCCAACTTTATTTTGACATTGCCTAACCGTAGGAATTAATTTGGGTATTTTAGGATTAATAAAAAAATAGTTTTAAGCAGAATCTTGTTATTCTTAATTAATTAACTAGCTACTGTTTTCCTATTATTTTAATTAGTAAATAAATTTATTTTTCACATATTATTGATTAGTCTAGGTTAGTTTCTGTCACTTTAGAGCATGAACTTTTATTTATAATAAATAAAACTTTTATTTTATTTTTCTTAATAGAAAATTGAATTAGGCCTAATAGGAGTTTTATGATAGCTTTTAAATTGATTCTTTTTGCTCCTAGTTGCATGATGCATTCTTTTCGTTAAGTTAACAAAATCTCATGCTTAGGTTATGTTAGAAAAAAATTTGTTATGTAAAACTATTTTTAGTTGTTGCTTGAAATAGGAAGATTTTGTGTTGGATTTCTTTGAGTTTTCTTTTGGGTTTTGATTCGTTTGTTTTGGTGTGTTATGTTACTATGCTATTGTGTTAAGTGATCATATGCTATGTGCTTATTATGGTTATTGTCTGCCTCGGTAGAAATTTCGGAGTGCGAAGTTTGCTACCACGAGTCCCTAGTTTTCGAAGATCGTCAGAAAGGCAAGTTCACTTTGACCATGCTTTCATACCTATGTTTTTATTGCATTTAGTGGCATCTTTGCAACCACCCTCAAGAGTGTTATTGAATCCTTGTAGTTGAGTAGTATGCATGAGGCAGGAACCCATCACCCTGCTACCAAGCCCGGACGTTATTTATTTTATTGCTACGCTATAGTAGACGGGTTTGGTATGAGTGCACGAGAGTGGTGTGAAGAAGGAGGACTCTACGCCGATGATGATAACTCCATGATGGCATCTGCAAGGACTGCATCTTCAAGGCCTCAAGACTTCAAGACTCGAGACAAGAATTCAATACACACTCATCGGGTGAAGGACGGTTGACGGGCACCCCGGAGAAACCAAGTGGTTGGCCGGGATGCATGGAGAAGCGCCATGACATCTTATGGAAAGCTTCACCTGCACTCAAAGAGACGGAAGAATACTTCATGCCCGGAAGCTTATCTGTGCAACCGCAAGTCATTATGGGCTCTGGCTTGGTTGACCTTAGTGGTGACTCTGGCTGGGACGATGCTAGCAGATGTAGAACTACGGTAGGATGGGATGAGCACCGGACAAAGGGTCGAGGAACTCTTCTAAGACCATGTTTTGGTCATCTTGTTCTCAAACACCCTCAAGTGCGAGAACGTAAAGAGAGGGATCGAATCTTGCGGGAAAAGTGTACAAACCTCTCGCAGAGGGTTAAAACCTAATCGATTAGCCGTGTCCCCGGTTACGGACAATTTGAGCCTCTAGACTTGGATCTATCTCTAACTCTCAACACCGGATCGATAACTTAATTGTGGGCAACTTATGATGAATTTGGGCTATGAGACATCGGTTGGCGGAACCATGTCATGATAGAAAACTCTATAGTACAGACTTCATTTATTCCTTTGATGTAGGGAAAATAAAACCAGTTTTTACGCAAACAAAACTCAGATACAGAGCCACAAAGCCATACTGCATATAGTATAGTTTATCATCTGTTTTCTCTTATTGTGATCTTGCCGGTACATTCAATGTAATCGACCTACACGGCTGCAACGTATCATGTTGCGAGATATTTCCTCGACGAGTAAGAGTTACGATACAGTGGTTACGGTCTACACTCAACCTGCCGATGGCGTTGATGGGACTCCACACCCGACTATTTGTTTCATTGTGACTTATGAGGTATATATCAGTTTTACGTTAATTATACATGTGATTGCACTTTGATATATACATTGATGTACCGTGTGCCAAAGATACCGATCCGTGGATGGCACAAAGAACATAGAGGCTTGACCGTCTGAGGTCGGGTCGCTACAACTTTGTACAGTGTATTCTACCTAACTCTGAAGGCAAGGGACAAAAGCAATAAATGCCCGTCCATGTCGCCTAAACAGTGCAGAAAGGGACCGTCAGGGGCGCCACCGCTTGCCACGATGGCACTCCTGTCAGCGCCGCTTACCGCTGCTCTCCGCTGGCTGCACAGCCTCTTGACACGCATGCCTGAGATGGTCCCATGGCGACACATTGGTGGATGAGCTGGAGCAGAGATGAAGAGGTTGCCTACCGCAGCAAGTGCCTTGCCGCGGCTGAATCCTTGCCGCGCCCGGAAGCTTGTCGCTCACCAAGCCTTCCCGGCAAGCTCCTCTTGCCGGGGTCTTGTCTTCTGCGGGCCTTGAGTGGCCTTCCCGGCAAGCTCCTCTTGCCGGGGCCTTGTCTTCTTGGCTTAAATACTTTGTTCTTGAATGGCTTCAAAGGAACCACGGAGGACCTTGGCGGTCACTAGGAAGGCCCTGCCGTGGGTGTCATGATCGCCTGATGCACGAAGTTCGATACTAGGGTACCCCTACTCTAGTACACCCACACCGCCTGGCTGGATAGATGGCCAGATGACAGGCCAAAAGCGACAAGCGGGGCCGCACACAAGCCGAATTATAATCCTGGGAAAACGGACGGCCCAACTAGGTCCATCTACGGGCCAAAAAGAGGGCCCCAAGAAGTAACACAACACGACAAGTGTTCGAAGACAATGACACACCCAATATAGGGCGCCAGACACCCACTATGTTTTACCGATGAGGTGCTGGATCATGAATTTCCAGCAGGGTTCAAACCCATAAACATAGAGGCATACGACGCACAAATGCACCTTTGAGTCCGGATAGAAGATTATATACTACACATACACATGGCTAGAGGAGATAATCTCCACGCCATAAAATACCTACCCCTCAAGCTCAAAGGGCCAGCTCGGCATTGGCTCAAAAGCCTCCGAGAAAACACTGTTGGAAGTTGGGAAGAGCTTGAGGACGCGTTTAGAGCAAATTTTCAAGGGACTTATCTCCGCCCTCCGGATGCGGACGATCTGAGTCATATAACCCAACAGCCCGGAGAGTCGCCACAAGAATTTCGAACCGGTTCCTTACCAAAAGAACCAAATAGTCGATCGTCCGGACGCGAAGCCTTAGCAGCTTTTAAACACAACGTCCGAGAAGAATGGCTCGCCAGACACCTCGCCTAGAGAAGCCAAGAACAATGGCCGAACTAATAAGTTTCATGACGCGCTTTTATGCTAGAGAAGCCAGCCGGGCTAGCAAGATGCAGCACCAGCGACCCGAGTACATCCGAGATCGTAGATGGAACGGAAAGTCACTACAGAAGGATCAGCGCCGGAATAAAGAAAAAGCCCAAAGGGCACGGCGGTCAACGCCGGATTCAAAAGCTCGCGGCCAAACAATAAAACACGGCCTCTTAAGGACAACAGAGACGAGCTATCAAATTTAAACAAAATTTTAGATCGGATATGTCAAATCCACAGTACCCCTGGAAGGCCTGCAAACCATACCAACCGAAATTGTTGGGTTTTTAAACAGTCCGGCAGACTCAACGCCGGACACAAGGGGCTTGATGCACCAAGCGAAGACGATGACGAACCCCACCAGCAGAGCACCGGAAGTCAAAAGACTTTCCCACAAGAAGTCAAAACAGTAAATTCGCTTCACGTGATAGTACGGAAAACCAACACGGCACTCGCTAAGACAAGTGTCGCACGGTCCACCCCAGTGGAACACCGAGATTGGATGTCAAAACCAATCACTTTCGACCATCTGGATTAGTCCGTATATCCGGAGCGCAGGATAGACTGCCCTGATATTGGATCCCATAATAGACGGACTGCAATTCACGCAGGTTTTGATGGACGGCGGCAGTGACTTAAACCTGCTATATCCGGACACAATCCGCAAGCTGGGATAGACCCTACTACAATTCGGCATAGCCGCACTTCCTTCAAAGGAGTGGCGTCGGGCCCTTATGCCAGGTGCACAGTTTCATTATTACTAGAAGTTGCGTTAAGGTCACCTGACAACTTCCGACGAGAAAAGCTAACCTTTCATGTCGCCCCATTTAAAAGTAGCTATCAAGCATCACTGGGACGGCAAGCTTTCGTCCGCTTCAATGCAATACCACATTACGCGTCTCTTACGCTTAAAATGCCCGGTCCACGTGGCATCATTTCATTAAAAGGTCGCCTGAGACTCCGGACACGGCCGGATCGGTCCTAATAAATAAGCTTAGGGCTACCTAGCCGCACACCCCTTCACAAGGGTTTGCACATATAAGCCATAATGAGCTAGCATAGGCTCAGCTTTATTAATCTATATTTCAATTTTTATGCACTTTCTCGCATCCATTTCTTTTCCAACCAAGTTCCTCTCTTTTTACAGATGAACAGCGTGCACACCCGCCCAGTGATACGGCACAACGGAGACACAGCGCAGACGCAAGTAGGGACCCGCTGTTGCAAGGACTCTTTTCGCACTAAGACCCTACGTAAACCTTTCTTATCGCCTCTTGTTGCTATAATCCCTGGTTTATCATTATAACCAGAGTGGAGATCAAGCGTTTGGGCATCGGCCGCGCCTGTAAGAACCTGCCTGCATTCGGACACAAGGGGCTTAGGGCTTTGTTTTGCCCGCTATTATAAAGACCGAACACCTTCGGAGTGTTCCGCCTCGAGTTAGGCCTTATATGCATCAGCTCAATCATGTCTTTGGTCAAATGTTGGGTTTGCCTGCCTCGTGTTTTGCTGCCTTTACGCTCAGATCATCGGCTAACGCTGCTCCAGGAGAACTATCATGTTGTGCCCCAATTCGGCCGGGCGAGCACCTCAAGAGAGAAAGCCGAAAACTGACCGTCATGATACAGAGAGACTGGTCAACCACTCGATCGACCATGGGAATGTTTAGGATTCCTCCGCTGACGAAGGGCCGCTTTCCGCCAGCACATACGCCGCCCCAAATTCGAGAGCGCTGTGCCCTGTGGGCTAGGTGGTAGCCCCACCCTCGAACTCCATGGCTAAGTGAAAGTGATAAAGCATTACAGTCCGTTGCCTCGCTTGCTACGCTACCACCTCCTTTACAGACCGAGACGCCGATTAAGTGTGAAAATGCGCTTATTTTTTATGAATAATTTCGCACCTTTGTGCGTGGGGGCTGAAGCCGACGACTGCCATCTTTCAGGTTATACACACGTATACATGAACGGCCGCATAGGAGATATTTATTACTTGAACGCACAAGTATAAAAGGCGCTTACATCATATAAACGTTCATTCGAACGTAACATTTTTTGAGCACTGCGACTCTATTACACGAGCACCACGCAAAGACTTCGCCAAAATAGTGCTCGTGGGTAACCGGTTATCATCCGAACCCGGGTCGCAATAGCGGTGGCATCCATCTCGTCCAATGTGTCTTCACACGGGCGAAGCGCCATCCGCGCACCTCTATGCAGGCCGACCGCTTCATCGCTTTGATATGCGGCACCACCCCAAGAAATTGCTGCAATAAGCCAAAGTAACTCTTCGGTCAGCCTATCCGGACAGATATGGGACACTATATCCGCTATAGCAAGTCTTGACAACCTATTTAGCTCAGCCCACTCGCCAAACGGTCGGTCAGCGGAAGTGAACGCCCGGACTATGGAATTGAGACCAAAACAGCTCTTCCGCTCTTGTGATCCTTCCGGCTTCAAATGCGCAACGGCATCCGCCGCACTCGCTGCTAAGTCCATATAAGGGTCCTCTGGACCCCACAGCTTGGCCCACCGAGCATAGTTTGATCCAGAAACCTTCGGCGCAGCGTAAAAGGCTTGCTACCACAATATCTCCGGCCCGGCGCAGTTTTTTCTTTACAGCCCGCATTGCAGAGCGGGCATCCTTGGCTTCGGCGGTGGCCTTCCGCAGGTCTTCTTGTTCGCTTAGGCGCTCCTTCCCAAGAGCCTCATTGCGTCGGTAGCATCTTTTAACTTCAAGGCCATTTCGCTATCTCTTCCCTGCTCCGCAAGTGTGTGACCCTTTCGCCGCTTAACTCGGCCGCCTCGAGGTCCGCCAGACATTACTCCTTCCGCCTGCTCCTTGGCTTGAGCAAGTTCGCCCGAAGGCTCTCGACAAGAAGCTGCACTATCTCGCATTTCATGCACATGTTGTAAGGAGCTGGCTTCGCCTCCTTACCAAGTGACCGCCAAGAAGAACACTTACCTTGCGACTCATCAAGTCGCTGTTGACCAGCGTGATGTCCGTGATCCGCAACATCGAAGTTGCCGCTTTAGTTCAGCAACTCCATCACCCGCTGGCCCCTGCATAACCCACCACCTGCATCGGCACGACGGGAATTTAAACTCATGATTTGATCCTCGCACGCCGTCGATTTCGACAACCTACCGAGTCTCGTGGGCTACTATCTATACAAAGCATTCTATATGCAAAACTGTTAAAAGGTGTGTCATTTTTACGCACTCAAACCCCGCCAAAGAAACTCCCCGACGGCATCGCAACCCGCCTTCATCGGGCGGATGAAATCCTTTCAATCACCATGCTCATCAATGCGTGATGATCTTCTGAGATAGATGTCGGGGAACGTAGCAGAAATTCAAAATTTTCCTACGTGTCACCAAGATCTATCTATGGAGAAACAAGCAACGAGGGAAGGAGAGTGCATCTACATACCCTTGTAGATCGCTAAGCGGAAGCGTTCAAGAGAACTGGGTTGAAGGAGTCAGATTGCTGTGATCCAAATCACCGGAGATCCTAGTGTCGAACGGACGGCACCTCCGCTGCTCAACACACGCAGAGACGTTCGGGTGACGCCTCCCACGCCTTTGATCCAACAAGGAGAGAGGGAGAGGTTGAGAAAGACTCCATCCAGCAGCAGCACAATGGCGTGGTGGTGGTGGAGGAGCGTGGCAATCCAGCAGGGCTTCGCCAAGCACCACGGGAGAGGAGGAGGAGGAGAGGCAGGGCTGCACCAATAGAAGGAGAAGTTCTCATGTGTTGGGCAGCCCCCAAGCCTCAAGTATTTATAGGGGAGAGGGAGGGGGCTGCGCCCCCTCTAGGGTTCCACCCTAGGGGCGGCGGCCAGCCCCAATCCCATCCGGGTGGCGGCTGTGTGGAGGGGAGAGGGAGGCGCATCAGTATGGGCCCCAAGGCCCATCTCGCCTTAGGGTTTGCCCCTCTCCTCTCCTCAGCGCCTTTGAGCCCCTTGTGGGGTGCACCAGCCCACCCGGGCTGGTTCCCTCCCACACTTGGCCCATGCAGCCCTCCGGGTTAGTGGCCCCACTTGGTGGACCTCGACCTCCCGGTGGTCCCAGACGCTACCGAAAACCCAAACTTTTCCGGACCAAAACAGGACTTCCCATATATAAATCTTTACCTCCGGACCATTCTCGAACTCCTCGTGACGTCCGGGATCTCATCCGGGACTCAACAACATTCGCAACCACATACAAACTTCCTTTATAACCCTAGCGCCATCGAACCTTATGTGTAGACCCTACGGGTTCGGGAACCATGCGCATATGACCGAGACATTCTCCGTCAAGAACCAATAGCGGATCTGGATACCCATGTTGGCTCCCACATGTTCCACGATGATCTCATCGGATGAACCACGATGTCAAGGACTCAATCGATCCCGTATACAATTCCCTTTGTCTAGCGGTATTGTACTTGCCCGAGATTCGATCGCCGGTATCCCGGATACCTTGTTCAATCTCGTTACCGCAAGTCTCTTTCCTCGCTCCGCAACACATCATCCCGTGATCAACCCCTTGGTCACATTGTGCACATTATGATGATGTCCTACCGAAAGTGGGCCCAGAGGTACCTCTCCGCTTACACGGAGTGACAAATCCCGCCTCGATTCGTGCCAACCCAATGCACACTTTCGGAGATACCTGTAGTGCACCTTTATAGTCACCTAGTTACGCCAGGACGCTTGGTACACCCAAAGCATTCCTACGGTATCCGGAGTTGCACAATCTCATGGTCTAAGGAAATGATACTTGACATTTTAGAAAAGCTTTAGCATACCTAACTACACGATCCGTGCTAGGCTTAGGATTGTCTTGTCCATCACATCATTCTCCTAATGATGTGATCCCATTATCAACGACATCCAATGTCCATGGTCAGGAAACCGTAACCATCTGTTAATTAACGAGCTAGTCAACTAGAGGCTTACTAGGGACATGGTGTTGTCTATGTACCCACACATGTATCTGAGTTTCCTATCAATACAATTTTAGCATGGATAATAAACGATTATCATGAACAGGGAAATATAATAATAACTAATTTATTATTGCCTCTAGGGCATATTTCCAACAGTCTCCCACTTGCACTAGAGTCAATAATCTAGTTCACATCGTCATGTGATTAACGCTGATAGGTCACATCGCCATGTGACCAACATCCAAAGAGTTTACTAGTGTCCGTAAACTAGTTCACATCATCATGTGATTAAGACTCAATGAGTTCTCAGGTTTGATCATGTTTTGCTTGTGAGAGAGGTTTTTAGTCAACGGGTCTGAACCTTTCAGATCCGTGTGTGCTTTGCAAATTTCTACGTCACATTGTAAACGCTGCTTCCACGCCTCCACTTGGATCTATTCCAAATGGTTGCTCCACTATACGTATCCAGCTTGCTACTCGTGAGTCACTCGGATAGGTGTTAAAGCTTGCATCGACGTAACCCCTTACGCCAACTCTTTATTACCTCCATAATCGAGAAACATGTCCTTATTTACTCCAAGGACAATTATTGATCGTTGTCCAATGATCCATTCCTCGATCATTCTTGTACCCCTTGATCGACTCATGGCAATGCAAACTTCCTAAGTGTACACAAAGATAGCATACTATAGAGCCTATGTCTGAAGCATAGGAGACGACCTTCGTCCTTTCTCTCTTTTCTGCCGTGGTCGAGCTTTAACTCTTAACTTCATACCTTACATCTCAGACAAGAACTCCTTCTTTGACTGATCCATCTTGAACACCTTCAAGATCATGTCAAGGTATGTGCTCATTTGAAAGTACCATTAAGCGGTTTTGATCCATCCCTATAGATCTTGATGCTCAATGTTCAAGTAGCTTAATCCAGGTTTTCACTTGAAAACACTTTTCAAATAACCCTATATGCTTTACAGAAAATTCTACATCATTTCTGATCATCAATATGTCAACAACATATACTCATCAGAAATTCTATAGTGCTCCCACTCACTTCTTTGGAAATACAAGTTTCTCATAAACTTTGTATAAACCCAAAATCTTTGATCATCTCATCAAAGGCACATTCCAACTCCGAGATGCTTACTCTAGTCCTTAGAAGGATCATTGAGCCAAAGATACCTTTTAGCATCCTTAGGATCGACAAAAACTTTCTCGATTGTATCACATACAACCTTTCCTTACGTAAGACAGGTAAGGAAACTTGTTTTGACATCCATCCGCCAGATTTCATAAATGTAGCTAATGCTAACATGATTCCGACGGACTTAAGCATCGCCACGGATGAGAAACTCTCATCGTAGTCAACTCCTTGAACTTGTGAAAACTCTTCGCCACAAGTTGAGCTTCATAGACGGTGACATTACCGTCCACGTCGCCTTCTTCTTAAAGATCAATTTATCTCTATGGCTTGCCGATCAATCTGCAAGTCTACCAAAGTCCATGCTTTGTTCTCGATACATGGATCCTATCTCGGATTTCATGGCTTCTAACCATTTGTCGGAATTTGGGCCCACCATTGCTTCTCCATAGCTCGTAGGTTCATTGTTGTCTAGCAACATGACCTTCAAGATGTGATCATGCATCACTCAAGTAGTACGCATCCTTGTCACCCCACGAGGTAATGCTAGTGACTTGATCCCAAACTTCATGATCACTATCATAAGCTTCTACTTCAATTGGTGTAGGTGCCACGGGAACAACTTCCTGTGCCCTGCTACACACTAGTTGAAGTGACGGTTCAATAACCTCATCAAGTCTCCACCATCCTCCCACTCAACTTTCCGAGACAAACTTTTCCTCGAGAAAGGACCCGATTCAAGAAACAATCCTTATTGCTTTCGGATCTGAATTAGGAGGTATACCCAACTGTTTTGGGTGTCCTATGAAGATGCATTTTATCCGCTGGGTTCGAGCTTATCAACCTGAAACTTTTTCACATAAGCGTCGCAACCCCAAACTTTTAAGAAACGACAACTTAGGTTTCTCCAAACGGTGTCGTCTCAACGGAATTACGTGGTGCCCCATTAAAGTGAATGTGGTTGTCTCTAATCCCTAACCCATAAACGATAGTGGTAATTCGATAAGAGACATCATGGTACACACCATATATAATAGGGTGCAACTATGATGTTCGACACACCATCACACTATGGTGTTCCAGCGGTATTAATTGTGAAACAATTTCCACAATGTCTTAATAGCGTACAAAGCTCTCAGAACTCAGATACTCATCTCTATGATCATATCATAGACATTTTATCCTCTTGTCAATGCATGATCTTCAACTTCACTCTAAAATTACTTGAACCATTCAATAATTCAGACTTGTGTTTCATCAAGTAAATACACTCAAGATTCACTCAAATCATCCGTGAAGTAAGAACATAACGATATTCATCGCATGCCTCAAAGACTCATTGGACTGCACATATCAAAATGTGTTACTTCCAACAAGTTGCTATCTTGTTCCATCTTACTCAAACCGAGGCTTTTCAAATATCTTGCCCATGTGGTATGTTTTGCATATCTCAAGTGATTCAAAATCAAGTGAGTCCAAACGATCCATCTGCATGGAGTTTCTTCATGCATACACACCAATAGACATGGTTCGCATGTCTCAAATTTTCCAAAACGAGTGAGTCCAAAGATCCATCAACATGGAGCTTCTTCATGCGTTTTACACCAATATGCGTCTTCGCCCGGACACCATATCAATTTTGCTTCCGCTATCCACTCCTGTGTAGAAGGAAGTTGGTCATAAGGCGAATCATCAAAAGGCAAACAAACGGTATGTCCGGACTCGGAACTACTTACTTGAGTGTCCTGCGATTGCAGCTTAGGCCAGCATCCTCGGTCAATTCCGGACGCACCTCTTGCGATCCAAGAATAATTTTTACATCTCCGTGGGTGTCATATCCATGAAGTGTTGAAGAATCTGTGGCCCTCCGGATTAAACTCCCATAGCCGTAGAGGGCGGCGCTTGCGTGGCGGGAGACGCCTAATCGCATAACTCGTGCATCACCACCACCATATCAACCTCCCTCGCTTGGAGATCTCGAACTGCCTGCAGTAGGGGCACGCCCTTTGACGGCCCCCGCTTGAGCCTTGGTTGACCCACGACATCAATCGTCGTGGAGGTCCCGGCGGAATAAGGGCGGCGGCTTTTGTCTCGCGCCCCTCGGAACGGTAATATAGAACCACTCTTGCTGCCACGGGCCGAGCTCCTCTTGGAAGGAGCCAGCGGGCCACGGGGCATCGGCCCTCCTACTTATGGCCGCCCCGCCACACTCCGCTTGACGCCCCCCGATCATCTTCGGCGCCACATTGAAGGTCTTCAGCCACAAGCCGAAGTGAGGGGTGACGCGGAGGAAGGCTTCGCAGCATTTACGATAAATGCGGAAATATGGAGGATGGACTCGAGCCAAATCGTAATTCCAACCCATAGTAAAACATGAGCCCTCTCAAAAAGGATCCATCAGAAGCCTAAACGCCGACGGAGGTGGGATACAAAACGACATACTCGCCGGGCTCGGTGGGGATGGCCTGCCCTTCGGCAGCAACTCTGCGTAAATCTCATAAGCTGTGTACTTACGCCCCGCAGTTTTAGCATCGCCCTCCTCCGTGACGGAGGAGGGCATCCACCGCCTTTGGAGGTCGGAATTGGACATCGTTGAAAGTTTGAAGCGCCGAATCTGGAGCTCTAGGTGCCGGAACATGGAGCGGGAGAGGATTCGGCGAAGGATTGAAGAAAAGAAACGAGCCTTGGTCCCGCTTATAAAGGGGGAGAATACCAAGAGCCGCCTCCGTGACCGCTTGGGACTCGCCGATAGAGGGGGGCGGCGGCGCGCGTTGGGTTACCCACGTCCGTATTGATGAGAATCCCGGATTAAGGGGAAACACGATCTCCGCTCGACAAGACGTGCTAAGGAAACCGCTTCGCTAAATGCTACCGAGGTGGTAGAGTAAAAACGATTTAAATAATGGCTTGGTAGTGGCGTGACGTCATGCCGCAGTAAAACGCCGCCAGATTGAACTTGTGTATATATTATTCTCTACGGTGGAATGTGGAATTTATTTTGCAGAGCCGGACACTATCCTGGTGTTCACAATCTTGTATCATTCGAGGAGGAACCCGCCTTTGCAATGCCAAGCAATATACGCCACCGGACTTATCGCTATTGAAGCCTGGTTCAGGCTACCGAGGAGTCTTGGATTAGGGGGTGTCCGGATAGCCGGACTACCATCATCAGCCGAACTACCATCAGCCGGACTATCATCATCGACCGGACTCCAAGACTATTAAGATACAAGATTGAAGACTTCGCCCCGTGTCCGGATGGGACTTTCCTTGGCGTGGAAGGCAAGCTTGGCGATACGGATATGTAGATCTCCTACCATTGTAACCGACTCTATGTAACCCTAGCCCTCTCGGTGTCTATATAAACCGGATGGCTCTAGTCCGTAGGGACGTAACAACAACCCTTACAATCATACCATAGGCTAGCTTCTAGGGTTTAGACTCCTTGATCTCGTGGTAGATCCACTCTTGTAATCATCCACAATATCAATATCAATCGAGCAGGACGTAGGGTTTTACCTCCATCAAGAGGGCCCGAACCTGGGTAAAACATCGTGTCCCTCGTCTCCTGTTACCATCCGCCTAGACGCACAGTTCAGGACCCCCTACCCGAGATCCACCGGTTTTGACACCGACAACAGGCCCATTTATCGACGGCCCGAGGCACACCGATTACAGGCCCATTTATCGACGGCCCGTAGGAGACCCATGGATCCTACGACCCGTATATGGCCCATGGTAGTTGCGGCGACTAGCAAACCAGGGAAAAAGAAGACTAGGAAATAAATAAGGCCGAAACTAACGCTAGGCTATTAAGGCCATTGCACAGATTACATCCACTCGGCATCAAAGATCGCCACCAAAGGCAAATATAGAGAACACCCTACACTATACAAAAATGGCTTGCTGTTTTCTTCAGCCGTGGCTGCACATTAAGAATAATTTTGTATCGCACCAAAACAAATTACAACTATATAACAAAAGGACGGTTGGCATAAAACTTAACAGTCTAATGTATAAATGCACCACCGTAAGTTCGTAAGCTCGGTTCGTTTGACCTGATCACACGCTTTCATGCTATATTGTCCGATGGAGCACCATAACCTCACCTTCATTTCCCTAGGCTCTCGAACAACATAGCAAATGTCTGATAGTCTGGTTTTAAAACCATGCATATCTTGACGACATTGAGCAATGTTTCTCCTTGTTTCACAAAGGGCCTCTGTTAGGGAATGGACTTGTGTCTGGAGCGCAGATACAACATTGCTTTGAGCTTGCATATCTTGATCATGAGGTAGTTTGGACGATATTGCCTTAACAACCAACCCAAGATTACATGTGAACGTGCTTTTGGCAATCAAGTAGTGGACAGGTACTGACCCACTGGAGCAAGAGCTGACATTGCAGTTATAGTTGCCTCGCCACCTTCAGAAGGTGGCGGTTCCGCCATTTTTTCCATAGCTCACTGAAATGTTGAGGTTTTACATTAGTAGTACCAGAACTGAAGCTATTAAGGAGGTAGCAAAACCAAACAAAATAGCTTTGGTCTATATACAAAACTTATTCTGGTGAACCCATGTAAAATATTAGTTGTATTTTATTGCAAAGTACATAATAAAACCAGGTTCCAAACATATGACCATGTACCATCGCTAATGTATTGTCTATTTCTTCACATTGTATTGAGGGCTAAGGATAAAGAGACGAAGTTTATAATACGGTAAGCATAGTATGACATCATTCATATCACAAAACAATTGAGAATGCATAAACAGCAATTGTAACATTGTGTGGGCAAGTCCAAGACGGAACTAGATTACGGGTCAAGATCAAAGGAACATCACTCCTCTTTAAACCTTGTAAGGTGCAATGATACGCTAAGACAATTGTGTATAAAAAGAGTAATAGACATTGGCTACAAACCATGCAGTTCAAGGCACAAGTCGAGTAAGTAGTAGTTAAAAGGCATGAGGATTAAGGACTTACAACAATGGGCTTTGATCGGTGTAGTCATGACCTTCTTCTTGCTGGTGTGACAGTCCTTGAAGATTTCCACAACATTTGGTTCAGGTACTTTTTGGTCCTTGCGGGCTTTCCTCTGCATTTCAAACAAGTCAATATAGATCTGATAATATGGTACAACGAAAAGAGTGAAAGAGCAGCTAATTACAAGAGCCTCGCATTTCGTACGGTTGGCCTTGTTCTTTGAACAGTTCACCTATAAGAAGATAGATTTGTGTGGCACATGCGTAAATAGGACTTCAACATGTGATCAGATCACATATATATAATGTACCTGATACTGGATCGCACTAGTGTTTAACAAGGCCCTCCAGCCTTCATCCGATATATTTTCCATCGAGATGTTTGGGAAAGTTCACTGTTAGCCTTGCCTTCAAAGTGAGTTTTCCTCAAGTTATACCGACATCGTCAGCAGAAAGCGTACTTGAAAACATGGTGCAAGCTTGTCCGTTGCATCATATTGGCTATCCAACTTGAACCTCATCCGCTGAAAATTATGGGAGTCTCATTATCAAAGAACCTAGAAAGTATGGGACAGAGCAAGACGATATTACTAGTTTCCATACATAACCATACTTACAGATAAATGGTCGAGGAAGGTGTTGAACTGGTTTCGCTCTTGGTCATTCCTGCATCGAATCCATGTAGGGAGGATACGACATGACACCTAACGGCAACCGCTGCCTCCGATACTAACTTGGCCGACTCAGAGCATCACGTGGCCTTTTTAAACCTGCCTCAAAAACAGATCTCCATTCTTCCTCCTCTAAATTTAGTTAACCTATCGAGCATTATCCCCGATGTTTGTTTCTCTTCATACCGTGCTAGTCCAACAACGAACATAGGAAGTGTTAGTGTACATCAAACTCGAGACTACATATAAAAAGCATGCAACTATAAGTTGACTCAAAGAACTACCTCCTTGTTGTTGAAGCTCACAAGGTTCATCTGATATTGCCAACTCGTCTTGTGTCAAGAGTGCTTGGGAAGTAGTGTCAGGTGGCAAGAGAGCTTGGGAACGTGCTGCTAGCTCAGTTGTAGCACGAGTAAGTCGTGAAGCTGGTAGTACTGTGGTAGATCTTGCAAGAACTAGGGTTGTCTCTGCTTGTTTGGTGGCAGCTACTTGTTTCTGTTTGGCTTTGCAGCTCGTGTAGCATGGGATGTCGTGTTTGTAGAATTTTCCGTCGGACTTTCACCTTCTATTGTACCATCAGTACCAGCAGAATCTGCCAGATTCATCCGCTTCTCATTCCCTGCCATTCTGTGTTTCTTCCTCTTTCTCTGTGCCATGTTAAGTCAAGCCAAAAAGAAAAACGAATAACAATTTAGTTTTTCAGAACAAATTGATGCGGATGCATTTAACTGAACTTTTGATGTTAGACAACCACATGATAGGAGGATGTAATATGTATGAAAAACAGGACGAAGAGATAACCGTAACTATGATGTGTAAACTAAGAAGAAGACATTTCACCAAATTAGAAGCAATGCAATGGAAGGTAGACACCATATGAAAGATGCTACAAATATCGCCCCGCCAAGTTAATAAAGTTGTCTCAAAGATAAATGGCGCTTAAACAAATGTGAAGCAAGATAAGAAATAAATCATATGCAAGATGCAAACAACATCACACTACCATGTTAGAGGTCTCTCGTCATTAGTGCCAATGCATATTCACAGCATTGCATATTGACAGCTTATGATGTGTAAACAAAGGAGAAGGCATTTCAAAAAATTAGAAGCAATGAAAGGTAGACACCATATGAAAGATGCAACGAATATCACTCTACCAAGTTAAAACTGTCTCGTCATAAGTGCCATTTCAACAAATTAGTAGTACAAGCTAGAAAAGAATGTGAGATGTAACCTATATCACACTCAAGTCAAACGTGTCTTATGATAAGTGATTGTTGCAGTGTTACACAACAAGAGTAATTTGATGTAAGAACATGGTGTGATAGACAGATATTGTATGTTCTAGACACAGGAACACGTGTCTTATTCAAGTATAATGTGTAAAGGAAGCAGATGGAATTCAACAAAATTAGAAGCAATACAAGCTAGACATCACACATAACATGCTACCACATATAACAGTGCCAAGTTAGAGGGAGCACCAGTGATGCTGCACTAGGGGAGACGTGCTCATCATAAACACAGCTTTGTTGAGTGTCTATGCATGTGTTGTCTTGGAAATCATCTTGGCGCTGTGGAGGAGTAGAAATCAGAGGCCCTCCGCTCGGAAGGAGCACCTTTATCCGCTTCCGTGCTAACTTCCTTCCGCTTTATTGATTTTGAATTGTCAAGTAAAACCGACAAGAAAAAGCAATAAAATTGTCTCTTCGTAACTCATTCATGCATGATAATCGACAATCACTACTTTGATGTAAGGCAAACACATGATACCAGGATGGAATATGTATGAAAAACAGGACGGCATGGAATTTTCACAACTGCTTGTGTAAACTAAGGTAAAACCATTCCAACAAATAAGAAGCAATGCAAGCTAGACACCACATGAAAGATGCAACCAATATGACTCCGCCAAGTTAAAAGCGCCCCATAATAAATGGAATTTCAACAAATTAGAAGCAAACAGATGTTATAAATCATATGAAAGATGCAACTAATATCGCACTGCATATACTAAAGGTGTCTCGTCATATTGATTGATGCGGATACAACAAACAATAGTTTTATGTAAGGACATGCTTAATAGATGTATGTACTATGTACTAAATACAGAAGGCATGTCACATTAATAGGTATAATTTCACATTTATAGGAGTATAAGCTAAGCAGACTAGCACATGCAGTTTAACCAGATTGGAAGAATTACAATCTAGACACCATATGCAACATGCAACCACATATCACGCTGCCAAGTTAGAGCAAGCACCTGCAATGCTAGTGTAGGGAAATGCTGTAATCAACTACAGATCTACGCTCACTATCTTCATCTAGCATTTCGCTTTCTTGAGAATCATGTCCGGAGGCCGACGCTGCATTCTTTAAATGAGGAGTAGTCCCCTTGCCTGCCTGCCTCGTCATAAGTGATTGATGAGGGATACACAAGAACATTAGTTTGATTTAAGAACATGGTTAATACAGATGTACTAGTATGTACCAAAACAAGAAGGCATGTCATATTCAAAGGTATAATGTGTAAGCTAAGCAGATGCAATTTAACCAAATTGGAAGCAATACAAGCTAGACATCCGGCTGGAGTGGTGAACATGATCATCTAGAACCTGAGAGCCTAGTGGGAGGCGGGCTGCTTCGCCACCATCGCGGCTTTTTAGTTGGATTCCAGGTGATGCATGTCTTTGTTGGCTGTCATCGGCTCGCCAGTGCTCGACTAGCTATTTGTCTTCCGGTGCTCACGGATGGTGGTTCATGTAAAAAATATCTTTCCTTATATTAATAAAGACCGACTTCGCCTTTCAATACAAGCTAGACAACCATATGGAACATGTAACCACATATGACACCGCCGGTTAAAGCAAGCACTGGATGGTGGTTCATTGCGAAGTAGCGAGGTCATCAACTCCAGAGCAACGGTTACCGCTCTCCATCTCACGACATCGCACCTTTAAAGCGTTGTAACACGCCGCGCCTAGCCGCCGTAGAAAGTCGGGCACGACTTGTCTCTTTCTTTTTTGCTTCGCCGCGCACTGAAATACCCTTGCATAAAAACACAATAGTGAGAGTATGGGTGAATTGTGTGCAAAACTAGTGCACTGTAAAAGTAGCAGATAGCAGGTGCCTAAAAAATAAATGACAGGAGACATATGATAGCTCTACAACATTGCATGGCAAACAAAATTAGATTCTACTCCGTATGATTTTGTAATATATGAGCACAGGAAATGCGTGTACTCCTCCAAAGACACCACCACATGTGGTCATATCTAAGATAACAATGATCGAAAATAAATAGGTCGGCCGATTTTTTAATGAACCGTCCGATCTATAAGGAACGGGCAGATGGCCTTCATCTACCTCCGCCACCATCGCTGACGATCTTTCTCGAACCACTCAAGAACCACCGCCTGCACTGCCTCCGCCGCCCCGCCTCCCATCGACCTCACACCACCGCAGCTTGGCAGCGCCCCCAGGCCATCCCTTTAATCCCGGCCGACCTCCAGATCGGGCGCCAGTAACTCTAGGCCGCACATGCCCCTAAGATAAACACCAAGGTGCTGCTTCCCTGGCGTAATAGTCGTACGAGCGCCTGTTACGCCGGGGAATGCTTCCGTTAATTGGGAATCAATCGCCGTAAATTGAAATTGGGGCGACGGACCTCTAGCTAAGGTGAAATAGTATATGAGGAGAAACCTTGTGCATCGCGAAAGTTACTAGGAACATCTAGTATCAAGAAGAAGCGGTCAACTAGTGTCTTCGTGGGATGAATACCGTGCAAGCATAGACCTAAGATTTGCACGAATAAGGGAAGAGGAGTACCTTCTTCGTTGCCGTGGTGGTCACCTTCACATGTCGCGCGATCTTCTTATTTTTACCGGGAAACCGATGTTCGAGGGTGCAGGCTTGGACGAACCCATGGCCAAATTGTTGATCAGTGTTGTCGTGGCCGTATGTCGGCGGAGGGGAAGCAGATCCGAGGCGGCGAAGGACGGCGTAGCAGGAACAGCTCCGGTGCGGTGGAGGGTGGCAAAGTTGGAGCGGCAGTGGTGAGGCGCAGGACGGCATGGTTGAACTGGATCGGGTACGGACGACTCGGCCTCGGCTTCAACTACTAGCTGTGGAGGGCGCTATGTTGAGGTTATGTGGGACGCATTTATCGCCGGGTATCGCTACGGCGTGATGGAGGAGGGCGGCGGTTGATGGGAGGGATGGGGTGGCGGACGGAGGACGCCGGGTTTCGCGGTTGGTGGAGAGGTAGTTTTGGAGCCCAATGAGTACCTAATGGGGAATCAGACGGGTGGGGAACCATGTTTCGTCCTGGGACGCGCTTTGTTTTTCGCTTTTTGAACAGAAGATGGGACGCGCTTGTTTGAAATTTGGGGAAAGTAAAACTTTGCCCCTCTTAAATTTCTCGGACCCATCATGGGTCGGGGGTAGGATGGTAATCCCACGTGTCCCAAATAGTGGGCGGAGCGATTTATTTCGTCAAGGCATGTGTGCTTAGGCGGCCATTGTGTATGAATGTTTTTCGAGGCGGTTATGCATGCCTAGATGAATCTACAAACCTACCCCGGTTTAGACCTTTTGGATGTCGGGCCGGTAGGTTTCATGGGTCGGAGTTATTAGAAAAGTAATTTCCTTGTACTACCAAACATTGGTCTCACGCGTTTCAAGTAGTAGAGGCTCTTTTGGCGCTTGCTCAAATTTTTGAAACACAAGCATTCACGTTTAGTGTACTCTTGAACTATGAGGATTGACCTAAATAGACAGCATTATATTTGACCTTGTATGTTTGAAAACCTCATTAAATAATCCGCTTCTTTTTGAAATTTTGACACTTGAAAATCCTATAACTACGATTGTTTTGGAATAGAGGAGCTAAATTTGAATCTATTTTGTACACGACTACATATGCTATATGTACAAAATCAGAGCAAAGATTGGTTCCCCCATAATTTAGGTATGGTTTACAAATGCCATGATATCAAATTCAAATAATTGAATGGACTTCATGTTGAATTCGATTTTTTTAAACCACCTTAAGTTGAATTCAAATGTATGCTAGTTCATAGGTAGCTATTTATAAATGTCCATTGTGTAACATTCATATGTATAATGTGCTTTACACACACAACATGAACTATACTCACGATTATATTCGATTGCTAAAGCGATGCATTGTCTGGAGTTCAAAATACTAACTATGTGGATCAATTGTGTCGAATAATAACATAGACATGCTCAAATTCGATAGAATCTAGATGTCTGATGGATCAATGACCGCTCCATACGCGAATTGCAAATTTCATGATCCCATCCTAATATTTGGATACAATTTATATCTTTAATCAATGTGTAGAGCAGTCTTTTACGTGTAGTTTCACTCTCCATCAGTGGTCTCCCACACATGCTCACACACTCTCTCCCGAGGTGTCTTTCTTGCACACATGCTCTAGATATAACCCTCCCTCCCTCTCGTAAATCCATTTACAACTGTTTTCACTAACCTTTATCACAAGCACTCTTCCTCTCGCAAACATACACACGCACAATCCTCATCGACCTTTCTATATACATGGACCTTCCTACGTGTCTCATGTACGCACATTATCTTTACTACCGCCTCTCACGCATTATCTCACACCTCTCTTCCTAATCGATTTAGTATGATTCTAGCAGAGCATTCTGTAGGATGCCCCTTAAAGTTAGGGTTGAATGAATAGTAATATTAGAGATAAAGGCGCTACCTTAGTCCTGTAACCTAGGGTTACAAATCCTAGCCGGCTTTGTCAAGGGACACAGAGTCCTTCACAATTCTGCTATCTTTGTCTTGTACGACTAGTCATCCATGGGTCTTCGAATGTGTCATGGGCCGACCAATGTGGCGCAGGACGGAACCGAATGAAGGGCCTCACCTCGACTCCACCGGACCTCACGCTGTGAAACACCCTCTGCCCCTCATCGCCTCATTATCTTGTCACACCCACACATACCAACACAAACACCACACACACGTAAAATTTCTCCCGGTGCCTCTATTCCTCCCCCTTGCATATAAACACTCAAGGGAATGGAATCTCTTGTCGTGACGCCATATTCGACTCTCTCTCTAGACCACTCTCATTTCTCGTGCTATCTCCCCACGCCTGCCGGTGTCAAACCGGCGGATCTCGGTAGGCGGTCCCGAATCAGGCGCCTAGGCGGATGGTAACAGGAGACAAGGGACACGATGTTTTTGCCCAGGTTCGGGCCCTCTCGATGGAGGTAAAACCCTACTCCTGCTTGATTAATATTGATGATATGGGTAGTACAAGAGTAGATCTACCACGAGATCAGAGAGGCTAAACCCAGAAGCTAGCCTATGGTATGATTGTTGTTCGCCCCATGCACTAAAACCCTCCGGCTTTATATAGACATCAATAGGGTTAGGGTTACACAGAGTCAGTTACAATGGTAGGAGATCTACATATCCGTATCGCCAAGCTTGCCTTCCACGTCAAGGAAAGTCCCATCCGGACACGGAACAAAGTCTTCAATCTTGTATCTTCATAGTCCAGGAGTCCGGCCAAAGGTGATTGTTCGCCATCCGGACACCCCTAATCCAGGACTCCTCAAGAGCCCCTCGAACCAGGCTTCAATGACAACGAAGTCCGCACGCATATTGTCTTCGCATTGCAAGGCGGGTTCCTCCTTCAATTCTTCATAGAAGATTCTGAACACATGGATAGTGTCCGCTCGCAAAAACAAGTTCCACATACCACCGTAGAGAGAATAATCTTTACACAAATCTGCCGACGATTCCGCGGCGTGACATCACACCACGGCCGTGCCTTTATTCAATCGCTTTTACTGTCCCACCTCAAGCAAGGCGAGAGAGGTGGTTTTGGCACATCTTATCAAAGCGGATATCATGCCCCTTATTCCGGGATTCTCATCGACACGGGCAGTAACCCAATGCGTTCTGCTGGCACGCTTCCTTTATCGGCGAGTCCCGAACGGTCACGGGAGGGCTCTTGGTATTCAACCATTTTATAATGAGACCAAGGCCCGCCTCCTTTCTTTCAATCTCAATTGAATCCGCCTCGCCGAAGTTCCAACACCCAAAGCTCCAGATTCAGCGCCGACCTTCGATGATGTCCGGCCCGACCTGCACGGCCGGTGGATGCCTTCCTCCGTCATGGAAGAAGACGTGCTAAAGCTGAGACACGTGAGGTATCTAGACGGCGAAATTTTGCATAGGCTGCCTGCCCAAGGGCAGGTTATTCCCACTCCCGAGCCCGGTGAGAGCATGGTGTTCGTGTCTCACTTCCTTCGGGTTTAGGGCTTCCCAATGACCCCTTCGAGGGGGGGCCTCATGTTTTATTATGGGCTAGAATTCCATGACTTGATCCGGAGTCCATCCTCCACATCTCATCATTCATTGTCAGATGCAAAGCCTTCCTCCGCATTACCCCCTCACTTCGGATTGTGGCTCAAGACCTTCAAAGTGGAGCCAAGATGATCAAGGGGGCAGCAGCAGAGGCGGAGGGGCTGTTATAAGCAAGAATGCCGACGCCCATGGCCCGAGGGCTCTTTTCAAGAGGAGCTCAGTCTATGGCAACAAGAGTGGTTTTATATCACCGCCTCCCGTGGGCACCAAATGGGTGGGCGCCACCTGCCTTCCGCCGGGTCCTCCACCGCGCTGGCGCCCTGGTCAATAAAGGGCTTGACTAGGGTTGTCCAAGGACGCGTGCCCTTGTTGCAGGGCCGATTCGAGACCTCCTAGAGAGAGAGATCAATCTGTAGTGATAGCGCAGGTCATGCCGATTCGGGCGCCCTGCCTCGTAAACGCCGCCCCTCCGCCTGTGGGAGTTTAATCCGAGGGACCATGAGCTCTCCAACATTTTATGGGCGCGACGCCTGGAGATGTATAAACTGTTCTTCTGATCACAAGAGATGTGTCCAGATTCTGACCGAGGACGCAGGTCCTGAGCTGCAATCACCCGGATACTCAAGTAAGTAGTCCCAGACTTGACACGCTATCCGTACGTTTATCATAAACCTGCCCTTAAGAGAGCTGTCCCTTGAACATGAGTGGATAGCGAAAGCAAAGCTGATAAGGTGTCCGGCCCCCCTCCCTGAGACCACGCCGGACCCCGTGTTAACCAAGATGCTGGAGGCTGCGCCATTGGAAGAAGGCGAAGGGGGGAACAGGGAAGCTACTGCCTCCATGAAGGAGGCTATCAAGAAAGGGGATCGAGAATCCTCCATCCAGGGGAGAAGAGGACCGCCTCAAGATCCGGAGACCAAAGCCACAAAGCGAGGGAAGAAATATTCGCAAAGGGTCCTCAAGGCTGGGAGATGTCCCGCCGCACTATTTCCCCAAGGAGATCAGCCTCCAAATGAGCCGTAAGTAGAGAGGGGAGTTTTAAAATAAGAGACATCCCTATTTTATTTCAAGATAACCGAAATTTTACCTTGTAGTTCGGATCTCAGCCCTTCTCAGCAGAGCTCATCTTCGAGGGATCTTCGTCCGAGATCATGTAGGGCTAAACGCCCACCTGCCGCATCATTAGCGAGGCGGGCGACCTCGAGGTGTCGCTGCGGAGGGTTTCCCGAGTACGCGGGCCGGAAGGCGCCGTCAGATGTCCCCTCAAAGTTCTCTCTCGTCTGCCTTCAAAAAGGCCATCGACGTGTCCGCGCCAACCGGTGTACGGTCGGAGGAGTCAAGGATCTGTTTGGGCGAGCGTCTATCTCAGAAGATCACCATGCGTTAATGGGTACGGTGATTGAAAGGATTTCATCTGCTGAGAGCGGATTGCACGAAGCCGTCAGAAATTTACTGACGGGTTTTGATGTACGCAAAATGATGTACCTTCTAACAGTTCTACACATAAAATGTGCCCTGTGAAGATAGTAGCCCCTGAGACTCGGTGCGTTGTCAAAAATGATGGCGCGCCGAGGATCATAAAACCCCATGTATAACATGTCTCCTTCCTATGTAGGTGGCGAAGAATCCGTGGCTAGCCGACCGATGGATTTGTCGAACTAAAGCGCAACTTGACGTGGCGGATGCTGAAATTGCGCTTTGTCAATAAGCGGCTTGACGAGTCACAAGGTATGTGGTTTCACCGCTGGACGCTTAGTAAGGAGCTTGACGCCTATGCCTTACAACATGTATGCTTAATGCAGATGGTGCTGCCGCTATGGAGAACCTTTCAGCGGAGCTCGCCCGAGCCAAGGAGCAAGCCGTAAAAGTGATGCGGCTACCTTAAAGGCGGTCAAGAGCTAAAAGCCGAACAAAGCCGCACACCGCCGGGTTAAGAAGGAAATGGCCGAGATGGCCGTGGAAGTTGAAGAATGCTACCGACCGCTGCGAAGTTTCTTTTGAAAAGAAGGTCGAGCGGAGCAAGAGGACTTGAAAAAGGCCACCACCGAGGCCAAGGATGCTCGCTCCGTGATGAGAGCTATAAAGGAGGAGCTACATCAAGCCGGGGATATCGCGGCTGGAAAGCCCTTTCTGCTGCGGAGGAAGTTCACGGATCCGAAATATGCTCAGTTGGACCGGTTGTGGGGTGAGGATGCTTATCCGACTTAGCGGCGAAAAGCCGCTGGACGCGGTCGAGCACTTCCGAGGTCAAAAGGATCACGGAATGGAAGAGTTGTTTTGGTCGCAGTTCCAGAATCCAGAAGCGCCCACTTCCACTAACCGATCGGGTTAGCCGAATGGGCTGAGCTGAATAGGTTGTCCGGACTTGCTATGAAGGATGTTGTGACTCATTTGTGGCCGAAAAGGCCCGAGCCAAGAGTTATTTTGGCTTGGTGCAGCAGTTCCTTGGTGCGGTGCCGCATATCGATGCAATGAAGCGGTAAGCATGCATAGAGGGTGCGCGGATGGCTCTTTTGCCCGTGTCAAGACAGATCGGGCGGAGATGAAGGCCACCGACGTTGCATCCCAAGATTCGGACGGAAGTCGAGTAATTGCCGAAAGCACTACTTTTGAGGAAGTCTCCGCAGGCGCTCGTTTAATAGAGACGCTGTGCTCGAAGGATATTATGTTCTAATGACATGTATGATTTGTGAAACAATGTTTCAATAGAATATAAGAGCTTTTTATACTTGTGCATTCAAGTAGTAAAATACCTCCTGTGCAGCCCTTAATGTATATGTGTATATAACCTGAAAGATGGCGGTCTTCGGCTTCAGCCCCCACGCACATAATGCGGGGGTGTTTGCAAGAAGGCACATTTTCACACTTGATCCTACGTCTTGGTCCTGTAAAGGAGGTGATAGCGTAGCAAACTAGGCTACCGGACTATAATGCTTTATCACTTTCACTTAGCCATAGGAGTTCGATGGTGGGGCTACTATATAGCTCCCTAGGGGCACCGCGCCTCCCGAATTCGGGCGCCAGAGTGTGCCCCACCGGAAACGGTCCTTCGTTAATGCGGAGGAATTCTAAGCATTCCGTGGGTCATCGAAAGTGGTTGACCAGTCTCACGCTATATCATGACAAATGGGCCGCTTTCTAATGAGGTGCTCACCGCCGAACCGGGCACAATCGCAGAGTTCTCCGGTGCCGCGTTAGCCGATAGAATGGAACGTAAGGCAGCAAAACACGTGGAGCCAGGCAAACCCAACATTTGACCAAAGACATGATTCGAGCTGATGCATATAAGGCCTAATCTCGAGACGCCGAACACTCCCTAAGGTATTCGGTCTTTATGAAAGCGGGCCGAATAACGCCTTTGGTAACAAGCCCTCGGTGTCCAGTGCACGCCGCAAAATTCCGACGCTGCCGATGCTAAAACGCCAGCCTCCTCCTCGGTTATAGCAAGAAACCGGGGATGTGTATCAACAAGAGACAGTAAAAAGGTTTACGCAGGTCTTAATCAAAAGAATCCTTCCAACGGGTCCCTACCGCACGCCTCAAGGCTCGTGTCTCCGCTAGTCAGATCCTCGACGGGTGTAGCATGGTGTTCATCTCAGAAAAGAGAGGAACTTAGTTGAAAAAGATCGTGCGAAAAATGTACTTTATATTAAATAAACAGAGTATGATTCAAAAAATGAATAAAATTGAGCTTTATTATCTCTTGTTGTACATGCAAGGAGCCCTTTGTACAGGGGTATGCGGCTAGTAAGCCCTTGTATGTTTACGCCGGACTCGTCTAACCGTGTCCGGGGTCTGAACGACATGTTTGGGTGCTTTGATTAGCAAAGCCGGATTAGTGTGTGGCTGTCAAGGCAGTCTCACATTCTTCCGTGCTCGAGGAACGCTCAATATTTCCTTTTAGTGAGATGATGCCGCGTGGACCGGGCATTTTAAGTGTAAGAGATGCATAATGCGGTATTGCATTAAAGCGGGCGAAAGCTTCACGTCCCAATAGTGCTTGATAGCTACTTTTAAATGGGGCGATGTGGAAGGTTAACCTTTCGCGACGGAAGTTGTCGGATGAGCCGAACACAACTTCTAGCAGTAGGGAGCCCGTACAATGGGCATCTGGGCCTGGCATTACCCCTTGAAAGGAAGTACTACTATGGCGAATTTTGGTTGGGTCTATACCCATTCTCATGGATTGTGTCCTCGATATAGCAGGTTTAGATCACCGCCGCCATTCATTAGGACTTGTGTAAATTGGAGTCCGCTGATTATAGGATCTAATATCAAGGCAGTCCATCCTGCGCTCCGGATACTTCCTGAGTAATCCTCGATGGTCGAAGGTGATTGAGTTTTGACAACCAGTGTCGGGACTCCACTCGATAGACCGTGCGCGCGATTTCAATGGGCGCCGCCTGTTTTTCCCTTTGTAACTTGAAGTGAGTTTACTGCTTTGACTTCCCGGGAAATTCTTTTGTTTTCCGGGTGCTCGCTTAGGTTCGCCATCGCCCTCGCTTGGTGTGTCGAGTTTTGTGTTCGGCGTTGAGTTTGCCGGACTGCTTGAAGACCCAACAATCTCTCGTGGGTATGGTTTGCGTGCTTCCCGAGTACTGTGGATTTGGCATATCTTGTCCAAGATTTTGTTTGTTGGATAGCTCGTCGCTGTTATCCTTAAGGGGTAGTTTTTTATTATTCTGCCGAGAGCTTTTGATTCCGGCGTTGATTGCCGTGCTCTCGAGCTGTTTCCCTTGGTCCCGCGCTGGTCCTTGCTGCGCCGTGGTTTCCCATTTCCATCCCTGACTTCGGATGTACTTGGGTCGCTGGCATCTGCATCTTGCCAGCCAGCTTATCCTCTCCCGCCGCAAAAGCGGTCATGAGGCTTGTTAATCGCGCCATTGTTCTTGGCTTTTTTTGGCCAAGGTGTCTGGCGAGCCATTCGTTCTCGTGACGCTGTGTTTGAAAGCTGCTAGGGCTTCACGTGCAAGGACAGTTGACTATTTGGTCTTTTGGTGAGGAACCTGTTCCTGCACTTTTCGGCCGACTTCTCCGGCTGTTGAGTTATGTGACTTAAATCGCTCATATTCCGTGAGGGCGGACATAGGTCCCTTGAAAATTTGCCCAAAAAGCATCCTCGAGCTCTTTCCAACTTCTAATGGTGTTTTCGGGTAGGCTTTTAAGCCAATGCCGGTCTGGCCCTTTGAGCTTGAGGGGTAAGTATTTTATGGCATGGAGGTCATCTCCTTTGGCCATGTGTATGTGGAGGATATAATCCTCAATCCAGACTCCAGGGTCTGTTGTTCCGTCAGATTCTCTATGTTTACGGGCTTGAATCCTGCCGAAATTCATAATCCAAAGACCTCATCGGTGAAACATAGGGGTGTGCGCGCCTCATATTTGGGTGTGCCGTGATGTTCGGATACTTGACGGTTGCATTGCTTACTAGAGCTTGTTTTCTTGGCCCATAGATACACCTAATCGGGCCGTTCTATTGGTGCGAATCTTATGCGGATCGCGTCGGCTTGTGTGCGACGCCGCTTGCCGCCTATGTTTGCCATGTGGTCGCTTCATCCGACCGGGCGGCCTCTTTGTTCTTTGATTGCGGGGCTCTACGGCCTCCTCATCGAATTCGAGCAGTAGTTTGCGCTCGGGTAGTTTCTTGTTTACGCATCGTCGCCGTATTTGTCTGCAGTGTTGAGTACTTTACTCCATCTGATTCTGAATGCATCTTCTGCTGTTTTGAGCATCCGCTTCTGCTTTTTCAGGCTACGCGCCGTGACGACGAGCCTTTTGTGGAGGTTCTTCTGTTCCAACAATTTGTCCGGCGTAAGGTCGTCCGGATTGTTTATCCAAGTTATCCTATTCGGATGGTTGCTCGTTAGCATGTTCGTCGTCCACCAGTTTGCCCTGCTCTATGGCTGGGTCTGTATGGCTGCTGTCTTTGTCGAGGCGGGACTTTGGGCGGCGCTTACGTCGCTGTTTTGACTGCTTTTCGAGGGAAATATCCTTCGTAGCGCCCCGTTGTTCCTCATCGCCGCCTTTAGGTGTATCCACCATGTATACATCGTGAGATGAGGTGGCTGTCCGCACCCTATAGGTGCTGGTTCATAATTATCTCTGCATCGCCGTCCATACCGCCGATGTCTTCGTAGTCGAAATCGAGCATGTCGCTTAAACTTTCGATGCTGGGCTACGGCGGGTGGTGGGTGGGCGCCGAATTTCTTCGCCATCCGCATCCCAACCTTCCCGACCATAGTCCGCCAGGCTCTCCGATAGAGAGACTTTAGTGAATTCAGGATGTCGCCAAAGGGCGAAGTGCTGAAGATGTCCGCGGCAAAGTGAACTCCATAACCGCCGCCCAATCGGATTCGCCAAGGTGGGGCGCGAGGGTTCGGAGTCCGGAGAGGAGTCCGCACCTTGGAGTCACGAAGCCGCAGAAAGGACAGGGATGGTGTTCGCTCAATCATCATAGAGATCGCAGCCCCGAGGCGGTGTCCAGCCACTCGCCCTCGACCGGGCGGTCGGCTCCGGAAGCCAAGGGTCGAGCAAACATCGGTTCGCCTCCGTGGAACTGCTCGGGCGGCAGAGCCAGATCGCGCCCATCGAGACAAAGGCGGGCGACTTTGGTCGTGGCTCAACCGTCAAGATCAAGTCTCCGCGGATGTCGGGTCGTGGTAGTTCAAACTCCCAAATCTGACTTGATGTCCCGGTGTAGCTTTCAATCTACTCAGATGGCCAAGTGAATTAGCCCGCAGGTAAAGCCGCCGAATACGAAGATCTGTCCGGGGAGAAAAGTCTCACCCGACCGCTGCCGTTGTTGATGATCGGAGGAGCCATCGGGCCTAAAGATGACGCATACGTAGGAACTCTCAATGAAAGGACCAATGTCGGTGTCAAAACCGGGCGGATCTCGGGTAGGGGTCCCGAACTGGGCGCCTAGGCGGATGGTAACAGGAGACAAGGACACGACGCTTTTACCCAGGTTCGCCCTCTCGATGGAGGTAAAACCCTACTCCCCGCTTGATTAATATTGATGATATGGGTACTACAAGAGTAGATCTACCACGAGATCGTAGAGGCTAAACCCTAGAAGCTAGCCTATGGTATGATTGTTGTTCGTCCCCTACGGACTAAAACCCTCCGGTTTATATAGACATCAAGAGGGTTAGGGTCACACGTAATCAGCCATAACGGTAGGAGATCTACATATCCAGAGCCCGCCAAGCTTGCCTTCCACGCCAAGGGAAGTCCCATCCGGACACGGAACGAAGTCTTCAATCTTGTATCTTCATAGTCCAGGAGTCCGGCCAAAGGTGATAGTTCGGCTATCCAGACACCCCCTAATCCAGGACTCCCTCACCCCCCCACCCCCGTCGGCCCCTCTATCCATGCCTCTCTCGAATACGTAATACAAACACATACCTCTCTAGGCCCCGCCAAATGCATCAACTACACATTCACACATGTTACATCACGTACCCCATTGATCTAAAAAGCTCTCTCTTCACGTTTATTCCGCATACAACATTCCTTTTGAAGAAAGTGTGGCCAAAAAATTATTTTAGAGTTTCTACATATATACAACATTACAAAGTTATATGGAGGAGTACGAACGCTAATTTGCATTGCATGATATTTGTTCCGCACTGTGAATTTGTATATTTTTATAGTATATACAAAGTTAGTCATAATAAAGAGAAACGAAGAGCATCTCTCTCTCCATCGTGATACCCCCTCGCGCCTTTCACGTGTGCACACAAAACTATCTCCGTGTCCTCTAAAAGTTAGCCCCTTAAAATTCACGTGTGTTTCATCTTTTCTCGCGATATATGCAATGACGATCATTGTATTTGAAGTGAAAGCACGATGCATACATTGGACTTCATAATCCACTCATTACGGTCACCGTTGACGCTAGTGGTTATTATACAGTCACGGGCTCACCGCATAACTTTGTATTTGCTCATGACATGACTAGTTGACCAGCTTAAATGCTCCACGTGGCACCTCTAGTGTTGCATCACATTATCTCACTACCATCATGCCCAATTGGGTCAATTTGTATCTACTTCTACATCTACACTATTATAAAATACATAAAATAACACTCTTATAAAAAACAGAGTTGGTGATGATGGTGTGCCTGCCATCCTGCAATATAGGTCATCCGATTTATATGTGACGGATAGGAAAGAAATTATGGCAAATTTGCAAAAGGTACCCACACACCTCTCAACATTTGCAAATAAGGCCTTCCTCGCTCATCCTTTTCTCTCACAAGATAAACAAATCATACAAATGCATCTTGATGTTACGTGCAACGCACGGGCATCTTGCTAGTAAGAATGAAAACAAAACGAAAAATATTTTGACGGTGGTTCAAGTCATGACCGCAAGGGCACAGCGGACAAGGTGGCCTTGTATTGGTATGTTGAGCCGTCTGCTTTTAACACACGTGAGCTGGTGTGGTGATTATACACACACGCACGCATGCACACGTAACTCCATCCACACAACACTCACACAAACACATGCACCCACGCACGCACGCAACACTCACACGTACACACGCAGCCACGCAAGCACGCAACAATCACACGCACACAAGCACGCATGCATGCACACACCAGTAAACCACACGACCAACACACACTCTCACGCTCAAGTGCTCAACCTACACGTGCATGCGCACACATCAGGCCCTGACAGACACATACACAACCAGGTGGATTCTCAAGACGGGTTGGAGCCTTGTCGCTACTGTGTAAATTTGTGTTTATCCGACCTTTTCCCTATGCGAATCGACAGTGGGACCCACAAGGAACGTGGTCAATTTAACTAGTCAACATGGCGCCACGCAGACTATTTGGCCGGTCAACACAAAGTGCAATCCGATGCTGAATCGTGAGCAAGTGACCGGATAATCACCGCAAAATGTATATAGTGACCGTAATCAGCTTATTCTGATGTTCGTGACCGATACGCTTTTCTCTCTCAGAGGCCCTCCAAAACTACATCTCTACACTTTCTCGCATGTTACATCTAATAACTATGCAATACAAAGACTACTACTACACTCTAACACAATAAATCATTTGTGTTTTAGTTTTACTAGATATCATATTGTTACTTATAATTATTCAGTTTACATACATTAAAATTGCTCTTTTGAAATGTATGGCCAAGATTATTCACATGCAAGGAAAATCCCGCCTTTCCTGCTTAATCGGGTTTGTATCGATGGATCGTATGTAAACAAAGCAAAACTATAGTACTATACAAGACAAGTGACAGCTTCATCGCCGTCAGTGTCGCCTACCTCCATCGTAAGAGTGGAGCGCCTTTCATAAATCTTCTAGTCCCTTTCGCCGACATGTGGGACATCAAGCTACCGGGTCCACGTACATACCGAATACAAAGGCAGTAGCAGCCAGGTGAAGCACCCTACCATGGCGCCGACGTACTAATGAGCAATGAGGCGTCAAATCACAAAGCTGCACTTTCCCGCAGTTAAGTTGGAGGGACGAAGTAATAATGCTAAAAAAATAAGTTGGAGGGACGAAGCAACCGTCATTTCACTCGTTGTTGAATCCGCTTCTCCCTCATCTTCTTCAACTTAACCAAGTCTTGCTTCGCCAAGAAATTCCGCTTCATGTGGGACGCGGATCAGCTTGGTAAAGCACTCGACATCGCGGACCGCATGTTAGCAAAACCGCTAGGACAATGTCCTCCAAAATAAGAAACCTCGCCATCCGCTACGGGCAAAAATCACCTCCTTTTTACTAATCTTTGATTCTATAATTTTAGATCAATATAATTGAGATTTGTATAGATAGCACACAAGAGCAAAAACCAAGTGGTACGGTTAAGGGCATCCACAATGTGTAGCCAAATGTGAAAATAGCTTTTGGCATCGTGGGAACCATTGTGGACGGTGTTGCCAAAGCCAAAAAGATGGAACCGAAGCTCCCTAATTGATTGATTGAAGGAATAGAAAAATGCAATGTCTCTCCTCTTTCTCCCATGCTTGGACGCATGTAGTATAGCATAGAGCACAGAGTCTACTCCCCCGTCCCTTCTATCACAAATCACAAAGCAGAGAGGCGTCAAATCAGAAAGCACGGACGGGGTTAAACCATCATTTCACTCTTCACGACCGCTTCTCCATCGCCTTCTTCGAGAAAACCATTCACCGCACTAGTACTCCTAGTAGTAGTACTAGTAAAGCGACTTCCGATGCAAATAAGGCGGTTGTCTCGGCTTGCGTGTAACACTTGTAATCCACTTACCGCTGTCTCCCTCAATGGTGTTCTCCGTTTAACGCACTTCGCCAAACCACAAAAAAAAATCGTCGACGTCACCGCAAGGGCAAGGAATTCAAATATACTTACTACCTCCATTTTTTTTTGTACACAAGGCCAGTATATCAAAATTACAATTTGCAAAGGGCCACTAACACTAATCGAGGCAAAATTGATGGGGTTAGCAAGCAAGGACATTAATATCCCCTGCATGCATGCGGAAGTGAGAAGGTTCGCTTGCATGGCGCTGCATTAATCAAGCCGATGAGAAGTGAGATGGTTAGCTCTTGGTCTTTCGAGAAAAATACGACATTAATTGGACACGTGAAACGCAGGATTTGTATCGCATTAAATCCCGCCAAGGAAAAACCTCCTTTCTTTTTTTAACACTAGTACTCCTAGTACGCATATTACTCTATCCTGCTTTGGGTCTAGGCCTTACATTGCCAAATCTTCGCCACACATGTTTGCCAAGCTTGTCTAAAGTTTTCAAAATGAGAAGGAGGTACACTTTACAAGACGGGCTGTCGCGGTCGCATCCGCACCCTCACACGGTCGCTTCCGTGACGCCAAGGGTCGCACCGCATCCTCACACAACAGCTTCCCGCACGCCGCAAAACCCAACCAAGGGAACGCACTCATCGACATCGCGGTCAGTCGCATGTGAACAAACCAAACTCAGCCATCCTATCGCTGACACATAATTTTCGCTCATAGAGTATGTTTATCCAACCGCATGTTGGGGAGTATCCGTGACGGCCCGCAAGCGGTGGTCTGTTGGGGAAGAAGAAGAGGTGAGGAAGAAGGAAAGAAGGGTTAGGAGACGCGGATATTCATCCAACCGCCTGAAATGGTAGATCACACAAGTCAGGCGACTTGCATAACAAATAGTATGTTTTACACAGCAAAAGATCCATAAAACAACAACATAAAGAAAAACTATCACCGTCGCGGAAAGAGTCGGCCTCGCCGCTTTTGGCTGCCGGGCGCGAACCGGTCGCCGCCGCCGACGCGTGTCTCTCGCACCGTTGTTGTCCTCGGCCTCCAAAGAACTCATTCTGCTGAGCGCGGCGGGTGCTCTCAGACGGACGAGAGCACAGCCCGTCCAAGTCGAGGATGTCCGTTCCGCCGCAATAGGGCCTCGATGGCAGCGGCATCCGCGCCCGCTGGCCGAGTCGAGCCTCCGCCGCCCGTTCAAGTCCAGACTTCCGGTTCCGCAGGAGGGCGCTTGGCGAGAGCGGCATCCGCGCTTCTGCGCCGAAGTCGAGCTCTCCGCCGCCTGCTCATGTCCAGACGTCCTGCTCGCCGCAGGAGGGCCTCGATGGCAGCGATCCGCCAGCCCGCCTCAAGTTGAGCCTCCGCCGCCCGGTTCACATCCACGACATCCGTTCCGCCGCAGGAGAGCCTCTATAGCAACGGCATGCGTAGCGCCTGCTGGCCGAAAGTTGAGCCTTCCGCCCCGCAATTTCTTTAGTATCGCCATGTTGAACCGCTGGTCCGCTTCAAGACTATGGGGGACTCGGACGCCGCACGAAGTCGACGCCCATCGCCTCATACCCATTGGGGGCCTTCGCGCCGTGACTTCCATAGTGAATATTGGATCGGCTTCTCCTCCTCGTAGCTTGGATCCAGAGAACTCGTGGATTGGCCCGCCGCAGTGAGCTTGGGAACGGAGGGTTCTGTGGCGCCGACCGCCATGATTTCGCGCTGGGCGCCGCCAAAGATCTTGTAGTAAGTGATCTTACGGCGCACCATGGCTTTCTGGCGAACTAGGGGACGCTTGATGCGGTTTAGGGGATCGAAAGGTGGGGGAATGGGCTGGATATTTGGTGTGGTTTTACGGCAGTGGCTGGCCTAGGCCAGGCAGCGAAGGTTCTGGTGTGAATAGTGGTTCCGGTGATGACCGGTCAATCGGTTTTGACTATACATCACTCTTGTCGCTTCACAAGGTAACCCGCACGCTGGACCTCCACGCCGCCATCACCGAATGGAACGCGCTTTCGCCTTTTGGCTGGCCGCTAGGGACTATAGTTGAGAGCAAACCGACGCCTCCCCTCCCTTGCCCACGCCATTTATTATACCACCACTCCCTCCGCTTGATGCGGAGTAAATACAAACAGAGGGAGTATACTACGGATGAGGATCCTCGACGGGCCGAACCCATTGAGTAATCGACATGCTGGGCCTAGCAAGCTATAGGGTCCGCCAAGAAGTGACCGAAGGGAGGGTAAGGTGTGGATACCTACGCCGAGTATCCACTTCCACTATACTACTTTGACCAAATGTTAGAGTAATAATATATGACATGCAACTTACACAAATGTTAGAGTAATAATATATGACATGCAACTTACACAAAGCATACAGGGTCTACTGCGTTTTTCGAGGCTAACTTTGACCAAATGTTAGAGTAATAATATATGACATGCAACTTACACAAAGCATACGGTCAATTTCGTATGTGAAAGGAGTTTCCAATGATATAATTTTCACATTATACATCTCATGTAGTACTATTAATCTTGTCAATAGTCAAATTGGAAACCATCTCGAAAGTACAAATCTAGGAGTACGCATTTAATCTAACAATATTGATTGGGCGTTGTTGAATATTGATAGCTTTTTTATCATAGTAGAGATACTTTGACTACACATAAAAACTTATATGTAAAGTAGAAAGGATAAAAGGAGTATATTGTACGCTCAAAAATGAAATCGAACATTGAATACCCTTTATATATGATTTATGGATGCTATGATCACCAGTTCAAAATTTTGAATCCTCCTTAGGTATCACGCGTTCTCACTCGCTCCTCTCGATTTCATCTCGGGGTCCGGAGATCTATTGAAAGAGGACGAGGGTGGGTACAAGCGAATGATACTCGGCGGAATGTTCAAATGAGGCATCCGGGAGGATGGACTCAACTGGAGGGCGACATGATCGATGGAGAAGAGGGTTGGAGGAAAGAGAAATAAGCACGCCACACGATTACACTTGAACGGCTCAAATAAACAATAAGTTGTCTCGCTTGGCCTACATAGTGAAAGGCCTAATGCGCAACGCGGAGCACTGGCGCTCGAATATGGCCGGAAAAACAGGGAAACCGACATGTGGGGCACACCCGTCGGGACGATGTAGCGCAGACTAGTCCGATGGAGGGGCTGGCCCATTTACCTCCTCGCCACCAACAACTGCTCATGTGGGTCGTTAGCCAATAACGGGCGCAGCTCCAGCACCGCCTCGACACGGGCGATCAAGGTGAGCGTAGACGCCTATATCATCGAGCAGACACGGTCGGTTTCTGGGTGCCGAGGGTGGCGTTAGTGCTGTGGCACGACCAACGGTATGTTTGGTTTGTGCCCAAGGTTGCCCCATCGCTCATGACCAAAAATTTTGGTTGAGGTATTGGTTGCCCATGATTTGGCCGACATTGGCAAGAAAATGAACTAGAGTTGGCTATAGCTCATTGGCATGCCAAAGAAATGGCGACCATCCAAACAAAGACAAATCTTTGGGTCATGACCAAAATTTTGGTAAGGTGCACTTTGGCCACAATCCAAACACACCCCAACACCCTACCACGAGGATGCACGGGCGCCGCGACGTTGTCCGCTGAGTGGTGTAGCACGGCCAACTCGCATCCTCCGACCTCGCACCATGCCGGGTCGCCTTGCTTTTTTCAATGACATGCGGGATCGTGATTTGAGCAAAGGGCATCTCCAACGCTGCTACACGACCGCAGCCGACAACCCCGCACACCAAAGCCCTCGCCCCTAGTGCTGCCGTCGCTACAGGCGCTCCCAACCAGCGCCACCTGCCCGCATTCATGATGTCCATTCGTATGTCGTCATAAGAGGCTCGGCGTCTGAGGAACCAACTCCGCGACTTAATGACGCACCCGGACGCTTTTGCCTCACCGGAATGCGCTACTTAAAGCGCAATGCCCAGCTTAACCTCCACACCATAGCGCATCGCCCTCCTACCGCACCACATCCGCCATGACCGCGGCGCGTAACGCCCGCCAGAGAGCTTGTCTTCGGGATGAAGCTCGAGGTCGCCGCCGCCAAGTCGCCTCATGACGCAATAGCGGCGTAGAGCCGGACGCTGGACGTGACCGCGACAAGCGGTGGCTACGCTGGCGGCCGACGACGGAAGCACCGCCAGCCACATCGCCCCACTTGCCGCCGCCCACGCCCGCACCGCCGAGGTCGGGACTCCTCCGGATGAGTAGGGCATGGAGGCGGCAGGCATGGTGTGCCAACCGCCGGGTCCAGATCCCGTGTTCTACTTCTTCCTCGCCGAGACCGTGACCTTCACTTCACGGTATTGAACCCCGCCTCATACATAGAGATCAGAGATGGAGGACGCCGGTCGCCGCCAGAGAATAGGGTTTAGGGTCGGGTTTCTTTTTATTTTTCTGTCCTATAAAAGTTCAAATGTAATGAAAATCTGCCGTGGTTTGCATTAATCTCGGCCGGTGTATATGAACTTTCACAATAATATACATATTGTAGGAGTACTAGCAAGATGCTTGTGCGTTGCACGGAAGATCAAGATCTTGTTGGAGAAAAGGATGAACGAGGGAAAGCCTGATTTGGAAATGTGGAGAGGAGTGCGGGTAATTTGTTATAGTTTCCTTCCTATCTCATAGATATAGATCGACGGCCTATATTGCAGGATGACAGGCACACCATCATCACCAACTCGCTGGAAAAGACCACCGCCTGCTTTAGTCGGGATTACCGGATTACTAGTAGTAGTATCGATGGATCGCGAAGCAACATTTTTTTGAGCGGGGAAGCACCTAGTTTAAAAGGAAAAAGGCGGTACACTCACAAGACTTCTGTCATGGGTCGCATTGCACCCCACACATGTTCGGGTCCTGCACACGGGCTCACGAAACGGAACGCTTCAGTTTGCCTCTTCATTGACACATGGACTGCACTTGAGAAACCGACCATGCGCCTAAACTCCCCCGCCCACCGCCAAAAATCCTCCCCGCCTCCCCCACACACACACACACAAATTTCCCCCAACCGATTCAACCGCCTTCGCCAAATATTCCCAAACCCCCTCCTCGTGGAGGAGGACGCGTATTTAACGCATTTTCCTCGCAGCTTTTCTTCCTATATAAAAAGTATGCTACTTGGTGTCCGCTTAGTCAAAAACGACAGCTAACTCTTGACCGTTGATTGACATTCAACGTCGCCGCTTTCTTCGCCTCTTCTTCCTCGAGCCGCCAAAGCCAAACCAGCATGGGACCGCTTCGCCTCCGCCTCCCACTGCTAGTCAGGATCTTCCCAGCCTCCTGCTCATTCGGCCCGAGGCCTCACCATCATCCTCCGCTTTTGGTTCGCCACACGGCACCGCCTCCGTGTAGTCAACATGGTCAACAACCAAGAGGAATAAGGAGATGATCAGAGCATGGTGAGGATGATGAGGGACCTAGTGCCTTGGCGCATAGCAATATTGTTTTGACTCGAGAAGGGTATCGAATCTGGGTTGTGCTGCACCCGTGTCCCATCTAGGCCAGGATTTTATTTCATATGTTTAGCACATGACCACCCCAGTTTGTTTTTTCCTTTCCTAAAAATGGCTAACTAGCTATTTTGTTTTTTTTGCGTATCAACCAACATAGGCCTACTTGTTTTTCTACGCCTCGCCGGGCCGGAAATCTTTCTAAGACGAGGAGGGATGCATTTTGCCAAGAAAATGGGCTATAAGTAATAAGAAATGGGCTATAAGTAATAAGAAATGGGCTATAAGTAATAAGAAATGTGTTATAAGTACTAATAAATGGGTCAGAAATGAAAAAATACAAAGAACAGGTAATTAGTTCCCCAAATATTGTGTTCTTTCGGATTTTGATATTTTAAATTTCATTGTTTTGTGTAGTGGGTAAAATTTCATTGAATTTAAATTAAGGTATATTTAGATTTAAAATTAATTTGAATCTGGCTAGAAATTTCGGTCCTGTGATGTTGTTTGGGACATGTATTTGGAGCCCTGACTTAGGGTCTGATTTAGGTTGACGTGGTACTTTGACTTTGTCAACTTAGTCCAACGGGGTTCCATTCTAGTGCCATAATCACGTTGGATGTTAATCCAACGGCCGTGGCCGCTTCTTAAATATCTGGATCTTCTTGCTCCGCCGCCTAAACCAGCTCCGTGGGACCGCTGCTCCCGCCTTCTGGTGGGTCAAGGCTGTAAGGTTGCCATTGCAGCCGCACCGGCCTACCCTACTTCATTCACTGGAAAGGGCCATTCCTCTACTCACCCCACACCTCCTGTTATTTTCCGCCGCGACGGCAACTTCTAATTCATTAAAACCTCAGATTCCCTACCGAGTCGGGCAAACTACGTCGACCTTTCCCCGCCTGGCGTCGCTCCTTCCTAGGGCTTCAAGTCATCCACCGCCATGAGGGCTCTCGGCTGACCTGGTCAATCTGGCCAACGAACGGTTATCCATCGGCCGTGGACCGTATGCAGCAAGAAAAATAATGATTCCTCCACCTGACAAATGGGACCCACCGTAAGGGCCTCTGTATTTTGTGAAAAAACGCCCCCACGACATGCTCGGACCCATCAGCCTATATCTTCGCGACGTATGAAGTGCCTCATTATTATCAAAAAATGAATACCCACCCTGGTAGATGGGACCCAACGGTAGTGGGAGGACGACTTGGGGCCAACTAAGTTGGCGGGGACGGAGGGCTTTGTCAACTTAGTCAATATGAATGATTCTAGCTCGATTGCGTCACGATGTCCATCAACAGCCATAGTG